>JADFUC010000464.1:0-655302 GCA_019722365.1 Lithospermum erythrorhizon | reverse complement strand
AATCATTATGACCGCACATCCTATACCTGGCTTCTCCATGAATATACCCTCAGTTCCAAATATGATTAACAAATAGTGGACTATTTAGAAGTAAAAAAATCATCCATTTAAATTTTATATTTATATCAAGTACTAATAAAATGATACGGAGTACAAATGTAATAATTTCTAATGATCTGGTTGCAGGGATAAAAAAGTTGCTTGATTATGAAAGTCCATCAATGAAGTATTCCTGTTCAAACCCAATATAACAATCTGAAACTAGCATCAGCTTTAACCTCTGCAAAAGGTAAACAATTCGATTCAATAAAAATGCAGTTCAAGTATTATGAATGGTTACAGGACGACTGGTAACTCCCAAATGAAACAATGAAATGCAGTTTACTTTCTGGGTATGATAATTCGAAAAGAAGGGATTAAAGCCCGATGCTTAAATATCTTCTGCTTCTTGGCATTTTTTGGAACATTTATGGGAATGGGAGTTGTTTATTGCCAACAATTGCACACCACATTTTGCAATAAAAAAATCACAGGATGACCATCTTCGGAAACTAGAATTTTAATACCCTGGGTATCTGTTGATGGTAGGTTCATATTTGGCTCGCAGACGGCCTGAGACTATCGCCGCAGTACCTCGATTAGCAGTAGCGGTCTTTTATGAATGTTTAGTCGAGCGTGTGCTGTGTACACTTGTTGCAGCACTGTATTTCAGAGCCTTACCGGTTTACGGGCTTCAACAGCGTAAGTATAGGATTCAATCCATGTTTGTGTTCGAATTCTACCATCGCAGGTTTGACAGTACCACTTGCTAAAAGATGAGTTTGCGGTTACCCCTGCCACGCCTCTTTCCCTGAATTTCACAAAGCCTGAAAGAGTTTCATTCCTCTGGTACCGCCCGCAGACAACAGAATCTGTCATCAACAGAGCTGCTCAAGGTAATGAGAATTTTCCTAGTTTCGAAGATGAAACATCCTGCGATTTTTACCAGTCAGTAGTGCGTTGCTAACTGTTGCTAGCCAGCCACCTTATTCACTAAATGTGCCCAAAATGCCAAGAAACGAAAAAGATACAGCATCGGTCCTCTCGAATTATCATGCCCAGAAAAACCGCATTTCACGGTTTTCATTTGGGAGCACAGTCGTCTCCTGTAACCATACCATAATAGCTTGAACCGCCATTCTGTTTTTGCAGTTGTGCCGATGCTGCTCTTCAGACTGTTACATTGGGTTTGAACAGTGAATAGCCGATGGGATTCCAGTATCGCTGGCCCTTTATCCTTGCAACCAGAGTCACAGAGAGGTATTACATTTGTATTCCGTATCATTTTGTTAGTATTTCGATAGTAAATATGTTCTAATGGATGATTTACTTAAACAGATCCACTATTTGTTGAAAGCAATCATATTTGAACTCCGAGGGTGAGTACCATGGAGAAGTCGAGGATGTGCGATCATAATGATATAGCTTATTTTAAATATAAAATATTTAAGTCACAATGAGTTATTTATTTTATCTTATTAAATACGAGTATCAGTATATATAATATTTTTTATTTGTACTAGAGATATTTTTGCCTCTACAATTTCAGAAGAGGGCTGAATGGTGAGAAAGTAATGGCAGAAGATGAATTGGTGTTTACTCCAGCAGTCGTGTCATCTGATGAAACAGGCTCACGATCAACTGAGGTTCCTCCATGCCTATGCTGTATTTATTGTTGGCTGAATAGTGTAGTTATAGGTGGAACAAATAATGTTGGTTGGTTAATATCTCCACCTCCAAAATATAATTTTTATAGCCAGATCCACCCTTTAATCTATAATAACTTGTTAATTATATTATGAAAAATACTTCAAATACAATTTGCCTATCAATTTTATATTTTTAAATACAATCTGTTGCTAATGTCTTGATCACAAAAGCGCCATTACCGGCATATCAGCAGCGTTAGCTGGGTTGAATATTGCAAGAGAACAAGCGAACATTGCATTCATCACGGCTCAACACTGGTCAAATAAGACGGAAGTCGCTTATCATTTTAGGCCATCGACACCCAGCATACAAAAACAGAGGCCAAAGGAGTATCGTTACGCGAGTGTCGACGGCGGCTAAGTCCGCGATAGTTGGATCGTATGGGCTGATTTTCTTTTAAATTAATTTTAGTTTTTAAGTTATTATATGTAATTGAGCTGAGTTAAGTGAAAGAAGCAAAAACTTCACTGACATATGGAGAACGCATAAAAAGAAAAGATAATTAAAAGAGCAAAGGAGTGCACAGGCCATTACGTAAGTTGACCGTATACTCATTTTTACCAATTTAGTTTTTAGTTATTATATGTAATTATTGAGCTGCTGTTGTCAAAACTTAATGATTATATGGAGAAAGCCTATTAAAGAAAGAGTCCAACTTATCATGACTGGCAATGAATATTTTCACAAAGCTTCAAAGAAATCCTCTTTAAATGTCACTGATAAGTTAATAAATTTTCTGTAAATAATATTTTTCGATTTTATCATTAATAAAGTCTTTGCCATTAATATTCAATAAATTTATAACTATATAAATTGGTTGCTCTGTATTCCCGAATTAGTTTGATCTGTTGGCTGGAATGCATAACATGCAAGTCACACCCACATTCTGAGAACAAGTCCGTGAGAGCCTTATATGGAGTTGGCAGTTTAGTGCCATCACTCTTGATGTGGGGCCAAATGTTGTGGAGCTCGCCTGAGGAAAGACGAAAAAGAACACATGACTCATGCATACTCACACGAAATGAAAGACTCTCATAACTCTCTTTGAGACACAGCGGCTCAACAATGGAAACTGGCCTCTTTATATTTTCATAGCTCATTTAAATACTATTATTGTGTATTGAAGTTACTTCATTGTACCACTCCTGTTTAGATATTTATTTTAGTTGTGCCTTTTCAATCATTTATTATTAGCAGATTAATAAAAAATAAATGTGCACATTGAAAATCGAAATGTCGATATAAAATTGACTGCCGGGTTAATATTCTATCAACAAAAATAATATTGAAAATGGGTATCACTTTCACGGTAGAGGAAAGTATTTGAAATGTACCAGGCTAGAGTTATCGGGGCAGAGAAGGGCTTGGCATATTTGGCTGAGTGGAAATTTCCACATCATTTTGCGAGGCGTATATACCTATATCGCTTTTTGTGTCAGTCGAGTCGGAAGTCGCAGTTGGAGGCTCTTGTCAACGAAGCCTAAGGCCTGTCGTCGACCACCGACCGAAGCCTGAACCAGCCTTGAAGTACCTGTACTTGGAAGCCTGCGCATAAAAAATAATATAGATGAATACACTGTCAGACAATTGAAACTTGACATTTACTAGATTATAACAACAAAGAATCAACATAATACATTGGTCACTGACACAACAACATCACAAAAATATGGGCCTGAAAATGTCACAGGAACAACACCCCAACCCTAACCAGTTATCGAAGCGGCCGCTGTCAATCCAGGACGAAAAACACGCCGAAGTCGGCTCACGCAGAATCAAGCCGAAGCTCGACACGGGCTCTCCCACTTGCCTGAATGAATGCGGTCAATCACTTCTTATAAACAAATCCATAGTTTCTGATTGACCAGGGGAAGCTGCAGCTCACCTCTTTCTCACCACTTCTGTCCTTTCAACATCACAGTTCTAGGCGGTAATTTTTACACTCCACCGAGCCTCACTATACCAGCCCTTCCTTTATTCATCTTGAGTTTTTCCTCTTCATTTTTACATTCGAAGCCTGAAAAGCTTTTTGCATGTTCACAATAGGTTCCTCTTTCAGCAGTATCCCATTTTCACCCTCATCCTCACATTTTGTCAGTTGAAGTATTTTCAGAATTTTTGTTGCATGTTTAGCAGCTGTTTTTTCGATTTTTTTGTTTTTCTATTATTTGCCTCTGTTTCAGATTTGACACCCCATGCCTTTTTAAAATATGTTTATCTGGTTACTTAATTATTAATATTTTATACAGGATTGCAGACGATACGTTGTTTTGGTATATATATTGCCTTTAAACTACCTAATTTTGATTTTAATGCAGCAATATGATAATATAAAAGTAGCTATAATATTAAATTTTATTATCTACCTGTTTGGTCAAAATCAAAAGCAGGCTCATCCATAACCAAAGGAAGCCGAGGTCGATATGCCTGATAAAAACATCCACGGAACTGGGAGCAGTAACAGTATACCCAAAATTTAACATCATATCACTTCAGCAGATTGGGAACTACTTATTTTGAAATTCTCGAAGAGATCTTCGTCGGCCTAAACTTTTAGCAAAGAATAAAAATTAATACCAAAATTGCTTTCACTTTGTACTATTTCAAGTTTTAATTACAACATACAGGTTTAGAATTATGGGTGATACCAATAGCTTGAACATTGCTTCAATAAAGGGTTTACGATAATTGAAAGTAAAGCCATGCATGTTACCGGGCCTACTTTGCCGTATGCAGTTGCCAGCCTCCCAGAGCCTACGTAAATATTAGTACTGATTTTCACCTACTGCATGTAACGATTATATTCAGCTATATGCTGGTCATACCCCAGTCAGTGTTTTTACTACCTAAATGACTATTTACCCATGAACATACTCTCTCTGCATTCAATACACGATAGCTGGCAAAATAAATTGTTCAAAGAAAGTGACTACTGCGTGCGCATATCAAGCTGTATCCTCACTTGGTCGCTTCATTTGTGATTACAACATGTTCTTTCTTCCTTACCGCTGACTTCAAAAGTTAAGCATGCCTCCCTTATTAACATCACGCAGCTTCCGCATAAAGTTACGACTAAAGCGGTCTCTCCAAAGCTGATAGTAGTGCAAAAAGCGGTCTCCAAAGCTGTTAACATCACCTATTGCCAGCTTGCGGTTAATGTAAGATTTTGTGACTTTTCTTTTGACGATGTTTTCAACAGCCCGATTTCTGACGCGTTTAGCAGCACGCAAAAAGTCCATTTTGTGAAATATTATGTGTATTTTTTCTTTTTCATCGCGGAGAAGATAATATTGCTTGATGGTGCCATAGCCCCATATTTTACCCTGATTATCTGGGGCTCATTAACTTTGTTTGTTTAGCACACAATGCTTCTCCCCATATTATTCTCTGAGTAAACACATCTTTCCTCTCTGTTATTTTGTTATTGACTTCTTAGTTTTTTTTTTCAAATTTCTGCATTGTTAGGAGATGAAATTAGCTCCAGTACCACATCACCAGCTGTCCATCTCCAGCAACAGCTGGCTATCTTACGCAATTGTGCAGTGTCAACGACACGCTAGCCGCAGCATGTTTTCACGTGAAAGGTACGCCTGCCAGCCGCCGGGCAGTAAATCACTAAAATCAAATCGCTGTTATACTGTCAGCAACACTCAATTGAATAATACAAGTTACTTAATTAATAACAAAGCTTCTCAATATTATTGATGATGATTCACAGTATTCTTTTAGTTCTCCTCGCATCATCGGATAGTTCAATTAAACGCATTATCAACCGCCGTGCACATTGAGAGGCTTATAGTGCACGTTGTCGGTCACGACACTTATCGACCGTGGGGTTCGATGAAGTTTCGACAGGAAACGGCCGCCCGAGTAGACTCCCATCTGATAATCGGACCCAGTCGAGCCTTCGACGTCTCGACCATTGGGACTGGAGCCGAGACTGTTCTCTCGACGGGAACTGACGGGTTCTGGTGGAGCTTTCCTCCGGCTGCGATCGCCATCGGGGGTCTAATGACACAAAGTTTTACGAAAGCCTAACACGAATTGGCTTAGGGATTAGAACCACGGACTATCAATTTGGAAAAAATCGGGGCCAAGAAACATTACTCATTTAAACAACACAGCAGTGAAGTTTCTTTACAAACGCCTATAACACAAACCACGAGCCTCTGAATAGCTTGGCGCCAGACTACCTGAAGCTCACTAACATCTCGATCGGGTCTTGCAGCGCTGAACTTACAGCATCAAAGTCCCAATAACAAGCCTCGAGTCGAATGCTTAAATGTCTCTGTTATCTTCGTAAAAGAAATGAATCGAATTCATTATTCAACACAACATCGTACCACGAAACATCAAAAAAGATTCAAACTTTTGTGAATAAAATGAATAATAACATCAAATTCAACACATTGAGGTCACGCATAAAATATAGTATTTGCAGAGGTCCCTTGCCATGCACGAAAGGCTTTTGTGAAATGGACGGTATACAGCATACGGGGGAGTGCGGTGAGAAATTAGTCATTTACACGAAATACGCATTTTCAATAAAAATTGCGTGTCCAGATTGCCGACCGCGGCATTGCCAGTTCTCTGCAATCACAGCGGCGACCACGGAGTAGCAAAACCCGGGCGAACTGGTCGCAAGATTTGATGATACGCGGAACACTTCCGTCCGTTTTCCATGCGGGTTGGCTGATTGGGGAGCGACCATTTTTTGTTGTAATTTATCTTTTCATCAAACAAGCATTCTTTCAAAAATATAGTAGGCTCGAGCGGTTAATGCAGTGTTTTTCATAAAAGAATTTAACTTTGAATAAATAGCGATTCTGGCGGTCACCAGTTCGACAAGAAAAATATTAGGAATCATTTTCGTGCCAGTTGGCCTCGTAGGGGTTTCTAACCTATCTGGCGAGGCGGCCAATGACATTGAAACAATGATCTCCCGTATAAATGAAGGTGCTCAGTATTAAATAGAAATTTGTCCCATAAATTGTGTTCTGTTTATCGCCGTTGAAAAAACTGGGGATTAAAACCCAATTTCAGTTAAAGAAATTTTCATAAGAAGTTGTTTTCATTATAAATCATAAACAAGTTCTCGCTTTTTGAAAATAGCTTTAGCCACTGAGCAGCTTCCGGGCCCTTACCATGCTTGCCGAAGCTGCTTCCGACCTCAAAGAGCCAAAGCAGTCTTGCTTGCCCAAAATTCATGAACTTGTGCGATTAGTGAAAGCGTTATATTACGGGGCCCTTATTACCTGCTGAAAGTTTGTTTGTTTAAGACATAATATGCTCCTTTATATATTTTCTGTGTTCTTCTCTTGCTATTTATACTCAAGCCCAAAAGTCTGTCCACGTTACTTCTCTTTCACCCTACAATCACTTGGCCTTTCTGACTCAAATATTTTCTAGTTATGATATCAACAAGCACATTAATCCGAGTCGGCCAAGTGTCGCCGATGATTCCTAAGCCGGATGTTAGTTTGTAAGATCATTTCTTCCCTCGCCTTCTAGTACATGATCCTTTTGTTTTTGCTCTTTTTATTGCTAAGAGCTGCTGGGCTTTCAATCTCCATGCCTTCTGGGCTTCGTCATTCATATCATTGATATCGGTCTTTGTCTTCATTGCCTGCATCGTGTTTCATCGCCCACTCTGGAAGTTACTTAAAAGGCATGGCAGCAGCATAAATACAATTAGTATAAACGCTGTGGAAATCGCGACATCTCCGGAATATTGTCATTGCACCTTCAACACCATTTCAGCCGCAAACGTTAATTAGTGGTGCTCATCATAAAGCTGGTCTTTCTGTCCGCCGATCATAAAGTTCTTCTCTGTAAGTCGGTTATGTACATTTTGTGTGGTTTTAGTTGGTTAGGCGGTGAGACCGTATTTAATCTTTGAAATTTTCACGCTATACTATTTTCGTTTTTCGCATGTGTCATTCTTCGTTATGATACTTTTATCGATAGCAGTTTTATTAGTCAAGTTGGTCGATGTTGTTGACCAATCGCCATTCAATATCAATCCGTCGCCTTTCAGCCACTGCCAGTTTGTTATGCGTGTAGTCATACCAGTTCACGTTCTTACCGGGTTTCGGTCATTGGCAGCGCTTGTGTGAGCGTTCGTATCTTACAGGCTTATATAAAGCGAAAGGTTTATTTTCGACAGGGTTGTGTTTCTTTATTGCTCGTTAACTTGGCAAAATAATTTTTAAAGAACATAAGGTAAGAAGTTTGTCGGGTAGTTTTGGAACATAATATTGGCCTCCAGCCTCTACTGCTTTCATTGCATTCGTAATAATTGGGCCGGGTACAGTGTCCATTCGCGCCCGTCCCTCTTCAGCCTGCCCGCTCGGTGTTGGTGATTGCCACCCAAACATGCCTTTTTCTCCTCACGCCGACTTCGGGCAGCAGCATTCCCCATTGTGCCAACATCTCCTCTACAGCGTTGGCTGACCGCAGTCTCCGTGCTGGCGCTAAAAAGTAGCTTGCCCAAAAGTTGTTAACATCGAGCTCCAGCTCGCTTTCTATATTAATGTAGACTTTCGATGATGTATTGTTTCAACACCGACTTCTGATTTGGCGTTTGATAGCATCAAAAGTCCATTATGTGTGCTCTTTTCTTTCAGCTGTGGAGATACAGATTGTTTGATTTTTATGATTAGAATAGTTTTAATCCTTGATTATTAACTTGTTTGTGCCTACAAGTGCTCCCATACTTGAGTGTGCCCTCTGGTTACGCCTAATATTGATTTATTTTTTTCTTCTCAGTTTTGCAGACAGCAGATGAAATTGTTCATACCCACATCGTCCGAAGATTAAACCATTCCAAGCAAACACATAACGAAGTGTGTCAAACCGAATACAGTCAATTGCCTGTCAGTTGACTCAATTGAATAATACATAAAAGCTATAACTTAATTTCAATATCAATATTATCGGACATGACAGTATTTTAGTGTTCTCGGCAATAATGGATAGTTCACTGTAAACGCATTAATCAACATAACCTTAAAATGAATGAATTTATTCTGCAATAAGCTGACAGTTCATTTTAATTTTTTCTTCATGATTTTCACATGTACAAAAAATAACACGCCGACCTACTGCTAGCCGAGGTGGCTCAAAATGAAAACAATGTTCCAACAACAAATAATGAAATTTACTGGCGATACTAATTCATCATATTAATGAAATATATTTGTTATTATTAGTTCACTATCATATTACCTAAAATATTTAAAAGTAAAATGATTTCCTAAAGATGTCATTTCAGGCGATTGCCTAAAGATGATTTCTGTTATGGCTCTCACAAACAAAGCAGTTATTAATCTCGGCGCGTTTACGATTGCCTTTATTGAATAGGCATACCGGTGTCCATCCGCTGTTTAATATGAGTAGTTAATATGTTTCTCATAGTTATCTCATTAAACTATATTTATGTTCATTCTTTTAAAGGAAAGATAACATTTTATAATGTGTGAAACTCGTACTTATCTCGGCCCTTTAATATAGATAAGATTAATAGGAAATAAGTCGGCTATCAGTATAAACATGTACGCACGGACATCGATATTTTGCCCAATAGCACGCATTTAATAAATTTTATGTTTGTTCATTTTTCAATATTTTAATTTATAAAGTTTAATTCATCAGTACATGCATGTGATACTACGTCACAAAACACAATAACGAATATTGCCGGCACGAGTGAGCCTACTCTCAGCAGATATTTCCAAGAATATTGTAATTTATGCGCTTTTACTATAATGACCAGTACCCATTTAAGAATGAGGGAGGAGAGAAAAGTTTGATATCAAATAAATATGATTATTAAAACATTTAATATAATAGTTTTAAGCAGGTCGAAATTCCTTTTGCCATCATCTGAAACCCTGTCATTATCATCTTCAAATACCAAACCGCTTGTCCACTGTTCAAGGAATGGTTTTTTCGGCTCAAATGTGCCAGTTAATTTATTCAATAAACACACAAAGAGCTATTTCTCTAGTATAAAAATGGTCCATGCTGCAATCACTGTTGTGGCTGACCTAAATGAGATTTTATAGTTCACATTCGCCTCAATAGTTTTTGCCTCCGTGGACAGCTGCAGCTGGAAACCTTATATGTAAGACAAACAAGTTTATGAAAATAACTTCATAAATAAAATAGATCTGCACACTGTCCTTTCGATTTCTCTCTTTATCGTATCTCACAGTACAACGATTCTCTGGGAGATCCTCCACGCAGAGTCAGTCACGCCGTTGTACAATCAGCCGCACCGTCGCTAGTCAATTTCATGCACTACCCCCACTGATCACACACGCGATATTCAGTCGCAGGGACCTGCAATCAAGAATAAACATTAACACACAAAGAGTGGGGCCATTTGGTCGTAAACATATTGTTCAGTCGGGTCAACACGCAGCAGCAGGTGTCATAAAGTTGTGCCTGCTGGTCACCACCAAACACTCCAAACTACTGCAGTTTCATTCCGCATATCTTTCGCTCCTAAAAACATAGTAGCATATCGCCGGCTGCATGGTCGGCCTGCACACACAAGATACTCTCGAAAAAGCGTAGCTTAATGAATATACTCTACAGTTTGCTAATGAAATTATTTCAGTCTTCATAATACCGGGAAGCCTATCGCGCCGTTGTCACAATCCCAAAATCGGTTCAGCAGTATTGAATCTCGACCATAACTACCATTAAGGGGAAACATAGTATATCATGAAGCGCAGATAAGCCAATACAGAGCAATAAGAATGAATGGTCGGATAATTTACGCAATCAGCTAAAAGTTATCACGTCAATGGTTGCCCGGCGAATGAAGCCTTATTGATGCCTTCAAGTGCTCAGGCGTCGCATAACATTGTTGATCTGAATATTTGCCCAAATCTGCTTTTCGCTTTTAAAAATTATGTTCGGTCAGCCAGCTGACTATTAGAGAGACAGGTTTATCTGTATTTCCAGAAGTCGACGGCTTAGTTCTAAATTACAATAGTATATAGCTTCACAGTTTTGACGTTATTTCATCACATTACGCATTTATGATCGAAAACAGACGGGCGGCACATCAAAATGTGATATGAGTATCGCTGGGCTCGCCAGACATATACCAGCATTGAGCAGCGAAAATTTCCTTGGATACTAAATAGACATTACCGCACGCGTTTTATCATCAATAAAATATAACTTAATGAGTCAGTTGTTTCACATACAAATATTTTATTTCATAGGGTTAAACATGATGTTTGATTTTGTGACTTCAAGTCACGCGAGAAGTTGGCTGATAGATAAGTTAAAGTTTATATTCATTGGCTTGGCCTTCAAATACATAGTGGGCCTGTCAATTACAGTTACAAATATCCTAAATTAATTAAATTTAAATCTAAAAAGCCAATATAAGCAATGGCTTCATATCAATTTTTATGGCAGTGAGAAATTATTACCTTAAGAACATGCATCGTGTCATATGTAATTCAAGACACACACGCAGCAACAATCCAACATGTACCGAGGATATAAAGACGTATTAAAGATAGCAGCGTGAAGTCAACTCTTGAAATCTAGATTTTACCCCTGAATCTCCTGGTTGAACAGCTTTACCGAAGCCCATAAGCCGATTGAAGCTTTTTGAAATATTTTTCAGAATAGGTAGCCAAAATTTTAAAAACAACATGAACATTGTTAGTCTTGCTGTGCCGGAATAAATCCAAGCATTCCGCATCATGACATTGGGAAAGTGGTCGGTTCTCCTGTCAGCGATGAAGCATCCATTCCTTTCTTGTCCAAGAAAATAGACGAGACTTCACATATGAATAGTTCTTATGTATTTATTCATCACCACAACGAGTAAACAGCCAAAGTGGGTAAACAAAGCACAGACAGAGCTGTGGGCCTCGACGCCATCTCCGACAAACACCAGCGATGATTCGACCACACCATAGCTTTATAATTCAAGAAAAGTTGCTGTCACGCATGTTCAAGCAATTACCAAATAAAATTAGTGAAAACACCCTTTTAATATTATACAAAACAATTTGATCAGTAAATTAATTAAAACATAAACATATACTTAACTGATGGTAGTTCAACGGCTGAGGCATAACTACTAAGCACATATCGAACATGATCATTATTTGTTTCCTCAAGAAGTTGACTTAATTCGTAACAAATTCGAGTAAAACATTTTTAAGTTTTAATAAAATAATGGTCTTCAACCCTCAACATCGGCATTTAAATAAGTCAACTTCGAGGAAACAAATAATGATCATGTTCGACATGTGTTGGGTAGTTACGCCTCACCGCCGAACTACCACGCTAAGCATATGTTTATGTTTTAATTGCTAATTTACCGATCAAGCTGTTTTGTGTATAATATTAAAGGGTGTTTTCTACCAATTTTATTTGGTAATTGATTGAACTTATGCAGCCGATGGTCGCATAGGCGCTTTTCTTGGCTATAAGAAAGCTATGAAGTACGGCCTAATTAATATATAGTGTTTATTACTTGTGAGATGGACGCCAATTTTGAAGTATATTATTTTTAGTCACAATTAGAATTGCTTTTGTTTTTACCCTTTTGGCTACAAATGCAGCTTTATGTGTTTGTTTATACGTTTATGAAGTTGATCTATGATTTTACGAGCAAATGACATAAATTTAATATTCATATGTGTGATCTTTCACAGTCTATATTTTCTTGGACCAAAAGGGGAATGGATGCTTCATCCTTGATACAAATTGGGATCCGATTCCCAATATCATGATGCGCTATCGGATTTATTCCCTTAGTACGAGATTCTTCAAATGATCATGTTGTTTTTAAAATTTTGGCTACTATGATACAAAAAATATTAAAAGCTCAAAGTCGACTAGATGTCGGGTATGATGAATTTCCCCTTCAGAAACATTTCAAATCCATCTCGCTTGATCAAATTCAAGGGTAAAGATACTAGATTTTCAAGTTCAATACTTTTTATTTTTATATATTCTTATCTGGACATCTTTTATATCACATCAATTTTATGTTGGCTTCTTATTTACATAATGTGTGTATTATATCTTAGTTATATTTTGATGCATGATCTTAAAATTAATAGTTTCTATACTTTATATATATAAAAATCATATAGGTAGTTATTTGTCTACAAAAACATTGCCATTTATAAGCATTTTTCAACTTTAGACTTTAGATTTAAATTTAATTAATTTTAGGATATTTTTTGTAACTTCCATATAATCATAATTACTATGTATTTGAAATTTAAATAAGGAGTATAAACTAATATCTATCAATAACTTTTCATACATGACTCACAAGTTACAAAGATAGTATCATGTGATTTTATTATATGATAAAAAAAATATTAGTATATTAGTTACTTATGATTTTAAGTTATATATAATTTTTATTTTTACATTATAAATTGATGATAAGCACCAAATGCGTGTGTGGGAATTGTTAGTATCTATATATATTTATTTTTAACAACCTAATGTCTATTTAATTATCAAAATTTTCATACTCAATTATATAACTCTACGCCTTCACCTAGCCAATCTAGAGCTTTCCACCCAACCAGAAAGTTTAGCAACGATCATTCATAATCACATTTTGATGGTCTCGCCATCTATGTTTTCGGGTCATAGTAATCAATTGTATAATATTATTGATTTAAATGAGCGATGTAACGATCCAAAGTGGCTATTGAACTATAAGGGCTATGAATTTAAATTTACCGGACTCCGCCAATATGCGAGAAGTGGGTATGACTTCGATCGATACTAATATCTCTAATAATTCACCGATTTGTTGAACATAATTTTTAATAAAACAAAGAAAGTACTGGATTTTATTGAGCAATTATACTGATTTTATTTTCAATTGTTGTGTGTTCTCTTTATTCTTAATTTAGTCTTTTAATGTCTCTTACATAAATTATCCATTCGATCATTCTTTGTTATCTCAGATGAGAAATATTTATTCAACACTTTCATGACAGATACTTATGTTTCCTTTTGTGAATTTTTGTAAGCAAGAGATACGGATGAAGTTTCAATGTACCTTCCTCGACCGCCGGATTATTTGGGAGTCAGAAATTCACCTTTCTTCACGCGATAACGGTATCTCCCTGCATGAGTGTTACGAGACAAAGTGAAGTATGAAAATTTCATTCGCAAAACTTATTAGAATTATATTCATTAAATATATACTAACACCCTTTTCGTGTGTCTTAAGCATCAGTGTTACTAGTAATTGAGAGGTACAATCATGCACAATGCATTTGATATCTTACTATGTTTTTGGGAGAAATAAGGTAAATATGTACGATGGAGAACACTTTGGTGGATCTTTTGATTAGTTTGACAAGCCAAAGGTGTTAGCCGTTATGGGTTTTTATATTTTTACGACACTGCTTAGCCATGTCTTTAACACACTCAGGTCACATTCGACTATTGTGTTTTGTCTGCATTTATCTTGTGTGTTGTGTTTATCATGGTTGCTTGCGCTTGATTTGCGCTATATACGCCGAATTATCAATGTGTGAAATTGGTCAAGTATTTGTTGGCAAAAACTTACCCATGTGGGGGGAGTTTGTTAGTGTATGAAAATTGACTAAGCATTTCACGACAGCACTAACCTGTCGCAAATGCATCGGTAGGCTTATGAAGATATTTCAAGAAGATTGTATTTTCTACGTAGAGTAACTTCTAGAGATACCATTTGTACTAGTAGGAAGATTCACACGACTAAATAAAAAAGTGGTTAAGATCAAAAGGATTGGAATATTTTTGCAAGATACAAGTTTTGGTTTATGAAAGTTATTTCTATAAACTTGCTCAGGCTAATTATATAAAGGTTTCTATGCACTCCAAAGACTACCAAAACAAGAGAGTATTCTCGTATTGTATTGGAGGCAAAAGAGCTTATATTTTATTGTAGGTCAATGTATGAGCTAATCTATAAAAATCATTTAGATTGTACAAATGCCTTGTGTTTTAGTGATTACTACATAGTTGACACACATACTAGAAATAAAACAGAAATGAGTATATGGTATCAAGTCGTGGTGAAGCATAAAGAAACATTTGAGACGAAAAAATCGGTTCACTGACAAAGCCGGATGGGGCGGTTTTGGGTGGTTTGAGATGATAAATGATGTGGGCTTTTGATGATAATAAAAGGAATTTCATTCTCTTAAACTATCATAAACTTATTATATTAAGTGTTTTAATAATCATATTTGATTTTTTCTTGATATCAAAACTTTCTCCTCCCTCTCCCCATCAACTCGCCAAACCACCCTCCCTAGGAAGAAAGTTTTTTTTTCGCCGTTGTTTGCTTTTACTTTGAATCATTATAGTAAAAACGCATAAAAGAGTTCGACAATTGCTGGTGTGAATATTCTTGGAAATATCCTCCGCTTTTGGGAGAATTAGGCTCACCATTTCCAATACTGCCATTAAAATATTCCGTATTAAGAAAGATAAACCTTGTAATTCAAGTTATTATTGTTTTTGTAATCCGTAGTATCCTGGAATTTGCATCCGATCGTTTTGAACGTTAGATTTGCATATAATGTCAACCCTTTTGATGAATCGCTTTTCGCTTATCGTAGTCATAACTATTAAAATATTAACATGCTGAACAAACATAAATTTTATTATTAGGAGTGTACGATTACTTGTATTAGGTACAAGTAAATTATCCAATGTCCTGTCTGCCTATATTTATCTCTAATGTATTATTTCTAATCTAATCTTATCTATGATATATGCACCCGAATAAATTTTGAGTTTCTTCCATTTCTTTAATTTTACATTATAAAATGTTATCTTTTCCTTTAAAAATTAGACATAAATATAGTTTAACGAGATATACTATGAAACAATATTACCACTCATATTAAAACTAATGATAGACACATGCCCTATTCAAGTAAAAGGCAATCATCAAGTTAATAATACTTTGTTTGTGAAATACATCTTTTAGAAATCATTCTTTTTAGGTAATCTAGCAAATGCAAAGACGATCTACTTGTTTGTGAAATACATCTTTAGAAATTTTTACTTTTTAAATATTTTATTAATATGATTAATTGAACTAATAATAATAAATATATTTCATTAATATGATGAATTGAAGTATCGCCTTAATTAAATTTTCATTATTTGTTGTTAAGGTTTATTGTTTTCATTTTTAATTTTCATTTCTTGGTGATTTATCGGCGCAGAAACCAGATTTTTGTACATAATGAAAGTAGAATGATTTATGAAAAATCATGAAGAAGAAAAATTAAAAATGGAACTATTAATCACTATTTAGAATAAATTCATTCATTTTTAAGGTTGTGATTGATTGTACGTTTTAATTGAACTATCCATTATTTAACGAGAACTATCTAAAAAGAATACTATTGAATCATCATCAATAATATATTGAGAGGCTTTGTTATTGAGAATTCTAAGTTATAGCTTTGTATTATTCAATTGAGTGTTCTAGCTTGATAGGTAATTGTAACAATATTCCGGTTTGATTTTTACTTCTGTCGTTATTATTGTTTGCTTGGAGATGGACAATACTGGTTGATGTGATTATAGACCTAATTTCATCACCTAGCAAATGCAAAAATTTGAAGAAAAAATAAGTCAATGTAGAATGTGTAGGAAGGTGTTTTATAGAGAATACATGGGAGCACTATCAGATGTCTTAAACAAACAAAGTTAATAATTTAGATAATCAAGGATTAAAATACGGGAGCACTATTCTATAATCATAAAACTAAATAATCATATTAATATCTTCTCCACAACCCGAAAGAAAAAATGCCACATAATGATATAAAATGGACTTTTGTATTATCAGAAACATAAATCAAGAAGTCGATGTCAAGACACACATCATCAAAGAAAGAATCACAAAAAAATCTTACATTATTATAAACCGAAACGAACGAGCAAGATGATGTTAACAACTTTTTGGAGACTAAACCTTTTTTGCACTACTATCAACTTTTGGAGAGACTAAACTTTTAGTCCATAACTATAAAATGAGTAAGATGATGTTAACAATTGGGGAGCATGCTTTATTTGAAGTCAACATCGGGGAGTGAGAGAACATGTTTGGGTCAGAAGTTCCTCAAATGAACCTCGTATCTGTAGGTGAGGGGGTTGAACGAATGGACACTTTATCCTAATAAAATCTTAGGAGTTATTCGAGATGCAACGGGTGAAAGAATGGAACGGTAGGATGAATTTAATATTATGTTCCAAAACTCCGATATTTACAACTTCTACCTTATGTTCTTTTTAAAAATTATTTTTGCCAAGTTTACCAGAAAAAAAGGTAATAAAAAGAAAACTTTAACCTACCTAAATAAACCCCTTTAACTTAACTATATAAAATATAGGTCTCAACTATACAAAATATAACTCATTCAAATAAACCCCTTAAAATTAAAACTTTTACAATGTAAGAGACTGTATATTATGGATACACATGTAACAAAATAACTTCAAAGGTCTGAATCAAGAGAGGTAGACATTTAGTTCAATATCAATGACAAAATTGGTCAATAACATCGATAATTCCCAACTTTTTATTTAATAAACTATATCATTAAAAAGTATCATAAATTTAAAAGGATAGTACATGTAAAAAACAACCCAAAAAAGAAAATAATTATGGCGTAGAGGTTTTCAAAAAAAGACAAGATTTGTCCTCTCACCCTTCTTATGGCATTAGCCTAAAGGAATTACACAAAATGCACATAAACCATTTTATAGAGAGAAAGACTAGCTACGATCCAAATGGGATATGAAGATTAGCTATGACGGAGCACCACTAGACAACTTTAATCTCAATTCACTTTGCAAGCAAAACGAGTGTTGAGTGCTTAAATGACAAACCAAATGGCTCCTGATATCATACGCTTCCACAATGACATACCAATACATGTAGCCTTAAATACCCTTTTTAAATTAACTTCAAGAATTGACGAATTTAAGAGAAAAACACCAATCTCTAATTGTGAAAGACTAAACAAGAAAAGGATCTAGATTATCAAATGGTCTATAGTTGTTAAAAGTAAGGGTACGGGGTTGGAAATTATAGTAATCTTAGCAATAAAAAAAGACAAAACAAAAGGACTGGGTGTACTAAGGACCTGAGAGGACGAGGAAATCTATCTTACAAACCTAAAATCGACGGGTCAGCGGCAACCTTCTCTAAGCGGTCAGTTAAGTATTCTCTTGGTTGATAATAAAAATATAGCTAAAGAAGTGTGTTTGAATTCAAGAAAAGATTAAAATTGATTGGAAGGATTTGAAGAGAAATATTTTTGATGGTTTTGGACTCGACAGTTATAGAACGTGTAGAAGTGTGTTTTATGAGAATAATATGGGAACACTATTATATGTCTTAAACAAACTTAATAATTTAGATAATCAAGGTTTATGTGTAACGCTTCCTTCTCATCCTTTTAAGTTCAATTTTGGGCAAAGCCAGAGACTCTTGTCTTGAGTCAGGCAACTCACCTTGTGAAATAAAGAAGCATGAATAAGTTTCGAAATATCGAATGGCCCTAAATTCTATATTTTCAAAAACAACTCGATAATGTAAGGTTTATAAATGAAACAACTTCTTATGAGGTTTCTTTTGCTTGAAATTTCGGTTTTATTCTAGTTTTCCAACCAAACCTCGTAAATTTGAATTTATGGGACAAATTGTCTATATTTTCGCCCAAGAAATTCATATTTTGCTCGGGATCACCCGATCGGGTATATAGATAATTTCAATGTCATTTGTTCACCTTTTCATATAGGTCGTGCTTAAGGCTTATCAATATGTTAACTTGTCTTTGAAAATAGTTCCTAATATTTTTTCTTGTACTCAGTTATAGTGTAATTCAAAGTTAAATTCTTTATGAAATTTTCACATTGAAAACGCCAATTTATACTATAGTATTTTTGAAAATTCACCGCTTTGATGAAATAATGAAATCATTACCAACAAAAATAGTTATCTACCCAAATTCATCAACTAACCCGCATGGAACTCGATGGAAGCGGTTCCACGTGACATCCTCTTTTAAATCTTCCTCGGTAGTTCCACCCAGCTTTATACTCCGTAGTCCGTATATCCTGTAACTCCCATTCGTGTGTAACCGTGATCGTAAGAGAAATTTGGCAAAAGTACCGCAGTCAACGTAAATATTACCTGTATAATACAATTTTTTTTTATTAATAAAATACCATAATTTCTATGTAAAATGACTAATTTACCTCCTCCTACACTTTTCCCCCATATCTTGTATATACCGCTCCATTTTCTGCTGTAAAAATATCTTTCTATTACACAACTTAAGTTTATCTCTAAAATACTATATTTTATCATATACGTGATTTATATGTGTGTTATTTCGAGATTTGATGTTGTTATTTGTATTTTATTTCACAAAAGTTTGGAATCTTTTAGTGTTTCGTGGGGTTTTACGTTGTTATTGCCGTAACAATGGAATTCGATTCAAACCTTTTCCGAAGATAACAAATTGTTTAAGTCTAACTAATTCCGCTTTCAAGTGAACTTGTTATTAGGTTTATTCTTTAATAAGTTCAAGCCAGTTGGATCTGGGATGTTCGAGGCTCAAGGACTAACAAACGCTAAGCTATTCAAGGAGCTCGTGGTTTTTATTGTTATAGGCGTTGTGTTAAAAGTCCCTACAATTTGTATATGTTGTTTTAAGTATGAGAGTAATGACTTTTGCGGTTTTAATCTTGACTGGTTTTAAAATTGATAGTCCGTAGTTTCTAATCCTAAGTATAGATTGATTCATTGTTAAGGCTCGTACAAATGACTGTGTGTCATTTAGTTTCGAGAATTGGCTTGAAACGATCCTTATTTTGGAGGAGAAACCGCAGACCATCGAGACCCCATCGAGAGGGGCCGGTTCTTTATCATGTCTCGATGATCGAGACCCCATCGGTGAGTGGCAGGTCTCGGCAGGGTCCCGATTATCGAGATTCCGACCTCGATAGGGTCTATATGCAGGCTGCTTTATAGCCGCAATTCCCTCGCCCATTTAGGCTCATCGGCACCCCGTCTCGATGGGTTCGACGCGCGGCTTTTTTCAAATTTCATTTTTTTTGTGCACTATATAAGCCTCTCAATATTTTTTGTGATTGATTGTACGCTTTAATTGAACTATCCATTATTTAACGAGAACTACCCAAAAAAGAATACTATCAATCATCATCAATAATATATCGGTAGGCTTTGTTATCGAGAATTCTAAGTTATAGCTTTGGTGTTTCATTCAATCAAAGTTTCAATGATGCGTAATCAGAACAATATTCCTGTGGGCTTGATTTTTAGTGAATTGCGAAGAAGAATGTGACGCATTCCTACATCAGAGAAAACCCTCGTATAAATTTGCGTGTTGCTTATTTTTCTCGCAATTTACTGCCGTTATTATTGTTTGCTTGGATGACAATGTTGATGTGATTATAGACCTAATTTCATCACCTAGCAATGCAAAATTTGAAGAAAAAAATAAGTCAATGTAGAATGTAGAGGAAGGTGTTTTATAGAGACAATATGGGAGCACTATTGTATGTCTTAAAACAAACAAAAGTTAATAATTTAGATAATCAAGGATTAAAATATGGGGAGCACTATTCTATAATCATAAAATCCAAATAATCATATTAATATCTTCTCCACAATTGAAAGAAAAAATACACATAATGATATAAAATGGACTTTTGCATTACTGTAAACATAAATCACAGAAGTCGACGTCAAGACAATACATCATCAAAGAAAGAATCACAAAATCTAAACGGAGTAAGATGATGTTAACAACTTTGGAGACTAAACTTTTTTTTGCACTACTATCAACTTTGGAGACTAAACTTTTAGTCCATAACTACAGACGGAGTAAAGTATGATGTTAACAATAGGAGCATGCTTCTTTTACTCAAGTCAACATCGGGAGGAGAGAACATGTCTGGGTTGTGGGCCTCAAATGAACCTCGCAATGGCAAAGCGAGGGTTCCTGAATCATATGCACACACCAAAGTAGTACTTTGGGCGTGAAATGACTATTTTGCCCCCTATTTGTCGTTGTATTAGCCATGCAAATTATGTTCATGGGTAAATAGTCATTTTAGTAAAAAACACTATTTAGCGTGTATATATAGCTAGATATATAATCGCAGCAGAGGTGAAATCAATTACTAATATTTGCATGGAAATAACTCTATAGCTACTAACTGTACATATAGTAAAAGTACTGAGACAACATGCATGGCTACTTCCAATTATCGTAAGCCATACAATTTAAATGTGTTCAAACCATTTAATTCACCCATAATTTCCATTACTGAATAGAATATATGTGTTGTGATGATTTAAAACTGAAAATAATTTTTTATAGTGAAAGCAATTTGAATTATTGGACGTTTTTCTCTATTTTTCTTTACTTTAAAGTTTAAACCGCAAGATATATTTCAAATTTCAAAAAATAAAAATGGATTCCAAATCTATAAGTGATATGATGTTAAATTTTGTGTATATGTTACTCCCTAAAATTTAAGTTCCATTGGATGCTTTTTTTTTATCAAAATATCAACCTCAGCTCCTTTGAAGTTAGAAGTTAATTTCTTTTACTTTATTCTCGTATCAAAAAAGATTAGATTAATAAAAATTTAATAACATAAATAATTTAATATACCTAAGGATCATCAGGTACAAAGTCAAAAATTAGATTAGTTTTAAAGTCAGAAATTATACATAAACTGTGATTGTATCTCCAATCGCTATATAAACATAATTAAGATATAAACATATTTTAAAAAATAAATTATCAAATTGAAACAAAATTAAATAATAAAAACAAAAAAAAATCGAAAATTTTTGTTTGCTTTACTTAAACATGCAACAAAATCTCCTGAACACAACTTGACTTAAAGATAAGGAAATTTGAGGAAGGGAAACGAGTTTTTAAGAGAATTGAAACTGGGATACCTTGAAAGAGAGTAATGTTATATTGTGAGAATTTGTTCCTCTTCTCAAAAGCATAGATTCGAAGAGTAAAATAGAAGAGGAAAAATAAGATGAATAAAGGAAGGGGTACAATTTATGGTGGAAGCTTTTGGTAAAAAGTAATTACCTTTGTACTTCAATTTCAAATTTGATGCTGGAAAGGGACAAAGTGGTTGAAAAGGGAATTAATTACCTTCTAATTCAATCAAAACTATGATTTTGTTTATAAAAAAGTGATTGTTGTATTTGTTGTTAAATTATAAAGCCCAAAGATTTAAGCCTCGGCTCAATCTATACTGAGCCGAGCTCGAGCCTGGCCTTCATCCCTCGTTGGCTTAGCTTGTCGAATTTATTAGCTTGCTTGGCTAATTAAAGTGTCTATAACGACATTTTTGTTATAATTTTAAAGTATTTATTTGAATTTATCAATAAATTCAATTAAATTTATCACATGACATTCTTTTGTTATAATCTAAAATGTCGTTTCTAAATTTATCTATTGACAATTAATATTCATCTATATTATTTTTTATGCACTTGAACTCTTTAAAACTTTAAATTTGCATCAAATGAGCTAGTTTAAAGCTCATTCTATGAAGTCACCGAGCTTCCAGCCATTAAGGATTCCATCTTGCCTCTAATTTTCGATAACAACTCTATTTTTAAAAAAGCAGCCAAAACTAATAATAGGTATACCACTTAAAAATGATGCGAGAGTTTCCACCATCAACCCAAAATAATACTCCATCCGCTCTTTACTTGGCTCTTCTAAAATTTTATTTCAAAATACTTTTCCTTCTACCGTAGAAAATTGTATTTTTACATTTTCAATGTACTTTTTACTATTTTTGTTATTAAATTATTAACCAATTATATAATTTTACTTTTAATTCCACATTTCATATTTCAACGCACTTTTGACTACTTTTTATTTTTATTAATCTATACGTAAAAACGACAAAAACAACTAAAATTAAATATCTAAATAGGAGGCAGCTGGGCCAGAAGAAGTAGCTTCCACTACGAAAATAATATGGAAATATTTAAAATAGGCTACGAAGAAGAAGGATATAAAGTAGTTTCCATTGTTAATTCACTAGTGTCTCCAAAGAAGAGTTATGAGTCTTTTTTTTTCATTTCATTGGTAATTCACATGCATGAGTCATGTGTTCTTTTTTTTTCGTCTTTTTCCTCCAGAGAATATCTATGGCAGACTCCTTTTTCTTTATTTGGCTACATCCAAAGAGTGAATGGCTACTTCAAACTGCCAACTCTCCATATAAGGTAAACTCTACTTGGACTTGTTCTCAGAATGTGATTAATGACTACTCCTCTCATTTCAAAGAAAATGTTATACATTTTCCCCCAATTCACACAGACTAAATCAAACTAATAATTTCGAATCGATAAAATTTATTAATTTATATAGTTATAAATTTATTGAATATTAATTTAAAGACTTTATTAATGATAAGATCGAAAAACATTATTATTTTAGAAAATTTATTAACTTATCAATTATTTATTTAAAGAGTTTCTTTGAAGCTTTGTGGGGCTTATATTCAAATTATGCGTCATGATAAGTTGGATATCTTTTCTTTTAATAGGTTTCCATTACAATCAATTAAGTTTTTATTTTTAACTTAACTCAATAATTACATATAATAACTAAAAACTAAATTAATTTAAAAAAATAAATTATCTCGATTCAACTACATCAATGCAGAATGTACAATACACTCCCTTGTATGTTTTGTATACTTTAATTATCTTTTTCTTTTATTGTGGTTTTCTCCATATAATCACTAAGTTTTTACTTCTTTCACTTAACTCAATGATTACATATAATAACTAAAAACTAAATTAATTTAAAAGAAAATTAAATTATCTGATCCAACTATATCACGGACTAGTCTGTGATCCAACTACATCACGTAATGTACAATACACTCCTTTGTATGTTTTGTATACTTTGGAATTAATCTGATTAATCTCCCCCGTATTAAACGACTTTCATCTTGACCGGCACTTTGTTGAGCAAATGATGAATGTAATGTTCACTTGTTCATCTAACGATTTACAATATTCAACCAACTCTTCTTTGCTTGCAAGTATGCGAGTAGTAAGTAGTAAACACTTTTGTGATCAAAGTTGTTAGCAATAAATTTGTATTTAAAAATATAAAATTGATAGCAATAAATTTGTATTTAAATTTTTTTTATAAAAGTATTTTTCATAATAATATAATTAAATAAGTTATTATGATTAAAAGCTTGGATACGGAAACATAAAAAATTATGAGTTTTGAATTGGAGATATTATTAACCAACATTATTTGTTCCACCTATAACTAGATTCTATATTTTCCAATAGCAATAAAACTATACAACTGTATAATGCAGAATCTAGCTCATGGAACCTCAGTTGGTCATTGGAAATGATCACCGCGACATAATCGGATGTACATTTGCTAGATTAAAACACCAAGATATCTTATGGTGCCAACGTTACTTTTCTCTGCATTCTCCTGGCCTTCTGAAATTGTGAGTAAATTTTCTAAATATCTCTAATTACGAAAATAAAAAATAATTATACATATACTTGATACTCCGTATTTGATAAGATGAATAAATAATATGTTGTGACTTTATATTTTTATATTTAAAATAATATAATCATTATGATCCGCACATCCTATACTCATTTCTCCATGAATATGCCCACCTCGGCCTAAATATGATTGCTTTTCAATAAATAGTGGATCTATTTAGAAGTAAAAAATCATCCAATTTTAAACTCTTTACATTTATATCAAGTACTAATAAAAATGATACGGAGTACAAATGTAATAATTTCCCTAATGATCTGTTGCAGGGATAAAAAAAGTTGTTTTGATTATGCAAGTCCATCAAATGAAGTATTCTGTTCAAACCCAATATAACAATCTGAAACTAAATACCGCTTTAACCCTGCAAAAGGTAAATTCAATAAAAATGCAGTTCAAGTATTATGAATGGTTACAGGACTGACTGGTAACCCCAAATGAAACAATGAAATGCAGTTTACTTTTCAGAGGATAATTGGCAAGAAGGATTAAGCTCCGATGCTTAATATCTTTTCGCTTTCTGGCATTTTCTTGAACATTTAGTGAATGGAGTTGTTTATTGCTAACAATTGTAACGCCGCATTAATTACATTTTGCAATTAAAAAATCAATACAGGATGACCATCTTCGAAACTAGAATTTCATTACCTTGCATCTGCTGATGGTTCACATTTGTCTGCAGATGGCTCTGAGAAAACGAAAACTCTTTCAGAGTACGAAGTTCAAGGGTAGAGGTATTGGCAAGAATTAAATCCACCAAGCTTCATCTTTACCTGTAAATTGAATACTGTCAAACCTTCTGATAGTACAGAATTTTGAACACACAAACATGGATTTGGATCCTTGGTAAAAGATACAAGTACAATTATACTAATAAGTGTACACAACATTAACACTCGATCAAACTTATACACATTCATACAAAAAGTTATACCTTGGAAATCGTAGGGTAAAAGCTCTTGATGTTCTTATGACGTGAGTTTGTTACTTCTAATGTAACATTCAACCGATGAGCTTTGCTACTCTCAGAATTATTACTCTGAACCCTAACTTGAACCCGCACACGAGGAAAGCGCTGCAAATCCTTCAGAAATTCATAGAAGATTGTCTTAGTATGAAGAGAAGTCGCTAACAGGTGGGTCAAGATGGACAGTCATTCCTAATGTATAGTCTAAAGTCTAAACCAAAGAATATATGAGATATATATAGAGAGAAGAACAAAACAAATAAGAGATAACAACAGCACAGCTGAGCTGCCCAGTTTGGAACCACATTACTGGGAACTGCAGTATAATTCCTAGATTTCTTAATACAGCTAAGCAACATTCACAAAGTATATTCTTTAAGAATCTAGGCAGCTCAGATATACATAGTAAGCTGATGAAACTCATCATACAAATATGCTTTTGAGACGGGCGGTATTTTTAAGCAAATACCTCATACAAGCTAGAAGCTTATGGAACTTTCTGTGACAGTCTCGCAGTGTTCGAAGTTGACATTCATCAAATGATTAACATTATAAAATTCAAAGAAATGATAAGATCTTCTGTCATGCATGGTAGCATCCATAGTGGGGACTCCCTGTCAACCCATAAACCCTGCAGATAAAATCATCTCCCACGCCATATATCTTGAATATGATCAATAGTTATTATTGAAACCTTTACAGAGACATTCTCTCTGTAATTGCTTTTCTATATTTTAATAATTACTGAGGAACTATTTTACAATCATGAGGTAAGGACTTCGCCTTGGTTCCCACTGAGCACAATACTTCCTGAAACCGTAGCTGAGACTAAAATCTTTGTAACACTCTGAGTGTCCACCGTCATAACAAGCAAAATAGAACATAAAAGATTCCGAAGCTGAACTGTTACCTACACGTCTGAAGTAACAATTACATATAGGAAACACCAAATGGACATTTTTTCCATGACTGATTAATTATAGTAATTTATCATTGTAACGTTACAGGGAGGAATACCTGCATGACCATTTGCAACAGATGCATACATGTAATGGTGCTTGAGAGCCACCCACTGTTGGCGCATATATCTATCATGGCCTGGATGATACGAATGCTCTGGTCCAGCACAGATTTCAGGTCTGTAACATAATCACTGATAGGCATTTCAACTCTAGAAAAATGTGCCTGCACCAAATTCTCTTAAAATCAGAAAGGACATGTACGCTTCTAGGATGGGTAGTTTAGATGGGAGTGCACTAACCTGAAGGAGCAGATTTGTTTTCACGTGAGGATCATCCAGGCTATTTTTGTCGACCTTGAGTGGAACTTTCTCTGATAATTTTTCATTATAATTTTCCTACAAGAAGATATCTTATCAAGAGCAGTTTTATCAAAGATCCATAATAGCCATTACTCTTCCATTAAATAACCGAGATGATCAAACTTAATACTGATTCAAAGTTTCAAATTACACCAAATTGTGAAGACACAATATGGATGTAACCTTGATCTTGTATGAACATAAATAAGACAAACCAGGATAGAGGCAGATGCCAATCCTACGGTCAATATATCCGTTCGAAAGAAGGAAAGTTGAGGCAATATGCTCTGCCCCTTAGTTATGCACCCTAAGGCAATATTTACTCCCTCAAAAAAGAAAAATCAATAGTGTACTTCATTTATCAGGAAAATACCTCATTATGCCGCACGGGTAGCTCATCATATTCAGAAGCACCAGATAACACATGGAGGAAAACCTTGACCACAATAAACATATATTAGAAAGTACCCAAAAGTACTTCTACAGTATAGTATCAGAAAAAATCATAATAATCAGAGCTTAAGGAAAAAACTATAGAACCACCATATATATATATTATATATATATATATATATATATATATATATATAGAGAAATTGTGCAAGCCCACACGCTTACTTCAAGTGAAGTATCTGGACCAATATTTGAGCCGAACATTGACACTGTTGTATACTTGAGATAATATTGAGATGCCATTTTACCCATCATCAAAGGCTCCACATCGTTCTCATCAATTTTAATACATCCACTATCTTCCAAATCTTCAAATGTACTCTGTACCAAGCTGTAATAAGGAACGGGCATGAAACATAATCCTGTCAGATGTAGGAGATAGAAACTCTAATACAAAATATATGATGATAGTACACCCTCTAAACCTGAATGATTGAGCTAATTACTATCTCTATTTATATAAATAAAATGAGGTCTTTTCTTTCTGTTACTACACTTCCGATCCAAGACAATCCCTCATAAGTTGGAACTTAAATACTCCCTCCAATTCATTTTAATTGTTCTTTCGTTTCTTGAGTGTCAATCTTTGACCATCAATTACTTTTTAGTTATATTATGAAAAATTAAATTAATATAATATTATGATTTTTCTTAAAGACAAAACCAATTATATCAATTTTATATTTTTAGAATAACGAATAAAAGGAAATGATTGTCAAAGCTTGAAATAACAAAAAAAACACACGGACCCTTACGTTTCCTACTAACAATATATTGTTGCCTTCTCTTTTCCACTTACAATTGTCAATACAATAATTTTCACATCAGGACCCTTCCATTTCTCACTCATAGCTTTGTTAAAACACAGCTAACTTACAATACCTATTTGTATGCCATGTCAAAATAGATCATTCAAAATAACTAGGTACCTTGACATGAAAGAGTTAATGGTTTCTGGTTCACTGTCTTCTAAGCCATAATAAGCTGGATTTATCATCTGCCCAATAACAACATTGAGTTCGTGAAAAATTAGCATCTACCTGAGAACATATACTTAGCAATACAATAGTGAAGAACTATATTTTGATGATTTAACTGCAAATTGTTTTGGCATGAATCGATCTTGCATGATGAAGAGAAATTGTCATAGAGCAGAACACCTAGATAAACACACTCATTCAGAACTGGCCATTATCAAGTTACACATCTATGATGGAAAATATAAGAACATGTAACTGCAGGGCGCAGGCATTATATTTCATAAGTTTGAGGAAAACATCTTCACTGGTTTTCTTTGTTAAAAACACAGACCCACTTGAAAAATGTATATTACCTGATTCCAACATAAATTTGTTGGCTTTCTTTCTCATCATATCTACTTTGCATTTAGGTTCAAAGAAGGTTAACATGAGTGGCTTTATAGTGATCTTGTAGTGACTTGAGATGATTTCATTATTGCCCAGATTCTTAGCCTAATATGACAGCTTAGAACAGAAACAAGCAACTTTCTCATTTTTCTCATTTTGTAAAGGATCATATAGCATGCACAGTATACTCTCACGACGCCTTTGGCAAGAATAGTTTCTTACTTTTCACTGAATATCATCCTACTCAAACAAAATGGCATTAATCTATAGCCCTGGTATTATATTGAAGGTATGTTAAACGATTACTCAAGCCATACCAATCTCCTAAACAAATATGTCCAGGTAAGATAATGCACTGCGTCCTCCTTATGAGATATGGTTCCAGAAACTATCTCAGCATTGATGTGATCATGCAACTGTTCCCTTAGGCTACTTTCAACAGGAAATGGCTCATAAAGAAACTGCAATAGATGAAAATTATAGAAAATGTAAACTGAAGGTCAAAAAAATGTACATAATATGACTTCTAGAGCAAAAGGGTAATTTTATTGTACCTTTTTGTAAAAGCTCTTTTTAGGATCATGAACCAAAATAACAGCCTTCCCGTATTGGTCAAATTGTGGTCTTCCAGCTCGACCCATCATTTGCAGAATATCGGTGATAGGGAAATCCACATAACGTTTCGCTTTTCCATCATAGTACTCAGTTCCCTACATGCCATTGAACAATATCATAGGAGATAGAAGATCAGATGGTATAATCTTGCATTCTCTTAACAGCTACAATACACGAAATGATTTTACGCACAAGACTGAAGTCCAGCAAGCTGTATAATGAAAAAGGGAGGGGTAAAATGAAATGATTAGTTTTCTTGTGAATTACTCAATGACATGCAGATCATGAACAAGCTTAAAGTCGGAGAACTGGTTTAAAACCCCAAAATCACATTTGTCAACCAACAAATTGTAATAACAGTTCGAAACTTCAAATGCATTCCCTAACAGAAACATAATGGGGACTAAGAGGAAAACATAGAATGAAAAGAAGTGGTCAATAATAGTTAGTTATGATCAAATCACTTTCAGATTTTACCAAAATCAAAATATGCCTTCAGAATTTTAGCAAGGGATTAAGTTCTACAAGAATATACAAGTATGAACAAAGTTATACACCTATAGGCATGTAATGAGAAGGAAGAACAAGCGACAGGGATGCTTTTTCTAATAGATAAGTACACATAATACAAGACTTCCTGCCTATCGAGTATCGACCTAGAGGACTCTTTCTGACGGGGAGGCAATTTTAACTTCTTGCTCACCTTGATAATCACCAAATGAGCAGGAAGGTTCACACCCCATGCTAATGTGCTTGTGCACACCAATACCTACAAAGAAATACCTTTAGTCACTGGCAAATTGAAAGAAATTTTGCACCCTCCTCAATCATCTTCAGATAGCCTTAATACCTGAATCTTGTTGTTTGCAAAAAGTTCTTCAACTAGAGATCTGTCCTTGTCATTGAGTCCTGCATGATGTAACCCAACACCAAACTGCAAAGTATGTCTCAAGTTTTGATCTGTGACCTGAGAAAGGATCATCTGAAGTGCTTCTTCAGGCATTTGGAGGAACTGTCTATGGTTCTCATCTGATGTCGCAAACTTCAAGATCCAAAATGAACAAAATTAAGTCACCATGTATATTGATATATTGATGTGAAGAAGTAAAGATGACCACGATCCAATGAACTCATGAAAATCATTTGAGCATTGAGTTGAATTTCACCTGAATGAGATCAAGAGCAGTAAGCCTCGTCTGCCGACGAGAGGACACGAAGATTAGGACTGGCTTTGTAGGTGAATGAGTACATATAGCTGCATATGTTGGTTTATTCATGCTATTCATCCTCGGACAGTAAAATTTCCCTGGATATCCCTGTGGATTAACTTATATTAACCAAAGATACACATAAATACAGAAATAGGATGAACTGCAAATAAGGAATATCAGATATTACATAAATTACAACTATACTGATTAAGACAACATTATTCCCTGTGGATACGCTTCAAATTCAATATTTACAAGAAAAGTTAAAGACAAAATTCATTCCCTGTAGATACCTAAATTCATACAGCTGACTCAGAATATATCAATGACATACAAACAGCTGCATTTTCCATGTTAAAATAGATGTGCTACTCCTCGTGCTTTTTATTTGATTGTCCAACTTATCAGCGAATGATAATGAAAAGCGAAGCTTGATCAAAATTTTAAGAAGTCAACTACAAAAAGCTATATTAAAAAAATGAAATAGTCAAGAACAGAAAAAAGAGAAATATGTACTAAACAATCAAACATTTAAAAGGCAGGCGAAGTATTATTGCAATATACATATAGAAAAGATTGTAAAGAAGACTACACCGACATAGAATCAACATACCTGGATATGAACTTCAAGGGGAACAGGCCTCACACTGGGCTTAAAATTGAATAGACCATTCTCTTCCACCCCCAGCCAGTCAGCCAAGTCACTGAATGGACACCATAACATGAGGAAAACTATATGATACCAAACATCAGCAAGTTGTATGATGTCCCAAGATAAACAATTTAGTGAGACTATGCTATAAAATAAAATCTAACTTGAATTATGTCTGCAGTGAAAAAGCTTGAAGCTTAGGAAATACTAAGAGCAACCATTTTTTAGATCAGAAGGTTTTCCAGACATATATACTGAAAAATTCAATACATCGAGTCTTATTCAGAAAGTAGCTGCATATTCAGTCGAACAGGATATAAAGTAATTCAACAAAATATGTAAACTCAAACTCAAACTCAAACATACATTGCGTTTGCCAATGCTGTCGAGAGTCCGACAAACCGAACCCCACGATCTGTTTGTGATGAGATGTATCTCATCCTAGACACAATAACCTAAAAGAGAAATATAGAGACCAACACATCAGTGAAGTAACAAATCTCGAGAGCATGTATATAATTGTAGAGAGAATGAAGGAAAAGGGGGGAAGGAGGTTTATAGAGAGAGGCAAATCCATTAGTACAACCACCATTCTTTATCTGACAATACAGGGATGGGCCGATGGGGGCAATGGTTGGCCTCAGCCACCTTCTACTTTCAAGAGAGATTTTGATAATTGGGCAGCTTTCAATTGCACAAATCTAACCTACCCATCTTAAACATTTATCTATCCATCTGTCCTATCTCCATCAATTATGTGTTTGAGAATGGTGACAAGTAAAACACAGAAAAGAAATTGAGACAAGTGATTTCTTCTAACAGATTACTCAAAAATAAAGACAAACTTAGAGCTTCATTTAGGTCACTAGAAAGATGAGTCGTTAGCTAGAAATACAGTAGTGTCAGTAGTTTAGTAAGTGTGTAGCTAGAGCCTAGAGATAAGGTTTATTTGGTCATTTAATGACATTATCTAACCTACCTTCAGGGGCGGGGGGAGAGACTGCAACATGCATTGCACTTTAAAATGAGGATTCGGCATTAATTTCATTATGTTTGGTCTGATATATATGTGAACTGTAAGCAACTCAATACATGACCCTTTGGAAACTAAAAATAGTGGCAGCATCATCTTTCAAAATGGTAACAATAAAGTTTCATCAATAAATCAGTAGTGGTCTAACAATAAAGGGAAAATTTACGGTTCTGCACACCAGCAGTGATGTGTATCATGGTAATTACAAGGTTTATACCTCAAGAATAGGCCCACGGTCCGCTCCAAGCAAGTGAATCTCATCCAATATTACAAGCCCAACCTTACAATACAACAATGGTGTGAATAAACTATTAGTTGAAAAACTACGAATACAGGAATGCTGAAAATTTTATTAGTCAGAAAAAAAGCACACCTTCTTGACATAACTTCGACTATTCCAATAACGGCTAATGCCATCCCACTTTTCAGGAGTGGAAATGATGATATCTGCTGAAGTGAGTGCCGTCAAATCTGGGGTGTAATCTCCAGTCATTTCCACCTGATAGAAAATCCCAGACCCGTATTCACGAATATGTTCTTTACAATATATGCAGGTTTCCATATAACATTCTTTATACCAAATTTATGTATGTGTGAGAACATTACCATCTTTTTACCAAGTCGGGAAACAAGACCCTTTTTCCAATCGTGCATCCTTTCCCGGACAATAGCCTTTAAAGGAGCTATGTAAATAACCTTCACGAGACCGGCATTCGAGGATTTAATTCCTGACCTGTAGATGTAGAACAAACCGCCAATCTACGATAAAATAATAACAGTATGATAACTAGTTTAGTTATCTAGGGCTCCATTCAGTCTTTACTACCCAAAAACTAAAAATTGAAAAACGTTACGCCTACAAAAAGAATGACCCCATGGTAAGTAGCAATAAATTCAATATAGAGAGTTAATTTTTTGTCATAAACAAGGAGAAGCACATTCATTAGGTGTAGACAATTCTGCAAGTAAAAAAATATGCAAAGTCAGGGAGCAACAAATTCTGATCACTTGGCAAAGGCTTCAGTCAAGGAAGTGAAAAGTGTGCAGCTTTTAATTGTGTAAAGTTACATACAAATCCAAATAAAAAGACATATCATCTTTGCAAATTCAATTGTTTATGATTTATCTGCAGTTGAATACCAATACGTGGAAACTCTAGTTGGCTGCAAGAGCTGAGGAATCTACCTAAGAAATAGCTTCAACTAGAAAGAAAACGTCAAGTTTTGAGAAAAGATTTATAACTCATCAAATATGAAGGTTGCAAATCAAATATATTGAGAAGTTAAACAATTAGACAAACTATCTACTTGAAGTCAGATTTTAACAAAGTCTGTTAAAATGATAGCGCAGGCCACAGCTGTGAAGAAAGGCCTGGTGGCAACCGTTTCCGTTGAATTACCTTCAAGCAATCAGGCTGAATTAATTTAGATAAGTGTAGCATGGCAAGCTCGGCTGATATAGTTCCTTTGATTTGAACAACCCTGGAGAACATTTTTGTCTGTGTGGTAAAGCACATGGAAGGCCTGCCAGGATTATCCTATGACAAATCAAGTTCTGAATCATGGGAAAAAAATAAAAAGTTTAAAGAACATTTCAAACCTGGGTTTGAATAGGGTTAAAATGAGAGAAGCTGTTGCAGAAAAGCTATAATATATTGCCAAGTGAAGTCACCGGAAGAGGCTTTAGATCAAGAAGTTCAGTATGAGTTGGCCTTGGGCTGATTTATCTGGAAATGCGTGGAGATAAATCACGATTCATAGAGGCTGAATGACCTGAACTATATATACTACTACACAAAATCAAAGTCGAATGCAAACCTCAGGTAGTGCAAGATTATGGAGAGATATTGAATAGAATGCCTCAGAATGCAACCAGGAATCGGAAACTGCTCTTATAAAGTACTGAGCAGGATGAGGTTCAAAGATTGGCACTGTAAAGGTTAGCTTCTGCGGCTCCCCCTTGGCCTTCCGTTTAGACAAAGCAAAGAGCTCGGAATGGTATATATGATCGTTTTCAGAATCCTATTTAATCCAAAAATATCATTTGATAAGATTCTGTAACTGAAGTGAAATTATATAATAACCGTAGATCGTATTAAGATTGTAGACAAAGAAAACTCGTTAGACGATACAAGTAGGTAGCAAGAACCAAAATAATGCATGAGGTATAATTCATACAAATGACTCCCACTTAAAGTTCCCAGGCCACTTGGCAGATGTTGGACGGTGTCATTCTTCTTAATGGTGAAGGCATTTACAATGTATCATACTCAGTCTGGGGCTGTGGGCTTTACACTAAATTAGTAGACAAATTTTCCATGAATACAAATATTTCCTTCGTAAACTTTTATCTTTCTTAAGTAGAAACTATGGAATGTATGCATACATGGGAGCAATAATATTTAAAAAAATATGAGAACATTTGAAAACCCTGTGAAACATAGACAATGAGTTATTCAAAATACTATTTCAATGAATTAAGAGGAAATAACTAACATGGAAGGAGGTCTAATATGCGTCCCTAAGTAACAGTCCAATTTACTACCGATCATAGTCACTAGGCTTGAAAACAATGGATCGGGAATATTAAGCTAGTTTCAATGATAGCAGTATTTTGAAACTGGCTCTTTAAATGATATTATAAAACTACGAGATAAATCTAAAATGATTGGGACAAAAAGTACTTAACAACAACAACATTTATATCTTTATTCACTAACTTGATCCTTAAATTTAATAAATACCAACTAAAAGGACAAAAAGTGTCAATTACACAGTCAACTGGCATGCCATGGCGGTCCTCGTGAACCCTTTCAAGAACTTACATCAATGTTCCTCAAGAAAGAAGACTCAAATAAAACCAACATAAGATAAACCACTTGTGTTATCAAGACTCAACAATCTAGTTACTATTATGACAAATAGTTTATTAATTAACGGGGTACCTCAACCAGTATCCACCAGCGTTGTGCGGTTCCATGAAAGCGATCCTTCCATATGAAGTCGGGGGCCATGATCAAATCAATCTGTGATTTAAAAAGGTGACTTGGTAAGTCTCATCAATGGTACAGGATGGAAACTCACTACATTCTCGGGCTTCCTAGAGTCTGAACAAAAGACAAAAAATTAAAAATAAATGGAAGTAATATATATATCCATTTATGTTGAAAGAAGATTTTATGATAGGCATACATCCAAAGATATATCCCTGTCAAACTGTCTGAGAGGATGTTGATGGGGCCATATTTGACGGTCCACAGCCTTGCAGAATTCTAACATGAGGGAAGCCATCTCAGACCATCCTCTGCGGAGACATATCTCAAATAACGCCCGCATGATTCGACCTAAGCTGGCACTTACATAGGTGGCATCTGACACTAGCGAAAAGCTGTCAAGCGAACCTCGAGATATATACACCTAACATAAAATGATTTCCACTCTTTGGTTAAATAGATCATACTTGGAACTTCTATACTTTTATTTTAAAGGAGGGCGGAATGAGTACCTGAATAAGTATTGAAACTTTCCCCTGTTTATTTGATAGACCTCCTTTTACTTCCAGTGGACAAGATGTGCGCATCAACGATTCCAACTCATTATGCTCCTCATCTCGGATAACAATATTTTCAAATTCAGAAGATCGGGCCACCATATCAATCACCTATGATCAGAACACAGTATATAAGAATTGTTAGGCGCATGTCAGATGGTATGAGTCAAAAGTCTTAGGACTATGACACTCTGTTGTAGATAGATTAGGATAACTCCTGTGGTTATTCAGTTCCATGTAATATCTCCTCCTGAGTCAGTGATCTGGTCCATGTATTCCGTCACTCTAGTTTATCTATCTCTGTGGTCTGTCCAGATAATATATTCATTGAATTATATATTCGATCAAAAGATTAGGGCAGATCGGCCAGTAAGAAAGTAGAAAATAATGCCTTTAAACAAAGACAATTCCAACAGAATTCTTCCAAGTGTGAGGAACAGAGATAAAGTTGATTCTAAGGGTCACAAAGAGACTTTTTTGGTATTAGCATCTTCCTGTGCCAAAATATAGTTTTTTGCATATTATCTAACACAAGAAACGCACACCCTTACTCATGTATTAGAAATGGAGTAACAAAGAAGAATACATGCAATCAAGTTTGAAGTACTAATGTATAGAAGGATGTGAACAGAGGGCTCAAGAGAATCCTCCTGTCAGAGGCCTCATGCAAAAAAGAAACTAGGTAAGTGACAAAAGAGGAAAAGTGGGGAGGGGCGCTATACATAACCATGTTATTTTAGGCTAAAGTTTGCTCAAATTTTAGTCATGCAGCTTAAATATACAAGGCCCAAGAGGTTCTGCTCTTTTACTGATATGATCAATCAATAGGGAGCCAAAATTACCTCAGTTTCGTTCATATGGCGTTTCAACAGTTCATTGTAAGTCTCTACACTAGAATACTGGATGTAGAAATGACTTGCAATACGTCCAAGCTCTGTACAATAGAAGTTCCCACTTTTCTCATCAAAACGCATCATCTTTGCCGTATCAAGCTCTCGGGCAGCATCTGTCACTAGAGCTCTTTGCTTTAAGCTCAAAGACGGATCAGCAAGGACCTAGCAAGGAAAATGTATCTAGCATACTTAGTTACTTACGAAATTATAATATGACTAACATCGAGATCATCTAAACCACAGGAAAAGGGTTTGGAGAGATCACAATGAGATACATGTCGTGCTCCATCCATCCAACTTTAATTGGGACATTTTCCATTTCGGGATATACAGTCCCGATTTCTTACCACTAATTAACTATTTATTAATAATTATGCTGTATACTTTCTCTTGCAACCTGACATGGAGCAATTTTTATAAAATTGAGTGAGACGGTCCTCAACTTCCATTTAACTTCAATTTTTTAAATGATTTACCGCTTCATTTATAAATCTCAAGGCATTACCTTGAAAAAATACCACAGTCCAGATATCAAAGAAAAAACTGTCATTCTATAGACGGGAGTGAATGACATCTAGGTCCCCTAGTTTTACCATAAATGTAAATTGGGTCGCTGAGTTAGTCATATTAACAAATTGGGTCAATGGACCAAGTTTGACTTAATTCTCATTAATACCCTCATATCATTTTGATACTTAAATTTTATTTCGTAATTAAATTATGTTTGTTTAGTTCAAGCATGTTTGAATGACCAATACTTCTTAAATTTTTTTTTAGATTGAGAATAGAGATTTAATCATTTATAAAAAAATATTTTTTTATCTAGGAAAGTGCTGTTCCGTTTGTGATATGGATGGAAGTATATTGAGAAGGAAACCTTCAGCTGGATGATATTTGGGGAGAAAGGTAAATGGGTGAATTAAATAAGTTATCTACTCCTATAAGATAAGCGTGTTGCTTTTCATTCTGGTGTGAATTTAGAGAAGTTCATTCTCCATCCAGAAGATTGTCTTTGATAATGGAAGGCAAAGAATGTGTATAGTTCCATCAGTAGAAAACTACATTGCTACACTATGATGGATGTAGTAGTTACCTCTTCCCATCCAATCCCGTACACTAGAGGGTTCATTTTCATCCTTATGAAAAGATATGTGTAGCCAAGCCAAGCACAAGCTTCCTTTACATTAGTCACAGTTCCCAGTGCCACTTCTGCATTCAAATTGTCCTTCAAGGACTTGATGAACTGCAAGAGAACAAAAAACATTCGATAAGCAATGTAACCATTCTTCCAACACACTTGGAATTGACACATTCCGACTGCAGTTTTAAATGATGGTGTGGAAAATGAGAAGAAATTCAAAATTCAGAGACAGCTTCATGGATACAGAAAATTACAACACAGGGGCATCAAAAGTGTAGACCATGGAATTGGTATGGTTTAATAAGTCAAATTAATTAATTTCACAATAATGTTAAGTGACCATAGGCGGAAAACGGGCTGCAGATCCAACGCCTTCAGCAATAAGGTTCCTACTATCAGAAAATGGCCATAAGCATCTTAACATCAACAGGAGCAGGCAATAAATTACTTTTCATAATGACAAACTACAAGTCGTATGCATCAACCTGACTTTCTATGGGCAGTTGACTCGTTAGCAGCCGCAAATAATAAGCCAATTTGTCGTGTGTTGTGATTATAATGCCTTCACCACTTTTGTCAAACTGGGGTCTTCCAGCACGCCCAAAAATCTGGAGCATAAAAGCTATTACAGATATAAACTTGTACAGAAATAACTCTGAAAAAAAGACACTACCAAAGACTTCAATAAATGACTAGACCACAGGTCTGACCTGCATAACATCAAGCATGCCCAAATCCCGCCATCCACCAGCCTTTGGATCATAAATTTGAGTTCCCTAATTTATTTAAATGAAGTAATATGTTAGTTCCCAGCTCCATTCTAAAATAGGTGCATGCACCAAAACAGCATCCAAATATACAGGAATTAATTTGACAATGAGAATGTGCCCATAATTAATCCATAAGACCTAAAAGATTTTAAAGTTCTTCTATTTATAGTAATACAAGGTAATATGCAATTCTGTAAGCATAGCTTCATTAAAAAAATTAGATCCCAAGGGGAACATTTATAACCAAATCACATCCTACATTCATATTCCATTGCCATGATATTAAGCTTCTGTGTTCCAGACTAGAAAAAATAACAGAACTAAGATTGGGTGACAAATGGCGCAGAGGTTGCTTCTGCAGAATTCATATAAATAAAATCTACCATATTTCCAATCAACGCCCGGAGGAAACAAAATAAATTTAATGAGACAAATTTATATCAGAGCAATCAAAGAGACACAATATGTCACTACTCAAATGACCATTGGTATCTGATTTTACACTTTCTCCGCTAACTAATTAAAATGTAGACAAACCTTAATCACAACAGTGTGAGCCGGCAGATTTACTCCCCAAGCCAAAGTCGCTGTGCAAACAAGCACCTATTGGTCGATGAAGGTTTTCATGAGATTGTAGAAGGAAAGGTAGCTTAACTTCATATCAGAGTAGAAACTAGGGATAACCTTTAAGAGACCCTGGGAGAAGAGCCGTTCTGTCAGGCTTCTATCAGCTCTTAACATACCAGCATGATGAATACCTATACCATCACCGAAAAGCTGAACAAGCTCTCTGTTTCTTGACTTATGAACCTCCTTCTGAAATGCACAAATAAAGTTTAAATTACAAAGTACTATTTTCCTGAACAATTCATTTTATAATGGTATTTCTTGCCTTCATTAACTGAAATTGAGGATGAACTTCATTCTTAAAGAGCTCGGATGTTTCATTTTTCTGTGCCAGTTCAACCTATACAAATTCCAACACGATAACTTAATTACAAAAAATCAAATAGAATGACAATACATTGTTCATAACTCTAGACAACCATTTTCCGTCTAACATAGACGGTAATTAATTATCTCTTAATTTGGTCAGGTGACATTCTTTCTGTATCATACAAAATAAGAGAGGATAAACTGGAAACGTCTTGAGAAAGCTAATAATTGTCCCTTTCCTATATCCTGAGAAAGAGGCTATGTGAACCAAGAAAAGGGATTGTTTCAAACAAATATAAAAGGTTATGCTTGATTACAATGTGGTAGTTGTTTCCCTTATATGCTTAGTGTAATAGTCCGTCACTCTGTCTGGATATGCCACAGGTTTTAGGGGGTTATGATTTGGAGGTGGATGTAATTTAATGGTGTAAAATATTAGGCCCAATTAACCATTGTAAAAATTTGTAAATTGTCACAAAAACGGAGAGAATCAATATGTAACCCCTGTTCCACCCTGACCCCCCCGACATCCAAATCGTGGACTGTAAATGATATTTTAATTACAAAAAAAAAGGGAAAGGAAAAAAAATCATGGAAGCACGTTATGCCTGGTAGAGTTACCAGTTTCTCTGCTGTCCTTCCTGTTTCTTTCCGCGCATGAACAAACACCATGGCCTGATATCCTTGTTTCAGTGATTCAACAACCTGACATATTAAATAGAGTTATGTATGAAATGCTCTGAGTTCTGACTTCATACTTGCGAAGGAATAGCCTTGGGGAACATGTAACCTTATTGTAGCAAATCTCATTCAGCAGTTCATTGCGAGCTTGAAAGTTTTGTTCACTAATTCCAATATACTGCTGAGCTAGGGGAACCGGGCGATAAGTAGAATCAAAAAAGAAAAGACCTGTCTCCGGATTTACCCTCAGAAACTGGGCAACCTGCATATCAGAGAAGGATATGATGATTATCTATGCGCAATGAGAATAATATTGTATGGTGAAAAGTTAGATAGCATTTCATAGACTCATCTAACCCTGTCATGTAATTATTGATAAGAGTGACATAACAGTTCACTAGACTAACCTCCAGGTAATTGGGTAGTGTGGCTGAAAGGCCAACAATGCGTATCATTGACTGCGAGGACTCCACCTGACATGAGTAGATTTACAAGAAGTACCATTGCATACTTAGGGTAGAAGAACTTTAAAATGACACAGAAGAGCTTGCAGATAGAGACAATGCTCTAAAATCAACAGGAGAAACGAGAATGAACAAACAGGTGGAGCCAAAGAGTCTTAACCTGACGAAGTGTTCGAGCTACTAACGCTTCTATGACAGGGCCTCTGTCATCATTCAATAGATGTACTTCATCAATAATAAGGAGTTTCACCAGCATAGACATTGACATGTCACTACTTTTCCGAGTAATAACATCCCATTTCTCAGGTGTTGTCACTATCATCTGGTCAAAACAGAGTGAGATGGCAAAACAGCATATATAATTATAAAATAAGATGTTGCATGACATGGATGATGAGCAACCTGGGTTTCTTCTAGTTCAGTTTTTGTAAGTTGCATGTCTCCAGTAAGTTCTTTCACTGTTATATTCAATGGAGCTAGTCGATGACTGAAAGTTGTTGTGACTTCTGCAGCTAGTGCCTTCATGGGGATGACGACATATATCGATGAATATGCGTAAATAAACAGTTGAAGTAATGGAGAAGGAGAAAGAGAGAGTAGGAGAAAAAAGAAGAGGCCTTGATGAAAAGCCTTACCTTCATGGGAGCAACATAAACTATTTTGAACTTGTCCTTATGCAGATAACCATCTTTGAAGTGATTTTTTATCTGCAGTAGCAAATGGACTACTGAGCAAACTATTTATTTTTGAAAAAGTAATACACAGTAATAAAAATGCAACTTCATCAAGTTCAAGAAAGCCTCAAGGGTCCATTTTGAATTAGTATTCCAGGAGAACAAGCATTTAACATTGGCAGAAGAAGTCATATGGAAAGTATAGATAAGAAAAACCACATTCATAGGAAAAAATACTCAAGAGAGTCATAGTATAGAAGAGAAGAAAAATGTCATAAATTCATATTATTTCTATCTCAAGGCCAAGAAAGATTCAAGAAATATAACACTAACAATGAATTAAGATTAAAAATTATCTCATCAGTTCTCTTAATCATTTTTGGCAATAATAAAATATTACACCACAACAGGAATTCACAATCAACAAGAATCCCCATATATAAATTGTGAAGAGCTTCTAGACATATGAACCTTAGCATTAAAGGTCAAACTACTATTCCTGGAATGGTAATTGTCCCAATCTTTCTTGGGATGGAGGATGTAACTCTTTACTGAAATGCAGGTTGCCTGAGTCTAGGATATGTAGTGTCAATTCCACAAAAAGACACAAATGCAACAGTGAAAAAGAAAAAACACCTCATATAGAATTGCAATCATGGCGATATTAGTTTTTCCAGCTCCAGTTGGGGCACAAACCTGTAAGAAAATAAATAATAATTAAAAACTCTTCACTGAACTAATTAAATCTAAATTAAAGAAATAAGTTCAGGCACTTACAAGTATGTTCTCATTACTGTTATAAGTAGTGTGGAATATTTTGCTCTGGATACGGTTGAGGGATTTGTAGCCACGGAAAGCAGCTTGTGCAAAGTCATCCAACTCACTTATTTCAATCTGACATAAACATAGTATTGAAACAAAATGTTAATGCAATTTCACTATTTATGCTAAACAAGTGTCGTAGGTGCCACAACAGTAGAAGAGTTACAAGTGCCAGAAAACACTGTTGAGTCTATCTTCAAATCATGGCATACATAACAGAAAGCTTGTAGATAAGGGGTGTGCTAAGTCAATCAACAGTACCTTCCAGACAATCATTTCATGGCCTAATACAGTAACAAAACAAAAGACCAAAACTGAAAGAAAAAAAATGAGAGCGCAACTAGCATAGTCTGCTGAAACATGTACAATATGGGCAAAAATGTTACTGACAACGAAATATATTTAATATGAGAGCGTTTTGGCTGCAGTTCTTTTCTGATTAAAACTATCTGAACATTACAAGTCACCCTCATGGGCATAGTTTGTAAATGGTGGTGTGGCAGGGCAAGGCGACAGCTCATCGCCACCGGGAGGTGTGTGGCGGCGAAGTACCCAAGGGGTTGCCATGGCGCCGCCTTTTCCGCCTTTGTGTTGTGGCGGAAGCGCCGCCACCAGTATTAAAATAAGGAATGTCAGAGTACTCAAGGCTTCCACCTCGCCACACCGCCACGTCGCAGCGACAAAACAAAGTTTGGAATTCTCCCGTAATGCCTTCACTAATAAGCTTGAAGAGAAAATCTGCGAACTCCCTATACACTATGTGCAACACTTTGAAGAAACAAAATAAAAGAAATCACCACCTCCTCAGTCTCTCTGTGGTTTCATGGGAGCAGTTTGAGTGGCAGGAATTATAACTTCCTCATATCCCTTGTGATGTTTCCTAACAGTTCCTTGAGGAAGAGCAGTAGCTGCTAATGTGTTTGCAGCTTCCCCTCGGCCAATGACATTGTCAAAAACATTCTTCTTCTCGCTTGCTTGGAGTAGCGAGCTAAAACTCACCGAGGAATATTCATCCTCGACTCCACGCCTATGCTTCTTTTCCTCCTTTCGTCGAAGTTTATCAATTTGCCGCCCTGACTCAGTTTGAATAGTAACCTATATTAAGTCTAAAAGTTATTTCTGGACAAATCAGTAGCCCCTATAAATGTGTGCTACAATATATTCCTTAATTTACCTGTGTGCCATAGCTCGGCATGCGGATTTGGGTGTTCGAAGCCGATTTATCAGATTTTATTACATGCAGACCATGATGAATAGCATCAACAAGTTCCTTTCTGTGCTGAAAAACAAAAGGAAATTTCAAAATGTGGAACAATAGGAAAGACCAGCAACTGTCGAACAACAAAAACAATAAACAGCTTCATGGAACTAAGAAAATTGCTGAATCTTACCAAAACTACTATTTAAATTTTAAACCACGCCAAGTTAAGACCCTAATCAATGAATCTTTACAACTTACATCTAAATTCTGTCAAATATAATAGATTAATAGAGATGGATGCCAGATTCAGTTACAGCCAAATCAAATAGAGAATGAGACTGTTTCTGAACTTTCGAGATTTATAATGGAAGAAAAGGTTGTATACTTGAAACAGAGAAAGATAGTGGAGCACCAAATTAGCTGGCCATGACTTGAAGATACAAGGGACTTGGAAGTTGGGACACAATGCCTTAACTTACAATGATAAAGTCTTGGACTGTTTCAAATGCGTTATCCCCCGCAAGATCCAGCAAATCACCAGCTATCTTTTGATCACGTAGTTGAATATTTATGAGGATTTGCATAAAGAATTCACGACAAACAAATGGGAAACAATGTGAGTACCACAAAGTATGGGGATACCTCATCTCCAGGTTTTCCCGAATCAAGAACACGGCATATGGCCATAGCTAACTCATCTCGAGGAAGCTGTGAGGTGGTTTCCCTTAATATCTTTTCACATGCATCTCTCAACCACTCCAAATCAAACTTCCCACCACTGGATATATTCTGAGAACTTGCCGCCCCTTCTTGTTCATACCATCCCTCATGACTTGAAGAGTTAGCATCAATTCCACTTCCCATTATATCAATGTCCTCTACTGAAACATCAATTAGAAATCGCGCTGGAGGGTTGAAAACAAGGTCTGCTCCAAATTCAATGTCATCGTCTTTTCCATTTTGCTGTTGCATAGAAATGGCTGCATGGGTATTATTCTGTAATCTGAAAAGCCTCTGGGCCAGAGAAGAAATGTTTAACAAGTTTGTTTCTGCAATAGTACGACCAACTAGCCTTTGCAATTCTGATCTGGATTTACATGACAGGGTAAGAAAACGATATTAGGCTATACCTTAGCACCATCTACCACTCAAAATATTTTAAATAATTTTTTTCAAAAAATTTACTTCTGAACAAGTGGGCGAGCCAAAATGGACTTCAGCATAGAACTCCTTAGTAAAATGACAGATCAAATGAGGTGATACTGGCAAGTTAAAATGAAGAATAGTATATCATCTTACATATATAACTGTTTCATATGATCATATCCACTTCAACCAAGAATGGCAACGACTCTTGAGAGATACTACAGCAATAATGAGATACATAATATATTATTTCGACCAAGGAGGAGAAAAGAGAGATATTTAACAAAAGTATCCAGAAGTAGAGCTCAAATTGCCAGAAATAGAGCTCAAATTGCTGTTCGTACAAAGAAAACGGCTTCTACTTCTTTAGGAACACTTGTAGACTGAAGAGTGTGAATGACTGAGTTCATTGAAGAAATATAAGAGAACTGACCAAAAGACTTGATACTAGGATATTACACATGTGATTAGGTAACTGCATGAGCTTAAAACAAGAGAGGTAGACAAGCTTTCTATGTTCTTAATGTTAGAATTTTACAAGCTCACTTCATGAGAGTATCCGTCATCATTCATGAGAGTATCCGCCATCATTTACCCCCCCAACACACACACACACACATCTAACCGTATGGATCATACATTATTCAAAGATGTGACATTAATTATACTAATAAAGAACATGAAAAGACATAAGTTCCTTACTTCTTCTCTGAGATTCTTTGATTATCCTCATCTTCTTCACCAGCATCTGGGCCAGCAAAAAGCTTATATGTACTCAATGCTACCTCTTTGAACTCTTCGGACACCATTTCTCTGCCCATCAAGTCTACCACTGCTCCAATAAACTGCTTATAAAGTTGCCTTACTTCAGCTGAAGCTGCATCAGAACATATACTTCAGACATTTTATCAAACTGAAAATCATAAATCATGGCCCATAGGGATATCATAAGTTAGCGGAACATTGCTAGCATATACTCGTAGTACATAATATAAACAATACAGTGTAATTAACTCTACTTTCAGCCAATATAGCAATGTATGATATACAAACCAAAACCAAAATACCTCGATTCTCCCTATGTTAATATCAAAGATTATATGATTATGACAAACTTCTTAAGTTAAAGTCAACAAACTTTGCGACCTTAACTGACAGACTTCTATTACAATCAAAATTATCACATTAATAGTAAAATCCATTAAAACCACTATCTTTTGATATAATTTTCACCAAATAATATTCCACGTATTCAACAACAAAAATGAGTACAAAATGTAGAAATTGGACAATTACTTTGGGATGGAGGGACTATAAAAGTGCACATAGAGACAGTACCTTCATCCCAGTTATAAACAATCGCTCTAGCCAGGTCCGATTCATCGAGAGAAGCAGCCGAACTACAAATCACAATCACAATCAATTTCAAAACTCCCTCCATTTCAATCTAACTATCACGTTTTTATTCGACAAAAAGCCAACCTACTTTTAAAGCTCTAATTCATTCATTTAACTTTGCATACTACATATATGCCGATAGCTCAAGAGTATGGTGGCATCTGACCCAAGCTTCCACAACTAACTCTTATAGTCTCGTGGCATCTGACCCAAGCTTCCACAACTAAGTTTTGGTTCAACTCTTGTTGGGACATAATATATATTCTACTTGTAACATTTAATCTAACTGTCTTGTCTTTAGTTAGTAATTTTTGTATTCGTAATTTATAATACAATGTAATCGATACTATTTAATCGTAATTTACTAATCAAAGTCGAGTATTTTTTATTGATAAGTCGAACATGCCAACTAAATTAATTAATAACCTGCGGGAGTGGAGGTTTTGGAGGATGATTTTACGGTGAAGATAAGCTTGATCGGCATCGAATGGGTCACGTAGAGCATTCGTTAGACGAGGTAGCTCAATCAACATCCTTAATTATTTAATGAATTGTGAAACCTTAACAATGTTTAGGTTTAAGGTTTAAGGTTTAAGGAGGAGGAAGATCAAGTGTTTTTTGTGTGAAGAATGAGGTTGGGTGTCTAAATTGAAAAGACAAAAAAGATAAATTATTAGCTTTGATCATGAATTAGTATTATTAAATATTTCGTTATTAATGTGAAATATGATAACACATGGGTGTGTAATATAATTGTATAATTTTATTAGTATTTGATATAAATATAAAATTTAAACGGATGATTTTTGTTTCGAAATAGTTCGACTATTTGTTGAAAAAAATAATAATATTTGGAATAGAGGAGGTATATTCATGGAGAATTGAGTATGGTTTTTCATCTAGTGTCGAGAAGTTTGTGAGATCACACATATGATATTGATATTTCAAATATAAAAATATTAAGCCATGTTCTATTATTTATTCATCTTATTAAGTATATGTATTACTTTTTAGTCTCGTAAATAGAGATATTTATGAAAGTTACTCACAACTGAAAGAGTAATATTGAAGAATATGAGAATGAAAAACATGTAATATCCAATATGGTCCAATGAAGCTATCAACATATTTAACTTACTTGAGAAAGCTTAATGACTATGTCAATGTAACTTATGAATATATTTCTTATACAAATTGATGGGTTCTGTTAGGATTGACAAATCGTCAAGGTGAATCAAATCGAATGAATTCTACTTGAAATGTTATCCAGGTGTATGGATTCTATTGAACACATCCATTGGACGAAGATCAATACTATTTTCAAGGTAAAACACTTGCTCAAGCTTACCAACTCAAGCATTTCTCATGTGGTTAGGGAGCAAAATATTATCTACGAGGACTGATATATCATGGGATCCTACTCAAGATACAGCAAGGTTCAAAGCTTTGGTGGCATTGGAAAGGCAAAGTATTCCTTATGTTCGTGGAAGCAGCATTTCGTCGAGCACCTGGCAGCCAGAAATAAGCTGAGGCTTGATTACTAAATTACCCTTAAATGTAAAATGACAGCAATAATAAAATTAATATATATTATGAAAGAATCTTAATTTAACATTTTAAAAAATAGGTAAAAGTATAGTCGCTAACACATGCAAATCTCTCAAATATATAATATAATATAATTATATCTTAATAACACGCAGTATTGTTAAATGTACACAATAGAAGACAATAATATCATACAAAATACAAAAGAAATCAGCCAGAAAGCATGGTCAGCTTGATTATTATTGGGCTCAATGCTCTATATATTAATTATCATCACCCATAAATTATTGTTGTTGTTTTAAATAAGTCTTTATTAATACACTTTCATCACCAAATTTTTTTTGTGAAAATGGTATTAAGTATGAATTGAAAAAAAATCAATACAACAAATTACTATTAAAGAATTTATATATAAATTATTATGTGATATTCTGTATTACATTTAACTATATAATTCAGCAATTGAATTAAAAAAGTGTCAAAATACACCTACTCATACTCTCTCCGTTTCAATAGATTGTCAATGTTTAAATTTGAATGTTTGACACGCTAAATATTAAATTCAAATATTTTTATTTTGTTGTATAATATTTGGTGAAAATTATCAAATACGGAGCAATAATATTTCCAGTGTACTTTAATATTGACATTAAATTTTATTCAAATCAAACTTATGTTTGTTTGTATTCAAGAAGGGGTAAAAAGTTTGTCGGTGGTAACAAATCAAGCATGCATGACAATCATTTAATACGAGGACGAATCAAGAGATTTAAATATTTTATTGAAATTGTTATTTTTATTATAATATATAACATGTTAGTTTTTATGCTTAAATAAAATATCTTTATCCTATAAACTATAAAACGCAATAATTAATTAGAGTTAACGAATTATCTGAAAAGGAAATTTTTAAAATCAATCAAAATACATAGGAACTTCGATCAAAATAAGAGTATATTATCATAATAATACTTATATTAGTTTTCACTCTATATGAAATATAATTCATCGATATTACTGGTCATAACACCTTGCGAATATATGTATATTATAGGTATATAATACTTCGTTGATGACGTTCGATAAACAAATCGATGATACTCTCAGAACATTTGAATGGGTTAGTATTATTTTTTATAACAAAACATTATTTATGTCAAAATTTTAAAATTTTCCATATTAATTAATATTAATCATATATACACTATTGAGGTTTAACTTTTTATTAAAAAATTCATTGCATGAGATATAGTTTTTAAAAGAGGTATGTGATCTTTATTCCCTTGATTTTTAATGTAACTCATTTGGAACATTTCACATTCGAACAAGAATATCTAATGAGTGGCCTCTTTGGCTATTTTGCATGGCTAAAATTGAGATAATTTCATAATAAGGTATTGATATTATTTAGTTTTTGTCTGAATATTATTGAGGCAGTGTCAATTAAAATATTTGAAAATGAATACATAAAATAATTTGAATAGTAGAGGATTATGAATAATTTATACTACCTAATCGATTGAGAATGGATGTTTTAATAATAGATAAAATAACATAAAGGTCATTTTTTATTAAAAGATAAAAGTAAGTATTTTTAATAAATAAAATAACTAAAGAGGTGCTTATTACATTTTGAAAATGTGAAAGTAGTATGATAAAGGTGGTATAAACTTTAAATATATTATTAGAAAATTAAGATCATGAATAAAATAAATTATAATATAAAATCGAAATATAATTTATAAATTTACTTAAATATTTAATTATTTTATTTATTATTATTTCAATTTAAATATTTATAGCATAAATATTTACGTAAACGTACGTACATTTTATTAATAAAAATAAAAGACGAGTGCAAAGAATACAAATTTTATGGAGCCCGGAGCCGACACCACCCTGGTCCACAAACATTACACAGTACGAGGCCTAGCTGCCTTATAATTAGTCCAATTACACACTCTCCACTTGATCCTTTTCACTACTATACTCTCATAGTCTCACTAATTAAATCATTCACTCTCCATATTTCACACACACATTTTGCTACATTTGCAGCAAGCCTTTGAAATTTGAACTCTCATCATACTTCTTCCAGCTAGTGTATTATCCTCTAATATGGCTAATCATGTCTTCTACATGTTCCTTATTTTGGCCATGGCTGGTCACTCAAGTAACCTCCATCTTTTTAACATTACCTTAAAACTCTTATTCACTTTATTTCCTTGTGTTATATGTATATATGCTCATTTCTACTTGCTTTTATATGTAGTAGTATGAGGGATCCAAGTACCCTCATGCATTGCTAGTTATTTTTCATAGGAAATTAAACTTTTCAACTATCCTTAGACATGTTTTTGTTTAGAGTTTGACGCTTTAATCTTCTCTATAAACTTCTAGTTAGTGATTAGTGCTGTACTATTCGTGTTAATGTGTCGCATTGGATTGATATTCTTGCCGACTTGCCTAATGGAATGTTGGCATCATTATTTTTCTTGATCTTAAATCATCCCTAAGTTTATGTATGATGCATAATTACTTATAGATATTGAGCAATAATAGTGAACAAACTTACTACTTGCTCTAGCATTACACAACACTATTTCAAATGTTACCGGTGACTTGTCGTTTTTTTAAGATCAATGCAAATGTTAATAATTCAGTTGTCTAACATTACTTACCACTAATGCAAATGTTGCTTATATAGACAAATTTGAGGTTTATACAAAGCAATCCATAATCATGACAGTATTTAAATCATCTACATTAAACAAAACAATATGTTTTAAACCACTTGTTTTCATTCAATAATGTGGTTTGTGTTATTATGTACTAAGATTACAATTATTGGTAATAATTTGTTGGGGATGTTGGTAGGTGCAACATGGTGTGTTTGTAAAGATGGGAATGATGTAGTGTTGCAAAAGACACTAGACTATGCTTGTGGAGCTGGAGCAGATTGCAACCCTATCCACCAAACAGGGTCTTGTTTTAACCCCAATACAGTAAGAGCTCATTGCAGTTATGCAGTAAATAGTTATTTCCAGAAGAAAGGTCAAGCTTCAGGCACTTGTGATTTTGCTGGCACTGCAACTATTGTGACATCTGACCCTAGTAAGCCCCAACTTACACTAACTTATTTACTTTATGAATATTCAAATTTAAATTTACACATGTTTGTTAAAAACTTGTATGTACTCCCTCGATCGGTCCATAAGAATGATTGTCCAATTTGAATTTTGATTGTTGTTTTAAATTTGACTCGATTATGTTAACATTTTATGATTTATATTCAAATGATATGTTTTTGAATACATATACATTAGTATTGACTTACTAGTAAGTAACATACTGCTTTTATTCAAATAAAAGTTACACTGGTCAACTAAGGGAGTAACATTTGTTAATCTTGATTCGATCACTTCCAAGTTCCATCCCCTCAAGCTAAACATGTACGTAATTTTTGGGCAAATTAGGCTTAACATTATTAATTTATTATGTAACAGGTATATCTGGTTGTTCATATCCTGCTTCTGCAAGGTATGCATCTCATATTTTACATAAATCGTTATAAATTAATAATATGCATGGTCGGTTCGCATCTAAAAAAATAAATTAAAGCTCATCAAAACAATTTTATTAATTGTATTTCATTTTTACTCTAACGATAATTATCAGTAAAATCACATAGAAAAGTAAATTTCTCAGGATCATAATTGTACAACTTCAAGTTTTTTAAACATATTATTGTTTTATCAATTGACAGTTGTACAGCCTAAATTATTAACCATGAACATTATTAAATTGTTTTCAAATTTGCAATTTGTGTTTGTTGGATAACTAGTGGAGTAATGGGGGATGAGGGACCATATTTTGTTAAGTCAGATATGTACTCATCTTTTGACCCACCACATCAAATATGATTGCAATTTATCTATTGAAGTACTCATTCAATTCATGATCAGTTTGATTCATTTTGGTTCACAAATTCTATTGTTACATTACTCTCACATTCGTACAGTATTCCATTCATCTAGTCCTCCTATGACTTACTTGCCTAGGGTAAATACATTTGCTAATGCATTGATAAATCAAAGGTGGTGTATAAAGTAATTAGGGTCGTCTCGTTCCAAATGGAGGTCGTGTTCCAAATGATGAAAGTAATTTTGTTTAAACAAAATGGACACTGTATTGAATTAAAAAAACTTCTGATAAAAAGAAAGTTTCAGCTTCTGACAAAAATAAAAAAGAAATTCACGATGAGATCACATGTGATTAAATGAACAAAATTTTAGCGTAAGAAAAATAAATCAACTTCTAGCAAAAAATAATTAAGTAAGATTCTAAACTACTTTTGTAATGACTTTTTCCACTTATATTTCTTAATTCTGGCTAAAACTTTTAACACCTGATTTCACGTAATATATATAAGCTATTAGGGGCCCTACAGATTTGGGATCACATGCGAAATACCATGACGCTGCCAATGGTATGAAAATGTCGAGTTATTCATTCTATTATTAATTGATTTTAGAATAATTTAAAGAAGTTTAGCAATAAATGATATGTTTCAACTTAAAAAAGTTTTTGGTTTGAAACTCCATTAGTTTTCTTAAATCATTCGAAAGAGCCTGAGGGTTTTCTTTATCCTTAAACTCGGACATCTCCTAATTCTAATTTTTTTTATAGAAAAAAATGATAATAATTGTAAATTAAACCCATAAAATTTTGTTCAATTAATTATGAATTTGAATTATTAGTACTATATATCCTTTAATTCTCTCTTTACCCAACTTTGCTTGGTAAAAGGGGATAGCTAGTCAAAAAATTGTTTTTGATGTGGGGAACTTTTGTTTGTCTTTTCTTGTAGTTTTCGAATCTCGTGTAAAAGTTTTCAATTGTTAATAATTAACCCTAATAATTTGTTCGGCCATCTTTTCACATTGTTTGTGTTAAATATAGCTTTTTTGAGTTTTGAGCACCGCAGTCTCCTCAAACAAATCCTGCTTTTGAAGAATTATTCGGCTCTAATCACAAAATTTGAAGTCTGTTGAGAATATTTTATTGATCGGACACTTTGTATCATCGGTTGGGGTGTAAATAAATAAATTAAAATTATGTATGTCATTGAAAGTGTTACACAGTATAAAGTTGATAATGAAATGTAAGTATAATTATTGTAAGTTCACCTTTAACACAAACTCAGGATATGAGTTACCATACTCGGGGACATATCATAGTAATAAGTGGTAAGGTGATTGGGATGAAGACACTTCAACATCGCGAGTTTGAATCCGTGTGTGAAATATTGTATGGGTTGCTTTTGGTTCGTGTCCGTTAATTATTTCTTACTTAGCAGATTCTTTATTAAGAAACTAACGTCATTCGATTTATAAGCTGCTTTAAGCCGTGATATAAATTGGGGCCGAGGAGATTAAACTTCTTTAGAGAAGGATTTGTGTCACCATAAGGATAAATGGAAAATCCTTAAAAGGGAAAATAATATTCCAAACTCTATTAACTTTGATAATTGAAAAGAAAAAAGGAACTCTCCGATCCTTTCGAATTTAAGGTAGTATACTGATTTACAAACGCTACACAGTACTCACTAGTTTTATGTGATTAACTTCCCATGCACAGTGCCTCAACGTCCAACACAGGAATGCCTACAAATGGAAAACCATCCACCACCACCTCCGGCAACAACACTCCTCTCATCACAACTCCATCATCCGGTGGCATATTAGGCGGCGGCATAAATAACGGCATTGGCGCAAATGGCTCTGGCTTGAACACAGACTACACTGGTGGTGGAAAAAATTTATCACAAAAGATCAGCCTATTCTCATCGTCATGTATGATCATAGTTGTCTCAGCACTTATTTTATGGTGACTTGATTACAAATAGTTGCTACACTCCTAGTATTTCCTTGTAATCTTCTAGTATTATGGTAATGCAATGGTCCATGTTGTTATTTGAATATGTGGGAACATATTAGTATGTGGGTCTAACTCATTCCCTAGTCTTGGTTCATGTTTTCTTGAATGTGATCAAAATATGAAGGCCAATTATCAACTAATCTCATCAAGTGCCGTGAGCTTGGGGATATTAGAGATAATACAACACCTCAATTTAACTGAAATATTTTACTAATCATTTTAACATCGGTTTTAACAAAAATAATTATTTCAACTAAAAAAAATTGATATAATTTATTCTTGAACCACTAGGATTAGCCTAATGACCTAAAGATTTCACAATGAGGAGATTCCAGATTTAAGTCATAGCAATGACAAAGAAAAGATTTATATATATACATAAAAAGATATTTTATTCTTGATTATGGTAAAAAAAAGATATTTTATTCTTGATTATGCTAAAACATCTTGAATTAAATAAGAGGAAATTAATAAACAGAGCCAACTTAAGGAAGTACCAGTACATCAAGACAGGAAGAGATGGTAAAATCATTGTTTCCAATTTTAGAAAACTCCAAGATCTCTAAGAACCAGAGTTCAAGTATAAATACATATGGTGATCATATCAAATACAGCAGCTTTGTCAATGGGAATATGGGATCCGTGTGGAGTAAAAGATTTCTCAAACATCATTATGTATCAGTAATCAGATGCCAAATGCATTTCCAAGAAATCTACTAATTGTCCCTCGACCATGTCATATAATGTAAACTTTGTGAAACTCACAGCAGGGAGTACTCCATCGGCTTCCGCCATCACTTGCATGCTTCAGTCTTCATCGCTATCATAAACAATGGCCATTCTCCTATGAGCGGGCATCTTTCGCGGAGGAGAATCTTCATCCGACTCAATCTCCTTGCGCTTCAAGCTGCTCCCATGCACCTTTGCTTTCTGCCTTGGCTCCTGAAAAAATTGACCAGAGAAGGATTTAAGAAAGGGCAGTAGGATGCAATTTAGTGAGTTATATTTATATATTTTAAAGCAGCACGCACTACTGTTCACATATGAGTGCACAAATATATCTATATACTTGCAAAACATATGTATGGTGATACATTCGATTCCTGGAGGAAGATAGAAATAACTGGCTGGAGTAATGAGAATGTAAGCTTATTATAACAATGCCTCATGCCACCTGGAACACGAGCTATACCAAGCTTATTATTACTGGATGAATGATAAAAGTACTAACCTCGTCCTCTTCTTCTGAAGGTTCATCATTTACATCTTCCTCTTCCTCGGCCTCATCCTCTTCATCTTCGTACTCTGGTTCCTCCTCTTCCTCTTCGTTAGCCCTTCGGCGTGCTGGGGCAGTCTCTTCTTCCTCCTCCTCTCCTTCAGTTTCATATTCAGATTCCTCCTCCTCCCTCTCACTCCCATAATAATCATCAGCTGGTCGCCGGGACGAATTTCCCACAGGGAATGATGACTTCCTAGAAACATCTTTATGCCCCTAAAATCAAAATGCAAAATAATATCACCATATCAGTACATGTATTCTGACCCTAAAGAGAAAAGAAGATTAAAATGTTATCTTGGGGGATGAAGGTCCCAGAATGGAGGGAGCTGAAATTGTCTTTAAGTTACAGTAGAAAATATGCCTTCTTTGCATTTATGATGCGTTTCTCTGCACGAGCTTCCATTTCGAAGTCATCAAATTGACGTCGTGAAGTAGGCCGTCGAGATTCATAATCATCCTCCTCCTGATCATCATAACATAGGACAAAATTGTTGTTAGTGAACAAGATGGAAAAACTTCAACCGACCCCACCCCCACTTCCCGTATATTTCTTTTTCCCAGTTAGGTTACTAATTACTTATACACAGGCCAGAAACTTGGGAATTTGAGCCCTTTTCCCCCTCTAGATTGCATGTGTAGTTACTCCTACAGAAGTCTGCACTTAAAATCTAAACCTACCCGCCACCGCCAGTACACCCTTTCCCTATATAACCAGAAACAAAAAAATATTCATATATATAAAAATCCACTTTTTGCCTCCCTTTACCATGGCGTTATGGTCAAAAGAGGAACCTGCTTTAGGATTTCCTAAAATGGCAAAAACTCTCTTAATAAATATATATATGTATGACCTCTTTCTTTCATTAAGTTCTGTATACGAGAATAAAGTTCACTTGATAAACTATGGTAATTGGAAAATAGATGACTACCTCGTCATCTAAGAAACCAGGTGACAGCTCGCGCTCTTTGCGAGTAGGCGGCACTTTATACTTGTGTTTCACTTTTTCCTTCTTCTTATTAAGAAGCTCCGTAGCTTTAATCGTCTGACTTGCAGCCTGCATATGAGGAAAATATCAAAATCTGTATGTATTCATATGGATGCATTTGGGCTTTCAGTGGATAAACAGTACCCTTTCTCTTTGCTCCTTCTCCCTTTCAGGGTCGATGTCAGTAAAACAACTTTTTAATTTGTAAGCTTTTTTATGCCGTGAATCAACTAGAGCAGTCAACATTCGGTGAGATTTGGACGTCAGAGAGGAAGGCATAAACCGCATCTTCTTCAAAATTTTACCCTGTGACTGCAGTATCCCCTGCATATGTTGTTAAACAAATGTTATTAACTAAAGTAAAAGAGGAATGTCACTAGTTGGGAGGCTGAGTGACATAGTGTTGCTGCCTGTAAGCCTGTTATTATTCTGTCTTGTGTAAATAAGGAAGCAGGCTTATGAGTAGATTTAAGGTCATCTGTTTACTCCCTCCTTTGACATATCACATGCCAAAATGTCTCCGAAGAGGCTCCTGCCTAAGCAAATCCTCAACACAGATCGAGGAAGCTAAAAGAAATACCAACACTAACAATAGAAAGAAAAATATAGCTCACAGAAGTCAAACAGAAAAGTGGTGAGCAGAAAGGAATAAGGGAATAAGTTACCCACATGCTCAACATGACAAGTTCTATGTAATTTGTTTTTCCATTCAAGCATGCTCGTAAAGTTTACCTTTCCATGCCTGAGGAAAAGGTGTGATTGATCATGCTGAGCATCTTGGGTAGATATGTCAAGAACTTCATTGCCAATCAATAACTGCAAGCTGCCATCAGACCATCTCACGAACCGTGCATTACTCTCAGTCTACACCAAAATAGTGAAAAGACCCCAGCTACTCAGCAGATCGTATATGTTATACTAGCTACCCAGCACAAAAATAATGAAAAAAAGAATTCTTTATCTTTACGTTTTCTGTAGTTGTCTAGTCAGAAAAGGAAAAAAGTACCAGCGATATACAGAAACAAAATTCTTTCAATTAACAACTGTACAAACTTAACAATTCGAACAGTTTACTAGTTTAACCTGCATTAATCCACTGTAAGTAAGAGGAGGAGAGAAGGGAGGGGGCAGGTGTACCAAAATAATCTCACTTCACATTATATAAAAGCGAGAGCTGATGTAATGAGCCATTTTGCTTTATTCCAATATATCCAAGAACCCAAGAATTAGTTTGCAAATAACGAAACACAAATTATCCTTAAAATCATTGAAACTATGAGCATGGAATAACGAATTACAATATCCAAATGCCACAAACACAAACAAGTATAAAGAAATACTATTTACTAAGTCACAGTCTTCACTTACAGATGTTTTGCCATCTGGATGTCTCACTTTCCTCCAGCGGACTATATTATTTTCTAAGCGAATGCGTCGTTTGGATCCAGAATCATCCGTTACAAATGTTTCCTCTTCAACATATGTCTTTGGGTCGAAAGGCTTGGAATCAATACCCATTATGTTCGAAACTTTGATCATATTCATCTACAACAGACCAAAGAGGCCACTAAATTTCCAATTTATATGGTCTTAACTGAAAGATTGATCACAAGAAAAGACATGAAAGACAAATTCTCAAATTTGACTAGTAGAAAACTAAAACAAATAGTTACAGTTAATTTAGATTTCATGGCAACTATAAACTGATGGCACCAGAGAAAATGCTAAACTTGTGTTTTGATGCAAAATCAAGCGAAGACTTTGGTACTCAAACCTCTCACAAGCCACCACTAGGAATTGTAGAGACAAATGGAAAATATAAACCGTCTGAACAAACCCAGAACTCTTTTAGGGCCACGTGAGAGTCAAAACTGTGGTTTGGCCAATTAGGGGGGCATAAATGCCCCAAAGAGGCAAGGATTCTGATTCAATAGTAGCACACCAATGCATATAACTCCATAAGACATACGATTGCCAACAGTTAATATTTAGAATGCCAACATACCCTGTCTGCAGGAGCAGGAGGATGACGGAATGGAATCTCCAGCTCTAACGGAGGTCCAACAGGCTTTTCCTTGACTTTAATTTCAACATGGTCTTCTTCAGACCCGTAATGCTCTTCCTCATCAGCTAGTATGTCCTCTGGTCTCAACTTTTCATAATTATCTTCTTCATCAGTGGGAGACCTCTGAATAGAAGAATAACTATGTTGATGTTGTTCATGTATGTATGTATGTATGTATCTCAAAGAAACTACAAGAACAGATTGATAAGTGCAGCAATTCTTTTAAAATTAAAATACTGACATTTAAATCTTCTTCATTTCGATTTTGGACTTCATATTCTGCTGGTTCTTCCTCGTCCGAATCCTCACCAAATACATCACGTATCTCTGGTGCTAACTGTGCATAATTAGTTACATCCTCCTCTTGATCCGGTGATCTGCAGAGAGTTCTATATTAGGGCATCTATAGTGTAACTAACATAACAGAAGGTACTCCCCTAGCAAAGAGATTTAACAATTATGAAAAAACGACAACCAGCCAATAATGCAACAGTCAAAGTCAATCAAGGACCAATCAGCTTGTCCCTTGTACAAGGAATTAACCAATTTTTTTATTGTGTATTCAACTGCAACGATCCATATAGATCAACCAAAACAGTAACCTTGTATCGTACCTAGGACTTGCAGCCTGATTCACTTCCTCATCTTCGTTATCAGCATATTCATTATGCTCAGATCTGTCTGATCCACTATGAATGGTGTCCCTTCTCTTACTGGTTGCTACTCTCTGACCATATTCTTCTCTTTCATCACTCTCTGATTCTCTTCCTTCACTTTCAAATTTTGGATCACCAACTACATCCACCTGAGAACTTCGACCTCTCTCACCATCGCTCTCGCCTTGGTCATCATCTGCATCATGCAATTCACCTTCACTCTCCACTTCAGCTTCTCCCTGACCTTCTACTTCAGGTTCAGGTTCCACCCTAGTATCCCCTTCGTCCTGGAAAAAAAAAACAAATAATAGTGTCAGAAAAACTCACAGGGGAGTGTTGAGTGCGGATACATGAGTCCCCAAACCTTCAACCTGATATTGCATAGAAACACAGAAGCTACTTGTTTATAAAATAAAGAACTTTGACATGGAACAATATAATAGTAGAACTTGAACAGGAAGCCTATCTCGAAGATGCACATAAAGGGATTTGATGAAGAAATTACAGTGACCTTCCCAGCTGAGATATTAAACTTTTTTGCCACAAATCTCAGTCAATCAAAAGCATGATTAATATTTATTCAAATTCAATTTTCTTTCGCTCTTGATTGAACAAACTTCGAGAAGAACTTCTATGCTAACACTAAAATTATAGTCAAGAAAATTAACATCACTCCCATTCAAATCCAATACGTCTACAAGCTTAAGAACACGGGATTTCCTGACCAACGACTATGGACTAGTAAATAGACTATTTTATTTCTTTTTGTAATTAATAAACTTCATTGTCACATCAGTAAACAGCTAGAATATAAAATACCTACCGATAGAACAACATTTGTTACAGTCAAAACGATATATGCATACAATCATTGCTTGACCGTGTATAAAGCTTAAAATCAACTGCAGAGAAGTCTCGAACTTATGATCCAATTTAATCACATGGAAGTAGAGGAACAAAACTTGTACTCCGTAGTTGATTTTCTTTACATACAAATAAAACTTCAATTTTGCAAAATAACAAATAAAGGACAGTAATTTACACTGAGTTTCAAATACAAAAACACTAAAACCCCTAATTGAGTAAACCCCATAATTAAAAATCAAACTTTTACTAATGGGATTTAATAATTTTTTTTTAAAAAAAACTCTTAACTAAGTAAAAGTTTGAGCACAAAAATGATTCAATTCCCCTAAAATCAATCCCCAAACAATCATAATTGAGTAAACTCCATAATTAAATATCAAATTTTTATTATGAGGTTCTAAAAAACCATAATAATTAATTAAGAAAAAAATACAAAATTGATTGAATTCCCCTAAAATTAATCCTAAAACACTAAAAATCCTATTTGAGTAAACCCCCATAATTAAAGATCAAATTTTTAACAATGGGTTCAATTAAAAAAACCCATAATTAAGAAAAAAAATACAAAATTGATTGAATTTCCCTAAAATTAATCCTAAAACCCCTATTTGAGTAAAACCCATAATTAAAAATCAAATTTTTAATAATGGGTTCAATAAAAAACCCTATAATTACGAAAAAAGTAAACACAAAATTGAGTTTAGATTTCCTATAAAATTAATTATAAAACCCTATTTCTGATAAGGCCCATGATTTGATCGGAGTACATAATGATGCAGGGTTCCAATAAAAACCCCATAATTAAGAAAAAAGTGGTTGGTTTGCCTAAAATTAATCCTAAAAACTATTTGGGGTGAAACCCCATGTTGAAAAAAATACACCAGAGGTGATTGAATTTCCTAAAATTCAATCCACCAAGAGCCCTGTTTGGTAAAGGCCGCGAACAAAATCAAATTTTTAATAATGGGTTGAATAAAAAACCCAAAATAAAGTAAAATCTTACAGAAGCATATTCAGGTTGCCTATTGGATTCATGCTCAGATTCAACCTCTTCTTCTTCTTCTTCTTCTTCTTCTTCTTCCTCTTCAGATTGGTCACCAAACAAGTTTTGCATCATCTGATGCCTCTTTTCTTCTCCTACCATTTTTCAGATTTTATTATTAATCAATCAACTTTGGTGCTCAGATTTCAAGATTCTCAGTATAGGGGATTTGATTATTAGGTCATTGAGCAATGGTTTTGGTTTTTGAAACCTGTTTTTTTTTTTGGTTTTTTTTTTCTTGGTGAGGTGACTTTCGAGATTTTCTAAGAAGCATTAGTAGTATTGTTGATTCTCTGTGATCTGTGTACAAAGATTATTGAAACATGTTTTTATTGGAGCTATTAGTGGTTACGGTAAGCCGAGAAATTGACCACTGATAATGGCGGTGGTGAATTAACACTATTAGACCCGAACCCGGTAGTGATAGTATCCCAGTTATTTTTGGTATATGTGAAATAATAAAAGATAGAACATAAATGTATGAGTTTATGTTAAACAGCCAACACTCGGATCGAAATACCCAAAGATTTAATAAAATGAAACCCACTTTACAAAGAGCTGGACAAAAAAACTATTACTTGAATATCAGGTAAAAGGTAATGAATTACGGTCTGGGTTTTAAATTTTTCATAGAATCATTCCAACCTCATCGAGCAGATAATGGTTTCATGTCCGTTCCGATCTAATGAAACGGAATGTTAACACTTAACAATACTAGTTTTGATAGTGTGTTTTTATATGGATTGTGGTGGGCTCCCCATCACAAGTTTAAATATTACAGAATACTTTTTACTTATCATTCTAGTTTAAAAAGTTGTCTATTTTTAGTCATTTTATATTTTCAACGAAATTTCATTTGTTTACATTTTTTTCAGGTTTGTCCTATCAATACTCTCATTAATTTAATTAGCCGAATGCCCTATTGCTCAACTTTATTTTGAGTTAGATCGGAAGCTATCGGTTACTTACAATCGCTTTATCTTATTACATTCTTTTGGTGGTATAATATTCTACACTGTAATTAAAGTATATGGGACACATTTAAACATTACTACGTAATTAAAAGATAAAGCTTTTTAATTGTAGCACTCATCTACTTGTACGTTTTAACGGCCACTGCCCCTACCCACCCTAAACTTTCACCAAACACACCACCCCATCCCCCTTCCCCCATAAACCACTCAACCCCTACCCCACCCCACAGCCCCCCAGCTCACCTCTTCTCATGAAGCTCAACGTAGAAATTGTTCCTGATGTAGTTAGGAAAGCATGGAAAGATTGGGAGGTACGTGTGCTTATTTTATTCAGCGACTGTGGGGGCAATTTCGACCATTCAAAGCCTTCATAGCCGATGTAGCCTCTGCTTCTCAGAGAACCAACCCCATTCTCTGATAGAAGCCGTCCATTTTCATCATATATCTCAATCCAATTCTCTCTATTTTAATTCAACCTTTATAGCTTTATACATCAATTAATCATCTACAAACATATATATAATTTATATTCACCAATCAGTGAAGAACACAGACCATTGAGATATTTCATGTGCATCAAATCTCATTTTCTTGAAGAAAAAAAAGTTGGATTGATTCGGATTTGGATATAGAATTTTGTTTGTTGGGTGGTTTACGGGGGAGGGGTGGTGTTTGGTGAAAGTTTAGGGAGGGAGGGTGAGTTAGGGTAGGATGTGTCGAAATAAGAAAATGTGGTGAGGGGATTTTATTTTAATTATGTAAAATGTTTAAATGTATTCACTTATCTTAAAGTGTTAGGGGTAAAATGATTGACTACTAGATTAAAGGAACCACGTAATCGTGGCCAATGCGAGGAAAAAGAAGCTGATAGCTGGCAAAATGAAGAAGTGATGAGGCCAATTAAAGCGCAAAAATGCTAATTTGTGCTTGATTTGTTGTTTGTGTTATGTTATGGGACAACTCATATTTATTATTTAATGTGTGTAAGGTAATTAGCTTTTTGAAACTTTATTTCATACTTTGTCTTTAAGATGATGCTTGTGTTATGTTTGTAAGGACTTGAAAAAAAATGATGTCATGTTAGTTTTTCATATGTAAGTTAGCAAATTTATATATTGAGAAAGGTTGCACACCGGCAACTAATGACTTTGTTGTTTTCGGAGTTGTCCAGAGGTTGTGACTTTCGAGTCACATGTTCAATTTTCAAGTGTCATATATGGTCATGTAATTGAAGGAAATAAAAATATTAACAGAATGATATGATGTAAGAAATAGAGGATTTAATAAATAATAATGCCAACATACTTTCAGATAGACATTGTAGAACCTCAAAATACTAAATAAACTTTAGTAACAAATGCCTAATAAAAAATTGACATTATCAAAAAAAATTCATGCGTGCAACATATTCAATGCGAGGTGACACTTTTTCTCTAGACAAAAGAATCAATTGGAACTCAGTTATCCAAAAGTCTCCACATCATTAGTAAAGTTGCGAAAGGAATATTTATGTGACTCTCAAATTGAGGTGGCTTCGGAGGAAACTTTAGGCTAAAAGCTACTCTGAGCAATATCAATTTTGAACACAAAGGGAGGATGCATAACAAATCCTCGACATAGCATTTCGTGCATAGCAGCTTAGTTCTTACACCTCAGGACAACTTACGTTATCCATACTGTTTATGTCGCTTTATTATGAAATCCCGGGTCAAAATATATACATTATCAAGATTTGATCGATTGACTCATGAATCAAGCCCCAGACACTTGAATTTTTGGGCTAAAACTACCTACTCATGCGTTTTGGGGAGTTTCACGGTGGGTTATTCATCCTAGAATTGTTCCATATCAAATACGTTAGTTAACCTTGGAGTTTATATCAATTGGACTTCCAAAAGGAAGATATCATGTGTGGTATCGTTATAATGATTCTAAGGACTTGTGTAATGCAGTATAATGTAGAAAATTTGTTAAAATTTGACCATTTAAAAAAAACTGGATGATTTACTAATGAAGGTAATAATTAATTATTAAGTTTATTATGGGAAAATAGATGAATTAGTAAAAAAATATCATTAAATGAATAAATAATTGAATTTAAAGAAAAATTTAGCTACTCACGATAAATTTTATGTCAAGACTCATTCTAACCTTGACTTCGAGATTATCTTATGGTATTTGTTTGGGGGTTGAAGAAATTTACTGATTCATCTTTTTAATTTGTCATTTTTAAATATTTTAATAATTCAATATTAATTTAAGATTATACAACTACTTGTTAATATATATCATAGTTTTTTATTTAGTTTTATAAATATTTCAAAAATTAAAGCAATTATAGAGAATTTAAAAAATAGTAGATAATGTACTAATATATAATGAAGAACATGTATGTGTACTATTTAATAACTTTAATATTGATTCAAGATCTACGACTACTTGTTAAGATCATATTCATTCATTTTGTCATGTTATTTTATAAATATTTCAAAAAATGAACACTTGAAAACATAAAAAATGTAGACTTATTAATCATTTCCTATTAAAAAAATAAAATGTAGAAGTATCATGAATTATTTTCTCAATGAATTTGAATAATTTAGTAAAAAAAAACCTCTTTTGACTTTGTTAACATTCATAATTTTTTACTATTACCAATAAGTATATATTTTTACTATGTTCATATGGTATTTCATTAAAAATACATTAATGCATGGCTTTCAACATTTAGAGAATATACTGCAAAACCATTTGTCAACCCCATATCAAAAGTTATATGATGAGGGGTTATGATGTTTGTCCGATTAGAGATAAAATAATTGAAGTGACTTACATATAATAAAGGTGATTTCAATATTCTGATAGTGATATTTAGAACATCACCTTGTTGAATCTTCGTGCAAACAAAAATTCTTCTACTTTGTGGTTGGTCCAATTGTTATTATGAGACATGATCCATAACACTTTTTACCAATATCAAGACAAGCTGGGTTGGATAATGTGGATGGTGTTTAGAAATATTTGCTAAACCCCGGTTTTCATACTTTTTGGGTGTTGTAATGAGTGTCATCCATTTGAATATTAGTTCAAATCATTTACCATGTGTTCATGAGGAGGTATGTTACATCTAAAGCTATTAAGTTGAAGTCAACAAATGGATGTGATAAATGATAGTGGAAAAGAGTGATTATTCTTGGGCCCGACCGTGGAGCTTCCAATGCAGGTATAAATCTTGACACACATCTTTGTTGGCGTCTTGAATAATTGCATTTATAAATTTTTTCCTTTATTGTTAGAGTAGTAATGGTTTATTGAAGAAACTCTACTAACGTCATTGTGAAATAGTCATTTTGTAAAAGATGCTGCGAGGCGAATGCTTTGAAATATTATACTCTTTATGCTTGACCACCGTTTGGGATCCTGGCTCTCTGCAATTTTTGTTCCATTCTTTTCGGCGGCGTACCTCGCATTGGTGGCGATGAGTACCAGCAATCTAGATTCGTCATTTTTTTTATCTACATAAGCCAAAGCCTATAGCATTAGCGTATCAACATAAATGCAAGGAGGATGTATAGGCGATATAGGATCTTGTGGAGCATTATTTGATTATGACGGTTATTCTTAGAAGGAAGAAATTTCGAACAAAATGGTTGGAACTGGAGTGATAGGAAACCAGCATCTTTGTCGGAGGTGCAGGAGTTGCTTTAAACAAAATGGTGTTGTGAATAATTATATATCTTATCAGAAACTTTCTCTCAATGATGCGAAAAGAAGCGAAGAGATAAAATGGTTATACGACAATAAATGTATACTGATACTTCTGTTGTGTCGAGAAGACAACAATGATTAATCAAAATACTTAAAGAAATAAAAATAATTAACATACGCACTAAAAAATTAAAGAACTTACATCGTTATTAGTATTACTATATTCCTTCAAGTTTAATTACTATGAAACAAAGTGTCTAACTTTAATTTAGTTTTATTCCAAGTGGGAAAATTAGATATACGGCATGAGAAGCATCAATCATCTCATTTTTAAAGATCAACATATTCTGAAATATTGTGCTATGTAAAATATCAAGAATTAAAACATATATGATATATTCCTTATAAATAACACTTTGTTGGTCATGATTTCCAGCATGTACAAGACAAATTAAACTTTATTAAATATGATGACAAAACAAGAATGATTTATCATGAAGTTTAAACACTAGATCAAGGTATGCTCTGATACCACATATAATAATGCATTTGATAAAGAATTATTGAAAATATAGCAAAAAATACAATATCTTCAATACGTTCTAATTGGTTACACACATTTATTTAAGTAGTAGATCCAAAATATTATTCATTACTAATAAAAGATATATATCAATTTAAGAAATAAAATATTGTTCATCACTAACTATAACATTAGCAAAAAATAAAAATATGTTATTACGAATAATTAAGTCTCTTCCATCACCTTTCTACAACTATCCGATGATAAAAATGAGACAGTTATGAGGTTAACATAATTTTAAACAACTAAATAAAATAAAATGAGACTTGACTTTTATTAGCCCAATTAAAATACTTCTTATATTATCAAACGAAAGTAAAAGTTAACATTTAGGGAAACTGGATAGCCTAACAATCAGGCATTCATGTTGACTGCCCGAATGAGAAAAATAAATAAATTACTACAGTCAAGTTGTGCAACAATGAACACATTAGGGATGCAAAAATTATTTATATATAACTTGAGAAAGAAATGAGAAATAAGCCATGAAACAACCACCACAAATACAATCTTGCACCACAAGAATGTGAGATTCTGAGGAATGTCCATAATTTAAGTTTGACAGACATATATCTAAGGACATAAGGAAGAACTAGAAGATACAATTATATTTTCTTTACGACAAGAAGAATATAACTACTTCGGAAGGGAATATGATAATATCAAATGATTATTTATTTTACTAATAGTTCAAGAATTGAGTATAAAAAAATAAAATGTAGAATTATCACGAGTCATAACCCTCAATCATAAATTATATATTTATAACAATGATTTCTTTTTTTAATTAATTGTCTACTTAATTTCTAACATAAATACTTATGTATAATATTTTATGAGTCGGATCGAATTTATATCTCTTAATAAATCAAATCTGATATTATTTAGATTTAGCCCATCAGGTAGAATCGATTAGAGTCGGCGCGAGGCTTTATCAGAACTTCCGATAGCGGGTAGTCCGAGTTGGGCCCAAATCAAGCTTCCTTCTACAGTCAACACTTCATTGAGAATTTCGCTTTCTCTCAACAAAATCACTTCATCTCTCTCAACAATTATTATTATCACAACAACAACAAAGAATCAATCAAAACCCTAAATCGATTAAATTCAAAACCCTAGAAAATTCTTACTTATTAGTTATTAAGCTTCCTATTCTTTTGCCACATCAGCATTTCACGTGAGTATATTTAATTTTTTTATTTACTCATAAGCCCTAATTTTGCATTTGGTAGATTTTATGTTTATGTATATTAATTTGTCCCAAAAAGATTGTCCAGTTTTGAAGTTTGATTGTTGAGTTTTTGGAGTTTGGATTGAAGTATTTTTGTAGTAATTTGCATTTTGGTAGCTCATATGTACTAGTCCATCCCGAAAAGATTTGTGGAATTTCGATAAATATTGATTTCAAGTATTTTATAGCTAATTTGCATTTTTCTAGCTCATAAGATTGTCGAATTTCGATAACTATTGATTTAAAGTAATTTTGTAGCTAATTTGCATTTTTATAGCTCATACATACTAGTCCATCCCAAAAAGATGTCGAATTTCGATAAATATTGATTTCAAGTATTTTTATAGCTAATTTGCATTTTGGTAGCTCATATATACTAGTCCATCCCAAAAAGATTGTCCAATTTCAAGTATTTTTATAGCTTTTGCATTTTGCTAGCTCATATATAGTAGTCTATCCCAAAAAGATTGTCCAATTTTGATCAATATTGTTGCAAGTGTTTTATAGCTAATTTGCATTTTGCTAGCTCATATATACTAGACATTCCCAAAAAGATTGTCAAATTTCGATAAATACTGATTTCAGGTATTTTTATAGCTGCTTTGCATTTTGCTAGCTCATATATACTAGTTCATCCCAAAAAGATTGTCCAATATTGAATTTTTAGGCTTTTGGTTTAAGCATGTGTAGTGTTAATTTGCATTTGCTAGCTCTTATGCTCAAATGTACCACTTCATCCCATAAAGATTGGCCACCCTTGAATAAAAATGTCGACTTTTTAGGTTGGTTTCCAGTATTTTTTATAGCTAGTATGCATTTGCACTGTTTAGGAGATGACTTCACTGTTTCCACTTGTTGTCTGTTCGACTACTTCATTGTCTTTGCCTTCATGTAACATCTTGATATTTTAGATTTTTTTTGAGGTACTTGATTTAGGAGATGGCTTCACTGTTTCGAAGTGAGAATATGGTATTTTGGTGCGTTAGGATGAGGTCTCTTGATGATTCACTCCACACCCTGAATAGCTTTTCAAATTTCACTCTGCCTCTTTCTGTTTGATAAGAGGTTATTCGCTGTGATGTATACAATTTCCTCTCTCACAACCCATCTTTACTTTTTAAGCTACTAGTTACATGACATGATCTTTTGCAGCTCTCTATGAAACCTGAAAATATGTTATGTTGTGGACACATAGCATACTTCAACATTGTGCACAGATGCATGTATTATCCTACTGCACACATGTCCTCGGTTCAATATGGTTAATAGTTGTGAGTCGTTACTGAGTACTGTGACACCAAGAGATATATGCTATGATTGTATGACATTATTCATGTAATCATGAATTTTTTTGGGTACATGCACCCAATTCTTGCATCTAAATTGGTAATTATTGATCTGGAATAACACATTGACTGTCTACCACTCTACCCTATTCATGATTAATCCTGCTCCCATTATCTAATTGGTCAATGAGTATTTTGATCCGAGAATTACATTCCTGTAATTGGAAGTTAAGAGCTCTTAACAATTATGAAGTGAATCATGTCATGACCGTTGTTGGTTTGTAGACTTGCAATGCCAGAAAGTGGGTAATTGAAGATAAATCAACCTACTAAACTCGCGAGCCCAGCATTTGAGTGCTTAGAAAATTGTCTTAGTCATCTATGCCAGGAAACGAGAGTGGAGACAGGCTTCACAACTTCTTTCTGCAAGACAACTCATCTCCAGTTCAGCAACATCAACAAATTGCGGATGGGGCCTGGTCAGTTGTAAACAACAATTTGTGGGTTGGGAGTCCCCCTCAGTTTGGTGTATCAAGTGCCAATACAAAAAATTACAACCTTCAGCACTCAGGTATTACAAACAAAACTAATGATTAGAGTCCAGGAAACAAAAACTTCTGTCCATTTTTGTGGTTTCTTACTTGTGGGGCAGGCATGCCTTTCAAACTTCAGTCTGACTGGATTTCAATCAAATAGTTTTACTGGCGTCTTATTGACCGCCACTCTCTCTTGTTGTTTATGCAGATACTGATAGAGGGCAGAGCAGTCATGCTCTGCATGGTCCACATGGCCTGAACTTTACTCAAACTAGGTCTAATTTTGCAGGACATCCATCTCAGAATCAACAGCTAAACTCGAATGCCCATACATTTGGGAGTCGTGTTAACCAGACAAGGCAGGATGAAGGAAACATTTCATCTGTCAATACAGTTCCGGACCAGCATAACTTTGTCTCACGAGGTTTATCCATGTATGAATCTCATCAAGGATTCGTTCATCAACATCAACCTCTAGTCAGATCAGGAACATCTGAATCTCCTGTTAGTTTTGATCTTTTCGGAAATCAACAACAGATGTACAACCCCCAATCTAGCATGCTCCATTTGCAGCGGCAGCAATCTGGATTTGGTGATATGAATCCACTTCAGCAGCAAATAGTATTAAGGAAAATGCAAGAGCTTCAAATGCAGCAGCAAGTTCGGCAGATGGATAATAGGCAACTTAATGCAATAAATTCAGTATCGTCTTTTCCCAAACAATCAAGTGGTGGTTACCCTTCTGCTTTGGGTAATAGTTCTCCGAACTCTGATTCAGGGAACAACCTTTGGGCAGCTGGGATTGGAAGTATGAACTGGCAACAGCATGCTTCTCCAGTTTTGCAAGGATCTTCCAATGGACTCGTATTCTCCTCCAATGATGGACAAGCACATCGTTTGATGGATTTTGTTCCTCAACAGAGCGATCAATCCCTATATGGAGTTCCTGTGTCTGGTTCAAGGGCTAATGTAACCCAATTTCAGCAGATGGCTGCTGAGAAGCCTTTAGCGCAGCAGATGGTGACATTGACTAATTCGGTTCCTGGGAATCAGTATACGTCATTTTCAGAACATGCTGGTATGCTGGACCAATCGTTGGTTTCTATTAAGAGATTTCCAGGTGAAAGCTCTTATGAACGTCCTGATTTAACCATCCAGCAAGATAATACTGTGCAGAGAATCTCTTCATCGCAGGAAATCCATCAAGAAGAATCTAATTCACAGTCGAAAGTTGCAATTTCACAGAATGAAGTTTCTTTAGATCCCACTGAAGAAAGGATACTATTTGGTTCAGATGACAATATTTTTGCTGAATTCGCTAAAAACCCTGATTTTAGTGGAGATGGAGGTGGTCCATTTGACACTTTTCAAAGTGGTAGTTGGAGTGCTCTCATGCAGTCTGCTGTTGCAGAAACATCTGACAGTGAGATTGGGAAACAGGATGAGTTATGTGGCATGCGCTCTCTAAACACTTCCATACATCCTACATACCAACAATCTGCATACAGTGGGAGACAAGATATGTCATTTAATAGTGATATGCCGCCTTCACAGAATATCTCTGCTCCTTCTCCAGATAACAACAGAAAAAATACTGATTATCAAAATGTTTTGGGAGGTCAGAAACTTGGAAATAAATTGGGACTTGAACATGGCCAACAGCTGCAGAGCAGCTCTTCTCAAAGAGAAACAAGGAATCTGTCAAATGCTCTTGAAACTGAGTCCAATATGAAAAACATTCCTGGTCCTTGGGCCTCTACTCAGAGTGGCATGAGTCGAGCATATGGTATACCCAATGGTTGGAATACTTCAGGATCTGTGGTTCCTGCAGCTTGTGAACTAGATAATCATCAGCGTGAAAACTTGTCAAATTGTTCTCAAGGTTATGAGCAGAAGAAAGAGTTGGAGGGAGGAGTTCGTGGAATGCTTCTTTGGAATTCTAGTTCAATGCCTCATTCGTCTGTCGACACCGGACATGCAAAATCTGTTGGGTCACCTAACTTGAGCAATACAAGGTTTTATGACGAGGCTAGTCAAGGAAATTACTGGAGAAATGTTAATCCACTGGTTAAGTCCTATGGTGGTGAAAACATGGAGGGGTCGCACCATCACATAAACAGGGATAACCAAAATGTTGACTCATCATTCAATAGCATGAATAAGGCAGAATTCAATTCAAGCCAACAGGAAACTCCTAAACGAAAGGGTAATTCTAAAGATGGCCATACCGCCAACTTCTCTGGCAATAGTTCTGCAGGTTGCATGAAGGAAACTGGTTTGTCGGATGTCAGTGATTCACATTCTCTGCCCTCTAGAAATCAAAAGCTGGTCGATCAAATTGGTGGTTGGAAAACGTCAAGTCCTCCGAAGTTTCAATTTCATCCCATGGGGAACTTGGAAGAGGAAGTGGGACCGCAATATGGCATGAAGCAATCCTTCAGTGGGAAAGTAAATACTACTCAGATTCCTGAAAGTTCTGGGGAAATGAAAAAGGTAATAGCTTTGTTATCATTTCTGCAACCTAAAAATACCCTGTTCATATAGATGTTGATGTACCTTATCTGTTAAGTTCTGCCCCAAAAAATGATATTTTTGTTCTGCGTAGGGGCATCTGGCCGATCCTAATGATGCCAAAGACATCAGTAACACTGTTGGAAATTTTCTTGACCACATAGATAATGTCAAAGATACTTACTCGAGGTAGTTATTTTGCCTTTACTTCATATATGATTCTGCACTCTCACACATAAAAGCTTACCCACATATATACTTGTCATTTTTTAGATTTCAGTTTTTCCTTTCACATTAATATGCTTAACAACAAATTAGTTTCGATTAGTAAAATACTATTATCAATGTCATACAACTCATAAATTTACAATTTATACTCCTAACTTATAAGTGCAAAATAAAATATACATTTCATGCTTCTACCTTTTCAGGTTTGGCAGCCACACTTCTGTTTTAGTTTGTTTCTCTAAGCTTGCATCTTCTTACGATGAACTACATGTTTTTGACTGTTCCTTAATTACGTTATCTTATGTGTCAACCTTGCGATGTAGCCATACACACTGTTTAGGCATCAAAGTTCAGTTTTCATTCTTAATTTTGTTATGTCAAATGTCACCTGAACTGAAACTTATGGAATAGTGTTACTGTACTCCACTGGCTCGTCTTGCAATGGTTTGTGTGTGAAATTGATATTGTTAAATTATCCTTTTAGCAGTCAAAACATGTTAGAACTTCTCGAGAAGGTTGATCAATCCAGAGATCATGGACCGATGATGCACACAAGTCCTAGTCACAATGTATCATCTGAAAAGCATGAATCAGATAACTCTGGTAGTGCTGTAAGTCACCTACAGCGCAGTCAGTCTTCTAATTCTCAAGGTTTTGGTTTACAACTTGGCCCTCCATCTCATAGGACAACAGTTTCAAATCAACAATTTCTTTCCCAGAGAAACCTGCAAACTGTCGCCAACTTGCATCAAATCCAGGCTGCTCCCGAGATTGTGGAAAAGGGGCAGTTGCAGTTGCCTGCGTCACCTTCAGGCCATTCCTTGCCTTCTGCTGATGAAAGGATCCCAGGAGAGTTCAAACGTAACAGGTCTGGACTTGCGGAACAGGCAATCAATAATGCCTTTATGCATAAGTTGCAAGGGAACTTGTCTTCAGCATCTAATACTTATTCAAGTCAGTTTCAGCACCTACAACACATGGCTAGGACAAGTGGAAAAGTATCAACAAACCAGTATGATGGCAGGAATGTCCAACATGATAACTCAGATGCATTAGCTGTTGAATCACATCAAATTGGTACAGCTAATCAGCATTCAATGGGTTGGGTACCACCATCAGCAGCCAAGGAGCCCATCTCTGTTCCATTACCCGTGTCTCTCTCTGGCAATGCCAGACAGGGACCTTCCTTAACAATGCCACCAAACATATGGAATAATGTTTCAGGACTGCCAAATATGTTCAGCGCGCAGACTCAAAAAACTGCTCCAAATGTCCGTCAGTCGTATCAAGCCAATGTCCTTGAATCAAGTTCCTCCGCTCCATGCCGGGAAGCTGAACAAGATGCAGTGACTGATTGCAATTCCCCATCTGTATCTGGTGCAAGCTCTATGAATAGGGATAGTCCTGCACAAAAAGATTCTACTAAAAATCTAAACTACGAGAAGGATGGATACCAGGGTACGGAACCTGTCTCTTTCAATCCCACAGATGGATCTTCTGCAAGAACTGCTATAACTCAGAAGAATATAGAGGCCTTTGGACGGTCTTTGGTATCTAATAGCTTGTCCCATCAACAGTTTTCCTTACTAAATCAAATGCAGGCCATGAAGACTGCGGAGCCAGATACAAATGGTAGGGCATTGAAAAAGATGAAAGGCCTGGAGGGAAGTGTTGAAGGTCCAAAACTAACTCCTAATGATGCCAGTAGGAATGCGGGTCTCCAGTCACTGGCTTCTTCTGGATATTCCGGAGTGCTAAGCTTCTCAGGATTAGCGGATAATGCTGAGAGAGAGACATCTGCTCAATTGGGCAATGTATCTTCACAGAATATTATTGCTCCTGGACAGGAGGATTTTCGGACTAATCTTCATGGGAACAATACAACTTCTCCTAGAGTTGATCAGCCTCACATTAGTCCACAGATGCCCCCATCATGGTTTAACCACTATGGAACATTCAGAAATGGGCAGATGTTAGCAATAAATGATACTTTTCAAGGCAAAATCCCCAAAACAGCTGAACAGCCTTCTACTCTTGGTAAATCTTCTAGTGGCTTGCATACATTGAATTCGATGGAGCAAGTTCCTGCTGCTGTTGATCCTGGTCAACATTTGAATGTTCCACAAAGCTCTACCAACTTAACTGCATCTATGGAGCCACAATCTATGCAGCTGAGTGTCTCAAGACTCAAAAAGCGCAAAAGACAGACGTTCTTCTATATTTCATGGCATAAAGAAGTGTCACATAAACTTCGAACTGCTAAGACAATCAGGTCCGACCTTGAGAATAGCTTTACATTTTTAGTTGCCAGTTTCTGTTTTATTGAATATCCTATTACCTGCATATTTTCATTATATAATTTGTGTGTATTTCCTTCTTGCAGGATGGCAGAAGAAGTTTGGGCTAAGGCAGTTAATCGGAAACCAGAAAAGGTATGATAAATGTGATAGGCAATACATTCTCTATGCCCAGTTTTCATCTCTGATGCCTATGTCATTTGCCTCATGCTGCTTTGTGCCTGTTACCCTGTACAGATTGAAGATGAAGTTGATTTATCTGAAAATGGACCAACCACACTTAAAGCTAAAAGGAGGCTTAATTTGACAACTCACCTAATGCAGCAGTTGCTATGCCCTCCAATACCAATTATTCTTTCTTCAGATGCAGAATTGGCACATGAGGGTGTGGTGTATTCCGTATCCAGATTAGCGTTAGGTGAAGCATGTGGTCTTATCCCCCACCTAAGTAGTAACTCTGGTACATCTCATGATGGCGAGAAACTGTGAGTGTTCTGCTTATATATTGATAAACTGTGACACCTTTGCTTTCCATGTTATTGGATTTGATTTAGTATTGTGCCAACAAGATGTTCATCTATACAACATATTTGTTTCCCTAATATTGTGCAGTTCTTCTGATAAAAAGTCGGAGAAAGTTAATGATCGACATCTGCCAATGGTCATGAAAGATTTTAGGGGCAGAGCTCTAAATCTAGAGACCGAGTTTTTCAGGTAACTTCTTTTATAGATACAACATGCCACAATGTCTAAGTGGGCAATGCCGGGGGCGTATTTATCTGGCCTTGCGTGATATGAGGGAGAATTTAGAATTAACGAGATGAAGTGCTAAGAATATCGATGCTTAGCGATGAAATATGTCAGTGTAATGGCCGTTCGATCCTATTCCATCATATCCAAGAGCCAGATAATATAAAATCGTTGCCTCCATAGGTCATGGAAAGAAGTGACTTTTTCCTAATGATGTTCCAATTTCTCACCTATGAGTTTTGAACGAGTTTTAGTAAGAGATAATTTGTAGTGCTTTGTCTATATTCTATAATTTGTTCCTTGTGCTTGTTAATGCCTTCGAGGCTCTGCCTAACGGGGTAATGAGGGAGGTGAATCGCTTCTTATACGGTATTGCAGGTGTTATATGAGCTGTTCAAGATTCTTAAGTGGAGTTCAAAACATTATCTCTTCTTGCCTTGAGATAAAGCGTAGGTTGGTGTTTTGAAATTCTTTATTTTTGCCATTTCCCTCTTGAATTGTTTTGAAATCTTTACTATCAACAAAATAAGATATACCTTTGCTTCTTATGTGGTCTACTACTAGGGAATGGGCACTTGCTCGCTGAAAAGTTGAATGAAAATTTCTTTACCTTGATGTTGGATTCTATATTATCAAGAATAAAACTATAAGAACTCCTTTGTCCTTTATTTCTTTTTGCCTTGGTTTTGGGTTGTGCTTTGTGCTTAATCTTGATCTGATCTTATACTGTTGCAGGTTGGATAAAAGAGTATCACTGGTGGACTTAAGGGTTGAATGCCAAGAGCTAGAAAAGTTTTCTGTCATCAATAGATTTGCCAAATTTCATGGCCGTGGACAATTTGAGACTCCCAACACTTCATCATCATCTGATATGGCTACTAAAGCACCAAGACCACACCTGCAGAGATATGTTACTGCTCTGCCTGTTCCTAGAAGTTTGCCAGATAGGGTACATTGTCTCCCTCTATAACTTATCCATTTCCGTTCTCCCATGATGTTTGACCACCCTCATCCGTCCTCTTCACATGACCAGTGGATAGTTTAGTCTTGTAAATCGTGTAAGAGGCCTATCGATTATTCCTATATATGGGCGTTTGTCATAGGTGTGAAGTAATCGCCATTCGTTCCTCTTGTACATCTCTTTTAAGTTAGAAAGAAATATATGGGAGCCTCATCATCTTTTGCCCAAGTAGGGAAGAACCAGAGCTCGGTCAGAATTATGGAAAGAACTGTGTAGGCAGCCAAATCTTCTGTTTATATGAAATATATATTTATGTATCTATTTTTTCAGGTTAGTAAAATGCTTTTCAATTTGTAAGTGTTCTTTAGTGTTCAAATGGAAGTGATCATGTGTCATTTCTGATAGCTTCTAAGCTCATGATTGGTCGATAAGTCTTTATCTGATCATATTTACAATACCTCAACTGTGCAATGACACGTACTTTTACAATGTTGAACTATGAATGTTCTTTGTTTCTATAGTAATAATTATGTTCTATAGTAATAATTATGTTCTTTATGGAATCGTTGAGGTATGGCTTTGTTTATTGCTTTGGGACAGTTCCTCTCCAAGGATAACCACCACACAAAGTAATAAAAACATGAGTTAATGGCAGGGGCAATCACTTATATTTACAAGATGTTTTTAGTTGATTATCTATCTTTCAAACCGTTCTAGTCGTCGCTTTATGTTCGAACTATTCCCGGTCGATCACTCATTCCGTCACGTGACTTTTTAATTAAGGGCATTTTGTCTTTCACTTAATTGAATGGGTGATAGGCGGAAAATTCAAAGATAGGTGATCGTAAAACAGACTAACATCAAGTGATCGACAGAAAATTTACACTTCAAGATAGGTGATCGACTGGAACGGTTTGAAACATAAGTGATCAACTAGAAACATTAGGTAAACATAGGTGATTGACTAGTAATATTAAGCAAATATAGGTAAACATAGCGGAGCTAATTTAGTCAATTTCATATTTAAACGTTCTTAATTATTTAAAATACTTCTATTGTAACATTTGATACCCATTTATCCCCTCAATTTTGTTAATTCTTGAATTTCAATTTATTTTCATATCGTCACATGCTTAATTATACAAATTCTTTATATATTTTATTTCACCCATTTTGCAATATTCAAAATGGAATTAAATGTAGTTTGAAGCTTGAATTCGGTTTCTCGCGCCGCGGAATGTGATGGAGAATGAAAGGGTGAAATGGGGATACAAAGAGAGCTATAGAAGCGAGGTGGATTATAATTGAAAAGTGTCATTATTGCAATAATCGTCTAAAGCACTATGATACTCAATTGGCAAGGTCTACGCTTCCAACCACTGATCCTTTGGCCTCTGCAGCCGGCCCAGTCATCTTTGGTTTGAATTGAGATTCGGTCAGTGATTATCTTACATTTCGATATGTGTGGTTCTTGTAGAGTTGGGATTCGGAGTAAATTCATGAGTACTATTTTCTTATTTTGGTGGAGTTCAATATTTAGTGGAAATGGGGTTTGAATTGGGACGATGATGATTAAGATTACTAATTTATGGAAGAAATTAGGAGCGAGGTTTTAATTAAGGGGAGAAAGGAGGTGTCGAATGTTATAAGAGAAGTATTTTGAGTCATTAATAACATTTAAATATTGAACTAGATAAATTACATCCGTTATATTTACCTAATGTTACCGATTGATAACCCCATATTTATCCGATGTTTTTCGATATATCACATATGTTTGAACAGATCGATTGATCACCTATCTTTGAAAGACTAGATCAATCACCCTTCGATTAAGTGAAAGGATGAAAATGCCCGCTACTTGAAAGTCCGTATTCTCCACGTGGCGAGATAGTGATCATTAAAATATATTGTAAACATAGATAATTACCGTTACCATTAATCCTAAAAACATTCAACCACAAGGAAGTACAAAGATAGCTGAAGTTTATTGCTTGGACAATATTTGCAAGGCTGCATGAGCTTACTTTTCCTTTTTCAATAAATAAGAACAATTGTTTGTGTGAGGACTTATGCTATTACATATTTCACGACAATTTAAGCATTAATATAAGTAGGGTGTCGAATGATCTTGCTTAAGAGGTTTTCCATCAACGTCTTCCAATCTTGAGATCTTGTAATGTTCTTAAGTTGGACTATAAAACATATTCAATTGATCAATTTTAAAATTGTCTCACATAATTTTATTTCCAACGATAAGAATTAGAAATTATAAAGATAGGATATGTTAATCTAAATAGTAAGGATCTGAACACATAATAGACAATTTCATCTTCTATTTAACTGTTGCATCAAACATATTCGATTGAATACTACTCCAAATATATGTACTTGTTGAAATCCAATAATTGGACATGATATCTCACCGAGTAGATGCTCATTGCAGGGCATGAAAATCCCACGCAATGAACGCTCTAATAGAAACTCCAAACAATTTCATTATACTATTAAACCATCAGTCATTTATGTGAAATTGGGTTTCATCGATTTTACTTTTGAAAATCGAAGTTCCGAGCAAATTGAAAATATAATCTAAGGGAGTAAATTAAAAACATAAAAAGTTGACTTGCAATATTAAGATTACTTGTATATTTGGAGTCCATATGAAATTAATCCCAAATATATTATACATCTGCCTATGACTTAATGGACGGATGGATTAATATTTATATTCGTAATTTATGATACTATGTAATCGTATTATTCATGGGCTGAGTAGCAGTCATTTGGAGAATTTTTTAGCTTGCTTCGATGCAAAAGCGAGCTTCAAAAGAGCAGCTCGGCTGGTTGATAGCTGAATTGCACAAAAATAATAGAGATGGGCGTTAATTGTCGATAAATAAATTGGGCTTTGGCGATTAAGCCCAAATTATAACGAAAAAAGTCATCATACTTGACACCTTAGCTACTTAACAATAAACTCAAACATCAAAAAATTAGAGTATTAGTTTTATAATCACATTTAAATATACAATAATAATCATATAATCAGTACAAAGTCGGCTTGCCAAGTTAATGCGTCATGGCTGAAATCCATTTCGGCTTCTCGACTCGGTATAAGCGGAGCGAACGCTGGTTACCCTCGACTCATTACTTGACTCTAATGTCTATTCATGGTTAATTTTTTTTTTAAAAGGTATGTTATACATCTGGTACATTATACATAAATATGTTGGGTTTAGGTGTGAAATGATTATTTTGCCTCTACATTTGTAAGTGTATTAGTTAGAAAGTTTTATTAAAGGCGAAATTATTCGTTTCAGCTAAAAAGAGTTTATTCTGGATAGTCGGCCGTTATACATCTATGATCTAACATCTCCTAGTACCTTTGTCTTTGTTGAGACAAAACAAAGTGACAGATTGATCCAACGGCTCACAAATGTCGTCACAAACTCAATCCAACGATCCAAGGCAACCCTCAGCTGCGAGACCATACAAGCAGCCATTAGTGGCCCCACAAGATCTCCCCGTTGACTATTCTGGCTTCATAGCAGTCATCTTCGGCGTATTTGGCGCCATGTTTAAGGTACCAACAATTTTTTATTTCTTGTAATGTTTTTTATGAATTTTATAAAAATAATTAAGGTGTTGGGCATGTTAATGTTATGTTATAAAAACAATTGTGAATGAAACTTCTTATTGTATATGTATAGGTGATTCACTTGATGGGGTGAATGTTAGATTAGTTTGGTGGTTTATGTTTTTTTTTTTATGAATTTTAAAAAGATGTTTATGAATGGAGACGTTGTATTCATATAGCCTAATCCGCTTAGTCGGGTATGCATATATGTGACCCACTAATGGGTAAAGCTTAGATTTTTTTTATAATATATATTTATGAATGGAAACTTTGTATCTACATAGTTGATCCCAGTTAGTGAGTTAATGATTGGTTTTGTTTGTTTTGGTTTATGCTTTTTTATCAATTTAATTTAACAATTGTGGTTTGTTTAATTAGATTGCGATTTATATGTATATAGGACTTCCTTAATACCTAGAATATTGTGTTGTTTGATTTTCAATGGTCATGATTTACAAAATTTGTAGCCTTGACATGTATATCTGACTTTGATATCAATCACAATTATTATCTTAATAGTAAAGTATGTTAAAAATACTATCTTTTGATTTGTTTTTTTACCAAATATCTTAGTATTATACAATGTATACAGAAATATGTGAGTTCAAAATTTATAGTCAACCATTTATGATATATATTTATTGTATGTTGATATATATATATTATGGTGCAGTATAAGGCATGTTCGTGGCTAGCGATAATATTCTCAGCTCAGGCACTCGCTAATATGAAGAATATGGAGACTGATCTCAAACAGATCTCCATGGCAATGATGTAAGTATCCTGTAAATGTGTAATTCTCCTCGTCTTAGGAAGCGTCAAAGTTATTGAGCTTGCAACTACTTGTTTGAAATTTATGTTAATGGAGATGCATATTTTTGTTAGTATAGGTCACGAATTTGATATATTGTTGCATAATTAGTTGATTGCTGAGGTTTATAAGAGGTATATTACATCGAATGTCTAATTGGTAATCACTAAACCATCTCCCAGGAGCTGTATAAGACTTCGATGAACGTTTCTTTGAGATTACGGTATTAGCATTTCCTGAATATGAGGTTTGGTGAATACAAATGGCACAGGGGTATTCTTTAATTGAGAGTAGTGTTCCTACTAGCAAGAATTCTTGAGCACTGAAGTGTTTTGAGTCTTCTTTACACAGTCATCTTTGAAATGTTATAGTGATGTTAGTAAAGATCCTTCTGACAATGATCGATACATGTCTTAATTGTATCTTCCAGTTTGTGAGCAGAACATATAGCTTCATTTATTGTCATGCTATAATAAGTGTCTTATTTTGGTTCTCTTATTTGCATAAAGAACGATATTTGAGATGTTGACCTACTTCTTTTGGCACACTGATTGCTCAGAAAGATATTCTCAAAGAGGTGCTCTGCTGATATTTTGTCCTTTATAGTAGTCGTTTCGTTTCATTTTTACTAGCATATGAGTCAGCCTGCTAAATGGCTTGAACTTTGGGATTTTTTGGTGCAGTACTTCTATCTATAAAGTCTTCTAAAAAAGTAAAACTTGGTCAATCACCATCTAAAAAGTCCATGGTCTTCAGTAGACCCACCTCACATATAGTGCAAGCTTGTATCTGTTAACCGCTTATCTTCCAAATATGAGCTCATTTATCATGTACTGCAAAAGACACTGTTGTTTCCTTTCCGTACCGTCCTTCTTTGTCATCTATCCTTTCCCCCCATTAATTTTGCTTATATTCTTTTGTTAACCAGGTTTGGTATTATGGGGTTAGCAACAAACTATCTGGGATTGGGAAATCGCCAGGGTACGAAACGCTGATTGGACATGGTTTGATTCTGACCATGGTTAAAGAAGAGTTGCCATTCATCTCCACGACTCCACATAGCAGTGTTGAAGATTAGGAGAGTTAATTTGTTCCATTTAATCATCTTTTTGTAAGACCCTCTTTCTTATGGGGATATTATCTATGTTTTCAGCTTTTGTAGCATTACCAAACTTCATGTTAACTTCATCTCTGTATTCTTGATGCTATGTTGTTCGAGATAGCTTAGGTTCATGATTGAATTGAGATTATGTTATTGCATGATTTGCTATTTGCATATGGCTTCGGTAGTAGATTGTGTTTGTACTACCTATGCTTCTTATTTATTGTGTGAATTAGTATATGATTGTGTTTGCACTTCACTTTTAGGTCAATTCGAGAACAACCTCCCTACAGTCTGGTTGAATTTATGAGTATGATATGATTTTGCTTGTATGCAAGGAAGTGAGTATGATATGATTTCTAATTAGCTTGTTGAAGTTGGGATTGAATTTTGATGCCAACTTTTTTCATAAAGCCAACCCTTCTTTATATCCGATAGTAAACCTCTAATTTCTTCGACGATTGTCTCAACTTGAGGAATGTATAATCTTTAAGATTTGTCTTTGATTTGTGGATTAATGTTTTGAGTGTTGTGTTGATGTAAAAACATAAATGTGGGGGAGAAAGAAGAACGATTAATTGAACAATTGAGTTCACTAGAACCAGAGAAAGTGGGGAAAAAATAAAAAATTGAGAAAAAAAAATCAAAAGAAGAAGAAAAGAATAATTGCTTGCATCTTATGTTTGGTTTCAATTGGCCAATTACAGTCAGTGTCGGTCACGATATTTTTGGGGCCCCTGCTTGAAGTTAAAAATGCCCCCTAATATAATCAATATATTTTATTTTGGTTGTTTCTACTGCTTAAACCTCGTAGTTGATTGAATGTCAGGCAATAAATTTATTCTCTCATTTCTGTATTTTGTTTATTTCGTTGTTTATAGTTATATTCATAACAGAATTGAATAATAAAGAATGGAGTAAATTAAGGATTGATTGAATACATTTAATACGTGGACATTTAGATTAGTTAGGCTATTGGATTGATTTAAGTGGATTGAAATTATTTTTTCATTTAGTTAGTATTGAATTTATTAGGATGTTGGAGAACACATGGCTGGTAAAGCGAAATATAGTTATGGGTAATGAAAATTACCCAAAAATATGGGCTGGCTTCTAGGAAGGGGTCCAGGGCCGTTACCCACCTTGCCTGGCCCTAGGTCTTAGTAAATTCAAAAGAAAACATTGTGATCAAACTCTCAACAAAAAAACATTGTTAAGTCGAAGTCGAAAATGAAAACATCAATTGAAAAGGATTGGAGGAGGAGTAAACGGCTATACCCTAACCATTGTTATGCTAATTTCTTGAGTTAATTGTAAAATGGTTAAGATGGTGGCGTGAGTTGCGTTTTGGTTAAATAATTGGCGTGTGATTTAGTCGCCGTATGTGGCACAAAAGTTTAAGTTTGGTCACCCAATTAACATTTGATTCATCTTTACCACTTGAAATTGCGGTTTGGTCATAAGTAGTAGGATGGCCATCGGTGCGGTTTTCACAGCGAAAGCAGTAATTTCGGTCCACCGGTTCGATGCGATTAGTTTTCTCGCTCGTCGATTTTCGGTGCGGTGCAAATCCAGTTTCAGTTCGATTTAATTGTAAATCGGTTTTGGTGTGAAAATCTAAAATTATCCTCACGAAACATCTATAGATATAGAAACAATAAATAATTAAGATTTGTTTACACTATTGATAATTTTACTAAAAATTAAATAACGCAAATTAAAAAATTGAAAAGATAATTTAATTTTACTTATTTAATTAGAGAAATATGTGGTTTCAACTTTTTGAATTGTTTATGTGTTTACGAATCATTATTTATTGTTTATATACTATATTTATTGAGTTATTGTTCATTCCATTAAATTGACCATTCTAATATGATTTTATTAAAGTAGTTGTCTATGTCTAATGTAAATTTCAATATATTATGAATAATTAAATATTTATTTGAAATATATAATAAATTAAATATAAATGATCGGTGCGACTCGGTTAGGAGCGATTAGGTTTAGGAATGCAAACCCACATGAAACCACAAAAGAGTTTCGGTTTTGAAATTATTCAAACCTCATCGGTTCGGTTTCAAAATAAAAATCGAACCCGAATCCCGGTACAATTCGGGCGGTCACGATTGATTTTTCAATATGGCCGTCCGTACCCGTAAAGTGGCACAAAGAAGTTACACTTTGGTCCCCAAACTAATGTCACAGTTAATCTCGGGATATTTAGATTTAGGAGTAAGCGTTAGTTTGTGGACAAGTGCAACTTTGTGCGCTCTGAGACCATGCTATGGTGACAGTAGGGACCAAAGTGCGTTTTAGGCGCCCGTTGCTCGGGAACCATTTCGGCAATTTTCTCCTACTTTCTTCAATTAATTATAATTAATGTTTTCGTTTTTACGAAACTTTGACCATTAAAAGATGATTTATGGTCAAAATTCAACATTAAAAAGAAAAAGGAGAATTAAAAATTTAAAAGTATCAACACTCTGATACTCAACTTTCTATAATTTCTTTTAATTAATATATTAGTTTTTTGAAATGAAACGTTGACCTTTAAAATGTTATTTATAATTAAAATTTGAAAAATTGAAAACGTCAATTAAAATAAATTAAAATTAAACAAAGAACACTCAATTACAATTAATTTCTACCATTACAATTTAATTTAATTAACTTAATTTTTAAGACGAAACTTTAACCATCATATTAGGAAAAATATAAAACATAGCCGTTAGTAGAAACACATGAAAAATCAATAAAAAACCAAAATTCGTTGACGGCCATCAATGAGGTTTGAATAATTTCAAAATCGAAACTGTTTTAACGATGAGGTGGGGCCAGGTCGTTATAAAAAGAAGTTAGTACTATCTTAGTTTGACCCCAGGCGTAATTCGATGGTTGAGAGTTTTGGAGTTAGTGTTGTCTTTTAGGGTTCAGCGGTTCGATTCGTTTTGAGCCAAAATTAGAGCCGAACCTATTTCCTCAGTTCTCTCCAAAGGTCGAACCTAAGTAGGTCCTCTCGAATTCGAGAGCCTAAATCGGTTCGGGATTCCAGATCGTTCACGTCCCTGTCGGTTGTCTCGGTTCAGTTCGGTTTCGATTAAATTTCGGTTTTAGGTGTTTTTGAACATATCGTCTTGAACTCAAAATTAAGTCCTTAAACTAGATTTAACCTTGTAATTTCAATGAACTTCTTTTAAGATTAGTTATCACAATCTACATCTCGCGTTAATCACATGGCCATCACTACGTATTTTGTATTATACATGTAATTGACTAGTTTAGAAAGATTTATATATTTTATTTCATTATCTAGATAATGAGCAAGTTAAATCTAAATTAAAATTCTTAAAATGTACACATGCAAATACTACAAGATATTGAAAAGGATAATAAATGAAAATTGAAAAAATCTACCTTGAAATTTAGAAATCGGTTCGGTTCGGTTATTTCAAAGGCCGAACCTAATTGGGTCAGTTCTCTCCGGACGCCAAGCTGTCGGTTCGGTTCGATCGGTTCAAAAATTTACATTATTTTACCGGTTGGTTCGGTCGGTTGAAGTCGGTTTGTATTTTGTTGGCACCGCATGCCGCCATTCTGCGATTGATGATGGTTGAACCCCTTGAGGATATTACCGATCTGAGAGTTGTAGTGGTAAATGAGGAGACTCAAATGCCTTGGGCTGCTTGAGGCATGTCCTTGTGATTGCCTCACCTCCGTGATGTCTGAGGTTTGTATTGTGAGGCCTACGGTGATCGTTTTTCTTCTTGAGAAAATCGAAGAAAATCGAATGGGATTAGTTTGTGGTTTCGCACTTTAGAAAATCAACTTCAAACTCTATAAGTATACAATTCTATATTATTGAACTGAATGTACGTGTTGAAAACATTCCAGTCATTACCCCAGATGGAGCGATTACTAATTCATATCCTTTATAAATTATAGTTGAACAACAATTATTTGTTTTGTATAGTTTAAAGAAGTACAATCAAGTATCCGACCCCTAGCACACATAGGACTTAGAGAATCTCTTTAAAGACATTGAAATTAAATAATAAGCTGTAAATTTAGGGAAAATGTTATTAATAGCTAGACCCGAAAGGTGAAAGGTAGTTCTGAGATGCCTCTACCCTTTAACTTAATAGTGCCCGATTCTAATGGTAATGACTGTTGTTTAATCTCATATATTTGCAAGAAACATAAACAGCTACATATTTGTTATTGAGCCTGTAATGTCTTGAGCAGGTTTTGTTTCCAACGAGAGATACCATTCTGGCAGAGAAAGCAATCATGATGGCTTCCAAGTTTGTGAATGATAGCAACCATTTGAAGAGCATCTTGTCCTATTTGTTTACGGAAGATGTATTGCACCAGTCTATAGTAGCATCACACATGAGCTTATGGCACCCAGAAGATGTTAAGTTACTACAGGAAATAATGAAGAAAAGAAAGAGTCAATGTCCTATTGCCTTTGTTTGTCCTTGGACTTGGAGTGGCTGCTAGCATTCATGGGCAAAAGTAAAATAGTGCAGACTGGACCTCATGGCGAAAAAAGAACAAAATTGCTTAGTATTCAGAGTGGAAGTAAAAGATTTGATACGAGTATAACTGGTTAATTTCTTTAGAGTTAATTGTCCCATTTTGGTCACAGTATCTATGGCCGAGTTACGATTTGGCTCCAAATAATGGACGTGTTGCAGATTTAGTCCATGATAGCATATATGATGTCGCAATTTGATTCCCAAATGGACAGAGCCGTTAAATTATTTCTGTATGAATGTGCCGTGTGATTTACACGAGCCATGTTAATTGTTAACGATTCCGTCAATTTAAGGAAGAGCTGCAACATCGTGTACATTAATAGAGGCTAAATCTGCAAAATTGACACTAATTTAGACTAAATCGCAACTCGATCATACATAGTTGGACTAAATTAACAATTAACTTGTTTCCTTTACCTGGTTATACATATAAAATACTTGAAAACGGGATGATGCAGGGCTAATGTTAGTTTCATCTCTTAGACTTAGGGGAGCTCAATCAATGACTGTTTGTTCAATTTATGAGGAGGTTAAAATATCAAGGATTTTAAGTTAAAAATGTTGTATTAAATTATGATCTGGGAAGTTTGATTTCGTTTAAGCATATTGTATTTAATCATCTCCAGTTGTATGATCAAACAGTTTTAAATGTTTTATGGAGTATCAAATTGCTTGGACCACCTTCTTGATCTGTTTTTCTTCAAGCTTATATGATCTTGTGATTGAGACATCAAATTGAATAAATAATTAACTTCTTACTTATATTTTGCCAATGATTGTTCTAGCTGAAACGTCAACTATCAATCTTTCAATAAGAGGAAAAGGACATCAAGTACCATGTTTGCTATTTTAACTTTGTTGATGCTTCAGTGCTACCAGGGCCGGCGTGCTTGAACTTATTAGAAAGTTACAAAGTTTTTCATATCGAACTACTTACCCTTACTCGAAAAGGGGTAATCGTACCCCTTGGGTGTTCCCACACCCCGATCATACAATGTAGTAGGGAGGTATAATGTGACTCTCCTACCATGATATGAATTGTTAGTGTTACATTATACAAATGGAAAATATAAGACATCAATTTGTAACAACAGGAATTTGCCTCAGGATGTTCCAAGATGTTAAAAATAAGGCATCTTCATTTGATGCATAAGAATACAAAGGCACCATTGTAGATGCTTTCATCTGACAAAGGGGAAACATTAAACAATGTTTCAAATGAAGTATACTAAGGAAATGTCATTTTCTGGTCCTCCAATTTCCAGAAGAATATATACTTCAGCCGAATTGAAACCTTCACAAGGTTGTGTACCAATAATATCCTGAGATGGGAAAGCGTCCTCATGTTATCGCGGTTCCCTTCCCCGCTCAAGGCCACGTGAAACCGCTAATGAAATTGGCATACAAGATTGCCAGTCATGGAATTAAGGTTACATTTGTTAATACAGAATCCACACACAAAAAACTATTTACTACGTCGAAGGATGTTGAAGAACAGGACAACATTGTGTTTACCTCTGTTCCGTCTGGATCATCAAGAACTGCTGAAAGCCAACCAGGAATGGTGAATGTTATGAAAGAATCCATGCCGGGCTATTTCAAAGAATTGATTGAGAAGATTACTAGTTCTGAGAAAGATGAACATATCACTTGTGTCATTGCTGATTCATCAATGGGATGGATTCTTGATGTTGCTGAAAGGCTTGGAATTGAACAAGTTGCTTTCAATCCTGCTTCAGTAGCAACTTTGGCCTTCATTTCTCATATCCCAAAATTCATTGAATCAGGGATAGTTGACTATGGTGGTATGACATTTACTCATTTTGCACTTCCTATACATATATTACACTTCTATATTATAGAAATCTCAGTGCACAAAATCTTTCATGATAAGCTGTTCCAGAGAGGAGTTAGACTACTTTCAAGTTAGTAGTCTTAATTCGTTTTCTACATGATAAGCTATTTCCTCGTTTCAAACTTGTAACATCAACTTACATGGTCGATATTGTTTCGCGTAGGCTCTCTTCACAGAAACATATACAGTTTTAGAAGATGTACTCAGGATTGAATCTCATATCAGGTGACAATATTGCTCTGCAGGTCAAGTAATGGTACCTGATAAAGTAATCAGTATAACAGAATCGATTCCTCCATGGGAGGTTACTGGTTTACCGTGGTCCTTTCTGGGCCTGGTTGGTCTAGAAAAGGTCTTCTTTGAATGCTGTGAAACTTCCCAACAGGCAATAAGACAAGTTAAATGGCGTATTTCCAACACATTTTATGAAATTGAACCTGCAGCATGTGATCTGATTCCTGGAATTCTGCCTATAGGTCCCCTAATCGAAGCTGATGCTCCGAGGACCTCAGCTACTGCTGGAAGTTTTATGCTTGAGGATTTGAGTTGTCTCAACTGGCTAGATAAACAATCATCTGAATCTGTTGTTTATGTTTCATTTGGAAGCGTAGCAGTTATGAGCAAGCAGCAAATTAATGAACTAGCATTTGGCCTTGAGATTTCAGGCCAACCATTCCTCTGGGTGGTTCGAGCAGACCTCACTAATGAGCCCACTCCTGATTATCCTGAAGGCTTTCTGGAGAGAGTAGGCGATAAGGGAAAAATCGTTGAATGGGCACCTCAAGAAAAAGTATTAGCTCACCCTTCGGTGGCTTGTTTCTTGACACATTGCGGATGGAACTCGACTCTGGAATGTTTGAGTAGGGGTGTGCGTTATCTCTGTTGGCCTTCTTTCGCTGACCAATTCCATAATCAAAGCTACATTTGTGATGTTTGGAAGGTCGGTTTGAAACTCGAACAGGCTGAAAATGGTTTGATGTCTAGAGATGAAATCAAGAACAAAATTGGATTGCTGCTATCTGATGAGAATCTTATAGCAAATGCAGTTAGAATGAAGAAATTGGCTACAGAAACTGTGTCCCAGAATGGATCATCTTTCAAGAACTTTGAGAAGTTTATCAAGTTTCTTAAAGATTGATACATCTTTCGATTACAACTGTTGATGAATCTTGATGTGAGGGAAATTGATGTGGAAAAATGTATCAATCTTTAAGAAACTTGATAAAAGATATTGATATAAATAAATGTAAGTGAGGGAAATTGATGTGGAAAAATCTATTGGGAATCTATATTGCTGCTTCATGAATCTTGTAAATCAGGATTTTTATATGAGGGAGTGGATTACTTGATATCATACTTTTAAGACAAAAGATAAAAGTTTAAGAGGCGAATAACATAATTTTTAAAAGAACGATTATAGTTTTTGAAAAGATCCTTCATAAAATTATATTTGCTCTACTAGGCAGAGAAAACGGGAGCAATATATATAACTCCAAACACATTACTCAAGGCAAGCTAGCTCTCTTATTGATCGAGTCATCGGGCACAATAGTAGAACATGTATTGGATGGCTTGGTTCACAACCACATACAACAAACATCGCAATTAGACATGACTTGTTCGATTTGTGTTCGATAATGGCTCGCCCGAGCATCGTCCCGAGTTAGATTATAAGATAAAAACATGAGACCAGTTCGGTAGGACTCCATTGTACATCAAGATGGAGTCATACACAATGCAATGTACATAAACTTAATCTAGTAGGATATTACAAACTCGACAGGTAATGGCTGCAGGTTTTTTGTTACAAAAAAAAATTAATCTGATATATCCACATTTTGAGGGTGATTGGGATACCATTTCCTATCAAACTACTAGGTTAATCTAAGACCACCAGATATGCAATGACAAGGTCATGTTACTCACAACAAAGAGATTCTAGGTTCAAGTCTTTTATACAATGACAAGTGCCGAATTCTAAAGAAAAGTATTACTCCGTCGGTATAAATAAAAATAATTGTTTATACTCAAATTACTTTAATAAGTATGCATGCACATTTTCAATTTTGATACTCATTTATTAGAGTTCATCATTATAGTTAAGATGGTAAATAAACTTTTATAACGATAAAAGCATAAAGATAACAACAAATCATCAATTTTGATTCTTATATTTTGAAACTTTTAATCTAAAGAATCAGTTATATTGTTAGGGATAAATGTATCACAAGTAAAAAGTAAATGAGATCTACAACATAGCAACACTAGAATTTGTTAACCAATGTGGATATGGACACCAATGGCAATAAGGAAGATAGTGATGAGACCAAAGAAGATAACAGCATGGAGAATAACGGCGGCGACGCTAGTATTCATGTTCCCAAACTCCACCGCATGGTGGCGGCCCGGCAGCTGGAAGATCAGCCCCGGCGACAACACCACGAACAGCACCACAGCTATTAGCACCGGACCCCAATCTGCCATCTTGATCAAATGGTTGAATGAGATAACATAGATCAATGAGGTATTTGGTGGAGTAAAGATTGAAAAATTATAGGATATGATATCGGAATTTTGTAAAAGTCGAGATTTAGTTTTCAGATTTGGTTATATGATCTCGGAGTTTTGTAAATTAGTCTTCAAGTTAAAGTTATATATGTATTGCATGTATAATTCTTAAAGTTACATAAATTAAATTTATTCCGTGATAATAGCTTTATCAATGTGATAATAGTTATTTTCAAATAAATCCAAAATGAAGTGTATAAACTATTTACTACTTCATGCTAAATAATGCTAACTAATGATCTAATATAATGAATTATTTTTCATTTCATTATATTCAAGATCTATAGAATAAATTTTTTAATTGACATAAAAACAATTCAATAAAATTAATAGAACTACCAAAAATCTGCACTACTATTATCATTTCCCAAAATTCAAAAAGAAAAAATTAAAATCCTATGCAGGAAGTCACATGGCCTCCTTTGATGAAACACCATCAAATCTTCAATATAGAACATAAATGAAAAAATATATAATTACAAACTCAATCTCAGTGGATTAGTACTTATATCCAGAGTAATATCTAATTTGACGACAATTTTCTCCTTCTTTAATTGTATCAATTTTAGCAAATACTATCAAATTCCTTTGTTATTATTTGAATATTCAATTCATAAATTTATTCAATATGAAGCATGAGAAATTTATTTAAATATAAAATCAAATCACTAATTGTAGAAATACAATTGACCTTCAAGTAAAAAATTGTTCTATATATAGGAAAACTGTTTAATCTATACGTATAACGTTACAATATATGATGATGGGTAAATGCAACAAATGTTCGAATTAATTTTCCACATTTATATATATTCTTTTTCCTGTTTTTTCTGAAAAACAAAGCAAATCAAAGTACACAAAGCAGTAAATCAACTATTATTACACAGATAAAAGAAGTCAATTGCCAATTCGGTCCAGAGAAGGGGCCAAGTTGCATTTTATCCCGATAATTCAAACATTAGATTTAGTCTGAAATAGTTACATGAGTGGAATTTAATTCTCATTTGATATCATAAACAAAATATGAAATTATCGTTAGCCATTTTTCTGAGACTAAAACCCCACTTTTGAAGCATATGAAATCAAATCGACAATTAACTCGAAATAAAAGTAGCACAAAGAAAATGATATAGCAGATCTACTACATGGCAACACTATAATAAATTTAATTAGCCAGTGTACACATGAACATCAATGGCAACAAGAAAGATAGTGATGAGGCCAAAGTAGATAACAGAGTGGACAATAATGGCGGCGCCGCTAGTATCCATGTTCCCGAACTCCACTACACGGTGGCGTCCCGGCAGCTGGAAGATCAACCCTGGTGATAACAACACGAAGAGCACCACTGCTACTAGCACTGGACCCCAATCTGCCATTTTTATGATAGTATAGTTGAATGAGAGAAGGAGAACAAATGAGGAGTTTCTTGAGTGATGAAATATTGAGATTGTGTTTCTTTATGGAAAGGGTGGAGGGTGGTAATTTGTAGTGACGTTTGAAATAAGAAGAGTGTCCATTAATTAGTTTTTAAAGTTTTGTAAAAATCGAGATAATCTTGAAATTTGTATTATTGTACATTAATTAGTTTTTAAAGTTATATAGTACGGAATATATCTTTTATGTCTACGTTGATCACATTTCAGCGTAGAGCGCACATGCTTGGTTAGTCAATGGCCCGTATGGGAGGTTGCTCAGAGATGTCTTATCGAACAGTCAGTAGCCACCTGGCCGCCAAGCATGCCGAGGTAACCCCTTGACACCGAGCACGACCAGATTCCAACAACAATTGCCCAGTGATCTTGAGGATCGAGCATAGCCAAATCTTTATAGCGCGCCGCAAAGGCGAGCGATGTCGGCGAGATGTCTTATAGTGGGCGTATATACTTTTATCTGTTTAATGAGTACTAATGCTTGAATTGTCCGTCAAATGGCAGATAAAACTGATATTTATTAAATAATAAATTAGAACTACTACAATTGATAATTGGAAAAAAAAATTAATATATGAAAAAGGAATGAAAAAAGTCACGGTCATACTCTGGCATGCATAGGAAATAATGAAAAGGAATCTGAAAGTACGAACTATTAGTTTTGGCACCATATCGAGGTAGGTTGGCCGAACTAACTTTGTAAAATAATGACATCGATTTAATTACATGCCCGGGTATTAATTTATCTCTTTCTCTACGGTTGAGAAAAAAAAAGCAAAAAACCCAAAAAAAGGAAAAAACTCCGCTCTGTTATCTTATTGGATGTGATCGTGGATAAAAATAATGAAAATGAAGCAGCAGCGCGAATTATTAATTTAGCGACATATCCGTCGTACGGGCCAAAATATAAATAATCAAGTATTAGTGTCGAGTTTGAAAAGAGCACGAATGATTAATTTAGCACCGTATCGAGTCGGGGCCAGACTAAAAATATTATCTTAGAGAGTTTATTAAATAATCGAGTATTAATTTATCGAGTTAATCGCATATGACCGTGCGTAGAAATAGTGAAAAAATGAACGAAAAAGAGCACGAATTATTAATTTAGCACCATATCCCCGAGTTGTGACGAGCCACAAATATTATCTTATCGCATAAGACCGTGGGTAGAAATAATGAAAAATGAACAAAAAAGAGCACGAATTATTAATTTAGCACCATATCCCCCAGTCGGGACGGGCCAAAAATATAAATAATCGAGTATTAATTTATCGAGTTTGAAAAAGAGCACGAATGATTAATTTAACACCATATCCCCGAGTCGGGAGGGGCCAAAAATATTATTTTAGAGAGTTTATTAAATAATCGAGTTTCTATTGTAGTTGATAATTGAAAAAAAAACAAAAAAAACCCAAAAATTAAAAAAGAAAAAAGAAAAAAAAACTCCAAGCTATTATCTTATCGCATATGACCGTGGGTAGAAGTAATAAAAATGGTGAAAAAGCTGAATTATTAATTTAGCATCCTGTATCCCAGTGATTAGGGCAGACAAAAATACTCAAATAATCGAAGTATTAATTTATCGAGTTTGAAAAAAGAGCCTGAATAGATTAATTTAGCACCATATCCACTTGTTGACGGACCAAAAATATTATCTTAGAGATTTTATTAAATAATCGAGTATTAATTTATTTGATTTTTTCTTTGTAGTTGATCTCATTGAGAAACAAAAAACCCCAAAATCGAAAAAAAAGGGAGAAAAAAAATCCACATCTATGGTCCCGCTGACCATTCGCATTACCTTGCATAAACAATTTCCTTTTTATATAACTACTATTGATTTGTTACTCCCTTCAATCCATTTTAATTGAATTTCTCACATATCGATACAAATTTTTTATCTTCAATTACTCTTTAATTATATTATTAAAAAATTAAAAAATTAAAATTATGCAAACTATTTTAAAGATCAATCCAATTAAATAAATTTTATATTTTTTTAGAACAATAAATAATTAATAATTGATGGTTAAAGTTCAATTTCAAAAAAAAGATTCAGCTTGTCGATTAAAAAATTGGATTGGAGGGAGTATCATAGAGTTATCATGCAATTACAAATTTAGAAAATTAAGCGGGTTGCAGTCAGGTGCAATGCGATTTCGTTCATCACTTACACATACAATATATGATTTTGCGTTATCTTTTACATGAACTTATGTTAACAAAATATTTTTTGTGAATTACAAAAATACATGTTCATCATAAAAATTACTGAATAATGAATGAATTAACTCACAGTAGTTTAATATTTTGAGATCTTTTATCACACAAAATGTGAGAAATTAAACGAAAATCTATTAGTTGTTATTGACGATCATAAAAATGCTACTTATGATATTCGTGGGTTGTTATTATTGAAAATATTTATGAAAACTAAATAATGATAATTGTAGACATCGAAATTTTATCAAAATAATAATTAAATTGATTAAGATGAATTAATCAAATTAATTAAAAGTCAACCACTAAAATGCCACGTGGGTGATTAGGGTTCTCAAATTAAACCACAAATTCAAATCGAGCCCTCGGAGCCGAGCGAGTTCAGGAAATCGACCTGGAATTAATCGAAGTAAAAAATTTAGGTTTTACGTTAATTAACCCACAATTTGGACTCGGAAATGAGGGTTCGCGAGAAGCTTATTTTTAGCGTTAAATGACAATTAAGATTAGGGCTCGAAAATCCCTAATTTTATTGATTAAAATCGGATATAAGGAATATTCCGGAAGCCACGTGGCTCAAAATGAAGAATCTAGAAAGCCTTTGAGGTTGAAAATCGAGACTTCCCAGGAAAATTGTGGTTCAGTCAAGAATAAAAGTTGCGTTGTTGAAAGCACAGACCGAGGAAGTTATGTGGTTCAAAATCAAGGCTCCAAAAGTTCCGATGAAAATATTTTCGACCTAGAAAAGAACCCGGAACCTTCTTTTTTCATGAGAGGGAGCCTAATTTAGATCTGTGGCCATATTGCCTCAAATTTAAGCCAAGATCGTGTCAGCGAAATCAAGCCAAGTGTCAGTAAGCATTTGAAGCCCAAAACTATAAATACCCCCATTTGGCCGAGAAAAATGAATCTCTTATCATATCGACAAAAACACACAAACCCGAGGAAAATATGAAAAACGAGAGATTTCTCTAGCTTTAAAATCTTTTTTGTACTTGACAAAACACCACACGGTGGTGGAAAACACCTCCAGTGCCCGAAATGGCGCTGAAATCAAGGGATTGTGCACAAAAGCATAATAATTCTTCAAGTTTGAAACAAAAATAAATTATGAGAATCGAGGAATGTTTCTCAGAGCGTTTAAATATTCGAGGATTAAGCTACGTAGCCCCTGATTATTCAAAAAACTTGGATGAACATTTGATAAATTTCAGGTGATAATCATCAAATCCCAGATATAGGAATACACTAAGCGTTCAGTCCCTATAGCTGGATTCTAGGCGAGGCTCTGAGTACTAAAGCCCACTGTCCTAGTTGATCCGGTATCATCGACAAGGTTGGAAAGCTCGCTTCCATATTGATTATCGCTCTACTGACAAAACTGCCCCAAGGCGGCTTGTAGCGAAAGCTAAGTAACACTCTTCAAAGCTTAAATCAAGTCAGTGAGGCCAAATCTCGGTAAGTGCAAGTGAGTCAAATCTCACTAAGTCCACTGGGTCATATCCATAAATTCCACTCTACAGCGACAACGGCGCTACAAAGTCGTTGTAGTACAAGAAAAACTTAATGGCGCCCAGCGCTTGCTTCTATCCTCCATACAACTTGAAGCTAGTCTATCTCAAATCAAGGCACTAAGTTCCACCAAAAACAAGTCTCTCAACCTACCAAGTCCCTTACAAATAAAAAGTACCTTATAGATAATAAATCCAAGTAAAGCTGAAGGATGTAGGCTTTATAAAACTCACGAAGTCCCACAGTAGTACTCAAAGCAAGTCCCACTTATTTGCAGCTTGCGATTAAGTCCATCAGTCAAAGTGAACCCGGAGATCGAGTCAGGGCAAAGGTAAGTCCATCTGATTAACACTTGAATAGGTTGCTAAGGCTCTCGGCTCGGACCCGTATCGAGTCGAGACTAGTCTTAGTCCGTCGAGACTGGGACCGTATCCATTTCATGGGGCTGTATCCAAATCAAATCGACTCAAGTCAATCAAGCTCAAGCTCAAATCAAGTCAAATCAAGCCGAGCTCATTACGAAACTCTGTCGAAGACCCCAAATCGAGTCGAGTAAAACAATCAGACATCTAAATCGTCAATGGCTTGGCTTAGGAATTTCATGTAGTTTAGACGGTCGATCTCTTCGATTTGATAAAACACGTACCTTTGAGGATTTTTCCCTGATTGAGTTTTATTTTATTGCCCCCTATCATAAATTATAAAATTCTTCTTTGCATTACAATAACTGCCTCCACAAATAATTAAATTTGAGCTTGTGAGGCCGTGAAATGTAACTGCAATTCTCCCTTTGATTATATATGGGGTAGATACAGAGTATAAACATTAAAATCCTTACTACTACATAATTGGCTTTCTATCGCGGATAAAAAGCATGGTTAATTATATTTCTAGCCGTGACAAATCATATTAGCCACCACTTTGACATGCTTATGGGGATAAAACAAATTAACATACGGCAACATGTTACACGTACCTTCCGTGGAAAAAAGTTCTTGTCACGGAAAATATGATTTTAATTTACAATACTTAATATGGATGTTGCTATAAATATTTTATTCACCACGAATACCAAAATATGTGAAGAGAAATTTAATATTATCACGTTTATTTCACCGTATTACTAAAATGAATTTGTAGTTTAATATTGTCAAATGATAATATCTTTCTCACTAGATAGATTATCAAATAGTTGGAACATTGTGGGGCTGGAAATTAATTTAAAATTCAAAGTTAAATGTAGTTATAAGTGTTAAAAAAACTATCACCCTTGAATAATTAAGATTGTGAATTATGGAAAGTTGTGAAATGTGGTTTTGGAGTGACGTATGAAACCGAAAAATGGTAAAAGTACAGGGTGAGAAACGTAGGATTAAGATTGAAGACAAGGTGCATGTGTTGTGAATTGTGATGCGCATCGGTGTCTGGGGGTTGTGGACCGCAGTGAAGTGTCCTTTCATTGAATTTCTTCATCCATTTCAATTTAGGGAGCACTAATTAATAAGTACATTATGATTGGCCCTTCTTAGTATGAAGTATTTGATTACTGGTAATATTAATATGATTTTAAGTAATGCTTAATTTTTATCAATATGATTTTAAGTAATGCTAACTTTTTTAAATGTTGATCAGTCGATCATTGGAGTTAATCGGGATTGATAGGGAATTAACCATTATCGATCGAGGACGACCAACGTTGACCGACATTAACCGATCAACATAAAAAATTATAAATATACTTGGAGTAAAATGGATTTGTATATTTGTATCAATGCTAACTTTCTTATCAAATTTACCTCAAAATTGGTCGGTACTCGCGTTTCAACTATACATTTTAATGTTGCGGTTATTTTGAGAACCAAACTACTCCATATAACAATTGTTTCGGTATCAGGGAGTAAACTACAACGTTGCAATTATAAGGACCAAAATATAACGCATTTCCCATATATGGAACCAAATTGATAATTATTACTAGGATTTTGAGATTCTAAGAGGTCAGCTGTCCGAATGAATGCTTGTCCAATGTACTCAATTTCAATAGAGATTGTTTAAGTGAAAAATTACCAAACTAAGTGCACAAATTCTAATCCAGCAACTCGAGGGAGAAATGATGTAAACATAATTACTGAAAACAAACAAGCAAACAATAAGACATAATTAACTTATTGTTCCAAAATTCATTGAGTTCAATCAATAAAATATTTTATCTGTTGTATTAAATGAAACAAAATCAGTGAACTAAGCTCTTGATGGTTCAATGATAAACAATGGCTGCAAGAAAAGCATAGAATGAATGACAGCACACTATGGTTTCCCGTCTTCTGCCAACTATGGTTCCAGATTTCTCAGCCTGATGGGATTTTGAAAACATTAGCAAGAGACTAGTAACAACATATCAACTATAAAGAGCCGGAACAAACTATAACGATTCTAAACCGTCATCAGCATGTCAGATACTCAACTTATGTATGTCATCCGTTTTGATTGTAATAACCAACATTCTGAAATAATTTGTGCAACACTAATGAGCCATCGCCCCTCATTTTTACCATTTCATACTAGCATAGTAAAAATTACCTAAGTTATATTTGTTTTTACCCATATATTTTTGCTAGTACTCCTATTTAACTTTAAACAAATGGTACACTATCACTTTACACCAAGTCAACTGTTCTTTTGCAAATTGTCAAGGTAAGTAATTTAAAGAAAAACGGAGGCAGAGTAACAAGTTAGTAAACAGAGGAAGGAGAGATCTCAAATACAAATAATTGACCCCAATAGGTATTCATATTTTTGTTCAAATTTTAAATTAAAAATATTGTCGAATTATGTTAAAATCTTTATCTCTATTATTAATGATAAATGCTTGTGATAACTTCGGATCACATATGAGTGTCTGACAACAGCGACCCTTTGATGTTATCTTAAAGATTCGGATATGACAAGCAGAGAAAATAATCACGAAATTGTATGTGATTTTCTACGCGGTTTTACTGCAGCGTGCAAGGTATATCCGAAGCTGCTGCGGATCACTAATAAACCATGAGAATTACGGGGACTCAAAACCTATTCACGGCACTGTTGGATGTTTTACCGTACGAAAACTTTCACAGGCACTTAAATCTCTGCATGAATCTTTATCTTTGAATCTCATGACTCTTCCTGTCTCATCAAGTGCAATAAACTCTCATAATTTTAAAAATAAGAATAAACTCTTTCTATTCTAATACTCTGATATTGATTTAAATGCAATTTGGGAATGGTGGTGTTTTCATACACTCATAGAGACTCCTAGCACCTTATATAGGCTACAAAGATTACCAAATTAAAGCCTCGCTTGTAATGGAAACATGGGCCAAAGGCCTTAAAACCCTTCAAAATAGTCGCATCGAAGCCAGCGTCGGGACATGAGTAGGGGATGCTTGCATGTCACAGAACTTCTCGAGTTCTTACGCCTCCAAAAGTTCTCAGAATTAGGGGCTTGAGGTAGGGACAACAGTTGGTCGATCTTCCAGCCCAAATGCCCGTTATTTTGGCTTCACTTGATAATCTCACTTGAAGATAAAATTACGGATCACCGTCTTGACTTCAATTTGCGGCGCTTTGCAGTTCATCGTTTCGAACTCCAGAGATTGATCCACGACTTCGATGCCTTTTCACCAATCGAGAACATCTTTGAATAACACCAACATGACTGAAGAAAGCCAAAAATAGCCATTATCTTTATCCAGTTAATTTACCTCATTTGGTATTTACCATGCTCTTGCCTTTGCCTTGTGATCTTCTCTATCTTCTTTCCGACACCTTGGAACAACCTCAAAGCGATTGGTATATTGAATTCTCTCTTCTCTTACTTTACGTGTTGAGAATTCCCTATTTGATTGATTCATTATTGGCTGATGTTTGATCGAGAACATCTCCTTTTCTTCAGTTCTTAATCCTTTGGAGGTAGGAAACACCTCTCACGGCGACTTAACCACGCCCGTAGCTTGGATGGATTCATGCAACGCGGCCAGTTCTGACCTTGTCTGAGTTCATAGCCTTGGACCTTGAGTACTGACCGATGCTCCTTGTTTACCTAGAACTGTCGCCCAAACGGCAGTAGTACGATACATTTAGTTGAGTACCTTTCCTAACCTTCAATGCATCTTCAATTTACGGCTTCGTGAGAATCTCGAGAATCTCGATACATCGAGCAGAGGTACTGCTTGTCGACATCCATTCTAACATCAAAACTCTCGCCACCCACGAAAACCGTTTCTAATAACCAAGAAACCCTCTGTCGATTTTCACCTGCTTTTCTCTAAACCTAGATCCTCTATTCAATTTCTTACGAGCCGTCAATAGAGTATGTACTTGACTCGCGCCTTCTTCGAACTACCTTATAGTGCCAATGGAAACTGATGGTATATCATTATCCGTTGATGCATTTATGCAATAATCCGGAAGAATCTGGACAACCTCGATTTCGTCACTATGCAACATAAGTAGTATGACAAGATGTCCAGAATCTACAACACAGGAATCTACAGAAGCCTTCACAGCTAATACCAAAGCTTGTCGGAATAGACCTCACTACCACGATGAGCACTTGCAGCTTCTTGTTTTACCATGTGACCCGTCTTGCCCGCAATGACACAAAGTCAATTACTCTTTTCTTCATATACACACACAATAGTAATATATTATTCCTCTATAATAGTTCCAACCGCTATGCTATTGCTCTTTGGAAAAAATATATTTCTCAATTTATGATCATTATATTCATAATTGTCATGATCTTTAAAACTTCAAATTGCAGAAATATAGGTAGTATAACCAATGACAAACAATAATAAAACTTATCGATTGAGAGGTTGTATTAGGTGGTATGGAAGCCCAGCTGAGCAAAACTTCATCGGCGGACCTCGGTGGCCGATCTTAATACCGGTAGGCTCGCAAGGTTAACTTAGGCAACCAACGGACCGTCCTCGTGGTCCTTGGCTAGGTATGCATGAACAATACCCAAAAAATGGAAGGAAGTATAGCTATATAATGGATCATATTTCTCTTTCCACCATATTGAAAGAGACGAGGCTACTAGGTATATAAATAAGCAAAAATGGTGAAAAAGAATAAATAGCCGTTAATGATATATGAGAGAAAGCGGTTAAAAGCCATCAATACTATAATGGATGTAACGAAAATGGTATTTATGAGCCATTATTCCAACAGTTTCTATTAGTCAACTTGTTGACCAGAAAAGGGACAATGATGCTAGTGATTACTTGTGGTATATGACTAGGTAATTTAATTTTATGTACCCTCTTATTTATTATCATTACACTAATTTTTCTTTTGTTTAGTCTATTTTGACAAATTAATTTAAATATATTTTAATTATTGTACATAGTGTTAATTTGGATAAGAGTGATCCAATTTGGAGTGGAGATATGAGCTTAAAAGTGAATGGTACAAGACGTACAAGTCAAGCCATCCATCCATATGTGAATGGAGAATACTTAGGTGAGCAATGCAATTTTTTATTACATTTAATTTCATGTCATTACTTTAACGTAACATTATTTTATTAACTTATGATTAATTTATAAGTTCTCAATGGAGTTCACCTGATATCATCCACTTCCCGTTAGAGAACAAGACCAAATTAAATTCCGGAAATAATGAACTCATATTTTTTAGTGGACCAACTTAAAGGTATTTTCCACATTTTTCTTTTTCTTTTTAGAGAGTTTGTTAGTTGGTGTTCGTGTTATATATTTTTCCTTGTGATGGCGGAATCATGATTTTTATATAAGGGTAGCGGATTAATTGATCGTATCTGAGGAAAAATATAAGTAGAGGGGAGGCTGAGCAATAGTTTTTAAAAAGAATAAGCTATAATTTTTTGTAAATGTAATAAATTTTTTTTTCTAAAAAATTAAGAGAGACTCTGACTCTCCATGTCCCTAGTTCCTCTGCCTCCTTATTGAAAGGTATTATATATTCAAAATTAATTTTCTATTTGGACAGAATTATGGGCCAAATTTTGATCTAGCACCAAATTGTAGGCAAAAAAGGTGATGAGACCATTGTGAAGGATTTGTCAAACCATACATGGACATACAAGTTGTTTGTAGTCTTAACAACAGAATTTTATAGAGTCTGTTCAGTTGCTGTCCCAACATGGGAGGCTCAAAGCATTCCAACTAATAGGACAATGAGTTGGTACAAGGTAATGTTAAATTAATTACTTCATATTTTCAAGAATGAAAACAAAGTTGATTTCTAATACTTTTGTTTATGTTTTTAGACAACTTTCAAGACTCCTTTAGGTAAAGATCCAGTTGTGGTGGATTTGGAAGGACTCGGTAAAGGCTTCGCTTGGGTGAACGGTCATAACATTGGTGGAAATCCATCGCTGGTTAGTTTCAAGACTGTTAGGCCTGGAACAATTTGTGCTAGTGTGGCTGAAAACAAGACCATGGAACTCTCATGTGATAAGCATCCAATTTCAAGTATTCAATTTGTTGGCTTTGGTGATAATACTCTAGGAACTTGTGGTGCATTTGAAACCAGTAATTGTGCTGTTGACAACCAGGCTGCAATTAAAATCTTGCACGATGTATGATTTTTTAATCTCCCAAATTTTTATGATGATATATACTAATTGTTGTTAAGTTTAATTGTGATAACATATTAGTTGTAATTTCACTAACGTATACATAAATTTTGCAGGCTTGTGTTGGTAAGAACTCGTGTTCGGTCCCAGCAACTCGAGCCCTATTCGGGACACCAGCTAACTGCATTGGTGCAAACGAACAAATTCGTCGTGCAGGCTGCTTGCTAGAAGAGTCCAAGTTTTCTGAGTTTATGATAGGAATTTAGAAGTCGTTTAATTTTAATGTGTAGTAGGTCATTCTAAAGTTAACAATTTGTTAACTTTTTGCGTACTATATATTTGAGTTCAAAGTTTATTCGGTATAATTTTTCGTTTTTCTTGCTTTGGCATTATATATTCTATAATCTCAATTCTTGTCAAAGTGTGTGTTAGTTCATCAAACCATCGACCAATTTGGTCATTCGTCCCACAATACAACACAACACTTGGGCGGTTGAAAATGATCAAAACAAACAGGTGGTATGACCGTTCGGTAATACGGCGAACAAATGGGATACATGTTCGGTTAAAAAAATATGAAGGGCGAATAGAGCCGTAAACGAGCTGATTCCGAGCTAAAATATGTTTGCATCAACTCAATCATTCAACGAGCGTTAGTCGGTTGGGCGATTCTTTATTATTCCGTGCCGAGCTCCGAACTAGCTCACTTATTTCAAAATCCAAATTCAATTAGATTGAAAAAAGATTAATTATTTAATTAATTCTTAAAATTAATTAAAATCTAGCAAGGCAAGTAATGCACTATTTTGTAATAGATGTTAACAAAATAATACCAAAGAAATTGAAATAATACCAAAGAAGTATATGAATGTGCAAACGAGCTACCGAGACGGTTCACCGAGCTAATGAGCTCAATTTAGACCGAATTGAGTTTCATACGAGCCGAGCGAACCACTCGATATAACTCGAGTACATTATTAAAGAGAAATGATAATTGCGCGTGTCTCGTGTGTTGGAAATAGCTTTTGCCCATAGCAAACGGGCCATGAGAATCTTGTAACACACTTCACTTTCTGATTCCTTGATCCCACCAAACAGAATCTTCATAACAATTTTATTTATTTATTTATGAAAATCAATTAAATTTAATCAATTTTTTTTTTTTTTGTTATGAAATCAATTAAATTTAATAAACCAAATCCCTGAAATCATAAACAAAATATTAAGACAAACAAATAAAACATAAAGATAATCTTTTCATTTTTTATAAAATAATTGAAAAAGCAATAAAGTAAATAGTGGGATTCATATATTCCCCCTTTTCTATATCTTCCTCATTAGGGTTTGCTCCCCCATGATCATTATTCACACACTTAATATAAATTGTGAGTAAATTTTTGCAATTTTTTTTTTGTAATTTTTGCAATTTTTTTGTATATTTGTTCATAAAAATTGTATTTTTATGCATATATATGTTTGTATGTGAAATGTATTATACTGGGCTGATATATTTAATGTGATATTTTATTTTACCTCCAATTTTGCTGGAATTTTTATGGTTTAAAATGGTGATTTTTTTTGTCTGTTGAATGGTGATGATATTTTTTGTTTAATACCCCCTCTATTTCAAAAAGATTGAATTTTGATAGTGCATTTTCAATAAGATTGAATTTTGTCTACTTTTGAATTTTAATAGTTGACTTTTTACATTTTGAAGTAGAGTATTTTTGTGTATGGTGTATAATATATGATGTAAAAAATATTAAATGATAGTCTTTTTAACGTACTTTACTTGTAACATGATAATTTTGATCCTAATCAAAGTGATTCATGTCAATGAAGATTGAAAAGTTGGTTAATTTTGACAATTGAAAATTAAACTGGACGATATTTTTTTTGAGTTGGAGGGAGTTTTGTGCAAGTATTTTATTTGATAGTTGATAATATGATTTAGGGTTGGAAATGTGTTGCTAGCGTGTAACATATGAAATGTGAAATTAGTTATAAAGTTTGGTGAAGGTTGAGAGTTTGGGAAGTGTTAAATACAGATTGTAGATAGTTTCGGAGGTGTGAGTGAATACTTTGAGAGTATTTTAATTTGGTGTTGTAAGAATTATCTAGACGGAGGAAGGCAAGGAAGAGTAGAATGTGGACTATTCTATGGGGGGAATGTTGGTTTTGCATGACTTGCTTTGATATTTTGTGACTTGCTTTTGAGGCTCTATAACGTGCATGTTTGTTCTGCAGAGCTCAAATTGACTCTATCGGGAAGTGAGGTCAGGTTAAGGCCTATTGCTGTCGCATTTAGCTGTTTGCGCTGTGTGTTTGAACTGCAAACTTGTGAATGAACTTCTCATGGTTTTCTTCTTTAGGACTTGAATTTGTTTGACTGTCATACTGATAAAGAAGGCTAGTTGATTGCAATTTGGATTTGTGAAGTTTCTTAAGAATTTTTTGAATACTTAATTTGATTTGTAGAAGTAGTTGAAGTACGCGATGAATTTTGTTGAGGGGGATTTTAACTAGATTCGGATAGGTTGTATGTTAATTATATAGTTTTAGGAATGGATGATAATGAAGAATCTGATATCTTGGTCGCCAGTTGGTTCACCAAGTATCCAGCTGAAAGGGGAGAATCTCGCCTCTTTATCATCTCTTGCCTTATCGCTGGCTTGGTAGGCCTTCTGACTATATTATACACAGCTTTTCAGTGGAGAAGAAATATCAATCTTAGTTGGATGAAAGCCATGGCCAGATCGAAGAAAAATCCAAAAGCAAGAGATAAGGCTCCTGTGGCTCCACACACCTGGGAGTTGGAATCTGCATCTCGTGCTAAAAATCTAAACTGCTGTGTTTGCTTAAAGTTTGGGTCACCGTCTCAAGGTCTGGGTCCCAGGGTAGCTTCAGACAGTTCTATTTACCTTTGTGCCATATGCGGTGCGGCAGCTCATCCGAACTGCTCAAAAAATGCTCAAAGGGATTGCAAATGTGTATCTATGGTAGGTTACGAGCATGTTGTGCATCAGTGGTCTGTACAGTGGATAGAAGTAGAAGATCAACCTGATGAATCTTTGTACTGTAGTTACTGTGAGGAGCCATGCAGTGATTCCTTCCTTGGAGGATCCCCTATATGGTGTTGTCTATGGTGTCAACGCTTGGTTCATGTTGATTGCCATGGAAGCATGTCAACTGAAACTGGTGACATTTGTGATTTGGGCCCTTTCAAAAGGCTTATTTTATCACCTCTTTATGTTAAAGAATTGCATAAGCCAAGTTCTGGTGGAATATTAAGTTCCATCACCCATGGAGCCAATGAGATAGCGTCTTCTGTACGTGCTACCATTAGAAGTAAAAGTAAAAGATACAAAAAAGTAAATGATGCCTCTGGCGAAATTGGTAATAGTAGCAATATGAGTGATACATCTTCAGAACATACTGCATACAGTGATTACGTTAATTGCGTAACCCCGCTCCAGGAGAATGGTAACTGTAACATGGACAACGATGGCGTGGATTTGCAAGGAGAAAAGGTTGAAAAGAAGTTGGATCCAAATCCCACATTTGATAGAAGTTCCTCAGCGAGAAAGAAAGAGGAATTGCAGTTGGCTGGTATGAAGCCAAGGTATGAATTTATCAATTTGCCACCAGAAGCAAGGCCCTTGTTGGTGTTCATCAACAAAAAAAGTGGAGCTCAGCGAGGAGATTCACTCATACGTCGATTAAACGTTCTCCTGAATCCTGCTCAGGTAATACATACAAAGTTCTTTTGGTGGGTTTAGAGTCATCATCTAATATTTGGCTGATTCCTGCAATCATGAAAATTTCCACAAAGTGCTGCTTTTTTTCTGTTTAAAAAGTCAAATCCCTTGTATTTTCATCTTTCCATGTTCCCTAATATAATTAAAAGTAAGCTTCAGGTCAGCACTTCTTATTTTATTTTTTATTCACTTTGTTTTTGTACGGACCAATAGACTGAATGACTGATTAATACCACATTCCCTCCTCTTCTTGGTTTGGGCAAGCTTCTCTCAACAATTGACCGATGCTACAATATATAATATTTCTCACCAGTTGACTGGCGAGTAAATTCTTTTCTCTGCCTTTCCTTCTCTGTACATTGAAACTCGATAAAATTACGCTCCATCTAGGAACAATATGCCTATTCTCCAACTTGCATTATTTTGTGCTGTTTCTTATTCTTACTTTGATAGAATCATCAGTAGGCCTATATATGTCTTATGCTATCTTGGCATAAGTTCTACCAAGCTGCCATCGTAGCATACATTTCTGAAGTTGTTGAAGTTAACAACTCATGTGATAATTAATGGTAACTGAAATCTTACTGTTATGATTGTATCATGGTGAAGACGTGAAGTTTGTTCAGTGATTTGCTGTGTGGCTTAACTATTCTGTAGATGTATGTATCTTAATTTGAGGACAGTTATGTATACATTGATTGCTCGATACACCTTTGATCTGCAAGATCAAATTAAATGATTATTCTTGTTGATTATGTTCATAGGTATTTGAGTTGGGGTCCAAACAGGGACCAGAGCTTGGACTTTATCTATTTAGAAGGGTGCCACACTTCAGGATCCTTGTTTGTGGAGGTGATGGTACAGTTGGTTGGGTCTTAAATGCAATTGACAAGCAGAATTTTGTGTCTCCCCCTCCAGTAGCTATTCTTCCTGCTGGAACTGGTAATGATTTAGCTCGAGTTCTTTCTTGGGGTGCTGGTCTAGGATCAGTCGAGAGACAAGGAGGCCTTTTTGCATTTTTGCTGCAACTTGAACATGCTGCTGTTACAATCCTTGACCGCTGGAAGATTGCAGTTGTAAATCAGCAAGAAAAAGTTGCAAAAACCATGTTTATGAATAACTATCTTGGTATGTTGAGAAATTAGCTTTGGGACTAGCCAGTGCTTTTATATGCAAGTGGTTTGTGAAATCTTAGTATTGCTGTATATGGAAATATGGTAGATAACAAAAAGGATGTTTTATGATATATAAAAATTAAGTGCTGAGTTTAAAGTGCCTAGGTATTAGTTATGTAATAGTTGAAACACGAATCGGGAAGAAGGGAGGGAAATGAGGAATGAACAAGAAATGAAAGAAAAATATGGGGGGATTAACATGTAAGAGGTGAGTAAAAAATCTTTATATTCATATTGTGCAAGTAAAATATAACTTAATATCCCATTAAGTTTACGTTAACAATACTATCAATTCACCAACTATTATAGAACATATACAAAAATATTTGAGTTTAAGATTTAAAAGGTCAACAATCAAAATCTAGAACCCGACAATGTTTTAGGGATTTATTGATTATAATTTACCATTTATGAGCTACCTCAGTTTGCTATTATGCATTATCGTATACTATTTTCACAAAGTTCCCCTCCAGCTGGTACATAAACATATTTGCGCTTCCTATTCATTATAGAATCGTGATATTTTATCTGGTTACATCTTTGCAGGGGTTGGTTGTGATGCAAAAGTCGCACTTGAAATTCATAACCTTAGGGAGGAGAATCCTGAGAAGTTTTACAACCAGGTACTGCCAATTTCTTAGAACCACATACTTTAGTTATTGTATGAGTCTCCTTGGACAGCAGAGTTAAAAAGGAAACAATTTCTTAGCATCCCAATTTTTTCTAGGTTCTTTCCTTCTATATTAATCTTTGGTGCACTAGAGTAAGCTTGTTATTAGACTTTCAGTTGCTGTGTATTTGAACAAGTTTTTTTTTTTTTTTGGTTTGTATATTATGAGTTTTGTATAAGAACTACTTGCTGATCATTTACCAACCAAGTTTTAGTGGTGAATTCCTATTACTGGGATTGTATGCATGAAACTTATTTGAACAGGTTTTCTTAAGTTGCCCAAGTCTTATCTTCAATTTTCTCAAAGATATTGCATACATCTCTGATAGATCGAGTATAATCACATTTTGAGGTTTCAAACTGGTAGCCTCTGGATGGTCACTAAATGCCTCATCAAGCTACAAGTTCTTACTTGTTCTTACTTGTATTATTGAACACTGCTCGGAGCCTCTCTTGTTATTCTCTAATTATTTAGGAAATTGAGAAGGAGAGAAAGCGGAATACGGATTCATCGGTAGGAGTCTCTGCATATTGCCTTTTGTTTGGAATTTAGTACTCCATTATTTCTCCCAGACCATTTAGCTTACTCTTTTTTTAATATGAACATTGTATGTCTACATGGATACACAACCCTATAATTTTTTAATTTTCTTATAACCCCAACTTGCCATTTAAAAGAAATAAAGTAGAAAAAGGCAGGCTTCTTTTTCATGTTTTTTAATCTGACTTATTCAACTCTTTATAAACTCTATCCTGATGTGGTCTCATTTGTGCTCAGTTTATGAACAAAGTTCTTTATGCAAGAGAAGGGGCCAAGACTATTATGGATAGGACATTTGAAGATTTTCCATGGCAATTACGTGTTGAGGTAGATGGAAAAGAGATTGAGGTTCCAGAGGTTTGTGGAAATTTTGGTCGCTAGCTAGTAGTTTTTTTCCCTTCTCCATCAATGTACTATTTGTTCTCTTATCATTGTTTAGGATGCCGAAGGCATCCTGGTTGCCAACATTGGCAGCTATATGGGCGGAGTGGACTTGTGGCAGAATGAGGATGAAACTTACGATAATTTTGATCCTCAATCCATGCATGATAAGATACTGGAAGTTGTCAGCATTTCAGGGACATGGCATCTTGGAAAACTTCAGGTAAGGCCAGTGGCAACAGAGACAGGATTTTTACAGCTTCTGTGGTACAAATCTTATAGCATTGCTGTAATTTATTTTGAATCTCTGGTGCGGTTGCCATTCCTAAGACCATAGACGGGTCCCTGTTCTTATCATGTCTGAATGTAAATTATAGCTTAATTATAGTGAATAGTTTATCTGAAAGTATTAGTGTAATACCCCAACACTTGAATGGGTGATGTGATTAGTATTGATAAGATTTGATTGGAACTACTCATACTATCAAGATGCCATTGCTAAGCTTGCTTGACTCGCAGCGAACCCCTGGGAAATCTTCTTAAAGAACATGTGAGTGATGATAAAATGTGTTGTTAGCCTTGTGGTGGTTTGTACAGCCAGTCCATCAAATCTAATAGTGTATCGATCCTGGGGTTCTGGATCGTTACAATTAGTTCTTTTTCCCTTTTTCCCTTATTTTACCTTTTGAAGTAGGACATTAGTGCTTTTGGAATAATACATTTGATATCTACTGTTTACACTGCAATTGACAGATAGGGTTATCTAGAGCTAGGAGACTTGCTCAGGGCCAACTGATAAAGATTCAGCTTTATAATGCCTTACCTGTACAGATAGATGGAGACCATGTGCTTCATGATCATGTACTCCTCGTGTCTTGCTCATGGACAGGTTGCTTCCCCCCTTGCTTTTTATGTTAGCAATTCCAAATGGCCCATGCATAGAGAGTTTTAATGTCGTTGAGATCTTGCACTACTGGCACAAGAGTTCGATAGTTTAGGCAGTAAGACGCTGACTACCGATGAAATAATGCATGCCTAATCATAGACTGCACACACAGACATGGTCTGAAATTTCAAAAACAATGACATGAGAAGAAAATTCTGAATTAAAGAAGAAAGAGAAAGAGCCCGAGGTAGAGAACGATACTTCCTAGTTCCTATGACTTGGAAAAAAAACTAGTAGTATAATTGCTCAAAAGAATAGTCAGTTAGGTGCATATAGTGGAGGAGCTCCTTCAAGAACTTACTTCCTACACATACTATTGAACCTTATATAGTGTTAGTCTCTTTTAACCCCAAATGTTCAGTCTGATTATTCCATGATCTTTTCCTTTAGTGGTAATCGAATTGAAGATAGACTTGTTCCCCAAATCGAACTTTTAGCTTATGGTAAGACCGAAGAATCAATGAAGCTTAAGTATAATCTCATGTGCTGTGGTAACTTGATACTCATCCTGTATGACACTAGTGTATAAATTATAATGGTTCTTTTCTTCACAGGCCTTTATGCTCAAAAGAGCAGCAGAGGAGCCTCTTGGTCATGCAGCTGCTATAATTGCTGATGTGCTTGAGAATGCCGAATCCAATCATGTAATTAATGCATCACAGAAGCGAGCTCTTCTTCAAGAGATGGCAATACGGTTATCCTAGAGAAAAATATAACATTTAGCTTCCGTCTTTTATTGGTTAATAGCAGCTTTATTTATTTCTTTACTTGGCTTTTTTTCTCGTTGCGAGATGTTGCTGAAAATATATTGAAACATTTATTTGAAAATTGAAATGTCTGCATATGAGTAGATAGGTAGAGTTCTTCTATGTGAAGTTAAGATGTTTGTAAGTGAAACAATCTTGTATATCAACCTTAGCCTTGTTCAGAACATAGTGTATTCAAAGGAAGCACCCTCTTGTAATTTACAAATTAACACTCGGCAAATTCAATTGTTTACTGCTGTGTCTTTTCACAGAGTGAAAGAGAGGAAACAGAAGACTAGATGATGATCGTCGGCTTGTTTAGTTTCTTTAGCACACCGCATGGAGCTCATACATGCCAAAGAGAGTCGTGCCATTGTGCTTGTTTTGTTCATTTTCTCTGCAGGTTACATTGATCGTCTTCAAGGAATGGCTCGAGTGCTGGACATATTTTGTTTACTCTTCAACCGACGTGGTGCTATATGCATAATTAAAGGTACTCTGTTATTTTGTTCTTGTCATTTTAGATTTCAAATCCATCATGCATTGCAATTCTAAAAAATGGTTGCTGTTACAGTCAACTATCATATTAAGTAGCTTGCCGATCATTAATTTCGTTTTATTCTGGAACAATTTTCGTTGAAGCTTAGTCTACCTTTTGTCTAGTTGATGAGTGTAACAACAAATTTCTTTAAGTCGAAAGATGATGATTAAAAACAAGAAAGTAAGCAGTTGTAAAGAAATATTTATTGATATGATTTGAGTACAATCTCTATTTGTTCCTCTGATTCTACTTCACGCTACAAAATCCAGTGTAGCGACTTGTTCTTGAACTTGATTGTTGAGCACTCGTAACCGAGCAACTTGGATGTTGCTGGTCAGAGCAGACAAACGTCTTGCGTGGATGCTTGAATGTTTGAAGATTTGAAAGAGCTTGAATGTTTGAAGATTCGAATGCTTGAAGATCCCCGAAGATTGAGGCAGAAGTTTGAATGCGACTTGAAAAGCGATGTAAATTAATTACCTGCGATTTGTGTAGAGGCTTTTACTGTGCGCTTTGTCTTGCTGCAAATAAAGTTCCCTCAAATGAATAGAAATGTCTCTGTTATAGACATTTTGAGTGTCGAAACGAGGCTTTGAACTTGAACTTGAGGCAATTGAACTTTGGACTTCGATTGGTCTCTGCTAGGACCTCGGCTTCGATTGGTTTTAAACTTGGGCTCCCAATAATTTGTCGCGAGCCTGTCACGGCAGACGTGGGCTTTGTCGTGAGTGTGCCTCTCGACGGGTTAGAACACCGGCGATTACTCTGCATTTGTTGGGGGGTCGTTCTGAGTGTGAGTGGTTCTTACATGTTCACATTTGTGGCAAGCCAGGTCTTGAGGCGCGTCGTTCTTATATACATTGGTGAGGTAGGCAAGCGGGGTCTTTTAAATGACGATATGTTTGGACCTCCCAATAATTATTCTTCAATTTAATTAAATAACAATTATATGATTTGATCGATAAGTCTCTTTTATTTGTTCAAAACTGTCTCTTTAATTATTTCCACATGTTTATTTAGAGGAAATATTATTTATTATGATCTTATTTCTCATATATCGGGCCATAATTCAAAGATCCAATTTTCAATGCAACAATTTATAATTTGGTAATAAACGTCACATGTAAATATTTAATTGGACTGTATGATTTAATTAACTAAATTCTAAAATATGACTTATTGAATTGGAACTTAATTAATCAATTTAATTTGGATACGTATTGAATAAATTTTTACCATCAACAATGAGTTTAGGGCTATATTAAGTAGCTTGCCGATCATTACATTTAACTACTACATACTCGCTGATTAACCTTGTTTCACATATGTTTATGATATGTTGGTATTTCCATTATGCCAAGACTTCGTGGCAAATAGAAATATATGTTGATTCTTCCACTTGTTGAAGTGATTGTTCGTGATGATGCATAACTGACCAGGCCGGAATAAATTCTTCTTCATTTTCAAAGCGTTTTAAATGCTATTAAGTCATGTACTTGTCATAAGCTTTTTTAGGATTTTTGACGTCCGTCTCGCCATGGCGAAATTACTTGATCGCTTAAATACAATAATCGTATTGTCCAGCATGCCGATGTTTTCTTATTTCACGTTTCTTCATCCATTGTTGTTAAGGTTTGTTCTACAGTAGGTGTCTAGATCTTGTTGATTGAGCACATCCACAACCTCGTCTTGTGTTATTCCAAGTTGTTGGATTAAAGATTTGAGCTTACCAAAATTGAACTAAATCATTCGTCCCATCTTCCCGATCGGTGTTCCGTGAACTTACCACTTGAACTGCATCATTCCTCCGTCTTGTCGTATTTGGCTGCACGTCTGCGATTTGTTTCGGAAGCTATATGATAAATTTAGAAACATGAGCAATAAAAACTAAACAAGAACAAGCAGCGGGCACAAGCGATGAAATGGACTCGAAATTGGTTTCCTAGGATTATCGATGTAATCTATCTTGTTACTGAAGGAAATAGAAATATAATTCTTAAATAGTTGAGGAGGAATTCTGATAAATTGAATAAGAATAGTTTTTCACTATATGGCTTCATTGCTTGTATTGAATTGTAAAATACGCTAACCTTTACAGAGCCTTATTTGGGTCCAAATATAAATATATTCTTTCTAAAATTTCGATATAATACATGCTATTCTAAAATTTAAGCTTATTTCAACAATAATTTGGTCTCTTCAATTACACAGAAAATCAATGTGGCGGACAATTTTGTTGCCACAAAAAATGCATAATTATGTATATACTTCCCATACCATTTAAGACACTAACGTGAAATAAGTCCATGTCACTTGATGGGATATAAATAATCCCCAAGGGCCAAGGGTCTGACCTAGAAGCAGAATCTTATTCGAAGTTCTTTCTGTACTTTGTGAAGTTACATGTTCCATGCCAAGCGAGCTCACATAATAAGTTGGATTATATACAATTTTACATATGTCGGTAGCTTTACTAGCTTATGAATGATGGTGTATATATGTTAGTGGCGCGAGGAATTATACACAACCATGAGATTTCGGTTCGAATCCTTATAAATATTGACAATGATTGAATTTTTTTAAACAAAATTTGAAATTGTATTGTGATGGCGATAATTGTCGATTTGATCTTGAATAGTGGGCAGAGTTGTAATTTAGTCGTGATGAATTCTGTTATTAACGATTAATCATAAAAAATGGTATAAATATTTGCGTATTCGCCCATGTTTTTTAGTAAATGTTACATATTAAATGGCTTGTTTTCGTGAATATTACGCGTTAAATACATATTTTTAATGTCAAAATAAGGGCGAATGTGCGATGGCGTTTGTTCTTTCGGGGCCGTCTTTGCGGCGTTTTTGATGTAATTTAATTATGTGGAAATTATACAGTGCGTTAAATGTGATAATTATTAAATCCAAAATTAGAAGCAAGCTAAGGTGCTAAGGTCTTTAAACATAATCGACTGACTAACAACCATGCTTACTTTGTCTGCGTGCATTACTTGCTTATTCGATTACGATCATAGGTATTATTTTGTTAAAGTCCTACTAGTTGATGATTTGCCAAGTGTGACGAGGCTCATAATGAAATTTTTTTCTTTGTTTCAAAGCTTGAGAAGTTTGAGCTTAATTCACGATTTGCAAGTTAGAAGTAGCTTTTAACAAGAAAAATCTATAATTGTATGTATTGAAGACATGATTAAGTGATGGCAGGTGCAAGCACTCACGGAACTAATTAACCTGAGGGACAATTAAAGCACTCACGGAACTAATTAACCTGAGGGACAATTAATTGGAGTGGCAAAATTGATACCCAATTATTTCAAAATATACATACAAATATACAATTACCACCACTTTTGAAATTGTGGTCCTTCAATTGCTTGTTGACAAACACATACCCCTTTGGTTGCATGAATTAAGCCTTTTTTCGCAAGGAAATGTTTACGTACGGCGTTTAAATCTGATGGGCATGGTTACTGATTTTGTTTATACTACTAATTAATTGAGAAGTGATGTTTTCTAATAATAAATAAATAAAATAACTAAAAGGGCATTCCTTTATTATATATTGAAAATAAAAAGTAGTATGTAGTGACGGATTCAGGGGTGTTCCTGACATTCCGAGGAACACCCAATATTAATATTAGCCTTTGTCAAAGATGGTAAAGTTGTTGCCGTTTCGGCCTAGATACCAGGGTTCAAATCGAGCAACAAGCAACATTTCCTTTTTTTTTTTTACTAAATCAACAAGTATATATTGAATGATGTTATTAGAGCTTCACTATTTTTTACTAAATCAACCAGTATATATTGAATGATGTTGTTAGAGTTTCATTAGATGTTTTTATGAATTTAACATAAAAATATTTGGGAACACCCATTTTTAAAATTTTGGATCCGCTCCTGGTAGTATGGTAACAAAACTTTTAAATTTATTATTAAAAAATTATCAGGGATCATATAACTATGAATAAAATGAATTATAATATAAATTTAAGTAAATAGTTAATTACTTTATTTATTATCTCAATTTAAATATTTAAAATATAATTTCACGTACATTTTTCTAATATATCCTAAAGGTGTGTTTACGTTTATTATTGGGTGCTTCTACCATAAATTGGTGTGGTTGTATTTGTAAATTGACTAGTTTTTTACCTTGGCTATAAATGAAAGATGTAATAATAACTAAGTAATGGTAAATTTGAACTTGTCAGTTAATTTAGGAATTATTTTGCATTTCAATATTTGATTACATGGATCACTTACACATCAATATTATTTAAAGAAATCAAATTATAACTATTCAATTACTAGAATTATTTTGACAATTAGTTTGTAATCCTTACATGATGGAACCCAGTATTTTTTTGAACCATCAGTCCACCAGCTGTAGCTAATGAGTGCTGGACTAAAAAAATTAGAAAAGTATTGACTAAATTTATAAACTAGATTCTTCACATGCATAGCTAATAATAATCGTCATCAATCATGAGTTCTTAGTAGAAAAGATATTTCATACTTTTTGGTACTTAATCCACACGACAATCTATCTTTGACAACACAATTTCATGTATTTTCTTTGGAACTATACATGTTATTTGTAACCTTTCACGACACTACTGTGCATGAACAGGGAAATGGTACGCCCATATTATGCTAGTATAATGTGTACGCACATGTCATATAATCATATTTAATAGAAAACTAAAAAATTGTTAGTACTACAATGGTTAGGTTAATCATTGGATAAGTTTTCTTATTATACATTCATGTTGATTACAAGTCGGTTACCTGGTTCATGAATTTCCAACTTCTTTTATCCACTCCTAAGTTAAGGTTGAGAAATCTATAGTGATGATATTATGTACTTGCTTATATCTCTATTAAAAAAATTCAAAGGTAATGGGTAAACGAAATACAATAGTATGTCCAATTAAGTAAAGATTATACTCTCCTATCATATCCCCGATATATTTGATACTAATAAATGAATTTGGAAAATATTGAAATTGAACTGGCAGTCATATTTTCGTTATAATTAATTGTTCAAATTTTTGTTAGATATTTGAATTCAACAAACTAACATTTTTCTCGATCATTAAATAGGCCCAATAAATTTCATATTATTGTAATGGTCGTACGACGTCATTTTCAATCATATTTGGTGTGTTTTAAAGTAATAATGGTTAATAAATTGAGTTCAGTATGTAGACAAACATATTGAGCATAATGTATAATAATGGTAGTAATACTTTGTGCAAAGTTTAAAATATATCATGGGCGGGCTCTAAAAATGAGTGTACTATGTGACTATAATGTGATCAACAAATTAAAAGAACATAAAATGTAATCGAATAAGCATTTCCTGGTAATGACTTGTTATGTCTTGCTTTGACAATGTTGTACAATAACATACACAAACAACAAAAGTAAAGAAGTGAAGCAATTAGCTTGAAAACACAGAGATTACACCTAGATTATGCACTAAGTTGCCGGCTTAATTGGCACAAAGAGATGAGGAATTTAAAGCACCCAAATGTGTGTGTATTTATATTGTTTTGCTAACAAGACACTCACGTTACGGTTTATGACTTTATGCAATGTGAGCCGGCAAAAATATGCACCATTTCATTGGCCAGCGTAATTATTGTTGCTCGGTTTACTAATATATGTTTGAACAATATATTAGGGAGTAATTGATTTAAGATTTATGATTTTTGTTTCTAATTACAGGATCAAATTCCTACAGTAAATTATTTACGACTTAACAAATACAATCTTATTGTTTTTTCATTAGCGCAGCATATGATACATTGTTTTCTACAATAAAATATTGAACGACGGAAACGGTCAACCAAGTTATTCACAGTTTTAATATAAAAAATTAAACCACTATTTGTGAATTATTCGAAAAAGTAAAATATCAACATAAATACTCCCTCCGTCCCTAAATCATAAGGATATTTTGACTTTTTTACTTGAAATAAGTTGAACTTTGACCATAAATATTTTTATTTGTATTGTATAATATTTGATGAAAATTATATCAATAGAAAGAATTTGAAATGTATTTTTTATTGATATAGTTTTCATAAATTATCATCTCATATAATTGTTGTGGTCGGATTAATATAAATGTCTGAAAGTCAAAATATCTCTATCATTTAAGGGGCCGGAAGGTAGTATATGTTATGTGGATGAAAAACAAGGAAGAGTAAAATTCTAATACTACTACGTATAATGATATAGTTTAGTATTGGGATATTATATGGTATATCAGGAATATGGCGATAATTTGGAAGTCTGAGAAGTGGGGCAGCTTGGGCAATAAAAATAACAGAAGAACCAGAATATTTAGTTTTCATATCTAATATATTTCATAGTATGTTTATGTTTAGTATTTGTCTATATAACGGCATTCTCTAGTAATTGTAATCACAAATTTACATAACAATTATCATTAATAATATTCTCACTTTATATTTTATCATGGTATAAGAGTGTATTGATTCTTGAGACCTAAATAATAAATAAAAATTCCGCTATCGTACCGGTGGGTTTTCTACACTATGATTCTCACACCGCATGATTCGTTTAAATATTTTTATGTCCAAAATTAATGGAATATTTTTGTGTTTGTTTTTCGTCGGACCATTCATATATTTTTCCCGTTGATAAACTCTCTTTGGCCGTTCAATGACTTTAGGCACATGTCTGTTCAGTTCACGAACTATGCCTATAAGTTTTTTTTAATTTTTTAATCTATTCTAATTTAGTGTTGCCGCGACGTTCATACCTTTCATAATTTTTTCGAGTTCATGTCCTTCTTTTCTATTGACAATAAAAAAAAAAAAAAAAGTAATTTATCATTACTTCTTGTTATGTCTTGAGCATATGAGGCAGAAGAAAAAAGATGCCGTATGTTTTTTCAAGTAAAAATCGTTGAGGCCGATTTATGACACTGCTCTATTTGTCATCTACTCTTTCAAATCAATCATCAATCAAATTTTTAATGCACTTGATGACCATATTTTTCATCTCTGTTGTTTTCTTTTTATGTTTGCATGATTAGTTAATATTTGTCATAGTTTTTAGGATTTTGGGTACTATTACTCATAATTCGGTTGTTTGATTGTTTAATTGACAAATATTATATTATGAAATTCGATATATGTTTATTATTATTTGGAAATATATGCTAATTTAGGCAGAGAAAAATCTTTAAAAAAAGAGAAGTTGCGGGTAGAATTAGTGTAATTTTAAAGGAAGAGTTGACAAAAAGTCGATCGGAAAAAGAGAAAGAAAAGGTGGCCCGATTATACAAAAACTGTCAGAATAAAAGACCGGAGTTAACCTACTACTTATATAAAGTCAGCCGGGCAGTGAATATTATTTATTATTAATTCATATCGGCAGCGGCAGTAATTAGCTCAACTATTTCAGCAGCAGTAATTCACGCAGCAGCTTATTGTATATTCTATTTTTCGATCGTTTCGTGAGACAATTGATGGTATTTCTCTTTCTTTTATTAAATGATACAGTTAATTTATGTTTGATATGTGTTGTGTTATTTAAATTATGAGTAAATATTACTTCAAATTATTATTCTTGAGGAGTTTGATGCTAGCCTTGACAGTGTATTTTTCTATCCGGATTTTGGAGTTATTATAATTGCACTAGTATTAATCATTGAACTTAATTTGATTCGATTGTTTTAGAATCTGGCCAATTCTTTTATATGAGAATCCCTGAGTATTATGTAACCCTCGGCCAAAAGGAAGGCATAATAGATCACTTGATTAGTTAATTAGTGGGTTGTTATACGGAAGTGTGCAACACGTTGATTGGTTCTGATAGATTTCCTTGCGCTTTACTAGTGACATAGGAGATTAATTAAACTGAGAATACTCGGTGAACCCGCAGCCCGAACGGTATACCGAACTAACGAGAAATTGGACCCTAGTGTTGATAAATCTATTATTTGGATAGAGAATACTCTTTATTAGGTAAGTCGATACCTATTAATCATTTATTCATAGTTTATCCGCTTTTAATTACCTTTGATAGTTTAAGTTTAACTAGTTTATTACAATCAATTCTAATACTTAGTTTCATTTACAACTACAATTAATTTAAATGCATAAGTTCTCGATGGATTCGACCGCTGCGGCTTTGTCTTCTTTACCACGACTTCGTGCTCTTGCGAGGAATATAATTTGTTCCATCAAATTTTGGCGCCGTTGCGAGGGAACTAGAGTGTTAAATTTTTAGTAGTTGTTTAGTTTTAGAGATATTTTATAATTATTTTTTTGGTTGTTTGATCTTTGTTTTGAGGTTGAGTTTACAGTGCATGTGTAGTCGGCGTTCATTGGGTGCAGTTATTACCGTTGAACGACGATATCGACAAACTTGGAAGGAATAGGAGTCAAAGTTCTAATTCTACAATAATGGCGATTCAACCGCAGAGAAGACAAATGAAAGACTGGTCACTACCAGGAGTGGTGGATCACCCTTCTTGCATCGTTACGGATGATCACGGCCTAAAAATTTGAGTTGAGGTTTTCACTTCCGTAACGCCAGCTTTTCATGGGATTACGTGAAGATCCTTTGACATTGTTCATACATGGAGAGGAGATGCATGAAGTTTGTGGCAAAGTTCTATACATATGCAGAGAGTGCGTCGGCTGAGGAGCGATTTGAATTTCACTGAAGATGATGATGAGTCTTTCCATGAGGCATGGGATGGTTTCGGACATTGTTGATTGATGTCCCCGTCATGTTACCCATGGAACTACAACGCTCATATTTCTATGATGGTTTTGACTCCTCTTAAATCAAAGCGATGGTGTAATCTGCAATAGGAGAGTCTTGTTCGGTGGCAAAACTGATGGAAGAGATTCAAAAATTTTTGAATCATTAGCTAATAATTCATTACGAGGAAAGGGTGTTAGGAGAAACACTAGGGAGTACATGGAATAAATTCCAATTCCAGCGCATTGATGGCGGATGACAGTTGACATCATGCAGAGGCAAATTGGCTGATTATCTATGAGTTTGCACGGATCATGCATGCGGAGTGCCAAGATGTATTCTTCACCATGAGATTATTCTAAGATGTCGGAACAATGAAATGCCATGAGCGGGTACAACTCAAGAATGAGGAATGATCCACTATTCAAACACCTGATCGGGATGGAGGAATGCGTCCAAATTTTGGGTGGAAGAATAATGAAGAGGGCCATCCCGAGGGCAAGTGAATATTCATGCCAACGATGCACTGGTGGGGGAATTTGGTGGAGGTCATTTCACGATCAGATCTTACAAATGCTTAGAATCGGGAAGCGCATGTCGGAACACTAGTCATCAATCGAGGAAGTTAGAAATTCGGATGGGTCGATTGGTGAGGGGCTGTGGCTTGAGAACAGGAAGATTTCCAAATCAACTGAGCAGGCAAAATCTATCGTGTCATTTATGGTTGAAGAATCGAGGAGGTTGAAGTCTGAGAATTTTCAAGTCGGCCGAACAAGCAAATGCTATCGTAGGCTATGAGTGGAAAACTCCCTGAATAAAGACTCGTATTGGGGCAAGAAAGTTGAGAAAAGATGAAGAGAGACAAAGAGAATCGAGATGGAAGGTTGGCTCGGATGAGGAGAAGATCCGAGTGGTGAGCCATGTTCCACGGTACCCATTCCCAAAAACCCTGCGTAGTAAAATGGATAAATGCTTTCTGCGAACTGCATGATATGTTGTCCCAAGTCCATGTTAATTTACCTCTTTTAAGCGTTCTAAAAAATATCCTTCTTATGCCCACGTTCATTAAAGAACTAGTTGGTAGAGGCACCAAATATGAGCCTAATGAAAGAATTAGGGTGTCGGAGATGGCAAATCTGATGTGGTAGAGACGGAGTTGACTTCGAGTTAAAGGACCAGTCGTTTCATTATAGATATGAATTTAGGGGATTTAAAGGTGTAAAAGCTATCTTCAGATTTAGGTGCTAGTATCAATCTTATGCACTTTACTCTGTATAAAATTGGGATTAGGAGACCTTAAACCAACAGCGTGACTTTCTGAGTTAGTGATAATTCCTTAAGTATCCTAAAGGTATATTAGAGAAACGTCTGGTCAATTAATCAAGCTTATTGTCCTGTTGATTTTGTTAGCAGATTAATCTTGTGTTTTTAGTTGATGAGTTGGTACGGATACTTTTGAAGGCTGCTTGTTGCTTGTGATAAAATGCATTGAAGCTCATTCCTACTTCCGCTAGTTGTTGTATTGACTCTGGACAAAAAGATAAGAAGCTGCAAAAGAAATTTGAGCTTAAGGAAGTTTTCAAGAATGATATTGATCTTTGAAACAAGCTTACTACCGTCGTCAGCACCAACGGCAGCATTCAAAGGTTCGGCTGTTCGAACGTTAGTTCAAAAGAAGTTTTAAATGCCAAGCTAGCGATACATTGAGACTCTATAATGAAGGAGGAGCGAAGTGTCAGTGCTACCGTAGGAAGTGGTGGTAGCACTTTAGATGTACCTTGATTGAGGTAGCGTCTTGCTCGGGCGTTAAATCTGACTTGGTGGGAGGCAACCCATCGTAGTATTAGTGTAATTTCATTTCATTATTGTTTTATTAGTTTAGGAATTGTGCCCAAATTGGCCCAGTGATTGGGAGCCTAATTCGAATTGTGCCCAAATTGCTTGAGGGGGTGATTTGGGAGCTTATTCGAGCCTTGCCGTTGGCCCCACGAGGGCTTAATTTAGGAGCAATCTCTTCAATTTAAAAAAAATAAAAAAAATTCTATAAAAAAAGAGACCTAAAACGTCGGACCTTTTCCCCCGGCCCGTTTCCACTTTATTTTCTTTTTTATTATTATTATTATTATTATTATTATTATTATTATTTTTAGGTATTATTCGTATGTGTTAAGTGTTAATTATTTTGTTTTATTTTGATTTTTTTTTTTATTGTGTTGTTATTTTGATTTGTTTACTTATTGTGTTCTATTAGTATCATGTTTAGTTCTGTTCTTATTGTTTGTGTTGTGTGTAACATTGGGGACTATGTTAAATTTAAGTGTGAGGGGATGGACTTGACATTTGTGTATTCTACGATGCGTGGTAAATGGAAGTCGTAAAACTTGTCTTTGACTGTTTATTGTGTATCCTTTCGTTGATGGTGTAGTGTATGATGCATGTGAGGGGCATTAGTAGATTGGATAAGGTTATAGTCTTTGATTGAGTATATTTCGAGTTGCCTTGCTTGCATGATCGACTAATGTTGTTAAGTTCGGTTCTGATAGTGGATGACTATATACTGCTGTGAGTTTTAGCCAGTTATTTAAATTTTTTCTTTGATGTGTGATGCTGGAGTACTTAGTCTGATTCTTGAACTTGTTTGAACCCTTATTTGATTCTACGGATATTATTGCATGCATAAGAATGATGGAGGCAATTTAGGAAATTACCCCACTCTTCCCATAAAGCCAACCTTGTGTTAATCCCTTAGTAAGCCCGTTGAGCCTTATGTTGGACCTCTTTGTTGTTTAAACCACATTGAACGAGCCTAAAGCCTTGATTTTATGAATTATCCAACTTTTGAACCTACTTGAGGATTGTGATATCTTTTTAGATTCATCATGTGCATTATTGAATAAGTGTTCTTGTGTTGGTGTATACGAAGAGTTAAGTGTGGGGGAGTTTCTATCAATGAGAAATGCTGCTAGACCTTAATAAAAAAGTAAAAAAAAAAAAAAGCAAAAGCAAAAGAAAGGAAAAAATTGAAAAAGAAACAAAAATGCTTGTTTTTGTTGTGTTGTTTCGGTTCAGGTCTAGTAGTTTAGAAAAAGTGTTGTATGTCGGGTAGCCAAAATGTGTGAGGCTACATGTTGTGTAGTGGATGGTGGGGGTATGTCACATTGCTTGGTGGTATTTAGATTTCATAATCACCGTATGTTTAGTCGAATGAAAATATTTCCCTACGCTGCCTTTCGCTTTCCAAATTCTGGCCTGTAATATACGACTTGTGTTGCATGCGTGATGGATTGAATTGGGTGTATAACCAGCCTGTGGTAGAATGTGTCTTGTCTTGAGATTGAGGAGTAGCAACCTATATAAACACATTTGTTGAGTGGTGTGAGCAATTGAGAGATATCCACGTCTGTGAATTGTTTGAATCTGATGGATTAGGAAGATTGTGTGTTAGTCAAGTTTGACAAGATTTGTGCTTAATTTAAAGTCTTGATCCGAGTCTCATTGAACTAGTTCCTAATATGTGTTATGCATGAATCTCTTGACTTTGGGATATACTTGCAACAAAATGTCTTTGAATATTTTTACTTGAGGACAAATGTGGAGTCAAGAGTGTGGGGGAGTTTGATTAGTTAATATTTGTCATAGTTTTAGGATGATTTTGGGTACTTTTACTCTCTCATAATTAGGTTGTTTGATTGTTTTAATTGTCAAATATTATATATTATGTGATTCCGATATGTTTATTATTATTTGGAAATATATGCTAATTTAGGCAGGAAAATGCTAAAAGTTGCGGTAAGTCGTATAATTTTCGGAAGAGTTGACTCTAAAAAATGCGATCGGAAAAAAGGAAGAAAAAAGTGGCAGATTATCTGCTTGTCAGGAGAATAAAAGACGGAGTTAGCACTGCTTCTTTATGTAAAAGTCAGCCAGGGCAATTTGAATATTATTTTATTATTAATTCGTATCGGCAGCGGCAGTAATTAGCTCAGCTTCTTCGGCAGCAGTAATTCACGCAGCAACATTATTATATTCTATTTTACGTCGTTTATTTGAAGACAATTAGTAGTATTCCTACTTCTTTTATTCATATTCTAGTTAATTTATGTTTTGATAATATTATTTATTATTTATTTGATATGAGTAGTAAACTAAATTTATTATTCTTGGGGAGTTTTGATGTAGCACTTGTGATTGTATTTTACATCCAGTTTGGGTTATTATAATTGCACTAGTATTAATCATTGAACTTAATTTGATTAGGTGTTTTAGAATCGGCCAATTCTTTTAGAGAATCCACTGAGTATTCTGTAACCCTCGGTAAAGAAAGGAAGGCGTAATAGATCGGCGATTGGATTAATTGAGTGGGTTGTTATACGGGAAGTGTGCGACACGTTGATTGGTTACGATAGATTTCCTTGCGCTTCGGAGTTTTAGCTGAGTGAATTTCACTAGTGACATAGGGAGATTAATGGCGAGAGCCTTTCGGTGAACCGCGACCCGGCAATTATCTTTGAACTAACGAGAAATTGGACCCTAGTGTTGATAAATCTATTATTTGGATAGAGAATACTCTTTTGTTGGGTGAAGTCGATACCACAATCATTTTATTCATAAGTTTATCCACTTTTAATTGCCTTTGTTAGTTTAAGTTTAACACAGTTTATTACGATCAATTAATCTTGGTTGCATTTACAAGCCTAATTAATTTAAATAACAAGTTCTCGGTGGATTAAATACTTACTTGAGCCTTGTACTACTACGCGACTCGTGCTCTTGCGAGAATATAATTTGTTCCATCGTTACTGATGCACACTTTTTATATGATTAATTTATTTCGATTATTTGTCGACTATTTGGACTTTGTTTTGATATGATTGATTTGTGCGATTATTGGTTTATCTGTGATCGTTGAGCCTCATAGGCCATGGCGTAGGACATATTCAATTTTTCTTTCGGGCCGCAAATAATGTCTTTCTTACCTGAAATCCAACACTTGTAAGCGTTTAATCTGGCCGACCCAATGACCGGTTAGCGCCCATGGTTGGACGATTTTTTTTGAACGCAATTATTAGGCAAACACTTTATAGATTTAGCATCTCTTCATTTTGACCCGTGATTTGAGTCATTTATTTGAAAAGGTTATATTTAACCTTCTTTTGAAGTCGTTGGAAGTTATGAAGGATGAAGTATCGAGTCGGCTTTGTGGGTAATTTTGAAGATCGAGAGTTTGATTTTGAAGGAATTTGACCATTGCTTATTAATTTACAAGTTGGGAATCTGCGTAGCGATTTCGATGTTCGATTTAAGAGTATTGGGATATTATATGGTATATTAAGAATATGTGATAACTTGGAGAACAAGGAAGTGGAGCGATTTGAGCAACCAGTAAGCTTGGAGTACATGATATTTAGTTTTCATATTTAATATATTTGCTACTAGATTTATGTTTAGTATTTGTTTATGTAAAGACATTCTCTAATAATTATAATTATAAGTATACACAACAATTATTATTAATAATATTATCACTCTATATAAAGATATGAAGATGGTCACTTCCAATTGCATTCCCACACTAAGAACTTAAAAGTTAATGTTTAACATCCTATAGGTCTTAATAACCAAATGGACAACCTGATGGGCATACATGTCTAGCTCTAATTGGCAAGCAAAATGACAGTAGTGAAGCCTGCTAATGGGACCCATATTTAGATACCTTTGAAGCATTCAATTTCTTAAAAAAAGATAATGGAAAGATAGAAGAAGCCTCTTTGTAAAATAACACCAAGTGAGTGGAACCCTTTTTGGTGACTTCATAATTGGTGTTATGTCTTAAATCATTTCATGTTAAGGTTGTTTGATTTTGTTTGTAAAGTTATCTGTTTTCCGTCGATGTTTAGTGTTCATTCCTAACTGGATCCACATTTAATTACCTTTGAAGCATTTATTTTTTTTAGATATGAAAAGGTAGAAAAAGTCCCTTATAGAATAACACCAAGTGAGTGGAAGTCTTTTTGATGACTTCACTTGGTGTTGTGGGCTTCCTTAATAGCAAGACAAAGAAAAGAATAGTTGAGCAGTTTTTATATGGTTATAACTTTGAGTAGGAGAGGTTTTTATTGCTCTTCTTCAGCATTGGGATCTTCAACTCAACATTTTTAGCCGTTGGATTTCAGCTGGCGTAGGATACTTAGTTTTGTACACGTGCACTACTATCTTCCCTTTTCCTCTTTTTATCTTTTGCTTCTTGCATGGATTTCTCCTCCAAACAAATAATGTTGATAGAGCAACCAATAATTAGTTAGATGAACACATGAATTAATAGTTTGGTGCTATCTGATCTAAATTTTTATATGGAGATTTCAATTCTTGATATTAATATATTCTATTTTTTTTGTAATATTTACTCTAACTATATTTAGTTAAGAATTTCTATATTAGTTATTTGTAATACTCAAAATCTGAATTCGTAATATGCAATACTTTTCATCGTTAACTTTTTAAAAAAAATAGCTAAATGATATTTTTAGTCCAATGAGTGTTTTTTTAACTCATTCTACCTCATTATAGTCTATCGATCAAGATGGACCTTGAACCAATATTGATGGTTAAAAGAATTAAACGAATTTCAGTTGCGATTTTCTTATTATTTAATGAATGAAGGATGTCAATTATTACATTTTTTTTTTTGAAAACTTACGATATGCTATCTCCTAATTTAGTTTTCAAAAAAAACTATTATTATCTCCCCTAAGCAATGTGGCGATCTTGCACCATCAAAGTTTTTAGTTTTTTTAAGTAGTATTATTATCTCCTAATTTATTTCGTTTTAGTTAGTTTTTCGTTTTTACTTTTATTTTTTAACAAGTAGTTCAAAACTTTAGGTGTTAATGTGGTTCACCACTAATGCTGATTTGTAGAACTATACATATATATATATATGCACTAATAAATTCTCAAACTAAATATTCACATAGAAAATGGTCTTTCTTTCATCACTTTCAAGATATTTTTTTTCTCAATGAAAAAGACAAGATAAAGAATAACTAAAATAGTTGGAGTAAAGTAAAATGAAACTCTTTTTTTTAATGTATAAAATATTTTAGATATATCTCTCATTAACAACTAACCATCATTTGAAAAAAAGACAGGAAACCAATCTCCTCAAACTACCATAAATCTACTAGTCCACATTGAAGTAGCATACTCTCCAGCTAGCCAGCTTAGCTAAAGTTAACTCATCTTTCTTTGCTTTTTTCACCATAGCACATCTTACTCTCTTCCTAATATTACTTGAAAGTTGAATTTGATCATATCAAATCAGTTCAAGTTTGAATCAAGATTCAATATTTCACTTCAAATACCAGCAAAGCTTTCAGCTTCAACCTTGCTTTCTGATCCATTTTCCTTTACTTTTCTTGGTCCACTTTGTTCAGCATAATGAGTTCAAAGCTGTAGCTTTCACACAGCCTGAATAAACATAGTTAGACCATTTCTTGATCTTCGTTCGAGCCAATTTTTTTGAGAATTTTAATGGGAAAGGATCAAGAACTGAAACATGCCTGCAAATTCTGCAACAAAAGCTTCCATTCTGGAAGATCTTTAGGAGGTCATATGAGGACTCATTTGATCAGTTCATCTGAACCTGATGAAAAAGGCCACTATGGAAAGAAACTTCCTCCTCTTATCAGTCAAGAATTCAATGGTGAGAAGAAGAAAAATTACCATTCTATTGATTCTTCCAATATTTGTTATAGTCTTAGAGAGAACCCCAAGAAGACTAACAAGTGTGTGAAGTCAAGTGAAGATGATACTTTGCTTCCAAATATGATATGTAAAGAATGTGGCAAAAGCTATCAATCTTGGAAAGCTTTATTTGGGCACATGAAATGTCATTCTGATAAAGTACCAAACAATCTAGGGGGAAATTCTTTTGATAGCTCCAATCAGAAGGATATCATAGATAACCAATCAGATAATGAAGCTTCTGCGACGAATAAAAAGAAGAGATCACGAAGAGTCAAGAAAAAATTGGAGAATCTGAATGTTTTCAATGCTTCTTCTTCTTCGCCTTGCATTTCTGATATTGATCAAGAACCAGAAGAGGCTGCAATGAGCTTGCTTTTACTTTCCAGGGATTCTGGGATTCCAGGAAATTGGCAAAACACAAAAACTTCAGAAGTTCAAGAAATTGATACTTCTGAAAATTGCATAGATAGAAGTATTGAAATGGGCTCTGACGAAATCCAGAAAAAGGGAAATTCAAGCAAGAGGAAGTGTATTAATTTGCATGATCCTTCTATGGCTGCAAATTACCCCAAAAAACATTGCAACTCTGAAGCTGAAATAGATTTCGATTTCACTGATGGATTCGAAAAGAAAAACTCGTTTGAGTGCACTTCTTGCAACAGAAAATTCCATTCATTCCAGGCTTTAGGTGGGCATAGAGCAAGTCACAAAAGGACTAAAGGCTGTTTTTCTTCGAAAATCGACTGCAGCGAAAACAGCACTGAGACAGAGCTTTCCCCAAATCCAACAGCTGAAAGTAGTAAACTGATCAAATATTGCAAACAAAAGTCAGACACAGATCATGAGTCTAGGAAGAGTACTAAAATCCATGAATGTCCAATTTGCTTCAAAGTATTCTCCTCAGGTCAAGCTTTAGGTGGACACAAGATCATTTAATTGCAGGGCCAAAAGCAACCAAGCACTCTGATTCAAAAATCAGCCAAGACGAACGCGATTTTCTTGTTGTTCCCCCTCAGATGAAATTAATGTGAACTAGTTGGATTTCAGAAATGGTGGATGCCAAGTAGCCACAAACAAGAGCAGCTAGTGAGAATGCTATGAAACTGAACAACAACTTTTATTGTATAATTCATCAATTCTTTACATATTCAACCAACATTTTTTTAACTGAAGTTCATTTTGTAGCCTTTTTGAGCAATTTATATTTCCCAGATTTTATTAATATAAGTATCAAAAAACTATATGTTTTAATATTGAAATTATTCCAATATTCTTTTTCTTAACTGTTTCACTTCTACATGAACTACACATGGAAGTGGAAAGTAAATTTTTTGTTCTGTTTTTCTTTGGGTGTAATTATGTTTGGTTCACATTTAATGCACAGTGAAACACCAATAATTGTATCCTTGGAATATAAACTGATGATTTTAATTGTATTTTCATGTTGCAGACAAAGATGGCATGTGATCTCAAGGTGGTTGTTTAGTTACCTAACATAATCTATCTCTAACAAATTTCACTACTTCCTTTAATCTATTTCATCTTTCATCTCATAAAATCTTATATTTGAAAGTTTTTTTGTCTCCCACTCTAAATAGCAATTTTATTTTAATTTAATCATCAAATTTTATCGTTTTAAGTTGTCACTTGAGCTTTTGTCTTAAATTTTTAAAGCGAACATATGAAATTACTATTAAAACAATCTTATTCGTGTCAATCAAATACTCAAAAATCACTAAGATATAAGTCATATTCAAAATATCATTTTGGTTTGGCAGAAAGACCCCTCGAAGCATTTGACGTATGAAATTAGGTTGGAAATATCAGTGCGTCTCAATTTCTTTATATATTAAGGTCAAAAGTGTTTAATAGTTAGGCTATTGAACGAACTAAGCCGTACATTATATGCTTCAATCATATATTAAAATTTTTAAATGTTTCTAATTAGAATTAATAAAGCAAGCATTCGTCATCTTGAGAAACTAGGAAATAAATATTATAGTTATTGGTGTACATCATTTTGAGATCAAGTAGATTAGAATTTGTTGTTTTGACAATATATCTTCTACTAGATAAAAAGTAGCATTATATTGTAATTCTAAAAAGAACTGGACGAGTGAGATAATTAAAAATGTCTATCAACCTCTGTTTAAACTTAACTTTTAGATATTTTTTCAAATAATACTAATTATGACAATATTTCTTTAACCCCGTCAATTTTAATTGAAACTTTCTCGCATGCTCCGGAGTAAATCGTTGGTCTTGATTACTCTTTAATTATATTATTAAAAAAATTAATATTATGAAAGTATTATAAAACAATCCAATTATATAAATTTTTATATTTTTTAGAATAAGAAATAATTAATAATTGATGGTCAAGTTAATTTCAAAAAATCAGCTTGACAATTAAAGTGGATAGAGTAATTAAAAATTAATTTTTTAATTTTATTTCAAATATTTTATCTTTTTGATATGTAATGCACTAATTAATTAATTAAAATCATCCATTCCATCGGTTTGCTCCATACGAGCTATAATTCATAAAATTATAATTCGAGAAATTAAAAGTACTAATTGTTACATCAAACAAATTAACAAAACAATCAACATAGATTGAGAACCAAAATAACTTGCAAATATGCATCAATTCTTCGTTCTTCATTCTTTGTCTATCATTGATTCTCTCAATCTCGTGAAAATACCTAGACCAAACATGAGAAGTGAACATATCGGAAACAAAAAATAGAGTGCATCCTATAATGTTTGAGAAGGATTCTAACCATAAGGATGACTTCGCCAAACGATTCAACACATATAATCTTAATAGTGCTCTTGTTATTGTTGAATCAAATCCGACTTCCTTCAATAATCTTTCTTGTTCCTCTATGATGTAGGTTAATCAACCAGATATGGTACTGGTCATTTAAAATGTCGATATAAATCTTGACATCTCTTTTGAAGCAATCCCTATAACAATTCGATGACAAAAGGGGATGACTATTGTTATTGGTGAAGATGTATTTCAAACATTTTAAATTATGTAACATTGATTTCAAAATACTTTTTTTTAATTTTTAATTTACTTGATTAGATTGAATATTTATATTTGTTATAATATCTATATTTATACAAATATCTTTTAGTATATATAACTTATGTTGAGTTTTCAATCTTTTACGATGTTTCTTAAATGTATTTATAATATTTTTTGAAATGTTTTTTATTTTTTAACATGTATATCAAAATGAAAGCTTTTAAACACTGTTTCCGATATGGAAATGTTTTCCAACCCTAAAGGTTGGTCTAATAGATCATAAAAATAACAAAGAGTTTTTTAACAATCCAAAAATACCAGGTTCGATTTCAATAATCTCCTTTGTTGGATTTGGGGCACATCCTTGTCCTAAATATTTTCTTATAAAAAAAAATGGGATGCTTTCCACTTGACATAGCAAAGTTTAAATTTCATCCCATATGCAAAATTCATTCATTTTTTATATGGATTTTGATATTTGTAGGCCAATAGACAAAGACCCACTATGAGCTCGTTAAACGTGAGCTAGGGGATCAATCGGGCCATAATATACATTTTAGGGGCAACCCAAGGCCCGTGACACTCACTACACTACTACAGTTTGCCAACCAGTCCCACTTCATAATGGACGACAGTCGGACAACCTCTTGCATGTTTACGCAACTGTTATACACACAGTCACACACTCCTGCCCAAATAATATTGGAGTTTTAGGGATAATACTCTCCTCGACAAATAGGGTATTATACCAGCAGTTGACTAGAGTCGAACTCAAGTTGAAGAAATATTATTCCACATTTTTAAAAAAGCTGATTAATTGTCAGAATTTCCGATAAAATCTGTAGCATTGATCTTATAGAAGTAATCGTATTCCTAATAGAAAACTTTGGAAAGTGAAGCCCCAGGTTGACAATCATTTATATTCGATCCGACTTGACGTAAAAATAGAAAAGTAATTTTAATAATAGAAAAAACAATTTTAAAATTCCACATGCTAATCATTTAACTTCAAAATATGACATGTTCAAAGTCGTAAATTTCATTCACATGTAACCTAAAATTGGACAAAACTAGAAAAATCTCAATAATTGACTGCTAACAGAGTACCAATATTGACTAAATTCAATTCAACTTAGGTGAGGGGAAAAAAACAAAAGAGATACAATTATACAAAGATGTATAAATTACAATTAAATTTCACTGAAGCCACATGTACTACACTTCAATTTTTTCCACAAATATGTGCTGACCATAACCTATAGTTCATCGAAACTACCCAACTTTGGAATTTAATCATATTTTTATTCAAGCTTTTTTAAAAGTAATATAATATATGTATAAGACCAGCCATTATTGACCTATTATTATGCATATTGGAGTATTATATCAAGTCCCTAACACTATAAATATTCCTATACAAACTTCATATCCTCATCAACAAATTCATAACACAATTTCATAAATTCTCAAGATTTGATAGACCACAAAAGGGAAACTTAGTAAATTTATTTTCTTCAAACCATCACTTGCAAACAAATCAAAAAAGTTTCAAGTGATGGAGTTTTCAAAGGCTAACAACAACAATAATCAAGCTATTTTCAAGAAAAAGAATGCTAAATCCACACCTTTGGATTCTGATAACATTTCATTTCCTCTTCACTTAACAAATGCTATATTTTTTCCTCTATTTTTTTCAGTTGTGTATTATTTGCTAACTAGATGGAGGGAAAAGATTAGAAACTCAACCCCTCTTCATGTTGTTAGTTTCTCTGAGATTGTTGCACTTGTTGCCTTTGTTGCTTCTTTCATTTATCTTCTTGGTTTCTTTAGCCTTGGCTTAGTTCAATTATCAGAAGAAGATGAGGAAGAAGAGGACCATGGACATCTTTTTGAGACAAAAGAAGTGAACAAAGACATCCAGGTTGATAAATGCAATCTTGCATGCAATATTACTGCTGCACCTAAAGTAATGCCAACACCTTGTTCAGAAGAAGATGAAGAGATTGTTGAATCTGTTGTACAAGGAAAGACACCTTCATACTCCCTTGAATCCAAGCTTGGTGATTGCTTCCGGGCTACATCGATTCGACGTGAGGCACTTCAGAGGATAACTGGAAAATCATTGGAAGGACTTCCTCTAGAGCACTTTGATTATGACTCTATTTTGGGACAATGTTGTGAGATGCCTATTGGGTATGTGCAATTACCAGTAGGAATTGCAGGTCCACTTTTGCTGGATGGTAAGGAGTTTTCGGTCCCTATGGCGACTACAGAAGGATGCTTAGTGGCTAGTACCAACAGAGGATGTAAGGCAATTTATGCATCAGGGGGTGCTACTAGTGTTGTGTTGAGGGATGCCATGACCAGAGCCCCTGTGGTTCGGTTCGGAACCGCGAAAAGAGCCGCTGAGCTCAAGTTTTTCCTGGAAGATCCTCTGAATTTTGAGACCATAGCAGCTGCTTTCAATCAATCTAGTAGGTTTGGTAGGCTGCAGAGCATCAAGTGTGCAATTGCAGGCAAGAATTTGTACACCAGATTCTCCTGTAGCACAGGAGATGCCATGGGGATGAATATGGTCTCAAAAGGAACACAACATGTATTGGAGTTCCTAGAGAATGAGTTCCCGGACATGGATGTTATTGGCATCTCAGGAAACTACTGTTCTGACAAGAAACCAGCTGCGGTGAATTGGATCGAAGGGCGAGGAAAGTCTGTTGTATGCGAGGCTATCATCACAGAAGAAGTGGTCAAGAAAGTGCTCAAGACAGAAGTTGCAGCCTTGGTGGAGCTAAACATGCTCAAGAATCTTGTTGGTTCAGCAATGGCAGGGGCACTTGGTGGCTTCAACGCACACGCTAGCAACATTGTCTCAGCTATCTACCTCGCCACAGGTCAAGATCCAGCACAAAATGTTGAGAGTTCCCATTGTATCACAATGATGGAAGCTATCAATGATGGCAAAGATCTCCACATCTCTGTGACCATGCCATCAATAGAGGTAGGCACGGTCGGTGGTGGAACTCAACTAGCTTCTCAATCAGCATGTTTGAACCTACTTGGAGTTAAAGGAGCAAACAGGGAACTTCCCGGAGCGAACTCAAGACAATTAGCCACCATAGTTGCTGGTTCTGTTCTTGCAGGAGAGCTTTCACTCATGTCTGCAATCTCTGCAGGGCAACTTGTGAAGAGTCACATGAAGTATAACCGTTCAAACAAAGATGTTTCAAAAGCTTAAACATGAAATTTAAAGCATCCAAAGAATCAACTGAACTGGTGTGATATTTATTTCTATTCCTTTACCTTATGAAGAACCAAAGAAAGCCATGAATACATAGAAACTAGAATCATAGAACTGAATGTACCATTTATTTTTGCATTCCTTCTGATTTATTATAACTTTGTTTGTGTATACCAATCTATGTTCAATATACAATTTTCTTATTTTATCTTTGACATTCACTCCAGCACATCAGTTAAAGTATAGCAGAATTATAAATTTCTGGCTCCCCTCATAAAGATGGAACATCAAGTTCAAAAATTTTGCTCAATATCAAAGTCCATGGAGCAAAATTACAACCTTCTCTTAAAATTGTTCGTTCCATACACTATTCACTTGGAATTTTTTCAAATGACTTAAACTGACATAACTCATTCAATTTGAACAAATACTTTTTTGGTAAAATAAAACATGCATTTTTAAGCATTGTATTTATTATTGCAATCAATAGAAATTATGACTTCTTCATTAGATATCCCATATACAGTATTCTTCTCCTTGAATTATTGTTTGTTAAGTCGCCATTTTTGTCCTAGTAGCTAGCCATTGTTGACTATTGCTCTCTGATTATCCCAAGATATCATTATAAATAACCAAATTGCATACTACTCTATCAACCAAATCCATCTCTAAACTTCCATACCTTGTCACTCCTAAGAATAAAAAGCTTTGAAGTGATGGGGGTACTAAAAAACTATGCTAATTTCCTTACTATAATACATGGGAGTATTATATTACATGCTGATTTTATATCTTTTCTTGCTCATGCTAGTACCCCTCTATCACAATTTGAGAGGTTTTTCATCGAATAGTTAAACTAATTCTAAATCAACAACTCATCAAATAGTCAACCTTACTATACCGCAGAAACCTATTTAAAGACATTGAAGTATGTTATTGTTAATGGAAGCATGTAACTATGAAGGTTGCTTCTTTTTGTGCATTTTTCTTTCTTTTTTGGGCATATACGTACTTAAACTTATCTAAATGAAATTTTTAATTGTTCACTAAAAATAGGTAAAATCTTGAACCTCCATAAGGCTCGAGGCTCGAGTTCACCTCAAAGCTGTAGTAAGGTTGACTATTGTTAATAGCACATTATTAATGTTGATTCACCAATTGTTACACAAGCAACAAAAAAAAAAGTATTGCTGCAGAATCCTTCTAATTATCTATGCAATACATGTCTTGAAAGAATACGAATGCTTCGACAGTAATATTGAACAATATTACAACTGAAAAAGTTAACTGGGTGTAGCTTTCAACTCTTAGAGGGGCAGGGGACTGCTTATCTTATCATTTCAGGGTTCTCCAGCATGAGACCTGAAGCAATATATTCCATCAGTGCAAGTATGTATATAAGTCTATCACTACTGAACATTGTTTTATGACATATAGGTTATGGATTGCTTATTTTTCGAAACATTATCACCAACTAAACCTGAATAAGCGAGCAAATAAACCATACGAAAAACATGAGAATGTTAACCATAGATTTAACGCAACAATGATAGGACACATGAAACCAATTGCAGCACACCCGACACACTTTCGAGCATCACCTCTACGAATTACCAATTTATCCTAGTCAAATGTGGTGAAGCACACTACATATACTAATGCCACACATATGCACACATCTCGATGACTAACCAGCTCTAGGTCACACTCAGTTAAACACATACCTATACACAAGAGAGATCTGTCTTAGTTATAATTCTCTAACTTTTAAACTATCAACACAAGAATCACACCTTACTGGCATTTATGCATTAACAGTCTTGAACGCCAACTACTAAGCGATTTTGTGAATTCCAATGCGATGCAAACATAAATTACTGTAAACAGATAAAAACATTGAACGATCATCAAGTCGGAGAAGAATAGGTATAATTGTAACTGTACTCCATAATCGATTACCTCTAGTTTCTCATACCCATATATAGAACGTATGAAATTACAAGAAAATATATGACAGAAACATAAGTCTGCAAGTATATTCTTTCTCTCGGCAATAAGAACTCCGATTTGTAGTCGATGCAACCTAGAAACTATTCACTAGCAGAACACTTACAAAAATCCTCACAACATATATCCCTATGCTTACAAGAGACATATACTCTCTCTATATATATATATATATATATATATATATACAGAACCTTAAGGGTTTTATACATCTAACTTTTGAGAGATAGTGTAACATTTAACCAATTACAAATAGATAACAAAAAAAAAAATACTAACTTCATCCCTAAATGATTATCATGGTTAAAATTAACAAACTTTGAACTTTGAAGCCTTGATTGGCACACATAACTTTAATTTATATCCAAATTATCATACAACAAATAAAAAAAATACTTAAAACTTCAAAATTTAAAAATTCAACCATCAAATTCAAAACTACAAAAAAAAAAATTACCATTTTGAATAAATAAAAATTGATTCTTGATTGGGTTTTTGTCAATTCTTGATTTCCATAATACTTTTGACTTTAGGGGCATAGAGAGAGTACACGATGGATTGTCTTTTGGCTAATTCGAGTTGGGTTTTGCCCTCTTTGAAGAGTCCGACAACTTCGGACTTGTCTCCTATGTTCTTGTTCTGTCTGAATGCATCGATGCTCCTACGTTTTATGTACTCTCTTATGTTGTAGTCTGGGAATCCACGCGCCACCTTCAGGAATGAACGGAATAGGTGTAGCACTTCAACTCTGGTACGGGTAGCCATTGGTGGTGGGGTGTGGTGGGGTGGGGTGGGGGTTTTAGAAGGGGCTTGTATAGTTGGGTAAAATTATAATTTACTACACTTCAAAATTAATTTTATTTCTTAAAAAATATTATTTAATGGTGTGTGTAAGCAAATTTAGGCTGGTACATTATACGCCTGCGTAAATAGTGTTGAGGCACAGGTGTGAAATAGTATTTTGCCCCCTATTTCTACACACTGGAGATTTAATTAAAAGGCTAGAAATTGTGTTTAACAAAAGTTACATGCAGTGTGTATAGTGTTGTACAATTTAGGTATGGTTGGGCGGGAGAACCGGAAATGCCTCTACTCAATCAAGGCGGTAGCAACAGATTAAGGTTATCGTATGTCTACAACGAGACATAGTGACAACGGATAAATACGAAATTTTTACATGTAGTGGAAATACAAAAAGTGGATCGAGTATCCAATTCGGGATCAAAAACTCTCAAATGTTTATGATCTAGTGAAATCGGCCAGAAAGCCAGGACCCGAAAAGTCGAGGACCAAGTATTTTCCAATAAGCTATTTGGTCCCCATCCAATTTTTTTGCCCGAGACCGAACCAATAATAACACTAGCCAGTGTCATAAAAAAAGGATAAACTTATATTAATTTCATACTTATTTCATGCTTGCTTAGCAATCTGAAAGATAATATATCAGTCTTAGCTATATTGATTAATGTCATGAAACATGCAGGAATTATCTCTTAGATCAATCTCATTTCACATCTGAGAGGCAGCCACAGTTTTATGACAATTTAATTTGATTTAGAAATGCATGACTCGTTTTTCACCTATTTTCCCAACATGATTGTGCATGGAGTATTATTTGCAATACTTCCATTATTAAAGGGTCACATATATGAGGCATATCTTCGCATTTCTCCAATCTCAAATAACCTCTCTCACTTCTATGTAAATTATTCACATGCAAACAAAAGAAAATCAAACTTTCCATCATTGTGTGTTTCCTTCTATCTGGAGGAATTAGGGGACATAGGACATCAATCGCCCCCTAAATTTTTTGAATCCTAACACTAGCAATACCTTTTCCAAATGCTATAAAACACTCTCCCTTGTTCCAATTTTGAAGTCACACAACAATATATTAATATTCAACATGAGTACAACATCAATTGTGTCATCAAAAAATGTATGTGTCATTGGAGCAGGACCATCAGGGCTGGTGGCAGCAAGGGAGCTAAGGAAAGAAAAGCACAATGTAGTAGTGATTGAACAAAACCATGATGTTGGAGGGCAATGGCTATATCAACCTAATGTTAAAGTTGAAGATCCATTAGGAAAGAATCCATTTCTCAAGGTTCATAGTAGTGCATATGCTTCTTTAAGGCTTACATCTCCAAGAGAGATAATGGGGTATTCTGATTTCCCCTTTGTAATCAAGAAAGGTAGAGATATGAGAAGGTTTCCAGGGCATGCAGAACTCCTATTGTACCTTAAGGATTTTTGTGATGAGTTTGGGATAAGAGAGTTGATTAGATTTAATACAAGGGTGGACTATGTGGGCATTTTGTTACATGAATTTGATGGAAGTTGTAAAGATTTGAAGTGGATTGTTAGAAGTCAAGAAAAGATGTCTGGAATTGTGGTGGAAGAAGTCTATGATGCTGTGGTTGTGGCCACAGGACACTATTCTCAACCTTGGTTGCCTAGAATCAAAGGTGAGAAGGCAGCATTTTTTTCGACCAACATGATAGAGTTCACTCACTCGATAAGAATCAATCAAACTTCCTCGTAACATATTTTGTCTTTATAAGTAGGTCATTCAAATAAAACGAACATATTGAATCATTATTATTGGTGACTAATCTCTACGTTTTTCCCTTTATTTCCCATTGTATCTTCTTTGGAACAATAATATCAATAGTTTTTCCTTGTTTTGCAGGAATGGATGTATGGAAAAGAAAGCAAATGCACAGCCACATTTACCGGATTCCGGAACCATTTCGTGATGAGGTGATATATAATAAACTTGTTTCATAAATCACCAATGCAACTTGCTAGATTCAAAATAACCATTTTAATCTTCAGGCCCCAGAAAAAGATAAACAAGAATAGATTTCCTAATGTTTTGTTATACTCCATATTTTTTACAGGTGGTTGTGGTGGTTGGAAACTCACATAGTGGACAGGATATATCGATGGAACTTGTAAATGTAGCAAAAGATATACATTTAAGTACCAAATCTGTTGCTCATATCCTTCCAGGTTTATCAAAAGTAATCTCCAAATATGATACACTACATCTTCATCCACAGGTACTATGTCTTTCGTTCACTATACATCTAATAATAGTCCTTCCTCATACATTTATCAACTTATGGTTGTTAATACAAAGCAAAATGCAGATAGAATCCCTTCAAGAAGATGGAAGAGTTATATTTGAAGATGGTTCTTGGATTACAGCTGACACAATCATATACTGCACCGGGTATGAAAATTGAAGCTAAATTATTTCAATTGGCCTATTTTCAAAACTTGATTAATTTTTCGAACCAACTTAATCTGTTTCCAACCATAGAATATTAACATTAGCATTAACATGCCTCAATGTCTTTGAAGAGACTGCCGCCTAAGCGGGATAAGGAGGTCGAATAGTACGACCTTACCATTGTAATAACAAGGAGGTTGTTTCCGACAATATGATATCATTTCAAAAAGTAAACAACACTCATGAACCATTTTAGTACAGTACTACTTTTAGAAAGAATGTTCTATCTTGGAGTGTAAGACTGTAAGAGATCCAATCTTTTCTAGTCTTAGATATTACATTAAACAGATTATGTTTGACAACTGTTGTTCAGGTACTCATATTCATTCCCATTCCTTGACACCAAAGGCATAGTTTCAATTGATGAAAATAGAGTGGGACCTCTGTTTGAGCACACATTTCCTCCATCTTTAGCTCCCTCACTTTCCTTCATTGGCATCCCCAGAAAGGTAATACTTTACTCCACATTTAAATCATTCATTGGCTTGGGTTATACTCAACACCTTTAACTTTTTTGGTTCTGTTCCTGCAAAAAAGAGAAACTTAACAAAAGCCATCATTTTAATAGTCCAAATTTTAAATACTGAGTTTGAATTTGTCTTGAAAAGTAGTCATTTGAAGGCCAGATTGACTAATCTACTTTTAAGTGGTTAATATCAAGAACAATGATTAATTTAAACTAAATATTTTGTTCCATCTAGTATGATTAATGGGATCTGATACTCACCGGCTATAATGACAATAGTCGATTTTTTTTATAAAGCAAAATCGAACAAAGAAAGGCTCTCACTTTCCTCTAAAATGCTCAAGCGATATCAACCTTGAATGAATATAGTAAAAGATCGATATAAGTACAACATACCTTTAACTACAACATTGATGCAGATAATTGCTTTGCCCTTCTTTGAATCACAAGCAATATGGGTTTGCTCCAACGTGTCGCAACGAAAAAACTGCCATCTGGGATGAGATGATGCTGTCCATCAAGGAATTCTACCACTCTAGAGAAGTTGCAGGCATTCCGAAACGTTATACCCATGAGCTTGCAGATTTTGAGGTAAAACAAACTGCTTAAAATCATCTTCACGTCAACGCTTCATCCAATGCCTACGAGACTACCGCCTAAAGCGAGGCCGGGGAGGAAGGGGGGCAGATTGTATGCACCTTACCCCTGTGATGTTAGGCTATGGTATCTAACTAAAAATCATACTAGTTACTCATAATTACTTAGTTCGGCATCCTTTTGATGAACTGTTCTTCTCCTAATGCAGTACTGTGATAAGTACGCGGACTACGTTGGTTTCCAGCACTTGGAGGAGTGGAGGAAAGACCTATGCATATCTGCTGTGATAAATTCATTGGAGAACTTGGAGACGTATCGAGATTCATATGATGATAATGAGATGCTTCAAGAAGCTTATCAGAGTCCTCATTTCACTCAATTTAAGCAAGCTATCTGATGTCTTATCTTCTGATATGTACTTAAAGATTTCCTCATAATCAACAATCATCTGTAATATTCTACCATTTTAGGCCTAAAAAACCCAGACACGTAAAAAACTATTGGTTGTTTTGGGGTGAATAGTTATGAATGAGGGCGAAGTAATCCTTAATCTTGTTTGAGATCTAATAAACAAATTCACCTACTTTAATAATTCAGACCATTAACCTTCAAATCATTAAATCTCAAATCCTAGTGTCGTGAACTAAACTAGGCAAGAAAAATGATATCCAAATAATATTTTAGTATATATTCATCACGATTCACATCTCCTAAGTTAATTTTGAAGGTCATCTCAATTCACCACAATCCTAACTCACCACAAAACTTTTTCACACAAATATAAAGAGGATAGATGTGAAACCTTTACAATCTACTAAATACATAGTTCATAGTATTTCTTGAAATGTACCATTCACTTTTTTCTCAGTTTAACTACAGGCATAAACTGGGAAACAGATAAGAGATAATCCTAAATACTCAACAATCGTATCAACAGTGATGGTAAATGATGATCAAGAAAGGGATGCTTTGGACATGAACTTAAGTACGAAAAGGGCATCGACTATGTAAATGAAGCTTTATCATCTCTATTTTCGAAAAGAAATATTTTCATATATATCTTTTGATGATTCCCACCAAGAATTTGATCGCCGGGTCGTGCTAATTCCATACGAATAAGTACTGAGAAGCATGTGCCCATCACTCCAGCAATGGCAACAAAAAACCTCAAATTTTGCGGCTTCACAAAATATTTCCAAGGAACTGAGAAGTCAACAGTCAGTGAAGGAGATTCTGGAGGAAAACATCAAAAACCTTTCTAGCCCTCTGAACTTTTCGTCTGCCTGTGCTCGACCCCCATCCTTGTAGATAATTCCCTTCATTTTTCGCTTTGGCGTTGCATATAGGAGATGAATACATTAACTGCTTTAAGTCATTACCGTGAGTGGTGGCAATGCATGGCCTCCGTTTGGCGAACCTACTCCCTGTGTTTCTCTTCCTTCTCTGTATGTTATCAAAAGCAACAACATCAGTTCTCTTTCCCATTTCAATAGTCTTAAGAGATTTTTTCTTCAAGATTCTTGGCTGCTTAGACTTCCTACCACAGCCTTGCAGTATAAGCAAACACCCATCTGTTGCCACTTGCTCATTATGCTTTTTTGCTCTGCAGGAAGCATCCTTTGTTTTTCTGACCCTCACCTTTCTAGTGTCAAGGTCATCACTGTCGGCAGCTTTGCTGCTGAGTTCCTTAATTTCATCACAAAGATCTTCAGTGACAGACGAAGCAATTCCAGCAAACCAATTGAGACAGTTATCAAGGGGTCTAAATGGCTCAGGTGCTATGGCCCCTCGGGATGAAGAGATTGAACATATAGCATCTGCTGCAATCTTATCAAGTTCTCCTACAGTAAGTTCACTTTTTTCCGAGCTTAGAGGTGCTTCAATATTTTGGTCTTTCGTACCCAGAAGTTCGATAACAGTAGGAGACTGAGAAGAAGCTGTCGGACGCTTGTCTTCATCCAAATGGGAATTCAGGTCATTGGAACAAGATAACTGCTTGCAATTAGTACTCTTAGCCAGATTCCGCCGAGTATTACCTCCTACTTCATTGCCATCACACATGGAAGATAACTGCTTGCAAGGGGGAAGAGGTTGGTCATCAAAGCTACTAGACAAGCAATTTAGATCCACATGCTCCAGTAACTCACAGTCATGTGAGTACTTCATCCTCTTGGCAAGACGCGTATGTACTTTGAAAGGTCCCTTTCCGACATCTGCATTATTTTCTGTAGTTTTTTTCACCATAAGCTCGTCGGTGTGATTCCTGGAGCTAGCATAGGCTGATTTAAGGCCCTTAGTCACCTTAGTAGTTTTAAAGCAAGGAAGGGCTTGAACAGCCAGAGGTAAGTCTCTCAAGTCATGAGGAGATCTTTGAGAAGTAACTGAAGATAATGCATTGATGTCTGAATCACCGGAATGAGGAACAATCCGAGGGGAACAAGATAAACAGGAGGACCCAAAGGTTTTTGAAGAATCATGACTTTCACAGAAGATGTTACAACCCAAACTAGTTCTTTTGGGTGATGAATTTTGCACTGAGGTGACCTCGTCAGGCCCTGTAAAACATAATCATCCAGTTAAATGTGAAAAAACTATAAAAAAATGAAATTTGACATAAGCGAAGCTGATAAAACATCCATATTGTGTTGGTAAGAAATTAAATGAAAAACATCTTCAGCAACTTTAACAGGTGGAGATAATAGGAAGGGAAATGTCAACGATGGACCTGATCTACTGGTAGGTTTAAAGTGGTTGAATATACATTATGAACAAGACAAGTAACCCAGGTCTTCACTCAAGTAATATGCATTTCCTATCTAATGGAAAAATTCAATCTACTGGTTTCATGCAACTTTCTCTTATTGCAATTGAGTCCTGGTTTAGGTCAGAGAAAAATGTCTTACCAGCTCCTGAGTTGAGAGGCTGATGCTCCACTGGATTTTCCTCTGGAGATATAACATTGAGGACATTTTCTCCATTTGAGGCTTCGGATTCATTGACTGGCTTTTGAGATCGAACAGGGTTTAGGTGGACATTTAGTGTGCTGCATGAGGTAGACTTTAAATGACTAGAGGAATATGACTCGTCATCTAGCTGGATGGGTTCATTCAAGTCAATACACAATTTAGTTTCCCTACAACTGGAATCCATATTCAGAGAAACGGTGTTGTCCGGCGGGTAAGGTTGAACATTCTCTAGATGAAACTCTGGAGTTTCTTCTGCAAGTGAATGAATCGATGGAGGTACATCACCAATGTTTCCACTAATTCTGTCATCCTCTTCATCGCTATGAATGTACAGATCAGCAGGAAGTTCAAGATCTAGCATTCGTTTCCCAATTTTTTTTATTTGTGGTGGCAGGCCTTCATTGTCTACTGGACTCCTTTTTGTCAAGAACGAGTTGTTATCTGATTGAAGACTATCCAATGCAAATGAAGGTCTTTGGAGATATCTTTCACCAACTAGAGATGGAACACAATCTTCAGCTTTTAACGACTGCCAGGGAGGAACAGAATTCTGAAAAATCTCGGGTTTTATAGGATATACAAGCCGATCTGATTGTGATCTCTGATATTGAAGCTGATGTGCAGCGGTTACTCTCATTCGATGTTCTGCCATCAGTTCATTTTGTCTTTCGTACAGACGATGCAGCTCATGTACCTAAAAGAGATCAGGAAAATTCAGAATCCTAATATCTGTAGTAATATTATATTATTCATTAAAATACTTGTTTCATGGAGGCACACACAAATAAGCAAAAAGTGAGTGAACTGACAATATTTAGGGAAAACGAACATGCATCATTCCAAATAAATGTAGACCATTCTCAAATCGACTTCGAATTAATACATAGAGGATCATTAAATCACCTGAGGAGTTTACGACCCTATGATATTGCACATCTGCAGGTTTATAAAATCTTATCTTGTAATAAAGGACATTCACGTACCTGACATGTAAATTCAGCTTGATGGTTAAGCATATTCTGCCTAATAATTTCCTTCTCGTAAATCACATAATGATTAAAAGAAGATGGTTGAACCAGAGAAGCGCAGCCATTCCTGCTCATCCACGTAACATCACCATCCCTGACAGGCAATGGTCTTCCGGCAATTGGAATAAAATAACATGGAGTTAAGTAGCCTGAGAAATGCATATTCGCTCCGCTTCCTATAAAAGATCAATACAACAGAAAAGAAATGGTTATGAAGCTCCAAAGTCATCAGAGGAACAATGTACACTAATTAAGATACATTACACTCTCTGAGCATAAACAGATCAAAATGTTTCACAATCAAGAATAACTGATCACTTTTATGGAGTAAAATAATACAGAACTGGTTGGCATTAGATATAGGAAATGATGAGAACAGGGCATCACAGTTTGAAAAAACTATGTAAAGAAGGCATTCACCATCAAGCCCTCAAATTGTTTGAAAACATAGACAAGTTAAATATCACTGCCTTCACCAAGAGCAATCATGTTTTGTGTTTCTTGACTCTTTTTTATATCCCCGTTTACCTGTTTTCTAATACTAAATCACTTATTCTATAAGATATGGGTTTCGATGGTGCCCAACAATTTTCCGATAACTTGAATCGGAACCATCTCCAACAAAGACTTCTCAACATAACATTAGAGGACAATAAAAAGAATTACTTTAATACACAGTTTTATTCCTCCGATTTTCAGCCCGTATTTGATCAAATACTATAGAAACTTTTGAATCTAGTCATCTCCAATTTACCTAAAAGTTTTCAGAATTATTGGCTACTTAACTTAAGAAATGAATGCAAAGGGTATTGGAAACAATATATATGCATAAACGTTAAATTTCATAGAACCATGAAACTCGCAAATTAACATAGAATCAACATCTGAAAACCAATATCAGCAATTCAGCTAGAATAAATCTCAAGGGTCGACGAAATAAGAACAGTAGTAAAAAAGGAAAATCATAAATTAAAAAGTCGAGGTTGAAGATAATACATAGCTAGAAAAGTTCGAAATTCCACTATATCAGAACAGAAGCAAAATAAGCATAAATTAGAAGTCAAGAGGCGAAACCAAAGAAAATTAAAAATCCACTATACCAAAAGGTGAAAGTTCTTTTTCAATACTTCAAAAATGTAGTAAATCATAAAAATCCACATAATAATATTAATATCTTCTCCATAATTGAAAGAAAAAAATGCCAATGAAATTATTTGAGCTCAACCACACTTCAAAAAAATAAAAAAAGGACTTTTGCATTACTGATTGCTGCACACAAAAGAAAGAAAAAAGAGTATTAAAGAGTATAGAATAGCATAAAGAAAATAAACACTCATCAATAATCTTTACAAAATCGAAGAAAAATCAAAACACCCTTAAAATTTTCCTCAAAATTTCACCCTTAAATCATTTAAAACTCCCCAAAAAAATCTCATCACCTGAATCATAAAAAAGGGTAAAAAAAAGGACCATTTCACCTCCAAAGATGAACCCAAAAAAGGTTGCAAAAAAAAAACTACTAGTAGAAGTTTTTTTCCTCAAAAGTTCACCCTTAAATCATTGAAAAGACACAACAAAACGATTTTTTTTTTATAAACACCTGAAAATCAAACTGGACAATCTTTTTGGGACAACAACAACAAAAAATCAAACAAACCCCACAAAAAATATTATCCAGTTGGAATCATCAAAAGTGGTAAAACAATCTGACCATTTTCACTTCCAAAGCAGAAATATGAACCCAAAAAAGTTGAAAATTCACCTGAATGCAATTCATGAATCTCAAAAAGACTTCACATTTTCACTAACTGAAACCAAAAAAACTACTTGTACAAGTTTTTTCCTCAAAATTTTAACCTTAAATCATTAAAAAAAAGCAACAAAATGAAAATATTAAAATTTAAAAAAATCCAAACACAAGAATTATCAAAAATGGTAAAATAATCTGACCATTTTCACATTAAAAAAACCCCAAAAGTTGAAAAGTCACCTGAATTTTGACTTTCACAGACTTGGTAGAAGCTCCCCATCAAATCAAGCTCAATACTTCTTCAAATGCAATTCAAGAATCTCAAAAATACTTCAGTTTTCCATTAACTAAAAATAATACTCCGTAAAGAAGGAATGATGAGAAAGTGGGCATTGAAGATAGAAGCAAAAGTAAGAACATTGGTAAAAAGCATACAACTGTGAAAACAGACAAAACAAAAGTGAGACAAAGAGAGAAGAAATGGGGGCTTTGTTGGATCTACCATGGGTCCCATTTAAGACGAATCTAGTTATTATAAAAAGTTCAAGAAGAATTTCCATCAAGGATGTTGAATGTGTCTTCTTGCTGATAATCAGAAGGTATGTTGAATATTCATGTTTTTTGGCAATAATCATAGGATATAATCCACTAAACGGAAAAAGAATTGGAAATGTCATGTGTTCTGAGTTAAATTATCATGGGACAATTTTTCCCCGTAATCATCAAAAGTAATTCAAGGGAAATTACAATCTTCTTTTTATTTTACGAATTTTTGGATGTACCATTGAAACAAAGATCATCCACAGGTGGTCCCACCACTCATTACAAGGTGGATGGTGATGGAAAAGATGAGAGAGAAGTACTAATAACTTTCATGAGAAGGGACATTGGATTTGTCAAACAATGGGGTTTTTCTGCTAAGTTGATTTTTATTTTTTTTACATAAAATTTAATAAAAATTTGAATTAAATGCTATGGCTAACACAATTTTTTACTTAATTTTTTCTGGTGTGAAATGAAATCTTAAAGGGAATTATTTTAGGAAAATGATTAACACAAATAGAGATGGAGGAATAAGACTTATGTCAATGTTTATCATATTGAGCTTGTTGATCAACAAAAGTTGGCTCATTCTAATGAAGGTAGTATTTATTTGAGCTTATCGAAAATTGAGTTTGGATCATTTTCAAATTTTAATCTATATAACTTTTGTATATCAGTTCTTGGCCCGAGGTGAATGCTGGCTTGAGAGAGGATATTAACTAAAGTGTGCTTGATAATTTTAATGAATAACTCAAAAACTCCATAATAAAACCCTCCCTGCATTGTTTCCCAAAGAATCTGCATAAACCATACTTCACTTACTAGAACCAATTTTTCTTCCATCATAGTCAAACAACAAAGCCCAACAGATTTATGCATTAAATCTCAAAATGTGCAATTAATTTTTGACATGCAAGCATTGATTATTTGTTCACCCATATCTAGAATCTCATGTTGAGAACTTCACCAAGAGGTTGATAAATGTTACAACCATTTTCATGATCAAAGCTATGGATTTGTCTAGAAGTTGATGCCTCTTGCAATGCAGCTAATGCAGCCTTCCTCCTTTTTCTCTGATCTCTCCGCCTCTGTATTTGCTCCTCAAGTGTTGCTTTAGCCTTCTCTGCTGCTTCGGCTCGGCTTATCGCCTGTTCCCCTCGGTTCCTCAGCTCTCCCATCTTTGTTCTTGCATTTTCCAAGTCTTTCTTTAATTGTTCAATCTCTTTTATGTCCTCATTTTCTAGTTCTGTTTCTTTTGCTTTGATTTCAAGTTGTTTTAATTGCTTTAGCTCTGTCTCCAATAGGCTAATGTAACCAGCCTGATCCAAGTTTTTCTTTTCTTGTAATTCCATTTCTTCTTTGAATTGATCAAATTGGCACGAATCGTTCGAAACCACTTTCTTTAAAGCCCTTTCATTTGCTAGATGAAGCTCCATTTGTAATTTATGAATGAATTCTGATTTTTCCAGGAGTTGATTATCCAAATCATTCACCATTTCAAGTTTTGCTTCAAGGGCATTTTTCTGTATGAGCATTTGAGTCTTTTCTTTATTAGCTTCATTTTCCATCATCTTAAAATGTTCAATAGTTTCATTTAGTTCTGCCACTTTATTGTGTAGCTCTTCTGTTTCCCCCCTCTCCATATTTAGGATCGTTTCGGATAATTCTGCTCTCTTGATGGTTGCTAGATTTTCATCTCTTAATTTTGTAACTTCCTTTTCAGTAACATGAAGTTGATCTTGCATTTGGTTAAATCTTAATTGTAATGTTTTTATGAGACCCTTGTCTTGCCTCCCTTCATATATGGAAATTTCCTTCTCGAGTTCATTGCCTGTTAATATACTTGAGAGATCTTCTACAACTGATTGAGTATGATCTAGCTTAAGAATTGCTTGCTTGTAAGCTGAATCTTTTTCCTCCAATTTGAGTTTGAGTTTTGCTAATTCTCTTCTCAGGACATCCATCTCTTCTTTCTGCATATCCTGCATTTCAATTGATTAAAAAAATTGGAGAAACAACTTCTTGACATTTTTATCAAGAGTGATGGGATTTTCATGCAAGAAACCACATCTTTACAAAGATTGGAGGAAGAGACCCTTGTTTTATTGTAAACCTCCGGGTGTTTTTGTTTTTGTTGATTTTGATCGCGATAAAGTTGGTTTTATTGGGTTTTGTAATTTCAAATCTCAACTCTATTTAATATTTTAATTGATAAAAAAAATGATTTAACAATTCAATTATGTAGGATCATAGATTTATAGGGGATCTCCTAAGACTTTTTGCATATGTAACATGGTCCATTCACTCATGTAACCCATTCCGATCACCTCATAGTAGATGTCGCGTGTCCCACACAACTCCCAGCTCGATATTTCATAAATTCATCACGGACCCTTTCAATTTCAGAAAATATAATTTTTTCTTATTTTAACCACAAGTTTAAATATTTTTTCTTATTTTGTTCACCCTATTTTATTTGACTCTGTATAATTACGTATTGGTTCCGCTCACTTGATGACATATGAATAACATCATAAATTTTGATATCATATTTAAAATTACGAAGTTATAGAATTACGAAGTTATATATTAAAATTAAAATTTTGATATCATATATAGAATTACCAAATTATATTCTAAAACCAATAAATTATTGAAAACAAACTTAAACCCAATAAATGATTTATTGAAAACATAATAACCAAAATGCATTAGTTAGTACTTACATCAGAACTAGAAGACCTGCTTTTCACATGGTTACTCTTATTATCACCAAACAAAGAAAGTGCATCTTGAACTGACTCAAATGGTTTCTTCTGATCAATTTCTCCCATGCTTCGTTTCTTGACAAATTGCAAATTTTATGAACCAAGAAAAAGAGTTTGATAAGGAAAGTATAGAGATGATGAATAATACTCATTTAAGTTTATAAATACTCAGTATATGTGATTGGCGAAAAAGATCATGACCGTTTATCGGAAAAATCGAAGGGCATAGACATTGTAAGGTTCGTCCAATAATAACAATGTTCCTAACATAACAAGGACGGACCTTTTATGGGAAGAAAGGTTGCCATGCAAATTGTCCAAAAGGACACAAACGAAATGGTAAATTGGATGAGAGGACACATGGAATATCTTAGTTATATGTCTTGTAGTCTTATTTGTCTGAGTATTTTTATTATTTTGTAATAGAATTATAATGAAAAGAAAATAAATTTTAAAAAAAACAAGATAAAAAAGTTATCATGGAGAAAATAAATAAAGATAGGGGATGGTGAAAGCAATTTTTATTTTTCTGCTTTGTGATGAGCCAATACAAATGGTAGATCACGATTTCTTAGTAATTAGTTTATAGAAAAGTTATCGTATTGGCGATTCTGCTTGGTGTAGATTCTATGAAAAAAAATTTAAAAAAAATCGTCAAAAGTTAAAATGAAATAAATTAATTTCAAGCTTTCTTTTGTAATCTCTTATAAAGTAACTTAGACATTATATATGGTATATATACTTTGAGATATTAGATGTCATGTTCAATTTAGAGTTGGCAATTGCATTATCTAAAAATTAAAACAAGATTTAGAACCTATGAGAAATGTGTGGTAGGTAGGTTAACAACAAGGTATGTGAGTAAAAACTCTGGAAAATACTAATGTTCTAGTTAGAATTCGATTTCTAAAAGTTATATTTTCATCTGTTGATTAGAATAATTTAGCAAATATTTGTTTAGATTATTTCAATTAATTAATTGTGTGAAATGAATCTATCATAAATATGACTTAATCCGATAAACATAATCCATTCATGAATAATAACCAGCAAAACATAAGAAAAACCAGAATGGCTCACTGAATGGAAATTGGTTTAGCCTTATAGTTTGAAAGGGAATTTTGGTAAGTTAGTTTTATTTGTCTATTGATCCTATAGAAGCTTTCTTAAATATTTTGTCACCAATATTTAATAGTAATCACTATACTTCAGCTCAAAACAGTTTGTTATATTATCCGGGTTCGACTCCCGGCAGCGGAAATCCTTTTTTTAAGTCCCTTTTTTAACCATAGGAGTATATAGTTTTCGACATATTTTAGTATTAATATAATAGTTTTAATTTAAATTAAAAGTTCATTATGTAGATTAATATCACAATTTTAAGTCGTGAAATCTTTTAGAATGATTGAATATTTTATTTAGAAAAATTGTGAACATTTCTCATTCTCATATTATCAAAAATGTCATACTACATGTATGATTAAAACGGTGTTATATTGTATCAATTGTTTACTTTCCAACAAAAACTATGAATTAATATATTAGCTATATAGGAAGATATTTCATTAAAATTGATATGTAGAGATGTACATGGATAGAATAATATAAAGATATTCGTTTTAAGGCTCTATTTTTTTTAATTGATTAATTAGTTATTGAATCATTCTTGTCTAAAATATGAATTGATCTATTAAACATAATCAATGAATTCAATTAGTAAAAATGTGAAAGAAAACAAAAAAGGATCATTGAAACTAGAGTTATTTTGGTAATCTTTTTTCACATTGTTTGTTGTATCTGCTACTCGCCACTCTCAATCTCGATTAGAGTTGGTATTTGTTTGATGAAATAGTTATCACAACAACAACAACAAAAATTGATTTAACCCGATAGTTGAAGATGAAATTTTGGTACTTTAAGTGAGTGATCGTTTTAACTCAATCTATGGATACATAGAGGTTATAAAGAATTTGTGGCCATCCATAGCAACAAAATCCGCTGTAGCACAACTTAAAATGGAATTGTCTATCTATCCGGGTTCGACTCCCGGCAGCGGAAAATTATTTTTGTTAGTCCCTTTTCTGCTAGCACCTTTCTTATGATACTCCCAATTTGTATGTTGTATGCTGCAAATCTGCAACTCATTCACTGTTAGATTATTTGTTTGGTATAGATTTAGCTTGGAGTAATTATTTTATCATGGAATGATGTTTTGTGGGATATTGAGAACAAAGACCGATTCCATATAAACTTTTTAATGGTGTACTAGTCCGTCAATCGGCAATTGAGTCTAGTACCCAAGTATAAGTTTGAATATTTAGTATGTGCTTACAATAAGAATGTTGAAATCATTTCAAGCAGATGCTACTATATCATTGTTGGAACTGACAGCTAGGTCTGAAATATCCCCTTAAATACAAATTAGATAATTAAGCACAATATGGTTACATAGATAGATATCTAGTGGGAAAGAGCCGAAAGGGAATTTGCTCCATATCCCCAAACAAAATATATAATAATTACTGGCAACCGCCTCGACTGGCAACCCCATCCTCAATAAAACAAAATATGAAGAAAAAGAAAAGCAAAAAAAAAGTTTAGGAAAATTTATAATAATTCCATCAACCAAGAAATTCTTCTTAATTCTATCATAATTTTAATTAAAAAGACACGTAAATACGAAATTTAGAATAATTACTGAAATCAAAATCGAAAATAAGATAAATAAAATTGGAGATTTAGGGTTTGTAAAATTAAAATCAGAATCAAGTAAAAAAGGTGATGGAGGCGTACTGGAGCAGGTGGTGAAACTGAAGCACCGTCGGACTCCGGCGGAGTGCGGTGGCGAGAGAGATCAACGAGGATGAGAGAGAGCAGGTCTGATTTAGTTGTCATCAAAATAAGCTTTGATTTGTGTTTTAGAAGATGAAAGGACATATTTGTCCTTATTTTTAAATTTATTTACAAAAGCCCTGCCATTATCAGCTTGCAACTTTTTAGCTCACATTCCAAATAAGCATGCGATCAATAAAACACATGGTACAAGCTTAGCATGCTTGAGTTGATGGAGATCACGAAGAAAATCGGGCATGTAGGAACTCAATCCAAAAAAGCTGTTTCATGATTAAGTCACAATCGATGGAAGACTTTATGCGCCGGAGTTTGTTAGGCGTAAATCACATTGTTTATTTCGGATTCCTCTTTTGTACTAGACTAGTTGTGTTAGGTCGAATGACGGACTGGCCAGGTGTTATCTTGTAAAAGTTGGTATAATTCTGATGAGTGAAAGTTTATGTATTCTTTTTAACATCAGGGTTTAAATATCGATATGTAATCAAAATTAATAATAAATAATCAATGGAGTCGATAAGCTGAACAGGACCTAAAAGCTAAGATCAAGCAGAATGACAAAAATAGAGAACAAAAGAAACATTTTGTTAATTATAACTCTTAGTGCTTGATTATATACTATAAGGAAAAATTAAAAAAAAAACTAACAAAAGCCATATATGTCGGTAAATGAAAATGAACTTTTGAAATATTGTGCAGCCAATAAGATTGTTCTAGGTCTTTTTTATTTAATATTTTATGAGTTACCCATCCTCTATAGATTACTATATCGACATTTATCAATCACTTTAGATAAATTGGGCATATTTTCACGTTAAACACTAAATTAAACAGAAATTGTTTGATAAAAAAATAGAGTACAACTTTTTGAGAAATACATGTACAGTTAAAACCATTCAAAAAGCATGCATATTTTATAGAGTTGTTGCTCTTTATTCAACAAATTGACTATTTTGCGTATATTTTAACTTAATCACCTCATATTGACGCTTGAATCTACTCAAAGGAGATTAGACACATAATTTAGACTCCGTCATAACTAATTCAGCAGGGTATTCAATCTATATTAGGTTATGATTGCCCATCTAATCATTATATCATAATGGTTGCACAATCAAAGACAATTCATAGAAGAAGACAATTATATCTGCAAAGAAATACACCAAGTAGGTTATTAACAAAAACATTTGTAGTTAAACGAAGAAGCATTTGCAAAACCTGGCATTTGACAATTTTGACATAACGCGAAAAGCATCTTGTAGATCACGTTCAGTGACATCCGGTGATAATCCTCCCACGAATATTCGATATTATTGATCAATCTCAGCCATATTATAACAAAAAGTACTACCTCAATCCCTAAAAGATTGTCATTGTCTAAATTAATGAACTTCAATGTACTAATTGCCACACACAACTTCAAACACTGTACATTCATATCAATTCTTCCCAAATTTCAAACTTCATACAACAAAACTGAGTAAAGAACTTGATGAAAAATCACAACAAAAATGAATAAGGTTTTACCTAAACAATAATAAGAAGAATTTGGCTAATTGCATACTGGAATTCATTAAATAATTCCATCATACACCTTATATTTCCAATTGAGAAATATGTATGTGAAAGCAAATGAAAAATTGAACCGGTTATTATCGATATTTTTTAACCAAAAGATGAGAATCAAATCACCATTAGATTTCAAACCACCCTTAATCCAAACTCAAAATTAGATATTAATTAACAACTATACTCATTCAATGCACGGTCAGAAGCGAGATGCAAGAAATGTCCCATGCTTGAAGAGATAATTCATTTTCCTTAACTATGACTTCATGGCTATCGACAAACGAGAGATCCTCGTTTAATATTTTCGTGTGAACCGATTCAAAGCATAATCGAGGTCAGAGCTAAAACCACACCGGCCCGACTCCACGTACAAAATTAGAGGCGATCCAGAAAAAATGGTTCTTTTTTCTATGAGATGAATAATAATACCCAGGCTCTTGGACTCTTGCATGGCGAATGCCAGCAGATATCAAATTACGATTCCTTGTTATTGGCCTATCTATGATGATAATAAGGACATTGTCGGTGCAAAAAAGCTCTTACGAAACTGTCATATCCCATCTAATGGTTATCATCTATCAAATTTGAATGGACGAACAAGACCTTTAAATGAACTCATAAAAGCATCGTATAAAAGGTGCTTGTGAAATAACTTAGTCACATATAAAATTGATTTATTCAATCATTATATGTTGTTAATAATTAGAAAAGATTATTTACTCTAAAATAATTAGGCAAAACTAAATTTGGTGTATCCAATAATTACACGATGGTTTAGACCAAAACCTAGAATTTAATGTTTAATTATCATACACCTTTATGCAAACATTGGATGATAGTAATAACTATGCTAAATTAATTATTCTACAACTTGTAAGACAAGCAAAATTAATGTGCTATCCAAACATATAACGAAATAAAGAGTTATCATAAGCATAATCAGCAAGAAAGTAAAGTGAAAAATCGATTGATTAATGCTTCTAGTTTAGTAAGGGGGTTAATGGAATGAAGATGACCTGAAGCTAAAATTGATTTTTGATAATTCATATGAATATTGAGCTGCATGTTTGATTAAACCTATTGAGGATCAATATTCTTGAGTCTGCTTGGGGGCCGATGGTGGGCACAGATGGTAAGGGAGAGTGTTGGTTTTTTCAAGTGGATGATGAACTTTTATAATATCAAGTAGTTGATTATATTGTATATGAAGAATCGAATCATTTTTTGAAGATAACTGGGCAATGGTTTGGAATGATCCAAAGAAATCTTTGTTGGAAATCAATGAGAATTGATTCGAATTTATTGTGTCGAGATTTGCGACAATTGTGTCGGTCGTTTGCAGTTGGGTTAAACATGATTACATGAGAACTTAGTGTTCGAGCAGTAATTGTATATTATTAGTGTGGGTTCTCGCTGATAATTTAAGAGGTTATGGCGTTAACAGATGTACTCGTGTCGTTATAATAATAGTAATTGGTCAATTATTATTGTGCCACAACTTATTATCTAAGCACAGAAGTTACTTGGCAGCGCGTATAGTGGCGTTGAGTTATATTTCATGTATGAAATTAAAGAGAACTATATAATTGAGAAATGTATTTCTCGATTACACAAGGATACTACGTTTTGTGTAAGAATATCGATTGAACAAATAGAGATCAATTAAATAGTTATTTAATTGATTCGAGTAATTAGTATTTATCGATGGCAGAAGATTGTGTGTGACTGTTACTATTATTTAATTAGGCAATTAAATAGTTGACTCGTGCTTGACTTCATTAGTGTCTTGGTAATAGAGTTAGCAGTCAGTATCTTAGCAGATTCTTCTCCGGGCTTGTTTAACATACATATAAGCACAAACTTTAGGAGTTTCATCGTAAGTTTGAAATTTTATCGCCTAAAGTAACTTCGCCCGGCGAAATTCTCCCAAATTTTGGGAGGTTTTTCTAGTTTTGTTAAATCGCGTTCTTAGCATAAATTAGTTAGCGATTATTACACTCACGGTGTGGGCCATTAGAGATATCATCTGATTGATATTGCAACAATTTGAAGGAAGTCAATTCACGTTGTGAATTTGAAGCGTGTCGGAACTTTAATTGGAATTTCTTTCATTACTGATGTAAATGCTACGTTTATTAAATATATTGTAAATATATATGTTTGTTTAATAATGCTTAGTATCACGGCTTTAAGATCGCCGAATTATGGATTTGTATTTATCTTTAAATATGTCAGTAGTATTTCCATCGATCTTGGTAGCTACAAATTAATTATGCATTGATAGAAAAAGTTGATTAATTGTATAGGCAGGTAAAGAAAGAACAAATCTTAGATCGCGGCGTGCGGCACTCACAGAAACTGTAGCGTGAGTTTCGCAGCGCAAGCCCTTTATATTATTGCCATTGATACTTAAATTTTATAAATAATGAAAGAAAGATTTTGCTCTGATTAAATATAGAATATCACTTAAAATTTTGATACATTTTTAACAATATCCAAATGAGAAAAAGATAAAAACACATGAGACATTAATATCTCTTATTAAAAAATGAAAAGTTTGGTGGTGCGGTTGTATCACTCTGCTTTACATCATTACATGGGTCCGCCTATATTTATATATTTATATATATTCTTTCGCCCGTCTAAAATAATTGTCGTTTGATTTTTTTTTGAAATTGTCTTTAATAATGAATTACTAACTATTTTTTATTTTAAAAAATATAAAATTTATATAATTGGATTCCTCTTTTTAAAAATACTTTCATAATATTAATTTTTTAAATTTTTAATAATATAATTAAAGGAAATGAGTGAATATTAGAGATTTATACCGATATGTGATAAAAATAATTATTTTGGATTGGAATGAGTATTTCAAAACTTATTTTTCATGATGATATAATACTTTATTTAAAAGTAATCTCAAAGAATCAATCTTTTTCAAATTACCCAAAATTTTCAAAAAGTTAAAGAAGAAAAAAATCCCATTTTTATTAATCCGCCGCTTTCATAGACAGCTCGACAGTTGCAATCCGACAAACACTTCACATCTGTTTTTGTTTCCCAAATTATTTGTCCACTTTGTCCCAAATTATTTGTCCACTTCAGTGAGAAGTGTGTTCAATTTCAAGAAAATGGAGAAGGCTTTGACAAAAGTTGGAAGTTTGAAAGCTAGCACATTTTGGGTATCCAAGAAAGCTAAAGAAGAGTTGAACAACATCACCCAAGATCTCAATGTATGTTCAAACTTGTCTCTTTTTCTTCATTTTCAGTGTTTTCAGGTCTAATTTGAGATTATTTTGATTGAATTATGTATTGTTTCACCAAATTGTTATATCAAATGGTTGTTAATGTTTTTTTGGATTATGCCATAGTAGGATCTAGTGAATGTGGAGTGAATCTTGAATGATTATGGAAAATTTGGGCAGTGGATTAGTTTTCTTGCTGGCTTTCTTTTATGGTCCGCTCGGATTAGGGTGAACGTGAATGTAGGTTAAATTTTAAGTGTGTAGGTTATATTTTTTGTATTTGCCTCGATCGGGGGAGCTTAAATGATTCACCTCCAATTACCAATATTCACCCCATTTTTATTAACGCCAAATTGGGATATAATGAAGGTGAATGATATGCTTACTTATATTTAATGTTAGTTCACCTCGATTCACCCAGCAAATAAAATAATATACAAACAACATTTTAAAACAGTCGCTTAAGTTTTACTCTCACATAGGACCATTACTTTGGCCAAAAATGGGTTATAAGTGAGCTCCATTTTCTTGAATTGTACTTATAAACACATCATTTTGAAAAGAATTAATTATTAAGTAAGGGTAACAAACATCTTGGTGCATTTCATCAGACACTGCAAGTAATTGTTTTTCACCTATAATAATTAGCAACTCCTAAATTTTCTAATAATTAGCTAGATGGAGCATTCACCTCAATATACATATCTCACAAGCCAATATGTTGTTTCAGTGTCTTTGGTATTGCATTGCTTCCATAAATTAACTCTGAGAAATTGAAAATGTTATCCCTCCTTATGTCCTATGGACACATATCGAATCACTAATTCATAAATCCCCGACATCTGATAACTAGGCAGTACATCTTTGGAAGTTCATAATGTGCACAATGTATGTACTGTCTCAAGATGTAGATAAAATTTGTTTGATCTCTTCATTCATGGAATGTGGTGTCATTAGTATATGATTTTAACTTTTTATTCTTCTTGTTACAGACCTTTTCAACCACCGTTGAAGAGAAAGCGAAGTGGGTGTTCAATAAGTTGAAAGGTAAGTATTTTCCCCGTTTAAGTTCTCTGCTAGCTCTCTGTTTAGGTTGCCCATTATAACATAATGTGTTACTATCACAATTTGGATCTCAGGTAGCCGTGTCAAATCAGAAACACTCAAGTCTTGATTTGTCGACCTTGGCCCCATAATAGAGTTGTTGATTAAGAATCCTGTCATTTTTAGTTCATGTAGATTAGTAGATATCACATTTGTTTATGTTGTATGTCCTACCCTTTTTTCATTTTTAACTCTGAAGGATATCTACTCTAAGCCAACAGAAAGAATAAAATAAATTGTATCTTTTGGGGTCTGTTCTCAGCTCTCTTGGTGCCAAGCTTGAGGCATCATGTACATGATCCAGTTTAATGGGTTTTGTCAACATAGTTTAATGTCTCCCATGCTTCGGTTGTTTTTCTTTTCGATAATTCTCTTGCTTCAGTTTCAATCTCTCCTTTTCAGAAAAACTTTTAATTTGAGAACAATTGTATCTTTATTTTTGCAGGTAAACCAGTTAAGTCATTGCCAGATCTTTTGCGAGAATACAACCTTCCTCCTGGCCTCTTTCCCCAAAACATCGTCACATATGAATTTGATGAGGTGAAGACGAAGTTGATTGTATACTTGCCTTCACCTTGCGAGGTTACCTTCAAAGACTCATCTGTTATAAGGTATGCGAATCGTGTTAAAGGAACACTAGCAAGGGGGAAGCTTACCGGAATAGAAGGAATGAAGACAAAGGTAATTGTTTGGGTCAAGGTCACTAGTGTCAATGTCGAGGGCTACAAGAGTGATAAAGTCTGGTTCACAGCAGGAGTGAAGAAAGCGAGGGGAAAAGATGCTTACGAGAAGCCTCATGATGCCATCAGAGTTGGAGAGTTTTGAGCAAGAAAAGTTTACATGTGATGGTGCTTTTGTCGATATTGCTCAAGATAAATAGACCCAAGAAGATTAATTATGCCTTATTTATATATCTTTGGTCTCAAGAATATATCATGGCCTCATGAATCATGGTTCACAAAAAAAAACATGTATCAATATCTCAGTATCTGCAACCTTTAGTACTACTATTTTATTGGTTTCTTTAATGATATTACATGAAGTGATAAATTTGGTTGAAATGTCGACCATTTTGCTTCTGAGTTGAGTTGAAGTAGGACCAATACTAGTTGGAAATAGATTCGTTACATGTACTTCAAGTTGAATGTGTGTAATGATGATATCACATGTATATACTTCTACTACCTCAGGATCATTACAATTGCAATTGGCTCAAGATTCGAATTCATCATTACACACATTTAACTTCAAGTATACATACAAAATGTCACATGAACTTCCTTCAGCTTCAATAAACAGTAATCTACTGAAGAAATCCAACACTCCCAACTTTTGTTTCCATCAATCATACAACTTCAAAACCTAACAAGGTAGTGTAGACTTTGTGCCATGGGTTGGTGGCGATAGATATTGTATTCCTCCATTTGATGAGATAGTCCACTTTGTTTTTTCAATTATTAAAATTAACAAATTTTATAATCTTAATTGACATGCACAACTTTTATTTGAATCAAAAATATTATGTTAGTAACATTTCACACTACTACTATCAAGACTTGAACCTAGTTTCTTGGGTCCAGTGTCCTCGTCTACATTTCTAAACTATCGAGTGTTGGATAAACCTATCTTAATATTTAAAATGATAAATTAAATCAATAATGTGTAGACTCATTGACCCGGGTTAACAGTACCCATAACTAGGGAGAACCGAAAACCACACAGGATCCGTCTTGAAAAAACCAGATCGGTACTCACCCATTAAGGTTATCGATTCGATCCTGGGTATAATTTTCAGTCCGATAGATACTCGAAACTTTGGGTATAAGTCAGAAATACCCAAAATTTGGTCCGAAATCTTGAACAAAATAGCCAAAATCCGAACCGACGGTATTGGTCCAGTCGATACCCGAACCGATAATAAGTTATGATCTATTGGAGTGAGAATGTTTTAATCGATAATAGGAGCGGACCGATATCACAACTTACAGTTATTTGTTAGACTGGGTTCATATTAATACCCTAATCCATAAATCCGTGGGCCACTACACAAAACTAGCAAAATAAAAAAGAAGAAATGAGCGAGCAATATAAACTCAATATTATAGTGAAACCCTAAACAACACAAAGTAGTCTTAAAAAGCAGAGGTTGTTTTTTATTAAGAATGTCTGACGAGGAGCATCATTTTGAGGCAAAGGGAGATGCAGGTGCCTCTAAAACATACCCCCAACAAGCTGGTACTATTCGCAAAGGTGGTCACATCGTTATCAAAGCACGTCCTGAGTCTACCCCTTTGTCCTAAATTGTGCTTTCTGCTCTACCCCCCTTTTTGTCCCATAATTATTGTCCCCTTTTATTCACTCTTTGTTTAATTTTTTATAGTATTTGCTCTAAAATGTATTTAAAAATTGTATTTTTAATGTGACTTAATCAATAATTTTGATTCAAATCAGAGTTTTTTGTCCCAAAAGATTGTCATGTTTATTTTGTGTATGTTTAATTGTTTATAGTATTTGCTCTATAATCTGTCAAAAAGATTGTCATGTTTCTTTTCAAAGTTTTTATATATAATTTGTGTATTTTTTAGTATTTGGTTAGAAAAGTATAGAAAGATTGTATTTTGAATGCGACTTACTAGATAATCTTAATTCAAATCAGAGTTATTTGTCCCAAATGATAGATTTGACCATGAAATGTATTTGTTCTTTATTATGGTCGAATCCATTTGGTAAATGTAACATTTTCTATTCACTCAGGTCGTTGAAGTTTCAACCTCCAAGACTGGTAAGCACGGCCATGCGAAGTGTCACTTTGTTGCCATTGATATCTTCAATGGAAAGAAGCTCGAGGATATTGTTCCATCTTCTCATAACTGTGATGTAAGCGTGTTTTCTATAGTGTTAAAATCTGAGATACCTGTATGCTGTATTCTGAGATACTGACATAGCGTTGTTTTCGCAGGTTCCTCATGTTAACCGTACTGATTATCAGCTGATCGACATTGATGAGGATGGATTTGTATGTTTTAATTGTTGTTGCCTTTAAATGCTTAATATGACTTTACTCTAGAAATATAGTTATAACATTGGTGGAACATTTTCAGGTGAGTCTGTTGACTGACAGTGGCCAGACCAAGGATGATCTCAAGCTTCCAACTGACGAGACTCTCCTCAAACAGGTATTGGTTTATGCGAGCGATAATCTTGTAATGTTTTGCTTCCTTCGACTGCATATTTCAATTCTCAGGCATAAGAGATGTAATATACTATATTTGAACCTTTACCAATCTATTGGAAAAAATTAAAAAGCTTAGCGTTGTAAAATCATAACAAAGTAGGTGCCAGTTTGCTTGTTTTGCTTAGAACATAGAGCTGAGACTAGTATTCAGTACCATGTGGAAGATTTTTGTTTGGTTGTTTGTAATCTTAAACCTTGAATTTTGTCTGCAGATGAAGGATGCTTTTGCCGAAGGGAAGGACCTGATTGTTAGTGTCATGTCCGCAATGGGGGAGGAGCAGATCTGTGGTCTGAAGGATCTCGGAAACAAGTAGTTGCTGCAGACTACAGATTGGGAAGTATATTGAAGTTATCGAAGGCGAGGATGGGAGGGTGGCCATGGTGCCTGGCTTTTCTCTAGTTTATTTTTTCTTTAATTAAGGAAAACCTTTGAACAAACAATAGCTCCAGTACTTGCTTATTGTCTGTGGTCGTTTTCTTGTTTGGCTCTTATTTATCTTTAAGCTGACTACTTATTGAAATAATTTTTGGTAATTCTGAAAATCGACGATATGGTTGTCCCTTGTAGACTATTTTTTCTTTCAAAATTACTTCCAAGGACAAGAGTCAAAAATATAGTTCACTTATATATCATGACAAACTAGTATAAGCCTAACCTCTACTTGAGTTGGAACTTAATTTTGATTGAATCCCCATTTGTTATTGATGCACCGTACTAGCACAAGTCTTGATATTGTTCTCACCTGTTAAACGTCGGTCTTAAAATCTCTAAATATCTGTCTCAGAAAATTAATTAGACTATTATGTCTTCATATTATTTTGAATATAAAACAATCATATTTAATTCTTTAAATTTTATTTACAAATCATAATTTTGATTATAATAATTAACATCAAAAAACTTATATTATCACATAATATAATACAAAATAAAATCTCACCATATTAGAAAAAAAATAAAAAAAATAAACGTGTAATGAAGGCACAACCAAAATAAGTTGCACTCAAGCCTCGGTTGGGTTTAGAACCAGCACTATCAAACAATAAAAAATATGATGAAACTAAACAAATAGAAAAAATGACATTGACGATAAACAAAATTTTAAAATCAGAAAATATATCTTGAAAACATATAAATTTTAATGACATAAAGTCAAAATTGAATTGGTTTTTTTCTAATAACATGAGATCTTATTTTGTATAATGTTATATGATAATAGTATAAAATTTGTGATATTTATTGTTATACTAAGATATATAGTATACATTGGATTGTGAAAATAAATTCAAAAAATTAAATGTGATTGATTCGTATTTAAAATAAGACGGACATAATATTCTAATTAATTTTTTAAGACCGGCAATTAGAGATTTTGAAGCTTAGGCGTTTAAGCGTATCATGTCGATTAATTACTCCTCGCTTCCCATAAAGTAAAGATTGTCTTGTTTTAATTTTTTTTTAAATTTAAAATAAAGTATACTTAAATACTCTGATGGATTAAAATTGAGCTTTGTTTAAAAAAGCATATGAAATATCTTTTAATAGTTAAAAGTTCCTTTCGACGAGTAGTGGTTGCGAGTCCCAGATTTACAAAAAAAAAGCGACAACTAGCTTTCGTATCGAACAAAATCGAAACGCAATGAAGGAAAAAGTTGAGAAAGCGGAATCGATAAACATCTGATACTTAAAAATTGCCTAACATTGGACTTGAAAAAACTGGCTTTAAAAATATATGATAAAGCATACCATCTATCTTTATATATAAGCAGTTATTTGTCGCCTTGATTTAAGCATTGCAAATATTCATCCAAATTGATTTTATAATATCTTTTTTTTTAATAATACGAATAATGAATTAAAATTAAGTAGCATCTACATTATATAAGAGGAGAAAATGTAAATGCTTATCGTATTATGAGTTTTGAGTGCGCATTGATATATCATGTGAAAAAATAAGCAGAAGCGTCGTTTATTTTATTCTTTATTTCCGATAATTTTGTCATATGTAATCCAGATATTAAGGAATTGAATTTTTGGATGGTTAATTCTTAAAAGGGAGTAAAATAGAATATCGAAAAATTAAAACTTCAGCATGGCAACGATAGGGCCGTAGGCATTATATATAGTATAGATATAAATATACGAGGGGGTGGATTGAGCGATTCTGAGTGAAAGCGAGTAATATATTTATATTTTTACCCATACGACAAATTTTTAATTTTAATTTTTAAACTTCTTCGTGATATATGGCACAATAAGATAAATTAATGGTATCTTATAAAGATTATGCTTATGTAATCTTTCGTAATTATCATAGAAAAGAATAAAAATTGTTTGCTGATAATACATTTTTATTTTATTTCATGATAACTTTTTCATCTTATTTATTTTAGGTTTTTTTAAAAAAATTCATTATAATTTTATTATAAAAATGATAAAATAATTTGTGAGAGGCAATTATGCGCGTATAACTACTTATTAGTAATATCACAACTTCAGGTGATATGAAATTATGAACCAATGAAGCTCCTTTAAGCCTGAAACTAAAAAAAATTAGGATACTTTTCACTATTCTTCTGCTTCAGCTTTCTTTAGCTTCAGGATCTATAACTCCTTGAAGAGAAAGATCATGAGCATCACTTCTGTCACCTTTTCCGTAACCTTTGCATCACTTGTACATGAATCTTTCAGAACTGCGATAACACGTGAATGTGCATACCATTCTTCCATGGCGCACAGCAAAGCAGGATCTGTCTTAGCCTTATGATTTGTCGTGAAGATGATAATCCGTTCTCCACAGATTGACCATAAGCAGTCCGCAAGATTCAACATTCCTGACAAACTTAGCATATACTCCGTATTTACTTAGATTCATCATCATTGTTGGATGCCAGCCTAGAACATCTTGGGTACGACTGTTTCTGCAAAATTGAGCTGCAATCAATATCTTGGATCACATAGATGGAAATGTTTGAGGTATAAAACAATAGTCTCCTCAACTCAGAAATCTGAATGCAAACTTGAGAGGTAAATATCATGTACGTCAAACTCGAGGTAATTTGCAATGGCTGCAATCTAGCTAGACTTTCCTGTCCCTGGAGGGCCATAATACAGTAGTTACCCTCTTTCCAATCCTTTTTACTCTTCTATAGAACTCTCTCCTCTTCAACAACTTGACCAAATATTGAATTATTGACTTCTTCAAAGAAGAGGTCATCGCCATAGTATGGAAAGTTGCCGAATGATCCAAAGCCACAAAACCCCATCCTCCATTACCTCCTATTGCTTCACCTTAATGTGTAAACAAACAAATAAATAAACAAGTACATAATAATAAACTTCAACTCTACTCGCTCAGCAAAGCTCTTGCAGTTATATTCCAGAATACAAGCTGCCAAATAACGTCTAGGGAGTATGACTTCTCTACATTCCTGATCCATAGAAAAGATCATTCTGTCAATTGTCATAAATAAATATATAAGAACCACAATTTACAATACAGATCCACTGAATCAATTAAGTTTAATTCTCAAAAGTGACATTACTGAACAGCACAACGGCTTGACTATTTACCTTTAGTAACCTATAGGACTGTTATACAAATGTAGACCGTATAACTAATAAATAAATAATTATGAAGAACTTAAAAGCAAGCGATTACATGATTACGCGAGTAATCAAAATTACGTCCTACAAAATGCATAGCACAGAACCATCAAACAAGTTGATTCTGATGAATTACCTACAGTGAGTGAATGCAATTGATAAAGAATATGGCCATGGAAACGATTGGAGAAACTTCCCTCCCAGTTGGACCTTCATGAGCAGTTGAGCACTACTGCCAGTGCAATACCATGAAGAACACCGCAATAACGAGAAAACATAATTATCTGACAACATTTATATTGAGAAATAGTCAGATATCAAACATAGAAACCATGGTGTATAGTGAGGTAGAATCTTAACTTCCCTAGAATCACATCAAAGTCCCTTGAATAAGAATTGCTCTGACAAGAATATTCCAAGTTACTACAGTTGGAACAATTTCATTGCTGAGAGCATGATTGAGGTATAAAACAGCTGCTGATAGTCTGTAGCAAGAACAAAGACCTTTGAGTGTAATATTGTAAGAGATAATATCAGGCTTATGTCCACCTCTCAATATGCGTGCCCAAACAACTAAGGCATTTCTATAGTCCCTGGCTTTATAAAATCCCTCCATTACAGTGTTGTGAGTCACTAGATTCGGAATGCAGTTCAGGTTCCTCATGTTCATATATAGTTGAACTGCATTTTCCATCTTATAAGTAGAGCAGAGACCATGGATTATTATGTTATGCATTATTACATCAGGCTGAAGACCTGCCCCCACAACTTGGTTCCACAGGTTCATAGCCATGTCTAACTTCTTGTTTCTACAAAGACCGTTCATTAACAAACTATAAGTGATCAAGTCTGGCTTCCACCCTTTATCCAATATTTCCTTTACAAGACCATACGCTTCACTAAATCTTTCGGCTTTGCATAGTCCATCAATGAGAGTATTGTAGGTGACAATATTGGGAGAGCAATACTGACTGCTCATTTTATTAACAAATTGCATAGCTTCTGTAAATTTAGAAGCTTTGATAAAGCCATTAACGAGTGCATTGCAAACATGAACATTAGGCTTTCCACTGTTGCTGAGCATGCTGCAATCAAGAATACTGATTGCTTCATCTAATCTTCCACAACTACACAAGGAGTTGATCACAGATGAATATGCATGTGCATCAAGAGGTTTTCTACTAGTCTCAGCTTCATCAATAAGCTCTAAAGCTTGGCTCAAGTACCCATTCTTACAGAAACCATGAACCAAAATCCCATAACTTGTTGAATCAGGGATGCAACCACTCTCATTCATGACCTTCCAAGTAGAAATCGAGTCTTCTACCATTTTATTCTGTAACAACCCTTGGATCAATATATTAAAGCTGACAACATTTCTACAACCTTCATTACCCATGAGTTCAAACAACTCCAGACACTCATTAATGCGTCCAACTTTACAATATCCATTAAGCAATGCATTATATACAACAACATCAGGCGATATCCCACTTTCAACCATTTCTTCATAAACCCTCTTTCCGGCATCAACATTACCTGACTCGCATAATCCATGAATCAACGAACTAAAAGTAAACAAATCCATCCCCCGCTCATTTTTCTTCATCCTACCCCACAGTTCAATAGCCTCATCATACCTCTGACACTTACACAACCCACTAATCATCACATTATAAGTAACAACATTCGGATAAACCCCCGACATCTTAATCAACCTATCCCAAACCCCGTTGGCTCCCTCGTAATCCCCTTCCCGATAAAACCCATCAATCAAAATATTAAAACACATCACGTCCGGACTAACCCCTCTCTCAAACATTTCCTCAAACACCTCCATCGCCCGGGCCATTTCCCCGTTTTTCGACAACCCATTAATCAAAGTCCCATAACTAAACACATCAGGCTTCAAACCCTTCTCCCACATAAACCCCAACAATTCTCTCCCCCTCCCAAACTCCCTCTTCTTACAAGCAACCTTAATCAAAACATTATAAGTTTCCAAATTCGGTTCAATACCCATTGCCTTAAAATACCTAAAAAACAACTCAGCTCTACTCAACTGATTCCCAACAACAAAAGCATTCAACAAAGTATTATAACACTTCACACTAGGCTCAAACCCAAAAAAACCCTTAATATTCTGAAAAAAGCTCAAAGCTTTATCAACCATACAATTTCTTGAAAATGCCTTAATAACTAACAAAGCAATATTCTCATCAAATGGGCATTTTTGGTTTTGGGTTTGGATTAATTCTACTATTTTTGAGACGTGTACGATGTGGTTGGGGTTAGGGGACAAAGAGAGGCGGCGGAGGAGGTGGTGGATGATTGAGGGATCAGGAGGAAGGTGGTGGTTTGCTGAGTTGAATAAAGATATTGCTGCATCAAGATTCTTCTCAGATTTCAACAGTTTGAGGAGATTTTTGGAGGTCAAAATTGTGGGGAGCTTGGTTTCTATAGTCATAGGATGTTCTTCAAGGTCAATCAAAAGACATCATTACATATATTGAGGTTTGGAGATTTTAAGCAAGTAAAGGGAGGGAAGGAAATTTACGATTTGTCTTTTTGAAATAACCTAGCAATTGGCTGGTTATTTAGATTATAAACGAACATTCAACTCGCTATTAAGCCAGCAAACGAGCAATCACTTTCACAGACTTCAATATAGGACTACTATAAATTCATTTTATGATTTTCTCATGATACGATTAAAAAGGAAATTAAATAGGTGGATTGGTGGAGTATTATCATTTAATGTAATTTTTTTTTATTTTAATTATCGTATATGATATATTATATTAACATAAGAGATGATTGACACTAATGTGTCGAGCGATACGTCTTTGTAAATGTAGGTATTGCTTGAGTTACAAGATGCCTTAGCCCCCTATTTATAAGTATAGTATTTGAGAAACTTTCAGTAGGAGCAAAATAATCATTTTGATAACTTTTAATACCATTGTTTGGGCTGGGTGTGCTTTTAGTCCCACTCTGTTTTTCTGTTCATATGGATAGTTTACAGTTCACTTGATGTTATACACTTCTAAATTATGACCATAGCTGACTAACAGTAGATTTTCCCATGATTATTTTAGTAGACTCCACAGTACATGTTCTTTCTCAAACAATACGCAGTTTCTTAAAATCAGTTGCATAACAAATATGAACATGATTTTAAGTCAACTATAAATTAATAGAAAAAAGATTCTATAAATCAGTTGCATAATAAATGTGATTGTGATTCTGTTTACTATCAACTTTGGCCATATATATCTTCAAGAATAATCTGTGTTTTCTTTTGAACGTTTAATGGTGGTGTGCTATAAGGGCTCATTTGGCAATTTGCAGGCAGCGGTGTGGTCTTTAGGCTTGTATTTGCCAAGCATTTCGGCCACAGTTCTGCAACGACACTGATTTCCTGGTCGAACAACATCACCATAGACTGCCATTTCAATGATATCCAGCTCCTTGTCTGCAAATGCAAAGAAATGACTCAGCAAAGTCTTGGATCATGGACATGCTATATACTAAGGTCTGGAATCTAAACTGAAATAGAACAAAGCCGGCTTCACATTAATGCCAAGCAGTTAGTCATTTAATCATTTGTACAACAATAATGGTACTTCCATGGCACTACACATGTTTTCAAAAGAAAATTTTGGATGGTTCAAGCCAAGGACTACCATCTGTGCACTAAAGTATCTTTTTATTGAGCAGAACGGTATATTATGCATATAGATAACATGAGAACTTAGATTGTTGCAGCAATGCAACATGTTTCCTGAGAGTCACTACATGCAAGGATTCCAACCACAAAATAGACTTCAAAGAGAAAGGAGCATAAACATGGCTGTTCTATTGGAAATATAACTACCACAACAAAGAACTATTTACACGAGCCATTTCAATGATGTCCAGGCTAGGATATGTGGATAAAACCAATTTTCTCAGATTTCAATCGTTTCAAGTTAACTCCATTTGCTATTCATAAGGAAACACTGAGGCGAATTATACACGAGGAGAGCAAATTTCAAGCTTTTACAGAAGTTTCCTACAACAACTATTTTTTAATTTTCACATGACTTGATGCAGCAACTTCCAAACTTTCAGACCTAAGTTTATTGATGGTTGAAAAGAAAGGTGGATGGGTTTTTTATGTTCTTCAGTGAGAAATTAACAACTTAAACGTAAGTTGGATGCATTAACATATGGAGGTTAATGGCAATAGAAAACACAAGAATAATTCTTTTCCTGCATATTTTCTGCAAGAACACAACGTTAATGCTTAGGATTTGGAATCTTGTTAAGCAAAAATGTTAAAGGAACAAGTTAATCACTAATAAAGTTAGGAGCCTGATTACGGCCAACGTAGTTAAGGACACCAAATCTAACCAATTGTAGATAATCGTCAAACAAAGCTTATGAAATGTACTGGGGTGCATATCATGGTGGGGGGTATATGCTCAATGTCTAGTATCTAGAAGAAAGTTTGGAGTTGAAGATGAGAGATGAAGATGAATACAAAACGCACCAGTGAACTGGACATCACATGAGAAATCTTTCAACCGATCTACATCTACATCATCCTTAGATGCCTTCAACCTGTTCACCCTTGTTTGAAGAATTTGACAATTCTCTGCCACGGATTCACCACCTGTACCACAAACGATTGCAACAACAAGAATCACATAAAAACTTACCAGATAACTTATATTGCTTTTCAATATCCAAAAACCATATTTTTTCTACTTCTATTGTTCATAAATAAAGAAAATCCCAATTTATAATACAATAAAAACTCTTGATGCCATAATCAATTTAATTAAAATTCTTTCAATTTTGAATTTAAATATCTAAAAGAACCCAGTTACAATATCTAGATAAGCATCTACAAAAACATTAGAAATACGACCTTCCATAGTCCACCCGAAGAATAGGATAGTCTAGTTTGATGTTCAATAGTCAAAATTAACAACTCTGATTTGATTCAACTCAAGCATAAACTAAGTTCAAAATTACTACCTTTTCATAAAATAATTCACCAAATATTAAACAACATACACAAAATATACGCGTTCAACACAAACAAGTACGAAGTATTAGAATACTAATGCACTCGCACTGCCACAATGCCACTGATCTAAGCTATTTCCAAAATACAAGCTACCACTCAGCCATTAATGTATCCATAATTCACCATAAAAAACATAATTTATTACTTCTATAGTCCATAAATAAACAAAATCACAATTACAATACAATACAATAACTCCTAATGTCTTAATCAACTCTAGTTAAATAAGCCTCTCTTCGTTTTTTTAGCCATGTGACTAAAAATGACATTTTTAAGGCATCTTGAAGTTTTGGGACTCCGGTTAGGTGGAGCCTCTTCAGATATGTGCAAACTATGAAACAAATGCTTCCTTGGATCGAGTTGAATCTAGGTGAGGGTAAAGAATATAATATTACAGGTAAAATGATATATAGGAGTGTAAACGAGCCGAATAATATAGTACCTTTAGAAAAGGGTAGAATGTGGTCATATTCAAAGCATAGACAACCCAAACAATTGAAGAAACGTTTACAGACAACGTTTCCAGCTGCGTCTTTACGCCACCTCTCAGGGTGTCTACCTGCTACCACGTCAGCTTTGGACCAACATATGGACTTTGCTTTCGTGTTGAAACTTCTTGCTCTTGCTGAGGATGATGATGCTGGATTTTCACTCATTTTTTTACAATTGTGTGGGTCATGTTGTGTGGATTTGAGATATTTACTTAGGGCATTCCATGGTGGCGCAACAATAGGGATGAAATGTCTATTTTGCCCTCAATTGAAACTTTCTCGATTTCCTACTACACTTCAAATAGAGGGACATTTAGGGTGAAAATAGTAATTTCATACCTTAAAAAATACAGTTTGGGTGTGTGTGTAACAACTCAGGTCCAAGAGTGTGGTGTGTTATCCAGTCTGGTTTGAACGGGTATGAATAATTCGATTAAGTATATATTTTATCGAATTGAATAATTATTCGGTTGTTCTATATTTGGATTTATTTTTATTACTCAAGGTCTAACTTGGATGTTACTCGGACAGGTATCTAGTTAAACTTTAGTCCATCTCTCGAGATGTCAACCCGGCTAACGTGACACTAAAACATAAATTATTTACTTGTATATATTCGCGATTCATCATTCGTATATTTCAAAAGATATGCACTGGGACCGTTTGGAATTAGAGTCTAGTATCTATTTTACAGAGATACTCCATACTACGTAAAAGAAAGCCATTGCCCATATGAAAGTTGCCTAGTCTCCTGGGCATGGGTTTATAGATGAGACCAATTGACAAAAGTGTAGCCAATCTGACCATACTTTTGTCTTCAACAAAGACTTTGAAGACAAACCTCGTCTTTATCCACTCCCAATCAAATCAATGCCGGCCCCTTTCCAATTTTAATCATATTCAACAAACCAATTAAAAATATTTAAGTTTAATATCATATTATTCTTAGTTAACTATTTCATTATTAATATAATACGTGGTATGTAATACTCCGTAACATGTAAACAAATAATTATTTAGATAAAAATTATTTTATTAAGATTATAAAAGGCTATATTAAAAATGTAAAAAGCTACATTGAGATTGTAAAAATGTATATTAAAAATGCAAACAATCAACTATTGTGAAAAAATAAATTTGTTCTAGATGATCATCTATTTCGAGATGGATGGATATACTCCATCCGTCCCAATTTATTTGATTGTTTAGAAGAAAATTACTTTATTAATAAAATCATTATTTGTATAATTTTCAAGGAGAGATAAAATTTATCCACCAATAAAAAAAGAATATTAGGAGAATATAAATTTCAATGCAAAAAATTGCACTATTAAATGAAATAATCACTTAAAATGAAAAGATAAATTTGTTATAGATGATCACTTAAATTGAGACGGAGGGAGTAGATAGTATTATTTGATTTATTAATCATAATCTCTTGATATAATATAAAATTAAATAAGTGAATCATTATTTCAAATAAATAGATTATTAATAGAATAAAAACATTCCAATTAAATTAAAATGTACGGAGTAGTATTTGGTATACAATTACACTTCTTTCATTTTAAAGAACAGTTTAATTTTAAATTTTAACCATCATGCCTAAATTTAAACAACAATAATTATTACTCCCAACATATTTTGTTAAATATGTTAATTTTAATTCAAGTAGTCAATGTATATCAATTAAAAAATATTATGCACATCAAGTAAGAATGTAAGATACAGAGTATTAAATTGGCTAATTAGCCGTATGTATTCTGAATTATCGTTTAATTTTCAACTTGCTCCTTAAACTTTGTTATATTTTCAACCTCGCCTCTTAAACTTTGTCTTTTCGGTATAGCTGCTTTTATCTTATTCTCTTTTTGGGATCTTTTCAAAAGCTATTTTTAATAAAAATATATAAATTTTCATATAACACAAGGGCAAAAAAGACAATACACAATTATTAAATTTGTAAGACATATTTTAAAACAATTCAACTTGTATTAACCTTTTATAATAATTAAAATATTAGATATTTTTTAATTTAACCCATTTAACTACTCGACCAACAACCCACCCCAGCCCCAAATCTCTTCATCCGAGCTTTCTGCTACCACACGCCTCATAATAGCGATCCTACCCTTTCCCAATCGCGACCCTGGCTTATGTACACAAATTTTAGTTGAATTTGCATCATTGAATATATATAGTCTTTAGTTGTAATGAACGTAGTAAAATTTGTAACTTGAGATCAAATTTCTGTATAGTGTTCGTAGATGATATCTCAAAAGCTTGAGAGTAAAGTTGTCATTTTGGTAAAACTATTAAGAGTTGTCATCTACCAAACCACCTGCCTTTCAGAATGAGTAATTCATATTGAATGTTTGTTTTGCAGTGTTGATGAGTTCAGAGCAATAGTTGAACGTAGTTTAAATGTGAAGGTTAGTGGGATAGATCAAGATGGTAAACTGCGGTGGGGCGGGACGGGGTGAGGTGGGGTAGAGAAAAAATAGGCTAAATTAAAAATTATCTAATATTTTAATTATTTTAAAAGATTCCTACATGTTAAGCTATTTTAAAACATGCCTCGCAAATTTAGTACTTGTGTAATGTCTTTTTTGCCTTCGTGTTATATAAAAACTTATATATTTTTTATTCTGGCATTCCGGGGGGCGTCGCTGAATAAATAGTATAAGCATGATTGAAAATATACAAAGTTGAAGATAGAGGTGAAAGATGACAAATTCAAGGTAAGTTAAAGGGTAAATAATAATTGAGAGGGCAAACCGATAATTAGCCTATTAAATTTTGTTAGTTTTGATAATTGAAAAATAAATCCAACATTTTATCTCGAAGGTGGTATATATCTTTGACTTTGTTTTCCACGTCAGCACATACTTTCGGCTCAAATCTTAATCTTATTTTTATTTTCCTGGTCTAGTCAGAAAATAGTACAAATTCCTTGTTCTATCTACTCTACATTGTCCAAACAACTCTGGCGTTGAAACCCATTTACAATATTGGTAACCATCTAACTTTCTTGAATTTTTTTGATGATTTGATAATAAAAAATGTTGAAAGAATTAAATCAGTTGATATTGAATGATTAAAGTAGACAAATTTGGTTTGAATTAAGCATTTTTTGTTACGTTTTGTCAAGATTATAGTGATCATGTGGATTTTCTTGTTTTGGGTGTGTGTAAATGTACATAGTATGTTGTGTGAAGTGTTGTTTTTGATTGATTCCAGCAAAATGATGAATGGATTTAATAAGTTGGTAGTGAAGAATTATTAAAGTTGTTAAATTTGGTTTGAATTAAGCATTTTTTGTTACTTTGTTGTCAGGGATTATGCTTAGCATGTGGATTTTCTTGTTTTGTGTGTGTAAATGTATAGAGTGTGATGTGTGAAGTGTTTTTTGATTGATTCTCGTTGATGGAGTTTTGTGGATTGACAAAAAGTTCATGACTTTATTGTTGTATGTTGTGTGAAGGGTTTTTTTTTAATTGATTTCTGCAGATGGGGTTCTGTTGATTGACAAAAAAATGATGCATTTAATGTAAAAGTTGCAAAAAATGAGCATAGTATATGTATGTGAAATTATCAAGCAATCTTGCTTAATGATTTTCTTTGTTTTGTTGATTATAAAGAAATAAGGGAAGTTGATGCCTTTGCTGCCAGTTGATTTATGAATATGTATGTCTGTATCAGTGATGATCTCTTGCTTGATGAGATTGTAGTATGTTTGAAGTTAGAGAACCTGATTTTGGCCTTATCCCCCCTCCCGCCCCATTTAGGCGTTAGCCTCTTCAGAGGTATTGGGGTATGTTGATGTGGTAACCCTTTATCAGCAAAGGTAGCATAAATATTGGAGATTAGTAAATGAGGTTCTACATAATCGATGATACTCGATAGGGGCTTTCTCCAGTTAAATGATTGTAAAGCTCATTATAGTAGTATTAGTCTTCCCTTACTTATCTGTTATTCTGATTCGGATATGTCTCAGGCTCCCTGTGTATTGACGCAATTTGTACAGAAGTCCAGTTTTAGGGAGGGGTTTAATGACTAGGGTCAATCTGCGAAAACTAGATTGCATAATTAAAATGTATTTTTAGCGTTATCCTATGAGAATCTTATTTTGGTTTTTTTATAGCAGGAGCATGGAAAATCCTCTAAAGAACTATAGACTTGGGAGAACTCTCGGTCATGGTGCATTTGGTAAAGTGAAGATCGCTGAACATATACGGACTGGCCATAAAGTGGCAGTCAAAATACTTAACCGTCGTAAGATAAGAAGCACAGATATGGAGGAAAAGGGTACTGATAATCTTCCATATATTTATGGACTAATTATTCCTGTTTCTTTCGTCTATGCCTTGACCTTGTCTTTTTTTTTTTTACGTGTTTCAGTATGATTAAAGTTTCGATTAAATTGATGCATGGTAGAGACTGAAAATGCTTGCTGTAAACCTTAAAATGGAATATAGCTGGTCCCCAACCCCAAGGATTTCAAGTGATACTGCTTCGGTGGGAGCATCCTCAGTTTTAATTCTTCTAGCTGAAGCGTGTGAAGAACATTCTTCTTTATCTGTCTTCTAATGCTCCAGATCCATTTCTGTGCAATTAGACAATTACACAAATTTTCCTGATAGTAAAGCTATAGAGAATCATATACCTATAATTGATGTCTCAGTAATGGAAATATTTGGCCTAGTTTCTTTAGTAAGATACTATCCTTTTCTTACCCTTGCTGCATACTTCTTCTACTTACGGATTTGTACTGCGATTAACTTATGAATGTAGCTGTTCCTCCTCCATGCAGTTAAAAGGGAAATCAAGATATGCAGATTATTTGTCCATCCACATATCATACGGCTTTATGAGGTGATCGAGACACCAGCAGATATCTATGTTGTCATGGAGTATGTCAAGTCTGGAGAGCTTTTTGATTACATTGTAGAGAAGGGAAGATTACAGGAAGATGAAGCTCGCAAATTATTTCAGCAGGTGCATTTCCTTAAAATGGTTTCTTTAATTTATTATATGTACTCTTGTTCTTTTAATGATACCTTGTTTTCCTTTTTTGTTGAATACAGGTTATTTGTGGTGTGGAGTATTGTCATAACCACATGGTAGTCCATCGGGATCTTAAGCCTGAGAATCTGCTTCTAGATACAGGAGGTAATGTGAAGATAGCTGATTTTGGTTTGAGTAATGTTATGAGAGATGGCCACTTTCTAAGGACAAGTTGTGGCAGCCCCAACTATGCTGCTCCAGAGGTTTCAATATCACATTATTTGACTATGATGAATATGCAGCCGTTGGCGATATTAGCTTTACATTTGAGATCCATGGCAGGTTGTTTCTGGTAAACTGTATGCTGGTCCTGAAATTGATGTTTGGAGTTGTGGTGTCATCCTATATGCTCTTCTCTGTGGTACTCTTCCCTTTGATGATGAGAATATTCCGAACCTGTTTAAAAAAATAAAGGTGAAACGGATTGCTTTTGAGATAAATCTTTCATGCTGTTTATATTTGGCCATTTACATAAATTTATCTTCTATTCCAGTCTGGAGCTTATACTCTTCCCAGTCATTTGTCCACTGGGGTCAAAGATCTACTACCAAGGATGCTAATAGTTGACCCTTTGAAGCGGATAACTGTTCCTGAGATCCGCCAGCACTATTGGTTCAATATGCATCTCCCTCGCTATCTAGCTGGCCCACTGCCTAATGCAATGCAGCACATAAAAAAGGTTACATAGGCATTTCCATCGTTTTCCTGGGAAAGTGAACTTCCTGATAATAATAATAATTAAATTTTTTTGCAGCTTGATGAGGAGATCGTTCAAGAAGTAATTAGGATGGGATTTGAAAGGAACCATCTAATTGAATCTCTACAGAACAGGATGCAGAATGATGTATGTGATGCCTGCAGATAAGCTTGCGCAATATTTTGCTAATGCTTTGTTGTTGCTTTAAATCTGATTTTATTTATCTTTGCAAAGGCTACAGTCGCATACTATTTGAAGCTTGATAGTCAGCCACCAGTTTCAATAGGCTATCTTGGAGCGGAGTTTCAGGAGCCAATGGTATATACTTATATAATGTTAATGAAGGGTTGTATAATATCTGTTTGTTTATTTTCACGCTCTGGTTATACTTAATTGGCTCTGCCTGGCTAGTGAATATAATTTTGAAAGACATAAACATGTTATCAAGAAATCGGAAATGTTACTTCTTCCCGAGGAGTTTGTCTATCAAGCCTTTGGGTACATTAGAAAACCAACATGGGCAAATTCTCAAATCGTGAGAACATAGTTAGATTATTTTGTGTCAACATTTCATAGTACTTCTTTCTCTGTACAACTTCAGGAGGCTGGTCATGGAGGTGTGTATGTTGGTGCCCGCTCACATGCCTCTCCCCGAAGTGTGATTTCTCAAGAGACTCCCAAAAAATGGTCCGCTGGGTTCCAGGTTAAACTTTCATTTATAAGATTAATCTAGTGTTTATGCTTTTACTGTGTCAGTTGAATTCCATGCTGCTTGCAATTCATGTTATTGTCATATTTATTTTTTGTTCTAGATTCTCTTGACGAACGTTTGATTATTCTTATTGTATATGATTCATCAGAATAGTCAAGGAACTGATATATAATTGTTTTGAGTTATAATTATTACTTTTTTTAGTTTTGATTTTGTTCTATTAATGACTTTGCCAGTGTAGAGCACCACCGCGTGATGCAATGAATCAGGTTCTTAGAGCTCTGCAAGAACTTAATATAAGGTGGAAGAGGATTGGGCATTACAATATAAAGTGCATCTTTCTCCATAATCTTCCAAATGCTGATACCAGCATGACTGATGACCTCAGCTCTAATAATCAACTTCCTGCGAATGAGCCTTTTGGCGATTCCAGTTCATTATCATCCCCAGCAGTTGTGAAGTTTGAGCTGCAGGTATCATATCTATCTGTTTATTTGCATCACTTCCTTTCAATTATTTGTAGTTGTCTGCCTATTGGGCATAATGATTACTTGAAGAAAATTATTTCTGGTTGATTGAAAGTTCAAATGCCTTCTATAGTTGTCTAAAATCATAGGTCATCTTCTCTTATAATCTAATGCACAGAACAAAATCATGGCAACCCCACCCAAATCCCAACCCTCCCCCATCTCACCCCTACAGGCTACAACCACCGAGGCCTCCAGCCTGGGAAAAATAGTGGAGGATGGTCGAGAAAGTTTGTGGCATATTTTCAACTGTTTGGTTGCTAAATTTCTATTATTCCAGCTAGTACGTGTTATACGGAGTCATGTAGTGTCTGTGTTATGTATGTTGTTCTCTTGCTGTCTTCTTACAAAGTGTTTGAACTTAATGGCAGCTTTACAAGAGTGGTGATGCTTCCTTGCTTGACATACAAAGAGTATCCGGCCCGCAGTTGCTTTTTCTAGACGTCTGCTCCATTTTCGCCGTGTTGCTTAATGCCATATGACACCATGGGAGAGGTGCACACGAACCGAGTCATGTAATATACAGAAGAACATAAATAACAAACTCATATCTTCGAATGATTTGTATATATGTATGGAATATGGATCAGAAGATCTTTGGTCGCCGTCTATAAATATATATATAGTAAACCTTTTTGTTTGGTCTTGTATCTTCTCTCATCAAGTATTCGGGGTGAAATGGAAGTTATCTGTTACTATTAACAACAAACATTGCATCTATTACTATTACAAGTCTAGTAATTGTGAAAGCATTATGTTGCACTTGGTCATATATGCATTTCATTCAGTGGATAATCGTTTTTTAGGATCAATAGAGATGACCGTACCACTATGTTGCACTTCATTGTCTGGATAATAGTAATATGTTCGATAAATAACAAATTACTTGGCATCCTCCCTTTTTTGTGAAATAAATGAAAAAGGAACAGGATATATTGGAAGATTATACAAATAAACAGCAGAACAATTCCAGGGAAATTTCACTTTCAAGAGTACTCAATTTACCTTCCTTGAACTTCAACAAATAGTGGAGATGTCATGAGACCTGATTCATCAGGCACTTCAATGTTCATTTGCCCATTGTTTTCTCTATAACTTGGCTCTCCCAAATCATCAACAACCTTAGCATTCTTGTTTCCTGGTGCTTCGGGCTGAGCATTTGCTTCTTGAAGCTGCAGAGCATACTCGAGATGCCACAAAACATCTCCCATTGTTGGCCTGTCTACTCCATACTCGGCTAAACATTTCTCAGCAGCTTCGACGAATTTCATCAAAGCCTCGGGAGCAATTGTTCCGGAAATATGATGATCGATGATCTTCTCAAGCGATCCTTTCCTATGGTGGTTCATTGCCCATTCAGCTAAATTCACCTGTTCTCTTGGCAATGCTGGATCCAGGGCCGGCCTGGCGCATAATACCTCAAATAGGACAACCCCAAATGAGTAGACGTCGGATTTTTCAGTAAGTTGTTGCCTTCTGAAGTACTCAGGATCGAGATATCCAAAACTGCCTTTCACTGCTGTACTGACATGTGTTTGTTCCAATGAAGGTCCGGCTTTTGACAGGCCGAAATCAGAGACTTTGGCTACGAAATTCTCATCCAGGAGAATATTTGTTGTTTTCACATCACGGTGGATGATTCCCTGAGTTGATCCTGTATGGAGGTAATGCAACCCTCTTGCTGAGCCAATGCAAATCTCTAGTCTTTGCCTCCAAGATAAATGAGGCAAGTTAGCGCCATATAGATGGTCCCGGAAAGGACCATTTGACATGTACTCATAGACTAAGATCATTTCAGAATTCTCGTCGCAGTATCCAATCAAAGAAACAAGGTGGCGATGCCTGAGCTTAGAAAGCAACTCAATTTCTGTTAGAAATTCATTGATACCTTGAGATGATGATGCATTTCCTCGCTTTATCGCAAGTTTTGTTCCATCAGGAGACTCGCCTAGATATACTTTTCCAAAACCTCCAACGCCTACAACTGCTTGTTCATCAAAGTTCTTTGTTGCTTCCTTCAATTCAGAGAAGGTGAAAACCTTCCCTAGATTGACCCCTGGAGATATAATGCTGGAAAAGTTAGATGTCTTACTTTTACCTGTCATGAAACTACAGTAACTAGCGTTGATAGGAATCCAAGACGAGAACGTCTTCTGTGTTTCCCACCCTTTAGGCCTCCTCTGCCTTCTAAGGATACCCATAACTAACAAAATGGCCGCGGTTAACCCGAATACCAGTCCAGCCATGGCTGCAATTTTCATTGTTCTTGATCTTCGCAATGGCGTTCGATCATTAGTGGAAAATAGACCATCCAAGGTTCCTGCAGAATCACTCAGCTTCATCACTTCTAAGCCATTCAAGATAGCATTTGGAACAGAAGATGGAACATTAGGCGTTGGACCGACTTGAACTATAATGGAACTGTTTGATATTGCAGAGGCATTGAGCACAAAATCATGGTAATATGGAATGGAGAGGCCAGAGGTCAGTGTTGAGAGATCAAGACTTGAAGCAGCTGTGATACCATTTATATATACATTGAAGTATAGCTCATTAGGCCCCTTGCTGACTATATCACAGAAATGCAATCTGATCAGGTAAGAAAAGTTTGGATCAACTTCCATCTTCCAGGTGAGTTTGAAATGTGAATTAGGGACTCCTGAATCCGCCATCTGATATGCGGTTGCATATACAAAATTTGGCGCTATCAATGGGGTAGCACCACCATCAGGATAGTTTATCTGAGCAGGAGGAACAGTAGCATTTTTTGCCCCTTCATGGAACATCATGAATTGATTATCAGGCTGCCAATTCCTCCACAATGTATCATTTTTTGGGGTTATCGCTTGCCCTGCAACATTAAGCCTATATGATACTTCAAGAGCAAGATTAGACAAGCCGGTAAATTCCCCCGGAGGAGACACTGCCGCGGCTGAATCATCAATGAGTTCATCAGGAGCTGAAACAAACTCAATGGCATTGACAAAAGCAAAAGATTTCCTCAGAGGTGAAAACTTGATAGTAAACTTATCTGATGTAGTATTGATCAAATACTCTTTATATACCATCTGAGTACCATCCTTCACAGAGAAATCATGAAGGAGGACATTATTATCAGTGCTAACAGAGAATGTAGCACTTGTTAAATTATATGTAGGATGATGCAGAGGATGAAAATATAACCTCAGCCAATGCCGCCCCGGGCGAAATACTAAGAACCTATACATGGACTCATGTTGAAAGATTCTTGCAGTCAGGAACAAAGGAAGGGAGGCTAAAGGAGCAGAAGTGGACAAATTATATGGGTCAGATTCAACTGATGTTAGTATATTTTCATCAGTGGAAAGATAAGAAGAAGATTGAGGGTCAGACTTAAATGTCCTACCATCATCAAGCAATGTACTCTTAGGTGATCCACAACTTATTAAATAAACATCTGAGGGTGTGAATTTTGTACTTTGAGATGAAGACATAGCACTAACAACATTTAATGTAGTTGATGCATAAATCAAGAAATGGACAAAAAGGGTGATCATGAAACTGGACAACCTTGTGAGATCATTTTTCCTTCCCCCCATTGGAGGAATATTGATAATTTTTTAAGTGGTAGCAATGAAAATGGAAGAAGTTCTTGAAGAATAATAAGCATATGAGGAAAATGAAGACTTTTTGTTAAGATTTGAAGTTTGAAAACATGGTTTGTTGGATGCATGTATGGCAACAACGTGCAACATTGTAATATAGGATTAGTCAGTGCAGGAATTGGCGGGCCTAGCGAACAGTAGTCCTTCCTAAAATTTTGAAAAATACATTTTTACTAATAAAAATAGAATTTCAAACATTTATTTATTTAAAAATTAACTTGTTCGTCCCCTAAATTAAAGTATATTTTTCTTTATTTGTATAATATAAGTTATTTCGCTCCGAACGCTTCCTCTATATAAAATTATGGTTATGCCACTTGATACATTAAAGGTTCTTGATATAACATATAGTCTCACTTGAACAAATGAAATAAAATATGACAAGGAATTAGATAAAATTATGCATTGGATAAGAATTTTGTGAGTTTTTTTAATTTTAGTTTTATATACTCCTATTAACTACCAACTAACAAATTAATCAAGACCGCATATTTAGCTGGAAATTTGTGCAAAACGGTTGACCTGAAGTTTTCTTTAAGGAAAATATTTAATTATAGGATGGAAGACAGACATTTGGTGTTTAATTGTTTATAGAATTATAGATAAATGATTAGGCTCTTAATTGACAGAAGGTTTATGTAGAGATGGAACCTAAGAGTATTTGGTCAAGGGATTAGAACATCAAAGTCTATTTATTCTAATCACACCATACATAAAACATATAACAATATCTCAATACCAAAAAATCTCTCGACAAAATAATGTAAAAGGAGATCAAATTGTAAGCAACTAAGAGGCACGGGGACTTCAAATATAGGATTTTCATAGGATTTTCAAATATAGGAACAACTAGGAGGCACGGAGACTCCATAATTATGATTTTAGAACATTATTAATCATTCTACATTTCTTGGCCTCGCTTCTGATATTAATATAGGATTTTCATCTTTTTCTATATTCTACAAAGTTAAGTCTATTAATTATTATTCATTCATTTTTACGTTGTGATTACTTTTATGATTTTTCATAAAAGTCATTTTTAATATATAATTAATTATTTTTAGTTCTAATAAAGTAACAAAATAATTGTAAAATTGATGAAAAATGAAGAATATATAACAATTATTCTAAAAATAAAAGAATAGATTGAAAATTGAATATATTTTAATATATGAGTATTTTTCTTATATATTTATTGACGTACCCGTACGTATCCGTATCCATAATTTTTAATTAGGCGTTCCACATCCCGTGTCCGTCCTAAACTTCTTGTCCCGTACCGACTAAATCTTCTGCACAGGTAACCAGCGCACACGTGTAATAACGAGGGGAGATTGTTTTCGGGCAGAAAAACTGATATGAAGTGCAAAAAATATCAAGAACTTCACATGAGGTAACAAATATATATAGTGAATTGACCCATTTTAATTTATTTCATTATGTTGAAGTGTAAGAGTATTAACTTCAATATAAGAAGAAAATTGAATTACTCTAATAATATTTGAAAATAATGTAGATCTGGACCTCCACATTTCTTAATAATTTAACTACCATTTACCCACATTCTATAATACCACCCCTTTTCCAGATGATATGCTTTTGAATTTAAAAAAAAAAAAAGATATATTGCTTGCCGCCAATACATTATTTTCTTACTTGATTATTACAAATATAACAAAGATTGAAAGGGCAAAAAAGAAAAATGATATTCTTTGACTAATGTTGCCTGACCAATTATTAACATGCATAGATTGGACAATCATCATTGCAAGAAACTGTCACAAATTACAAAAACGATTTGAACCAATTTTGTGATGCCAAGTTGAGCTATTAACAACTAGAAAAATATTTGCACTAACCATTTATGAAATCTTTCAAGATTTTCATATTCACTACCTCCTTGAGAGTAATGGCTATAATTCTGTCCAAAAGTTGGTGTTTTCTTGTTATTGGCTCAATTCTAATGCAGTCTCAATGGTCTCATGCTCTATGGGACTTGACGGACTTGGTCAGCAGTGGACTATTTTCATAATATTATTATTCTTATAATTTTTTTATAATATAATATTATTAATAAGTATTCATTTTTAAATTTTGCCCTAAAAAACAAAAACCACAAATAATTTGAATTGGAGGCAGTATTCAATGTTACAACAATAAAAAAATCAGCTTCACTGAAGGTTGCATGTTCCTAGTGCATGGTTCAAGTTCAATTTGTAGATGCAAGCTTGGAGACCTTGCATGTTTTCATCAATGGACTTTTTAGTTGATGGTCAAAATAGTCTTTAGAACTGGATGGACCATAAACAGGATTGATTCTCTTAATCTAGGAGGGGGTGAAAGTAGGAAGCAGGAAACAACAGATTTGTACACTTTACAAAGGACTACTTGAAGTATGATGGAAAATTTATAATATGAAATGAAGTTCTACTATCACATGTATAATGTATTTTGCCCATTCTTGTAACAATTTTTTTTGGCAACGAGAATAGCCATTGACAATAGGGCATATGGATCCACATTGAATGTGGATCAAAGAATAATGATGAGCATGGTACACTGTTAGAAGTATATAATTACAGGAAAGAACGAAATAATATAGCTAGTTACATGGTTATTGAAGCCGACATCCCTGCTCCGCAGCTTTCATAAATAGGAGTCCTCTCCTAATTCTCTGCAGAATAGAGAAACCACATGAATATGAAAACAATAGCGAAAAATATGGTGAATTTAGAACAGACCAACAGAGTAAGTTATAGGCACTATTTTGGGGGCATGTTATCTCAACATTGCACGAACTGAAACTATATGCGTGCTTTTTTGATTGCTACTCATCTAAAGAACCTAATGCTTTGTTTAGAAACCAGCTTCATTTTGTCATTTGACAAACTAATTAGACCTGGAGATTTTTATAATGCGTACTATTCGAAGTGTAAAATAACAAGACTACTTTTTAAAATTTACTCATGGAGTTGTAAGGTTAGCTGGTTCAGGTATACATTGATATACAAGAAAGAAAAATGCATAGGGTAAATTAGTTGCAGAGTGGGAGATACAATTAGATAGGTTGTTAATCACCTCAGATGTATCTCTAATACTAAGGAGTTCAAGCCGTTCTGATGGCCTCCTATTGGTTAAGGTAGCAAGCTGCACAAATTAATCACATGATGATTACATATGTTCTTAATTCTGTTTTGTATCAAACACTAGACATGAATAAGACTGTACCCAAAAACTGAAGCGCTCCGGATCCTGTGTTGATGGCATTAACCCTTCTGCCTTGAAGAGTTCAACAAGTCTGGCTCGATCTGCATCAAATTTGTCAAGATGAGTAGAAGTAAAAAGGAAAATAAAATAAACAGATTCAAACATAATCGTCATTTTTATTGCTCTTATTTGGCACACGGTTGATCCAGAATACTATGTATCTAAGGAAGAAATGAAGAGCGACACTGTGCATCCATAAATCGAACTATTTCTGTCGCTCTCTTTCTTATATATATATTATATATATATATGTCAACATCAACATGCACTTTCTTAAAAAAATGAACCTCATTTCCTATATCATGCACTTGCTTTTCACTTTCACCCTTACTGTATTTCTAATTTAAAGTTTCTTATGAGCCTTTCTGTTCAACAAAAAACATATTTAAATAAAAAATTGCTGGCCTTGCTCTAGTAAATAATGTAAGTATAAGTCCGACATAAACAAAGGCATGATCTAGCATCCAGAGTTCATAGCAAGCCAAACAGTTTCAAGGCTTTGTTTGTTTCGCTTGCCAGAGTGGGAGATGGAGGTCAAGGGTAATGGAAAACAGTACGCATTTTCTAGAAGGGGGAGGCGATACACCCCCCCACCCCCCACCATCTTTCTTCCCCTTATAACCAAACTCAAGTATAGCATCCAACCCCCATGCATCTTTCAATTCTACCGACCTTTGCATGCCAACCAAACCAAGCCCATATAATGAGACCTATTTTAATCATAAATGGTCGAATTAACTTCTACAGGAACCTTGAATGTTAGGTTTCTATCATACTGAAACTAAATAAACTAACATAGATTCACAGGGCAGGTATAACAGTTCAGTTACAAGAAGCAAACCTCCTTGTGCTGCTGTTTGTGCTTCTTTCATCCAATGACGAGCAAATACTGCAGCCTTATTTGCCATGGACAGCAACTGCAGTTGTTTGAATATTAATATTGTTGTGCATTGCAGGTGATACGAAGACATGCTCATGTTTTTACAAATGACAGGCAAGATGTTGGAACCTAACATTCTATAATTGAAAGGAAACTTGATCCCAAACTGTGAAAAAGTAGTTTAATTACAAAAGACCACTTTGAGGGAAGGAAGTGAAAATACTGCAGATCCCACCAAAAGAGATATCTGTTGACAAGGAATTTGGTTTTCTCATTTTACACCCCCTCGTCCCTCTCTTCACCTTTATACGGAGTATATTTTTATAGGATGAAGACGAATGCTAAGATTTGTTACACCAAAAAATCCGTAGAGCTTCTTACATCACGTCTTCCTTGTGATTCTTCTGGTGGATATAAGTCTTGGATCCATTCAACCTCAGCAATACGATACCTTCATAAAGAACAGTGACAAACACTGAGACCTTCATAACAACTTCACATGTAAGACAACAAGAACTGTAAACTACGGATTTTAACACTAATACTTACCCATCTTGAACCCAGTCCCGAATGATGCGGCATCTTCGACAACTTTGAACCTGCACAAAAGTTTATATAAAAGTCCATAAATTTGAATGGCAAAAGAGGAAGGCAATCTTCAACTTGTTGAAACCCTGTTAACAAGATGAGACCGTGGACTCCAAATTTGGTCAAAACGAGAAGGATATGAACATCAATTTGGAGCCACCTCTCACCTCTAGAAAGAAACGTCCATCAGCGAGTGGTTCACAACTGTATGATGAAAAGTGAGTGATTGGAATGTGAGTAGTCAAATAATTATTATTGTCAGAAGGTTTAAAAAACACCTACTCTGTAATTTCTACTTCACAAGCAAATTCAGCTATTGATCCAGTTGTAGAATCACTTATAACCTAGAACAAGGTCAAAGTGAGCAGTTAAAACAAGCAGCCGGTGAAGGAGGTACAATAATATAGGCAGTAAAGAGAGACACGAAGATGCAACTACCATTCCCATCCGGCGGTTTCCTTCCATCGCTCTTCTCACCTGATTCACACATGAATGGAGCTATATTTAGAAGCGTAGCTAGGCTTACAAAAAAGGAATGGAGTATCAGCAAACTCAAAATCTCACCATAAGTCTGTAGCGAGGCTCAAATATGTTTAGTTGTAACTTCTGACATGGTATAATAACATCCATGACAAAAAGAGGCAACAAATCAACACCAGGATTAGTTAAATTTTTCTGCTCTGCATCCCTTGCAATATATTCCTCCGGAAAGTTCCTTTGTATTATATTGTTTAGTGTCACGCTGAAAAGGCAGAAGCCAATGAAATTGTTTAGAAATCTAACACTAAAAGACTTGTGAAGTCATACTCCATGTCATGCAAAGAAAGAAATAAAGTTGCCCAATTATCCACCTGATTGCACATGTTCTTGGAGTAATGAAGAGTACCGTTCTGCATAGTGGGCATCTGTTGCCTACAATTTCATTAAAGTATCGGAGCTAAAATGGTGACCACCATCTGACAAAATATTAAAAAATGTAATGTGAAAATTTCTACCTCTGTCCATTGATTGGAACAGGCATGAACGACAAAATGAATGTCCACAAGGTGTCGTAACAGGTTCGTACAATAATTGCTGACAAACAGTACAATCGAAATCATCACTGCGCTGTGGTCTCCCATGAGTAGATGTTTGAACGGTTACCCTTGTTGCCTTTTCTAAATTCAGAAGCGGATTACTAAAATGTGAAAAAATAAACAATTAGATATAATTTGAAGGACGTGAAACTCAATAAGGCTGTCACATATAAATACATTCTTATATTGGGTACTATCAGATTATGCCATATTACCTCAGAGGATCTATCTGAAGTCCAGAAATGATAACATCCCGGGCCAGCTCATACTTTTCTAACTGCAGTTAGTCAGAGTAATTATAGAAAAGTGGAATACCATAACTACATTGACTTATACCATAACTATAAGGATAACAAAGAAAGAGAGTTATACCAGAGTTCGGTTGCTATAAATCATGGTACTAATTATTAACAATAGTAGGAAAAACAAAGATTAACAATGGTAACTCACCAAAATGAGAGCATTAACTTTCAAGATGTAAGATTTTATTGAAGTACTCCTCAAGTCCATGAGCTTCTCTGCATCTTTAAGTGCAAGCTGATATTGAAATCAAAAGTCATCCAATTAAATACAAGTGATACTTAGATAGGAGAGTGATGTCTATAATGCACACAAAACGAAGAATACCCCAGCATGGGTTGTAAATTCTAGTCCACTCAATGGCATATGTTCTGAAGCTGATGGAGGTCTTGTTTTCAGAAATTGGCCTACTCTGAGAGACAATCAAATTGAAGAATTAGATCCAATTTAAAAATGGTTAGCAGTCATAAGTTCATAACAAATTGAATGGGATATCAAAAAAGCATGTGACAGTAGTTAATACAAGCAAACTATCACAATGACTCAAACAAGATCTTACCTAAGATATGCAGCGCATCTGTTGCTAAGAAGGATAGGATCATTTGGTCTAAAAATGCTAGCATTTGAATAAAAAGTGATGGCCTGTGAAGCAGGTAGAAGAAGCCAATAAGGAACCGTTTGAATACATGGAGGTAAAATGACAGAAGATTTCAGACTGCAACTTATTTAATATGATTATATCAACTCAAGTCGGAATATAGGAAAAACACTTAAACATGCAACCATATATTTTCGGTCTCAGGATGCCGTAATGAAATTCGAGTATCGTAATGTAATAGCCTATTCCCCGAGTAAAATCGAAGGAGTCAAAAGAAACAACAAGAAATGCGAATCATTTTCTGAAGAGCTCGTGTTGAACATTCAAAAGTTTGTGCAAAAAGTGAAGAGTGGAGTTCTCTTGAATCTGCAAATACCTACATTATTCTCAATTATACCATCTGTGGTCTGTCATATACATATATACCTCATCGCTCAACTTTAAATCATATCCACAACACAGTATGAAGCATGATGCTAACTGATAATGAAGCTAACACACTAACGCTGAGTTCTACAAATAGAAACCGCATTAGCTTTAGTTTACTCAGAATGATGTAATGGCTTCATACTCATGTCCAAATCTTCATAAAAAATTGTGATAAAGAACAGAAAAAATAAATAAACAAATTTAAAAAATAAAAAGTTCTAACGATAGTCACTACAATTCATTCTAATTGATGGTTTCGATTTCCATGTCAAAGCTTCGACCACAAATAACTTTTTATTTTCTTTTTCTAACAAATATAAAAGTAAGATAATTGGATTTGTTTCTAAAAATATATTCATAATATTACTTTCTTGTCATTTTTATGTATATAATTAAAAGTTATTCAGGGTCATATTTTCACCTTTAAACCCGGAAACGTCACTTAAAAGAAAAAAGCATTCTAAAACCAAAAACGTCAATTAAAAAAAATTCTAAAAAAGACTAATAATTTTTAGCCTCCGTTTCTTGATTATGGCACTCCACTCCCTTCATATTTTCCATCCACTTTTATTGGCCAAACCGAAAACATCAATTATACTACAATGGGGGGCCGTTATCACTCGTGGGAGTGTAAAAATAATTGGCCAAACCGAAAACGTCAATTATACTAAAATGGAGTGCCGTTATCACTTGTTGGAGTGTAAAAATCATCGGCCGAACCAAAAATGTCAATTACACTAAAATGGATGCCCTTATAACTCGCTTGAGTATAAAAATCATTGGTCAAAGTGTCAAACCAAAAACCTCAACTATACCAAAAGTGGAGTGCCCTTGTAACTCGCTGGAATGTAAGAATCATTGGCCAAACCGAAAACGTCAATGAAAATGAATCGGATCGACTCGAGTATAAAATTTTCACCTCATCTAATCTATTCTCCCGGAATGCCTTGTTTCCAATCTGCATAAGATCATACAAATGAATGTACCTTTCACTTGACGTTGATGACTCCGCCTCTCTATCATCCTACATTACAATTTCCAAATTTATTCCCACACTAAAAAAATCCAAATATTATCAACAAAAAAAAAAACCATAATCTAAACAAATTCAAATAATTCCCTCCATCCCAAAAGATTGTCCAATTTGATTCCCGATACCAAAAAGTAACAATCTTTGAAAATTTAATTGACACATTACTTTGATTTTAATCAAAATGATCAAGTTAATGCTAAAGTACATTAAAAATACCATATTTCAATATACTTTCACCAAATAAAAAAGAACAGAAGTAAAAATACTTGACTCAAAAGTTAACATTTCAACCATTAAAATTCAAAACTTGATAACTTTTTCCAATTTAAAAATCCAACCAAAATTCAGAATTGGACAATATTTTTGGGAAAAACTGGATAATTTCTTCCTATTTAACTACTCAACCATTAAAATTCAAAATTGGTCAATCATTAAATAAAATAAAATAAAAACTGGATTTTTTTGGCAAAATTAAAAATTGAAAAAAAAATTCCAATTAAAAAACCCAAGCATTAAAATTCAAAAATGAATAATTTTTTCTAATTCAAAAACCCAACCATTGAAATAAAAAAATGAACAATTTTTCCAATTCAAAAACCCAACCATAAAAAATTCAGAACTAATATTTTTTCCAAAATTTTAAAATCCACCCCATGAAAATTCAAAACTGGACAATCGTTTTGGGACAAAGGTTGATTGACTTACCCAAGGGAAGTCTTCAACATCTTCCAGAATTTCCAAGCACAATTCAGACGACGAACTTCCAGCAATATTACTTGACATTGCTTGATTAATTGAAAAAATGGGTTAATTTTGTTGAGTTTATATAATTGAAATGAAAAAATGATTGATTTTGTTGAGTTGAAAAAAGATAATAGTCAAATGCTGGATATTTAGTCAACGGTGTAATAAGTATACTGTTGTACTTCCCTCCATCCTACATTGCTTCCTTGGACCACATCACTCTACGCGTTTCTCTCTGTAGTAAGTACGGTGGACTCAGTACATGACTATATGCTGTAGTAAAATTACTCCATTCACGTGGTACAATAAATTACTCTATTCGATAGCCCTTAAATAGAGATTCTGGCGTAAGATTATCGTTTAAAATCATGGCTAAACTTCTACCATAATTATATACGTTAACAAATTATTAAATAAACTAATAATTTTTTATATTTGTTGGAACATCCATAAAAAGATACTCGTAGTACATTATTTTCCAAAAATAGGAATAACTATAATTACTAGGAGTATGAATTTCTATTTTCTAATATAATAATGGGAGATTGAGCTCATAATAAATAATTTCGTCTTCTATCTGATCGTTGCATAAAATATATTTTCTTGAATATGACTTCAATGACACGTAACCGCTGAAATTCAATAAATGAGATATGAAATCTTATAAAATGTGTAATTAAAAGTTGAAACCTACAAAATATGACTTGAAAATTTCACGTATTGAATGCTTGAAAGTTGAAATGTACCACTTGATTATCAAATCATAGGTAAAAAAGATGATACATTAGACATCATAAAATCAGAAATTAACTCTTTTACAAACCTTGTTGTAGCTATACGAACTCGTCACATATCACAAATGAGTGAATGATCTATGAAACGGAGAATTCTTGAAGAAAAAAAATGAACTAAATTTAAGATAAAATTAATGTATTCTCTCCATTACTTTAAATCGTATTCGCATTTTAATTTTAGTTAAATTTTGAAAACTTTGACCATAAATTTTCATTAGCCGATAATAAATAATATAGTCATGTGGAATCTTGTTAGATTCGTTTTTAAATATATATTTTGAAATGTCAACTTTTTTATAATTTTTACAGTATAGAATTAGAATATTTACGTTTAAGTCATGTTTTGGGCGAGTGAAAAGTCAAATGTGACTATGATTTAGAGATGGAGGGAGTAATATTTGATCACGCCACTATTAACCTAATATTTATCATGGAAAGTTCGTAAAAATTTAGTTTGGTGATAAATATACCAATATATATATTGGGTGGAAATTCGAACGAGCTTTGTGATCGTAATGTAAAAAATTTTCATAGCCAGCCCGCTTCACAGTGTCGAGCTAGAAGATAAATGGCGATTAGCCTTTCGCAAACTCTCGGACCAAAATAATTGATTAAAAAAGATCCGATTCACCATGACAATCAGATGCAAGTATTATGTTCGGACAATAACGATCAACTAACGGCCTAGTTTAATTACTTTTTCCACTCAAATATGCATCACAAAAGAGAGATAAAAGAGGAACAAAAAAAAGAGAGTAGCAATAAGATAAAACTATATCCTAAAAATAATTAAGATTTTCTCAATAAATAGGCATTTTGTGTTCTTGTGCCAACATGTTAACTTATTATATATGCTTACACAACATTCTCGTTTCCAAGTTGTAATGATAGTTGGAATATTGTGGGGATATATGCGTTTTGTCCTATCTCCTGGAAATCTTGTGCATAAGCTTCCAAATCTTGTTGTAAAATTTGTCCGGAAATTTGAGATCATATTTTGAAGATGAGTTTGATCCTTCAGGTTCCAGTCTTATAATGAACTAATATGATTTAATTATAAAACATAAAGGACTAACTTGCTTCGATTAAACGGCGATATTCACTAATGTGGAATCATAACAAATCAATTGCATAAAACAAAATAGTTTTATTATTGTTCTTTATAAACCCCATGTCTTTGTCCACCTAAAATATAGTATAATTTCTAAAATGAATTTTAGTAATTTAAAATTTGATGTAGTTACCCAACTATATGAGTATACATATTCATATTGTGACCTCAGTAAACATTGACTGTCGTATAATAAAAAATGACGACAAAATAGTTACTCCATTCCAATATGGATAAAATTGACATTTTTATCATCTCTCCCCTTTGGTGCCTTGGCATCCCTTTTGTATGTGAACATATTTTATATATTTCTAGATTATGTGGTTTATACTATCAAATGATTTCTTCATCAAACCATTATATACAATCATAAAAAAGATAGGACATCAGAACAAGGAAAAGCTCAATTGAGAAAGGTTCTCTTTATTTCTCTTATATGCTAACCTTTTGAATGATTACTCTATTGCGTACAGTTTATTCTTCTTGGGCTGTTATAACCTTTGTTGTTGGAATGAAGACCAAATTAGCCAACAATAATAGGGGAGGTTGAGGGGAGTTGGGGACTTGGTGGTCTTGACGAGTCCGACTCGAGCAAGTATTAAAGAACTTCGGGAGAAGTTTGGGATTTGCAAGGTCCCAACCTTGCTCTCGACGCGGGTTCGTGGTGTGGTGATTTAAAGGCGGTTAGAGGCTTTCGGGCCCGGTTTTCTTATTAGGTTTTAAATTTTAGGCGCAGTATCTCTTTGTAGGCTTTATAAATAGGGGTCTCTTGGTTGATTATGAATTGTACTCAAATATTAGAATCATAAGAAAATAGTCTTGAGAGATTTGTGAGGCTTGTAATTAGAGTTTTCAATTTATAAGAAAACATCTAATTGAGAGATAATAGAATATGGTTCTTGAGTCTTGTAAATAATTCTTCTGATTCTCCGGTGGATGTGGTGGATTAGATACCATTAAGAGTGAAGCGGGGGTAATTCTTGTGTCGTTATTACTTTCTCTTTACATTTTGTCATATTAGAATTAGCCATGGAATTATCTGTGAAGTTTGAATTATCGTCCTGGGGCGATAAAAGAGATTATTTGGGTAATTAAAGAATGCTTTAATTATGCAATAATGATGTAAAATTCCTAAAGACCTTCTCACATTTTTTATATGTGCTTGCAAATCATGTGTGCAAAACTATTGAAGGCTTACCCGTTGATGCAATGTAGGATGATTCAATTAAATGGGAGGCAGTTGACCTTCTTAAGGATTGATTCGTTTCAAATGTTTAGTCATAATGATGTATTGATAAGGTGCCGTTTTTGTATAGAAATACACAAGGGGAAATATGGTTTTTTTATATATATAATTTTTAGGATGTAGTTTAGTTAGAAAGAATTTGTGGTGTATAATGTAAAATTTATTGTCTTTTTTGTTTAATAAAATTTTATTGATTATTACATCCCTCAATGTTGAGAAATAATATTTTTTTTTTAAAATTTCTTTTTACCCATGCGTCCTCTAAGTTATAATTTAGAAGGTACTTCAAAAAGCGTCCTCAAGTACTTAGAGGGCGCTTCGCTCCAGTGCCCTCTAAATTAAAAAACTCGAATGGCGTCTTTTATAATGATATTTTTTTATCCTATTTTTATTATGTGAAGTACCCTCTAAGTTATGTTTTGTAGTAGTGAGAGGATCAAAGAATAATTACTTATATTATCAAAAGTTTGACTCAATTAGGAGAATATAATATAAATTTTATGAGTAAATATTTTTCCATCGATAGCAATGAGAATCATTCGAGGATGAACAAAAAGAAGAATCACTCATGTAGTTTATGTTAATAGTTAAGTAAATTAAAATTAAATTTTGTTTTTATGAATGTCAATTACCAAAATTAAAAGGTTGATAATATTTTTAGGATGAATAAAACGAATGTTTAAGGACAGTCTTTTAATATACAGAATATTGGCTCCACTTTAAGAAGATTGTCCACTTTAACAACCTCTTTTTAGCGATGATAAAATGTCGCTACATACATTTATCATATCTAGCTTGATCTAATAATAAAAATAGTGGGACAAATTGTCTGTGATGGACAATGTCTTATTTGCTATGACAAGGTGAATACTAGATAATATCGATGCCACGAATAATAGCTTATTGCTATGATAAGGTGAACACTCGATATTTGTAGGAAGAAGCGCGAAAATGTGAATAATAGCTTATTGCTATGACAAGGTGAATAATAGCTTATTGCTATGACAAGGTGAACACTCGATATCGATGCCACGAGTGTAGGGTCGATAGAAAATTTAATACGTTTGCATTAGGCATGCTTCTTCAAGTTTATCGATTTTAATTTTCTTTAACTCATAAAAAGAAATCATACAAGATTGATAGAGTCATTGTTCAACATATTAATATAATTCTAACCAATTGATTATAAATGTATAAAATCATTATCTTATTAATGCACATGTATGTAAGATCTTAATATTAGACTAGTTTCCCAATATATGTGTTCATTAGATATAATCCATCATTCATTAATCAACTAGAGTTGTTTGGAACTAGTTAGCAACTTCAAAGAACAAGGCATTATTTATTTCGCCAATCAACCTAGTCATTATGCATGAAATTTGGAGCGTTCACTTTCAATAATTGAATATTTGCCGTTTGGTTTGTCTGAGGTACGGCAACTGCCGCCGCATCTCCTAACGGCCGGTTGGTTTAAGTGAATCTCAGCCGAATGATGATAATAACGAATTATACACTCGTATTATGTAATCTTCACTCCGTCATGGCTTGTTGTTGACTTTTAACTTTTTCATAGTTAAACTTTGATCGTATATATTTTTGTTTGTGTTTTATAATATTTGATAAAAAATATATCAATGAAAAGACTTTGAAATGTTTTTTTATTAATATATTTTCTTAAAATATTATAAAACACAAAAAATATATCTACAATCAAAATTCAATTATGAAGAAGTAAGAGAAAATCAAAAGTGAGCAATCTTTATGAATGGAGGAGCGTCTTCTAATAATATATTCAATTTGACTTGATAAAATATATCAAATAATAATTAAAGACGTACTCCCTCCATTTTTTTAGTTGTCATTTTAGATATTTGTACATAGATTAAGGAAAAGAAAAAACCATCAAAAATTACATTAAAAATTTAGAATAACAATCAATTGAAATAATATTATTGGTTGGCTGTTAATTTAAAAAGAAAAAATAGTCAAAAAATATATTGAAAATATAAAAATACTATTTATTATGCTAAAATGATAATTAAAAAAATTCTTTTGCTAAAAAGATAACTAAGAAAATTGAGGGAGTATTAAGTTTGGAGTATTATTGATTATTGAGCAATATTATTATTATACACTCGTATTATGTAATAATTTATTCAATTTTTGACTTGATAAAATGTATCAAGTCATAATTAAGCATGTATGATGTATCAAGTACGCAATATTAACTATTGAGCAATATTATACACTCGTATTTTATTCAATTACATATGTTCGAATGAAAGAACGAGATTTTTTTTTCATGTCTAAGTACCAACATGAAAGATTTAAATGTTTGTCAACCCGGTCAAATTTCACATACATATATTCCCAAGAGGGGGTGTTATTGGGCCTGATCACCGAAAATTCCTTGTGACCGGCTTGTTAAATCCATACCCAAAGCTCGCTTGAATAAAATTGATTTCGAGTCTGGTTCGTAGATTGGACCCGTTAAGGACCTCATTGCATTATCACAAGTTCACAATCCATTACTAATTCATATTTTAAAACCCCCTTATTATTGGGACTCGAGCAGTTAGCAAACTCTAGAGCCGTGCATGAGCAGAGCTAAGCTGTGTGGCTCGTTCGGCTCGCCCAACCGGTCCTGTAGCTCGTTATCACATCCAAACTTTTTTTATTATGAAAATTTTGTTATAATGTTTTGTGCTTTCAATTTCTTATTATTATTTTGTTATAAATATCTATTTTATTAATATCAACCTCTATTACAAATGACTGATTATGCTTGCCTTGTTAAATGTTATTAATTGATTAAGTAAGCTAAATTTTTAGTATTCGATTGATTTGAATTTTGAGATAACCGAGCTAACTCCGAGCTCGGTTCGAGATTGACTTCGGCAGTGAGCCGTCGAATAAGCCCAAACCTAGGAAGCATCTCTAACCGGAGTCTAGTAAAAAAAATTCAGCTCAACCTCGGTTCGGATCCTTTACAACTCTATCAATCTCGATTTAAATTGATCACATATGACAAGATAGACTCTAACTGGCTCGATAACAGCTCTACCAACTCCCCCGACAACAAGAACACTTGACCCATCTCTCTCCCCCCACTCTCAAACCAGCTCAGTACTACAAAAATGGCAGATTCAAACGAAGAAGAAGAAAACCAATTTCCTCATTTCCTGAATCTTCCACCACCTACAACCTTCTCCTTAACCTCACTCAACGACCCCCTCCTTAACCCAACCAAACAACCCATCATTTTCCCACCAACTAACCACGAAAACCTCCACGTCATACCCTCTTCCGACACCTCCACGTCATCCTCGTACCCATCATCCTTATCCTCGTACCCTTCCTCTTCATTTGATGACAGCTCAGCACCCACGTCACCAATCAATAATTTCCAAAACCCATCTCAAAAATTAGAATTGGGTTTGGAATCGTTGACCCAAAAAGTCAACGGGGAAGCGTTGACCAAAAAAGTCAACGGTGTTTTGAATTCGGGGATTTGGAATTTGGGATTGGAGGCGTTGACAGAAAAAGTCGACGGGGTTGTGGTTTTTTTAAGGAGGTTTTGGGTTGTGAGAGGTGTTTTGAGGATTTTTGGGTCTCCGGTTTGTCAGTTATTGGTGGTGGTGTTGTTTTTGCGGTGGAGGAGGGCGAGGGGGAGTGTCGGTGTTGGTTTATCAGATGGGAGTGATCAGCGTTTGGTTCGTGTGATTCGTGAGAAAGATGAGGTTACTTGAATTTTCGAAAATATAAAAGCTCGTATAATTTCGAATTTCCATGGTTGTACTCAAATATTTTTTATGTGATTTATGATATTTGATGGAAAATGTATCAAATGTTATCGTTTGAATGTACTTTACTATTAACGAGAAATCAAAATTATGTGAGGCAGTTAAGGCTAGCCTACGAAGTATGTTTGAAATCAGACTAGACAATCTTCATAGAATGGAGGGAGTATTTGAATACGAATAGTTTAAATTCAAAATAGGGGTTTTGATTAATTTCTGAAACCTCTGGGTTAAATTGAAATGGATGTAGTATAGTTTAGGATTTATTTATTTTACAATTTGTTGTAATGATTTTATATGTTATTGATTTTGAATATTGGAATTTAAGGTAGCTGCTTCTCTGAATTGCTGCAGAGGATCAAGGAGCTATTGAATCAGATTGCGCGAATGAATGAAGTATTACTATCTATGCATAAGGTACCATCTTCGAAGGCGGGTTGATGTTGGGAGGTGAAGGTTAGGATCTTGGGACAAATTTTCTACATTCCGTTGTGTAGTTAATGCATGAATGTGGAATTTATATACGGACTTGCATTATTTTATTATTTAATAGTATGAAATGTGAAAGTTATTAGTATATGTAGTTATGTACTCAATTTATGAGTTTCATATAGGTTTTGTGTTGGTAGTTCTTCAACTGAAGATGTTAGAACCATGTTAGATATATATATATATATATTTTTTTTTTTAATGATGAAGTTGAATTTCTAATACCAGCTTGGTTCATGTAAAGGAAAATGTTATTTTGCCGAGAAGTGGTGTAGCTTAACCATAAGTCGATTGTGGTTTGTCGTTTGATAGGGTAATGTTGAAAATATATTGAAAATCAGAGGCTTATCGTGAATGGCCGTTTCTCATCTATCTTGGTCATGTGTCCTAAGCTACTGGGTGTAGTTAGCGATTGCATTTTTGCTTGATTATGGTCTAAGTGTATGTGTAAGTTTAAGCTATATAGTCATCAACTCATGGCATGACAAAAGTAGTCTACTCCATTTTATGGAACTCCTGCCAATCAAGATCATAGGAAAATTGTCTCAGGAGAAGTTATGTTGAAATGAATCATTTTACTTTATAGTCTCTGAAATTTGACATATAACATTCAGTTACAAGTGAGCATTAGGTGTACAGTAAGGTTTCGAGGCCAGACTCACGGACTGCCAATTGATAGCTGAATCGTATGGGCGTATGGGCATAAGCGTATTCTCATGAAATTTAGCTATTCATCATAAGTAGGTATAGCAAGAACAAGTGCTATCTGTCATTACATGTTACTATGTAGGAGAATGTTTTTCCAGAGATTGGTTTCCTTTCGATCCAATGTTTTGGGATGGTAAACTTTCTGGACAGAACTGTCATACATTTGTATCCAACTTCTATGCTTAAGGTACCATCCATAGACCATAGTTCTTTATGATGTAGGTGTTAATAGATTTTCCGGAGATAACCATCAATCATAAATTAAATTATGAAGGCATCGAGATTAGAGGATCGAATCGAACTCACTCGAAGACCCAGGATGTTGTTTGACTTGTTTCTACACCTGTAGATGAGTAATATCATAGAGTACGTATTGTAGCTAAAATGCTTCCCCTTATAATTCTTCATCAGGCTGAGCTTTAAGAAACATACCTATCTCAAATAGCCAAAATGTTTGAAATGTCATTTATCACAAAATATGTTAATCCACTTCTTTGGTTTCACCTTACTATTGCCTTGTCATCATCTCTACACAACACCGAAACTATGATATTATCTTGGTCTACGTATTTCTGAGTACTCGTAACAATCAAAATTTGAAACTGAACAATCTTTTAGTGATGGAGAGATCGGGAGTATACACAATAATATACACATCAATTGATAGTGATACTGGTCACAGTTTGTGTTAAAGTGAGTATAGTAGGACAATAGCAGCAATCACAGAGATGATAGCCCAAGGAGGCAAGGACTATTCAAATAGTCCCGCTTTAGTTTAGCCATCCATCGATTCATTCGCCTGTTACAATATATGTTGACCTGGTTGCAGACATCGTCATAGATGAAATGCTTGGATGAAACAGTGCTTAGAACCATCTTGTTGAACATATTAGAAATCACCTCATCATCTCCTAACCAATTATCGACAATGCCCGTGCTCAATGTTGACATCCTTTACGTGATGTCAATGAGCCTGTCCATGAATAGTAGCGTGATACATGGCACAATTTTATATAATTGTCGTCGCTGTACTGCTCAAATGCGATGAGATTCCTGAAAACACTTTCAGTTCTGTTTTCGATTCTTAAAGGTGGAATGCTCATTACTCCATTCTTGAATGTTATATCAAACAAGTTGCCTTCTGCTAGTTTCTCAAATTTGACTCCAGCTTCTGCAAGCTTTGATGCACATGGCATATACAAGAACTCCTTCATTTCAGCGGCTTCAACATTACTCCTCTGCCTTAGGTGGAGAGGTAAAACACCTTCATGAACCAGCTCCAAAAGATGCTTGATACTACTATCTGATTCCCCTAGTGCCTGATGGAGAACAATAGATTCGATCAAAATTTCATCGATGAGTTATCGTTTCAAAAGTACATTTGATTAATTTGTGGAATAAACCTCAAATAAAGCCGTGCAATTACAAAGCAAATGTTACCTGGGGAGCAACAGATTTAACCAAAAGGCCACGGAAAAATCTTAAGGCAAGGTAGATCAAGAAATGGCGGTTGTTCATTTTTTCTTCAATCAATCCGAACATCTTTCTGATTACAACGAAAGGAAGTTGATTCTCGAACAACATCAGATCATGCCGCAAGTTAGAAATCATCCAATCCATATTGAAGACATTGTCATTTTCTTCTATCAGATTTCCCATCTCATATTTGCGCATCAGTTCCACCACAAAACAACTATCTAATATTAGCATCTCTACAAATTCGTCGCTTCCAAGCTCAACCGGCTCAGCATAACATTTTCGCGCTTCTTCCTCTAGCGATCTCATTGCAGATACGTATTTTGCCAGATTCTCATTTTTTCGTTGGAGCATGAGTCGTAGGTAACACAACTTGTGCTCTTCCATCATTTGTAGTTTGACTTTACCGCGATGATAAGGACCAATGGAAACAAGCTCAGGCTCATACGCCTTTTCATTTGCCTCGCGTAAATGATTGTGAACTTTGAAGATGCAACGCTCTGATAGCGAAGGGGACAGGCCATTTAGCTTATCAGTTAGTACAACCAGAACATTATCATCTGGTTGGTTGTTCTGCATCTTATCAAGAAAACAAAGCTAAGGGAAGATTTACTATGATGATGGGTATATATTTGATCACCAAGAACTCCAAGTAAACATTAAGTCAATTGGAGGAGAACTTTGGTTAGGTAAGTAAAGCCAATCCCTTCATATTCATAGAGGACCACTTTTGACTTTTAGTTCCCATTTTAGTCAATTGGAGGTAACTCTCAATTTGCACTCATTATTGATCAGGCACAGCCAATAAATCGTAGTGTCGCGTTTTGATTTTAATGAGTTGATTTTTTAATTTTGAGGCTGAATAATTTTTACTTAGATTACATATTTATTTGAAAAATATATCGATATGTAGTATTTTTTTTTACTATTAACTTGATAATTTGAATTTTTTTACTTGTCATTCTAGTATATAGAAAATTGCACTTCTCAATGTACTTTTTAACTACTAGTAAATGATACGTGTCATGCACGACATGCAATCGATTTCTTAAATATCTGATGCATTTTTCATGTTTAATTCGATATTATTAAAAAGCTGTGCCAAAACTTACGATCCTTGACTTTTCCTAATTAATATTTTATGTTTGAATGGATACTTTGATCGATAATAGTTAACTTTAAATGTAATATAAAAATTATAATAAAATCGATGTCGTAGAGATAGCGTATACGAACTAGGATGTCCATAGAGATATGGATATTCGACAACGATTTAATGTCATACCCATTTAAAATATATTATTTAATTGATAAATTGATATAGTATCATCGAATTATTTTCTTTTATATGGGATTTAAATTGATGATATGATTTAAAAGTATAATTTAAATTTTGTGAATCTCAATATATAAAATTCATATTCTGAGAATTAAATGACAATAATAATAATAATAATTATAATCATAGTTCTACATAAAATATATTATTATTTAAGTAACACCAATTATTAAGATTGTAAATGACATATGATGTAAAATAAATGCTCGATGAAAGAATAATAAATTAATAATATATAATATATGAGACATGTATATATATATATATTATATATATATATATCACTTCAAGGATATATAAATAAGTTGCGCACACATGATATATGTATCATCCCAGGCTATAACATGTAATCATGCGTTATATCCTCCAAAGGAGTCAAATAATGTTTGTATATTCAGACAATTCCATATGTAAAGATGCTTACGGAACTACACTTGAAATCATAGATAGTAATCAAATTCATAAAATTCATATCATGTCACTAAATCCGTATCCTCTAAATTGTATTAGTCTTCGGGTCTCATAAGTGAATTTATAAGATTCTATATTATTTTCAAAATAATGAGGGCATTGACATAAATTTTTCAGGAATATTCAAAATCCTTAATTTATATGGCTATCACTTTTAAGTGCTATATAGTTAAATGCTTGCATATTATTCAATTTGTAAGGTACTTCTAGACCTAAAAGAAATTATATGCAATTTAAGTTCATGATACATTCATTTTCTCCAAATCATACGAGTACATTGACTCTGTTGATGGAATTCATGATTATTCCATCGAGGGCTAATCGAGGCATCAAGAAAAATCAAGAGGAAACTTAAATTGCATATAAATTATATGCAATATAACCATCATATAAACTTTTAATCTCTCAATATTTGTACTAATTTAAAATTGGAGTCTTGAGCGCGTACTTCAAATATATTAAGAGATATTTTTCCATAAAGTTATTGAATAATTTGTATGACTAAAATTTTGTGGATTAGTCTTACGGACTAATAATGCCCATCTTCTCCAACCCTACACAAAAATCAAGTCTTATAGATTAGTTGTGAGTATAAAGGGGTAAAAATAAATATTTTTCTCAAGTCTCATGGACTAGTGATAATAATAAAATTTCACATATTATTGTAAACAAAAATCTTCTAGAGTAGTCTTCTGGACTAAATATCGTATTTGTAAGGTGCTACATCAATAGTTTTTTTGAACATATATATAATGAATAATTGATATTGTATTTTTTTCATTAGATAATCATTAATGAGAACAAATGAATGGACACTGATATCTTCTGGACAAGAATATATATCAAATGTATTCTGGAGATTAATATATTTAAAAAGTTGAGACGAGGCATCCAGCCTTGTAGTGTATATATATATCAATATGCATATATTTCAAATGTCTTCTGAAATCATAAATATACAAATCTAACAATTTAACGAATTATATATAAAGAAAATATATAATAGATGGAGGAGACTTTAATCAGATATTTATTAAAATCCAATAATATATGGAGTATAATTTTAACTAGTACTCCAAAAGAAGACATTTTATAAACTCTATCGTTATTATTGTTCGAAACGAATTGTTTCTAAACCATTAATTAAAGTAATAGACGTGCTTAATTTTCATTACTAGTATCCAATGCAAATACTAAAATGCGAAAAAATAGTTTTGCCGTACTATGCTTTGATTAATTTCATATCTTATAACCATTATCAAATTATGTAAAACTTAACTCATGTTCCTATGCAATATGCCAAATTACTCCTAAATTTAATAAGATATCCCTAATTTATTTGGTAGTCAAGAAATTCTTGAGAAGAATTTGGAAGGTTAGCTTGAAGACAATAAAGCTATGCATGAACTTCAACCACGATAGTAGATCAATTCATACTTGTTGCGGTACAGCGAAAGGCAGTCGTGTTAAATAGCGTGTTATAAAATATAGCCCAATAATAATGTAAATAAAGTAATAACAAGGAGGATAATATCTTTTATTGATTTTGTAGTTGTGTTCAATACAATACAATACAATGAGTGTCTATTTATAGACTTTCAAGACACAATATCTATAGTCATTACTTGATAAAAAAGTAGTCTAATATCTTGCTAATTAATCTATCTCATTTCTTGTTAGATAAGATAATTTGGTAGGCAAAACATCCACAATATTTCCGTAACAATAATCAAATAGCTTACATAATATATAATACTAGTTGAATCCATTTATAGGAAAATAGTTGGCCACGGGTTTTCAAGGTATGTTAGCATAGGGACATGAATTTTGTTTGTTTTTATATTGATTCTCCACTTACGATAGCTAAAGAACATCTTATATATATGTTGGATATATTTATGCATGATTTAGGTTAAACAATTCTCTAATTTTAGATTGGTGGATGGAAGACATTGTCGAATATATTTTTGCAAACTGTTACAATACATGGACTTTCTTAAAATGTCGTTCACTTGATGGAAAAAAACCCATGAAAGAAGTCTCTTTTGGCAAATTTGTATACTTATTTGATGGTTACTTATGTATTGTGCAAATAATATTCGAATATCAAGTGTCCTTTAGGTTCGTTTATTTTGATGCAGACCTCATAGACCTTTTCATGATAAACATGAAGTACAAAAAAACATGAAGTAATATAAGTGTTCAAATGGGAAAAATCAGGGAGTTATAAAATAAGGAACGTAACATTGAAGCACAATACTCGTATAGGTTAGGTTGTGGCTTCTTCTTCTTCATCATCATATTCTTCGTATTCGTCGTCGTCGTCATCTACTGAAGCTGGTTGTCCATTAAGATCAACAGTTATACCATTTACCTTCCTCACGAATTGTCCTCTCACACGAGGTCTTCTATCAGCAAGCCGCTTTCGGTTCACGTACCTAATTTTCTTGTCAAAACATCTTTCCTTCCTCTTCTGCCTGAACTTCATCAACGCCACCTCTCGTCGATCAACTTTATTTCTGCTAGCTGCATTCGGATCATAAGTGCCGTTGCCATATGGTGGCCATTGATGTGTTGGCATTTGCCCTGGCTGTAGGCACATACCTACGGGGAAATATGGGTAAGGTGCCATCCCAGGCATGTGAGGTGGAAACTGGGGAACATGACCATTTTGAGATACCATGGCAGAAGTCGAATTATTGTGGGGATCTGGCATTGCTTTTTGATAAAATTGTGACGATGGCATCACCGATTGATTCATTAGACCTGGAATATAGTAAGGATAAGGTGGAGGAGGTTGATACCCAGGAGCATCATGATGAAATCCATATCTTGGATGCCCTGAACCATTGTGATGAAACTCATTTCTTGGTTGCCCTGAAGAATCATGATGAAACCCATTTCTAGGATACCCCAAAGCATCAGAATGAAACCCGTGTCTTGAATGTAAATGCAACTCAGTAGACTCCTTTGAGTTCACCTGTGAGAAGTCGAAAGATGAAGGAGTGCACGACCTCTCAGCATGAAAAGAGTTAGGAAGGCTGCTACTACTTGGAGATTCATCAACTTGTACACGCATTGATGGTAAGCCTTCATTTTGAGAACATTCTTTATTGAGGTCAACTTGTCCAGGGGATGCATCTAACTTCTCATCAATCCGTAAGCACTGAGATACGCTTCTGTTGTTTGAAACAATTTGGGAGCTGGTCTTAGGAACATTGGATTTCACATAGGTGAAGAAGGCTGAAGATTCACCAATCTTAAGTTCACTCTTCACTGGAAATGATATGATTTGTCCTGAAATTGTTATCAGTCATTCTTTTAGGAGATGAGAAAGTGAAATACAAAAGATGTTTCAGTATATTCAACTATAAAGGGAAATTCAAACGGGTAAAAATAGTTATCATAATGCAAGAACAAGACCATCAGGTTCCTGTTCCTCTAATGTTCTAATGGTCTTCCACGATATCTTCTTATATCTTCTACCATAGGTTTTGATACTAACTCCATTAAAATTAACTGGAGTTCTGTATTTTTTTTTCAATTTAAAAATTGTGTTATTTAAGCTATTTTTATACTCATGTTTCCATGTCCTATGGAGCCAAAAATTTTATATTCTCTGGCTCTTGGATATATAAGGGAATAAATCAAAACGGCTCATTACACAACCTACACTTCTTGACTATTGTGAAGTAGTAGATAGTGTTTCCACTTCACTCTTGGTTCAATTCGTAAACAACCTTTCTGTTATCACAAGGATAAAGTTAGGTACCGTACGACCCCAACTTATACAGCTTAGGTGGGAGCCTCTTCAGAGGCATTGGGACATGTTGATGTGGTAAGCTATTTTTATACTCACTAGTCACTACACTACTACTTCTACTTCTAGTGTATTTGTTAAATTTTGAGAAAAGGGCAATTGTCCAGATAAATTTAGATGGAGTATCATAATAATGGAATTCTTTAGAAAACAGAACAGGATACAAATGTATGCGACACACATAAATAAAGATGAAAATAAAATCTGGAACTACATATGCAAATTTTACCAATTTGAACATCTTGTCCCATATCATACTTACTAGGTAAAACAAATCCCTAGGAAGATTGTTCATGCTAGAAAAATACAAACAAGTTGATATCTTAAAAGCCACACCTGTTCGACGATCACTGATTACAGGCACATCTGGTAGACATTGTTCTGAAGGTGTAACTGATATCTCTATTTCAGAAGGAGCAGTGACGAGAGACAGAGCAGCGGCAGATGCAGAATTACTCTGAAATAATAAATTCGTGATATAAAAAATAATAAACCATAATGAGTGTTGACAACTGATGAAGAAAATTCAAGAATGATATGAACAGTAAAATCAAGAACACAAGATAAAAACCTTTAATTTCATGACTTGATAACATAATAGGCTCCAATATAATATATATGAGATTCCCATTGCTCCAATTAGATAAAGATGTTATACTAGTTTCAGTTGCTAAGTATAGGAAACATTAAGAGGGCATTTCTGAAGATACAAATGTATACCATTCAACCATCCCTACTACCCTCGAAAAAACCACTACCTTAAAAAATTACTTCTGTTGTCTATAACAATCATCCAACACAAAGTTAGAGACGAATATTTCCATACTGATTTATATTCTTCGATGCTATATAGTGATGTTCCAAAATGGACAATTTAGAATAACCAACTTAGAAGAATTGTAAGTTCTAGAAACTATTTAAATTGGGAAAGTGGAAGGGTCAAGAGCTCCTACTTAATTTCAGGGAGAGGGAGTGGATTAAATTATCATCTAATGAAGCAGTATCTCAGTATAAGAAAGAATTAAATGCATAATCAAGCAACGAAACAAGCTTTTATTCAATTTTCCATTAAGTGAGTAGATAAAACCAACAACTAAATAAAAGACATAAATATCTCTGTCTCTTTAGTGTTCGGCTCTTAAAAGTTACCATATCAGGTAAAAGATCAAATGAATTTAGTTGCTCCTTTGATGTTTCAGTCCCTTACTCCAAAGAACAGGGATTGGTATTAAAAGCTTCAAAACGGAAATCAAAGTCGACTGCTATGAAGCATAGCTAGTCATTCTGAGCTTTGTGCTTCTTCTAACCCGGTAATTTGTGCACTACAAATAGCATCAGAGATGCATTACTTTGTCCAATAATAGCATTAGACTTGCTATTTGTGTTTTTGCCTATATGATTTACCTCATCTTCTGGATGAATGGACATGTTAATATCTGGATTAAGACTTTTCCGTGACTTATCATCAGTGTCATCAGAGAACAGAGTGGCACTATTTGTGTTAACATCACTAGGATCCGATACAACCAGATCAATGTCATAGTTCAAGATATTCTTCTCTGCCAGTCCAAGCTGCACATGGGAAGACAAATCGTTTGAATGTTAACAATGAATAGTTCAGTAATAATAGGAATGCGAGGTTGTTTGGCTAGAGCATGTTTTGGCAGCTTTCAAGTAAGATTGTGCAGCGAAGGATTGGGCTTGAAGTACAAGCTATCCAAGAAAAGCTTAGCCAAACAACCTCTAAGTAAACCACAGAGAAAGCAGGAATTAAGCAGATGCCCTCTATATGCGAAAACAATTCTTCTGGCAATGAAGATAAAATCAATATATGCTCGTATGCCTTCAAAGGATATCAGATAAATTGCTTTTAGGATATTCGAGTACTTCATATAAACCAGAACCTGGTACATTCCTATATGAAGCTCTATTCATTTAGTTCCCAATAATGCCCATATGGCTGTGAAAAAAACATCTTTTATTTCTTATCTATTATTTTCACAAACTATGCTGAAAAAAAATTAAAGTAATTCACAATAAGTAGGATCATGTACTATTCTCCTTCGCCTCCACATGTGAGTCCACAAGTTCAGTAACTCATTGGTACGCAGTGGCTTCAGCAGATAGTCAGCTGCACCATATTTCAGACACTTAACAACGACCGACACTTCATCTTGAGCTGACATCACTGGAGAAGTCAAAGAAAACAAAAGGGCGTGATAACATTAAATACAACAACAAATGTGTTTAATTGAACTCTTATAGAATTAAACCACTTTAAAAGAAGTTAGGCATACTGATGACTGGTATACGCTGCAACTGTCTGTCTCTCATAATATACTTCAACAACTTGAACCCCTTGGACATCGGAAGGTCAACTTCAGAAAGAATGATATCTATATCCGGCCCCTCCGCATTCAGTGCATGAATAACTTGTCTTGGAGACTTCACTTTTGTCACTGACAAGCATAGAAGTACATTATTAGCACAAGCATACCATTCCGTTTTTTAGCACCTACTATATATGGGATCTCATATCGATCAGGATATTCTAATTGATAAAAAAAAACTCAATAATCGGATATGTATATGATCACGTAACTTTATGTTGGCAATAAATTTAGATCATACAACTCCATGTCTATTCTCTAATATCCGTGAATAGCAAAATAAACCTTTTCGATCAAACATATGAACTTGGACACAGAACAAAAATATCAAAACAACTCAGACTAAAACAAGAACTGCTTATACAACAACATACCAAGAACTTCAATCAATGTAAATATCGATTCTTAATGGCCTTAAATAGCTAATGCAATCCAAAATATAGCCATACAAGATCATTCTCCAGGAGGCAAAGTAGTCCAATAATTATAAAAATAATAGCCAAATAATTCGGGTATATAACTATATATAAAGAACAATAATTGCAATAATAAACAGAAAGCAAAAAACAAATAATAATTAAAGAAATACTAAATACCTTGGTAAGAACATTTACAGAGAAGAATGAAGACCTCATCAGAGCTGTTAGTATCATTATCACACAGCAAAATCCTGACTTTACTCCTATCAATAAACCCTTCTCCGCTCTTCATCACCTCACTATCCTCCATAGTTTCAAATTCAGAAACCAAATTAAATCTTCCAAAATAAAGCAACCCAACAAATATTACAGAAAACCCATCCAAAATTCATATATAACTATCATATCTAAAAATACCCAACACAATTAACACATCAAGATCAAATTTTATGGTATTTTTTATAAAACAATTTAATTATATAAAAAAAAAGTTACACTTCTTGAAATACTCAACACAATTAACACATAAAGATCAAATTTTTCAACTATTCTTAATAACCCAACTTGACAAACAGTTAACTTATTTACATACCCAATATAATTAACACATCAAAGATCAAAATTTTCAACTATTTTTTATAACCCAAATTGATAAAAAGCTCAAAAATCATTTTTTTAAACACTTTACACAATCAACACATCAAGATCACATTTTTGTGGTATTTTTGGAAACCCAATTTGATAAATAAAAAAGTTGATGAAGCTGAAAATTGGAGGTGGTGGTGGTGGTGGAGGCTAAAGTGCGCACCACCAAAGGCGCAAGATAGTGAAGTATTTGACTTTCAGCTATTATAGTGCATGGTTTAATGAAGAAAATGAATAATAAAATGAAAAGTTTGATAGTAGTACTAAAGAGGCAATTATGAGGGAAAATATCTAAAAATATCTTGTGAGATAGGGCGCAATTTAGCCACCCACCTTGCTTGATTTGGATGGCTGAGAACAAAGTCTGCTTTCTTTGATTTCTGATGTCTGTTTTTATAGGTTTACTTTAATTGTACTTTTTGGACACTGGTTTATGCTGAGTTTGGTCTTATTACTAACGATAGAGTTATCATTGAAAAAATGACAAAAGACGATGCAAGTGGTAATCATAATGAATCCACTTGCTATATAGCTAACAAGTTTCGATTCAAAATTTTGGGGATACAACCCCTAAACGTGCCGAATTAGTGGAGTAGGTGATCATGTGATTGAAAGATTATGAGTTCAATTCCTCATTTTAACGATTTCTCAGTCGAGCATGTCACATCGGATTTGATTAGTGTGGTTTAATTGATTAAACGTGATATGCATATTGTTATACTTAAATCCAATATATGTTCAATACGCACTTAATGAATAGCTGAAGTCGGGTCAAACGTTATCAAAGAATTTTGGGGACTCAAGATTCAAAATGCCGTTCTTTGAGTTCCACTAGCCTAATGTGGAACCATCTACGAGTATAAAGACCAAACATGGCCTCGATGTAGCCTGCCGAAAAGATCTCAGCCCTTGGCGATCTTAAATAAGAAACCAATATATAAAGAAATCGACTTGATGAGCTGGGCATAAGATAGTGTAAAGAATGGAATACGTGGCAAATGGTTAGTGGTGGAACGGCAAAGAGGAAAAAAGAGCAAAAGATAGTTGGGTAGAGATAGAGAAAAGGCCACGTCACTCGAAGATCTAAAATAGATTCAAAGATCGAAGAATCAAAATCAAAGCCAAGTTATTGCAAGAAATCAGTTTTAGTTAAAAATTTATGATCAACTTTGGAGTTCATTTTTCCTCAACAATTACATGGATGGGGTCATGGGGAGAAGGATTTTGAAGTAAAAGATGTTAATAGTCGAGCTCAACCAAACGATTCGGCTCGACTCGACTTCCAGAAAGTCAAGGCTCGAAATTCGACTCGGTCACATATTGAGCCGAGCTACGGCAGAGCACTTGGCTTCGTTGGCTTTTGAGAAGCAGAAGCTCGTTAGAGCAGTTATATGAAATTATTATATATATTAAGGTGGGTTTATAATTTTATGGAGTAGTTAATTTATTATCGATGACTTGATATCATTTGTTATGATGAATTTTTATTATAATCTAGTCGATATCGATATCAAATTTATTAGTTATTGATTAATGTTCGTTTTATTATTTTTTGTCTTGTTTTATCCCTTTAAATTTTAAATTTCCACCAAATTGAGCTAGGTCGAGACTCGGCTCGGTGAGCCAACGACGAGCCTAGCCCGGCCAGAACAAAAAATTCTCTAGCTTATTTCATTTCGACTCGGCTGGATTAACGACTCTACTTTAAACTCTACCGATTTCCACTCATCTTGAACTTAGTGAAGTATTAGATTCGGTCTACCTCGATTAATCAACAAATTAGTTCCTCCATCCATTTTTCTAAAGATCATTTATTTTTGTACAAAGTTTAAGACAAATTTAAATTCATCTCATAAATATAATTTTCCTTCTATTTTTTCTTACTTAATTTGGTAAAATGAGACCTTAAAAGATGATTGTTATTTTAATAAAAATAGCTTTAGATAAGGGATGGAGGGAGTAACATAGAAAGGACTTACTTCAATCTGTCTGTGAAAGTGATAATCAAATAAATGCTTCAAGGTGAAATGCATGCACCCCAAAGACAAACTTTCGTAGCGCAACAAAGATTTTGGCCTGCCGAATTCTCATGGTGAACCAAATTGTTAGGCATGCTGGTGCATATTTGAGCAATGTCTTTATTATTAGGGTGTTAATGTGTTATAAATATAAAGGTTGACTGTGGAGATTATTCTTTCCATTATGTTGATAATGTATGTATTAGCAAGTATCTCCACTTTCAACACATTATCAATGATCTTGTAGTCTATCTAGTTATATCTAGTAAGCATACCCTGATAGTTACAATACGGATGAGGGGAACCCAATTATTTGAGTAACCATTTGCAGAAAGACTTAATTTTCGCTGTATAAATATTCTCTGTGTATAACTGTATATCTACTAATTTTAATTTTTTGTTAAAATTCAAAATTTTATGGATAGATCGAGTTAAGTTGGCATGTAACTGTTTTTCTTTTTCATGTAGTAATCGTTTGATTGTTAGCAAAATCAACTTGGGATATAATAAATTAAAATTAATTTAATGGCCACAAAATGTGTCCCATAATGATGAGATTTTGGGATTGTATAATTTACAATTAAAGCACCAAATTTTTATTACCCATAAAAACGTGGGATATAATACATTGTTATCGCTCTCTTACAAGTGGCCTCAATTTCTGTGAGTAGGTGAAAGGCAATCACAGGGCAAGTTAAGATGTCACATATCAATGAGGTCCTAATTAAAAATCGATTATAGAAATAGAGAAAGTTATGATGATGGACTCTTACTAAAAAGTTTCAATACATATCAATAAGGCCTTATCAAACAAGTTAAAACGCCATATATTCATGAAGTTCTATGCAAAAATCAATTATAGTCCTATTAATCCTCCAATATCCTACCTCTACTTCGTTCGTTGCATTCTGTTGATAGTGAATGCATCTATAAAAGAAATTGGAAGTAATATTGTAGCATTGTTATCTAAGCTGTAATAGTGACAATTGAGGTATTGGCTCTTGGTATGTTAAGAATTAGGGGGGTGCCCAAAGTTAACTTTTAATAATAAGACTACATACATCCTCCAACATATATGATATCTAACCATTGATGAATTAATGGACTAACCCATAAAATAGCATTAAGAATGTTAATTATGAATAAAGTACTTCAATCATATTCATTAAAAAGGTACTTAATCATTGATTTTGGTGAAATGTTCTAAATTATTAGTAAAAGATACTAATTTTAAGCACAACTAGAACTAATTATTTGAAGAGGATTCAACTCCTTTATGTAATTGTGATATAACCGATAATAGCGGTGATGTCGTGATCGCCCAAATTAATAGGATCGCAAATTCTGACAAAATTAACTAACTACGGGGCGTTGAAGCGTCTTTCCAATTATATGAGTCAATCTAGTAGAAATAGTTCTTTTGGGCCTATTAAAGAGAAAACATTGCCTCCTAGATCCGGTGAGAGATCTTTGAGTCTACGATGCACCAAGGTCGGCTGACCCGATTCACCATAGCGGTGAAGATGTGGCCAAGTGTAGAAGCGATCATGACGCTCAAACTGATCGAGTTGGTATGTGTGTATTTAGTAGTGTGGTGTGTTTCATAGGCCTTATTCATCAGTTGGACCCAGGGTTGGACCCTGACTGAAAATGCTATATATATCAGCAGTCCTCATGCCCTCATGCAAGCCATAATAGAATTGTTGATGGTATAAAGATGTCTCCACATTGGAAATTACTCAGATTTGGAAAACCATTCAAGGTCTCTATTGATATTGAAGTATAACTAATCTTATTATGCCTGGATATGCGTATTTGATGCCTACAGTTCATTTCAAGATACATTGCACAAGCTGGACATGAGTTTTGAGTTCATGTGGTGGTGAAATTAGGCTCCCCTTCAATTTTTGTAAAAATATCGTTATTCATTTTTCAAACTTTTGGTGATCCTTTGTCCTTACATTTTTATTGTTCCATGCTATGCAACAGAAAAAATGTTTGAACGTTATCCTTCGAACTTGGAATGTTTTTGAGAAAATAAAATAGGATCAAAACAAGAAAATGTTTCCAAATACTCAAATGTACAAAAACAACAAATCACCACATCCAAGACCCAAATAATGAAAATAATCACTAGCACATAACCATCGATGATCACTAGCACATAACCATCGATGATCACTTTTACTTCGTTCATTTTGCTTTATGAAAACTTAAATACAATTAGGCATTGATAGATATCAAACATAATACGGAGTATAATTTACCATCAAAAGTAGAGTGAACTTATCAATTGGAGTACTAAAATCACTATTCATTCAAAACGTTAAGAATTCAATAATCAGAAACATTACACAACAAGGCAGAGACTAGCAAAAGGTTATTCAGTTTATCTGGAAGATTAAGATCAATGCAAATTATCTAGGTAACAACTGCCTGCCTTGGTCGTTTCAATGTCATAGATGAGCATAAAGAGTACATCATTCAGCGACCAATAATTAGTTTGAACGAACTATTAACTTCTTGGTCACCAACCGGATACCAGCATTCTGTTGATAGTCGTATGCATCTAATGAGAAATATGCATCCACGAAACTCCCTGACGTCGATATAGATTCCAATTCTGTGGCGTCAGGTCTGCTATACTGAAGCCTTAGCCCTTCCTGGTATATTTCTGTAACCCAGCGGATCATATTACCTTCTGATGTGGCTAGCAAGCTGTAGAATAGACATTATCGAGTTAAGGTACCGTTTTTACAGCTATTTGTTTGGATTCAAGAAAATAAATCATATGAAGCTTAACATGCAACAAAGAAGTTAAGTCTCTCTTCTGAATTCTTCTGTTGCATTCTTTCATTCATCATAACGAGTTTCATGGTAAATGTAAATATATATGAGCCCAAGGGAAAAATACTACTTAAACGTACTGATTTACTAGTTATTCCTAATGTTCTTTGGTAGAAGAGATATGATGACAGAAAACAGAACAACTATCCGACCCCCCTTACTCCGCTGAGGTAGGAGTCTCTTCAGAGGCATTGGGGAATGTTGATGAGCAAAACACCTGTTAGTAACAATGATGATGAGGAACAGGGGTGGGGTGGACATTAAAGGTGGTGTCATACTTGAGCGTAGCATAGTATTACTCGGATAAAGGGTCAACACTAAAGAATAGCGCTAGCTAATGATAGGGCAGTCAATAAATGAAATGTAATTAATTACTGAAAACTACTATTTTCTTATCTACCAAAATGCATGACATACTCAAAAGTCTATGTAGAAGGAACACTTTTTAAAACCTAAATTAAAAGAAGAGAGCAACTTACTTCAGACGGACTGTAGGACTATTTAAAAATCCAGGCTTTCTGATGACCATAGGCCTCCACTCAGAATCACTACCAGATTCAGTGGACAACTTCTGAGCAAGATTATCAATAGTGTCCAGAACCCTGCATAGACTAGGTGTTGCATTTGCCACAAATGCCAGCCGTGGACGACCAGCATAGTCAACGAACTTTGAGAAGCTAACTCCAAAACGAACTTTTAAGTGCTTGCCTAAAAGCTGCAAAGGGGTATCATTGTGAAATATTTGAATCTTTTTAGTTCCTCGAAAGAATGGGACCTGAATTACAGATATAGAAGGTAAAGAGACTCGATCAACTTCGACGTAGCCAGCGGTATCAGTAATTCCAGAAAATGTACTTTCTGTAGAAGATGCTCGTGCAGCTACAGCAGAAGTTCCATCTTCAAAACTGTCAGTAGCACCCTCAGTACCTGCAGATGTGGTTTCTGTAGATGATTCGTGAGAAGCTGAAGCAGAAGTTTCGTCATCCATGGAATCAGAAGGAAGCTCTTCCCTGTTCACTTCATCAATTAGTTGACCCATCTCAAAAGGATCATGAATAATAGGGTTTGATTCGGACTGATCTGAATTTGTTTCACTTGTACTGGGTGTAACAAACTTCAAAATTGGATGATCTTTTTCTATCAGTTGATTCGCAGTAGACGGAATTAGAAGATTTTCACTCATATTGATAGGCGAAAGTGTATTTATACTCGAGTCTTGAGGACTTCTCCAGTTACTGCGGCTTCTAGTGATGGCATTAGGAGAAACCCAACTATTTTCTGGAAATATCTCGGGAAGACTAGACTCCTGTAGTTAACGAAGAATATAGGCCTTGATGGCATCAAAAGACAGAGACCAGTTAAATAAAAAACTTGAGTGGAATATAAAAGCCACTTAGAGAATTTCACAGTTGAGATGTGAGAAGATAGAGGTTTTGTTTAGGCATATTACCAAGAACAAGACAGTTGCGCAATACTTTACAACTTCCAGATTCATTCGCACATCATCTAAACTCCTGAAAGATAGCCAGAGAGATCAGTTCTTGTGCAGAAGGAAAAGTAGAACAGCTTCTAGAGGTTGCATAGACAGTTTCCTATATTTTAATAAAACACTAGAACTAATACTACTCAAACTACTACATGCAATCAAGGTTAAAACTGAAGATGCATAAAAAATCAAGAAGGGGGGAAGCCAAGACTCCACAGTTGAACCCCACAACTCCAACCTTCCAAAGAGCCAGATCACTAAATCGAAGCTCTTTTGAACAATAATCCACTTGATGTTGGGTTCAGTGAGCACAGCAAAATTAGTAGTCTTCGCAGAACTTTGGTCGGTGTAAAGCAATTTAACATACTTAGTTGCAGACATAGAAAAATTTGTAATTATTGGTTTATCAGTATATCGATTATATATAACGAGAAAATGTTTGTAAACCTCAAATATTGGTCTGATTGCAACTATTGGAGTTCTTATTGAAGGAAGTACCTTTATTGCAAAAGATGCAACATCTTAAGATAAAGCAGTTGAATTACCTATGTGTTTGCTTCCCAAGGCCAAAGTACGTAGCAAGACTAGCCATCTGCCATACGACGGAAACACACATCAGCATATTCGGCACTAAACTTTTATGTATGCAGGAAATCATCTGAAACTTAACCCCTACTTTAAGCATGCACGAACACATGGATCCAACTTCAATAATTCATTTAAAATGGAGACGAGGTAGTAAGTTTTTTGTCTTCTGGTGATGGTCCCAAACAAACAAAGAAATATCATAACTCACGGGTAATTAACTCAAAACCAGAAACCTGGAGCACATGTAATTACTCATTTGATCTCGAATTAATCCAGAACTGAGTTGGCATGTTTAAGGACTTGAGAGTAAGAGCTAATGAAATAAAAAACTTAGATTCTTTTGTTGAAATAAAGAAACTACCAAATATGCCTTACTAGATATCTTCACTCGATGGTTGGAAGCAAATAAAATTAACCTATTACGGCTCATTCTACCTTCATGTCACCAGCGCGTCTTCCAAACTTTTGGGTCAACAGAGCCAATGAGTCAAGTGTTCCCTTCGGCTCTGGGGGTGGCCTATTAATTTCTGCATACGCTTCTCGGATCCTAGCACAATCAAACCTCAGTATATTGTGACCTGCCCATATCCTCCCTGTAACATAAGAAATGACGTGATGAATATCTAAGTAGTTCCCAACAACATAATTACAGCCTCACTGGGGAAGTGGTAGTGCAAATTAGTAACCCCGAGAATCTTAATATCAGCAGCATCAATTTGTAGTTAACAGCGACATAGATAATTATCATCTAGTTCTAAATATCCAACATTATCTAAACCACAAGGGAGACAATGACCTCCACAAACAAGCTCCCATATGCATATTTATATATACAAAAGTATACATCACACCATTCATGTCCAAAATCAAATAATGAAAGAAAGATCATCTTTTTATTTTAAATAACCAAAAAGCACATCTACAAAACCATAATCAAACAACAATGATTAAACAGCAGCATAAATTTAATCAGAACCAAACAAAAAATTTCACACTAAAAAGCATTTTACAATTAATTCCAGCCAGCAAAATAATACCAATTAGTCAATTACTACCTCCATCCTAAAAAATAGTCTAGTTTGACTTTCAATCATGAGAACTGACAAAACTTTGCATCCTTAATTAACACACACAACTTTGAATTGAATTAGACTTATCATGTCAATAGTAAAGTAAATTAAAAATACTATATTTTGACATATATTTCACCAAATATCATACAACATACACAAAAACAATTCGAGTTCTCAATTTAAAAATTCAACCATCAAAATTCAAAACTAGACAGTACTTTTGAGATGGAGGGAGTAGTAAAACCCAATTATAATCAAACCTTGTAAAACTTAAAGATTAATTTAGGTAATCCTATTTGAGATGAATCTAGTTAAACATATTAAAATGTTTGTTGCATACTATTGTAATTGTCAATGTGAAATATAACTATAAATGTGATTTACATACGTTATGGAATTGATGAAAACGAGATAAATTAAAAATCATTTAATTTCGATTTACCTAATTAAACACACACATAGAAACCAAACAGGGTACACTTAAAATACACATAAATCCACCTAGATTCACCTCGATCCAAACGGACCATTAAACAACAGATGAGAATAAAGTCCAACTAGCAAAAACACAAAACATTGAGAAAAATAAAACTAACCATGAAGAATATCATAAACCTTGTCAGCAATATGAGCAAAAGAAGGGGCAGCTAATACACCATCTTTGGTAATCCCATTGCACCTCTCAGAGAGAGTAGCTATGAGAGACAAATCATTAGGACAAACCAAAGTTGAGTAATTTTCCAGCTCAATTAGCTTCCTTGGACAAACCAAAATCGACCCAAATTCAAGAATTGCATGGCCTTGACCCACACGAGTTGGTACAGATGTCTCCAAATCGAAAAATGCTATCTCAGACTTGTCTGAATTACCATTCATTGTCACCATTAGTAATGTTCCCAGATTTTTCAGAGGCTTAAATGTTCAGTTAGTCTAGTGGATATGTATTAGTTGGTGGTAATGCAATACTCTGCTTAGTCTAGTAGAACGATGTAACATGATACCGGTATCCGCTAAAATGTTAAGATTTTATCGAGGTTTTAAATAACCAAGTTAGTTTAGTGGACATGGTATTATTCTAACAATACTCTCTGCTTAGTCTAGTGGATATAGGATTTTTTCAATATATCGAGTTAAATGTTAAGATTTTATCAAATGTTTGTATACCTAGTTGGTATGAAGAACAATTATAATGATGATGCGTTCGAGTTTTTTTTTTAATGAATGGGAAAGAATTTTGATATGGATATTTATGTGTGTTTGTTGTATTTACACTATATAAGAGAGGTGGGTGGAGGTAGATTGCAAAGAAAGATTTGGGTGTTTTTTGAGGATTTTGTAGTGTTTGAGAAAAGGAGGGAAACGTGTTAAATGAAACACAACTAAGAAGGCAACGTGTGAAATTATCATTTTAGCCTTCAGCCCTTCACCGTGTTAAATTGTTAACCACACGGTCACAAACATTTGAGAGAGTTAAATCACAATATTATTAAATAACACTGATATAGGGATTACATTATTACATCATATTTTGTTGTTTTTACTTTCGATTTTTTTCACTATACAATATAGCAATTTTCGAGGGATAATAGCTTAAAAAACTAATCAAATATCAGATTACACTCTATACCATTTTCGTCATTTAACCAGATTGTTCATTACAAATCAATTTCTTAAATTCAACCCCATTGTCAAATTAATAATTGTCTCCGTTTCAAGTCTTAATGGTAAAAGTTGAATGAGATATGAATGTGATAGCAATAAAATGCTTAATCATTCATTCATTTGTAACTTTAAGTTTACAACAATCTTGCTATTTTATTTTGAAAAAGATATTTATCCACAAGCCAGTCGAGAGGCAAGTCGGAAATAACCGCTGAATGAAGTGTTATCGGCGACTTGCGTGTGTAAAATTTGGTTAGTTTAACTGGGTAGTCCACCATACATATTCTTTGCTTTGCAAATTGTAAATTAGTTAAGGAAAAGTATTCAAGGGGGAAAGATAACTCAATACATCAACTGGAGAACTAAGTTCAACTTGGTATCTTGCATCATTCTTTCCCTTGCCCCCTACCTTGGAATTCCACCATCAACATTTTAGTTTATAAACATAGTGCAAAACCAAAAGATTTTGTGTCCGAGAATGGACCATTAAATTTGCTATTGAACAACGAAACTTTAAATTGGAAAATGTATGATTGAATGAAAAGTGAAATATCTCGAATAATATGATTCACGAAAATCTATAATAAAAAACCTAGAAAATGATACTCCATTAAAGTCAATCCGAGCAAGGCCTACTTGAATTCACTAATAGCTCTACTTATGTTATGTGTATTTTGTTAACCTCTATCTTGTTCTAAGCAAGAAACTTGAGGAACATTTGTTCCCTTTACCCAGCCATGAGCACTCGTACAAAATGATTTAACACTCTCTCCTTCTTTGCTAGACCTAATGTGTATGTCCTCCATGAAAACTTCATTATCGGAATAACAAAGTCCAATGTCACCATGGCTTTCCCCTTTGAAGTCCCGACGACATGTCTGTATGTCACGTTGCTAACTTTCACGGCGTTTTCCTGCATCGACGAAACAATAATTTAGATTACTTTCCCGTTAAAATGTGCACAATGAGAGCGCTTTGATACGCTAGATGCGTTTAGATGCGTATATTTAATAGCGTGACCGTTTTATTCATCTATGCCTAGTCGGGTTTTAAAAGAACCTACGTATTATTAACACAGCTTATCATTATACATGAGTGGTAAATGTATCAATATTTGATACTACGTATGTGAGTAGAATACTCACCTGATTAGAGCATATTTCATGATCACAGTAGAATTGATTGACAATGATAGGATTATCTGTGTCTATTACTGATATTCTCTCAAAGGTGATGTGTTTAGCATATCCTCTGCCTCCCTGTTCACATGATAGGCATATATTATTGAAATAGTGACAAATAAAGTGGTTCAATTTTTAAACTACATTAGATATTTAGTACCTGCCATGTCTTTATCCTGGCTCCATTTGTACTTCTATTGAAGATAACATCATTAACATGAATATATTCAACTCTGTCTTGGGCTCCATTCTTTCCTAGGCTCCCAATGCTGAAAGGAGATGTTATAAAACACACAGTATCACTAGTAGAAAACTTACCTAATGCGTTTACTAAAAACCCGGAACACGCCATTCTTTTTGGGACGCCACTCCAGATTGTTTGCTCTACAAGCCTTATCACAAAGCTCTAAGTATATAAAGTTTGGCCAAAGTATACACATGGCATCTAAGCAATATTTTAAGAATAAATTATGGTAAAATAAATAATAAAATATATACCGACGTCCCCGACGCATGATATGTCTCGTACATAAATAAAAACCCTACCCCTTTTCTTTTTTCATCAAGAAAATCTTAATTCACCCCCCTCCCCCCAACCATGCCTCTCTCCTCCCACGCCCAAAAATCAAGGCAAGCCGCTTTTTCCCCTTTTTTCGCTTTTTTCCAGCTTTTTTGTTGCTTTTTTATTCAGAATTATCGAGTAAATGTTATATATAATTATTTGTTTATATTTAATTATGATTTTAATTCATTTTATCATTTAATTCTCGCTCTTTTGTTTTTTTTTCAGTTTTTTGTTATTTATATAATTATTTAATTATGATTTTAATTCATTTTTAATAATGTAATTATTTTAATTAATTGTTTACTTCGAATTGTATTACATTATTAAATTGAATTGATGGTTTTTAATTCAATTTTATTAGTTGTAATTGAATTAGAATTGAATTTGGGGTTAATTAGATCGATTGAACTCGGTATTAATGGAATTGCGAATTGCTAAATTCGGATTGCTAACCGAATTCGGATCGTTTAATTTTGATAATTGAATTTTATATAATTGAAATCGAATCGAATTGAATGAAATCAATCAACAGATTGAATCGAATTTGATTTTGGCTTGAATTTAATTGAATATGATTTAATCATAATTGAATTCGCTTGATCAATACATTCGGAAAGCTGTAATTAAATTAAACAGAGATCGAATTGATTTTGCTCGATTCAATTGAATTGAATTTAGTTGATTTAAATTGAATCGAATGTGTTGGAATCAATGTGCTTAATCAATTCTAGTTGAATCGAATCAATTTAACTAATTGTTGTTGTTTTAATTTTAATCGAGTTCAACTTGAAACGAAGCTTCTATGGCTCCTCGCGGTGGTAAGACTAGGTCGAAGGTTAATCGGACCGAAGAAGTGGGACATACCTGCAGTAAGTGTATTTACCTAAGCAGGCCGAGGGGTGCTCATCCGGCCCTTACTATAGAGAGAAATACTAGGCCCCCTCCTCGATATACCCAGCCATGCTCGATCCGAGGACGATATCCGCTTATTTAATTTGTCATATTTGTCTCTAATTTTGTCTAATAATATAATTTTTTATTATTGTTTAATCTATTTCGTTTTGTTGTAATTTGTCTCTAATTTTATTTTTATATTTAATCTATCATTATATTTAACCTCTTATTTTGTTTAATTTTGTAGGGAAATTCAAAAAGGTAATTATTATCATTGTCTCATAATACATTGTCACATAATATACATTTCATTTTTTTTACTATTGTTTAATCTATTTCGTTTTGTTGTAATTTGTATCTAATTTTGTTTTTATGTTTAATCTATCATTATATTTAATCTCTTATTTTACCCTAAATTTTATTTTAATATACTATTTTACTATATATTATACTGAAATTAAAGCAGAAGTGCTGCGAAAGGCTTAAACAATTAAAATAGTACAAAAAATACCGATTATAAGACAAGCAAAAAGGCTCGTAAAATAAAATAGCTCGCGAATTACATAAAAATTAAATCAAGGGGCTGTGGGTCTACTAAAAAGCCATTTTAATATTCTTTAATATTTGTGTTGTTGTTGCTCAAGGTTAACGTTAATGTTTCAGGTTGCGGTTATGTTTGTATTGTGTTAATGTTTATGTTTGTGTTTGTGTTTATGTTTTGTGTCAGGTTATTATTGTTTGTGTAGTCGATTTTGTGTGTTTGTAGCCTCGGTTTCTACAATACTTGTTGCAACTCAAAGTCGTATTATTTAAATTAATGGTTTATCACGTCACGCGTCGGTCATCGAATTCATGTTTATCCGTGCATGGCATCGTTAGCCTCAAAGTAGCCGGTTTTATCAATACGTATATGCCGTCAGATGTCAGGGCATCGGGTCCAAAATAAATAAAAAAATAAATTACTATTGATAAGGTATCGGTTTGGCATCGGTTTAAAATATATAAAACAAAACAAAAAAAGATAGAGCATCGGTTTGGCGCTCTGTGAAAAATAAAGAAAAAAGAAAATAAAAATATATAAAGATCGCGATCAAAATCGCCGTGAGTTTAAGGTCAAGGCCAAGATGGCGCCGATATTAATTTAAGATTGAAACCAACGCCGCAGAGCCTCCCGCCGGTATTGCCGGTCATGGCCATATTTCAGAAGGTTTTCTGTAGTGTAGCAAGATATCTATTAAATTAATTAATCAACTATTGATTTCACCTTATCCCATGACCAGGTCCACACATAATATTATTCACTTGTACATGAGAAGCTCCATCAACTATAGATATGCAATCATCGCCTGAATTTTCAATTATGTTAGCTTTCAAATGGATGAACATAGGGAAGCAAATTCAAGTAATCACATATATATAGGCATCTTGAGATCATTTTCCAATCAACCGCCACTTTGGAGCATGTTTTGGAATCATGGACTAAACGATCACATTTATCATATTTAGGGATGAATGTATAACATTTGTGACAAGGGCTAAACTGCTACGTTACCAGACTAATGCTTGAACTATATATTCAATTATCTCCAGACAAACACGTCATAAATCTGAAGGATCTATATTACCTGTTCGAATGGTGGAATGAGCAATGGAAACATATTTGCAATGAGCAACATGAATGCCATCTGTGTTGGGACTCTTCTCTGGTGAATGTATATGTAAATCCTCCACATTTGCTGATTGCAAACCATCCAAAACAACATGCATTCGAGGGTTGTTTAAGAAGTGTAAACCACTCAAATGAACATTGCTGGAATCTGAGATCTTAAAAGCCTGTGCACATACATTTGGCTTCATGTTTGATGTTTCATATCCACTACATTATTGTAACATACCTTTGTACAATTTATGGTTTATTTTTGTATTATTTATATGGTTAACACAATTTTTTTGTATTATTTCTGGTTAACGCAATATTTAATTTTCTTGTACTGAGTATTCTTCATGTATTCTTGATAGACCATTGTCCCTTATTCTTTTGTACTACTTTCAATTCAATTTAAATGAGACTTTTGATTTAACAATAAAAAAATATTCAATTTTAATCATAAATAAAACAGTTATTAATTTGGAACATGATAACACAAAAGTATATCATGTGTATTTTTTATTTTTATTGACCTTTTGATATAAATACAAAGTTAAACAATGAAGATAAATATGAAGTTAAACGGTGAAATATAACTTCAAAAATAGGTTTCTTTTTAAAAATAAAATAAAAATCTCCTAGTTAAATTAAAATTAAATTATTGCTTCAAATTTGTGTTGACTATTTTGTTAAAAAATATTTTAGTTCAAATCAGGATGAATTTAAAATTAATTTCTATAGTTGATTGAGTGTAGTAGACTTACAGTAGGTCTCTTGATCTGCAAAGAATGGAAAATTAAATTGTGAAAAAATCAAATATGATTGAAACATAATAAGAGAATGTGCTACTTATAAATCACACAACGTAAGAAAATTAAAATCAAATGTGATTGAAATATTATGAGAGAATATGCTAGTTTCAAATAAACTAAGCAAATGAGGGGAAAAGATTTACCTGTAAATCCCACCATATTTGTCCTCTACCATCAACTGTACCTTTTCCATGAATAGAAATACCATTAACACCTTGGAACTCTATCCAAGTCTCACAATTGTTGTAGCATCTCCATTGTGTAGGGTGTTTAGGTGCTACAATTTGTCCATTTATCTGCATTTCAATTATTTTGATACAAAAATGTAAACTTCTATACAAATTTAAAGGTACGTAAACCATTATAACGTTTTAAAAATGTATTTTATACTCCGTATCATGTTAATGTTCAAATACTATCTTCATCCTTTTAAAAAAAATCATTTGACTAATTTGCATATACTTTAATTTGATGAGTATGAGAGATTACCCAACTAATAATTCCCACCCCTTGGATACTTTCCAAATGTGTACAACTTTAATTTGCTTTGTCGTTTAGATTGTTGCTTTAGTTTAAGAGTAATTTTTTCTTCAATTCTTCCAACATTTTGTCAAAATGAGAATGTTATATAAGTATAATACACTTAAACATGGACTTCACTTGAATATTTTCAATAATATATATCCATTTGCACATTATAGGTATCGTGCATGTAGATTTATAAATAAACGGAACACTTGCTGCAAAATCACAAGTGCACTTCATTATTAAGATTTAAAGGATTTCATTTATTCTTTGGATCAATAGGTAACTTGTGTGTAATATTAGAGACCGTATGTAATTTGTCAATTATATATTTAGGATCAAATGATAAATTGTCATACACTATCTGGGACCAAATCATCAATTAACTCAGAAATAATTGGATATATTTTTTGACAAATTATTACCTCCACGTTGATATAGGATGATTTGCATGGCCCTTTAAAGGTTAAAGGGTTAACATAGAACGTCTTCCCTGGAGGAATCACCATCGTCGACGCAAAAAATGAGCCTTCACACGTTGCTTTCCATGCTTCCAAAATTGCCTACACCAAAAGCACAAAAATGTCAAATGTCAAATTTACAATTTATAATAAATTATAAATGATTCAATCTTAACCAAATGTATCATAAAATATTAAAATGTCAACCAAAATGTGATACTATATGATCTCATCATAGACTTTGTTAAATTAAAGTTCAATTAAGCCACTTCAACAATATCTCCATACATAGTATTCATAACATTTTCATTAACAACACGCAAATAAATTTTTTAAGGTTGTCATCATACTTCAGTATCATCATGAAGATCATCTCCAACCGCTCCATAATCAAGCACATTATGCACCGGGGAAAGAAGAATCCTCCGGGCCTCTTGCAAAGGGAAAATCAAAGCAACAATAATGACAATGAACTGGAAAAATGATTCTCTCCCAAACATTTTGACAACTGATGAAAATGAAAATGAGAAATGAATTTTATTTTTCTTAAATGCAAACAATCGACCCAAGGGTAGAGCTAGTTGATAGGTAGTTTAGTGTGGTTAAACTAGGACTAATGGAGACCTATCATCTAATGAATTATATATAATGATGGAATCTGAAGAGATTGAACTTAAGACGAACATAATGACTTAGGTAGTTTAGTTCTTACAGCTATCTTAAGTGAGTTTGAAACTGAGCAGTTAAATAACTCCTCTTTGCTTCATTGTCCAACTTTCCCACGTCCCTTATAACAAGGGAATGCATGTAATATTAATAAATCCCGCCATAAGAATATTTTAATAAATGATGTATTTTTATGAGAAAATGAAACAATTAGTTCGAATATCATAAATAATTTGAGCTAGCATTATTAGTATCACTAATATTGATATTAGTATTAAGATTAGAGTAATAATGGTTATTGTCAAATTGAGTTATGCATGATGAGCCAGCAAAACCGAGCATCTCGCTAGCGCAACTTCCAGGCTAGTTCGCTCGACGATCCGGCTGCTAAGTCTGCTTGATAGCTTTTTATCACATACATATTTCTTTTATTATGAAAATTTTGCTATAATGTTTTATAATTTCAATTTCTTATGATTATTTTGTTATGAATATCTATTTTGTTAATGTTAATCTCTATTTCAAATTAATGGTTACTCGTACGTAATTGATTAAGTAGATTAAATTTATGTTAATCCTGGAATTTAGATTTAAGTGAGCTAGCTCGGAGCTCGGCTTGGATTTGACTCTGCTTCATGAAAGCTCGCCGAGCCTAGTTGAGTGTAAGGCTCGTTTAGAACCCGAACCGAGCAACAAATTATTCAGCTTGGGGTCGGCTCGTTTACAGCTCTATTGTCAAACAAGAAAATTGTTTTATAAATTTTGAAATTGTAGTTCAAGGATACTACAAATGGATTATATAACATTAGTTTCAAGTAAGATTATTAACAATTTTATTAATTTAAGAAGTTATTAGAAACTTATTTAACTAAAAATATATTGTACTTTTTTAGATAAAGATAATATTTGTATTATAAATGCACAATGTCAAAAGCTGAAACCAAAACTCCATTTTTGTTATGACCAAATGATATTTGGGTCCTTCCTCTATATTTAATTATCTTCATCTTATTATTAATTAGTAGTTATGGCACCATTATACCATATCTATCAAGCCTCATTCATTATACGATTTACATAATTATGATAAATTAAATATAATTAATAAGGTATTATGGAGTTACATGTATTTTATCATTTATTCAATTTTTATGTAAAGAATGAAATAGAATTAAGAAGGTATCATGGGAGTTACATATGAATATTTATGTAAATGATTAAATAGAATTAAGAAATTATCACGAGAGTTACATGAATTTATCATTGAAGCACATATAAATATATGCAAAAATTTTACTTTAGAACAAAAGCTACTTAATATTTTAATATAAAATAATTAAAAGAATAATAAAAATATTACATTTATCATTTGTTTAATTTTTACGAAAGCACTAAATAGACTAAGGCTTATCAGCGAGAGTTACAATGAATTTTATGTAAATGATTAAATAGAATTAAGAAATACTCACGGAAGTTATACGAATTTTTCTAATAAGCACATATGAATATATGAAAATATTTTACTTTAGAAAATTGATAATTAATATTTTAATATAAAATAATTTTAAAAATAATAAAAATATTATATTTTACTACTAACAAAAATAATCATAAAAAAATTTAATTAAGTATAATTCAATAAGGTATCATCAAGTCACACGACTTTTATAATTTCTAATTTTTATATAAACTAATATCAAGCAATATACGAATATAAAATATTCGAATACGCAAAAAAATGATGTCAGAACTTTTAAGTCGTGACAATACATGTTTGATTATATATACATTAAAACAAAATATATGACAAAATATATTTTTATAATATAATACATCCATACAATTTCGATTTGAATCGATGCAGTGAAATACAATAATGTATTTATGTATTATTGTATTTACTTCATTGTAATTACAACTCATTAAAATGCTTGAAAGTTACACAAAAACTAATGATAATTAAAATTAATAATTATATTTATGTATTTATTACACTGGCCATAAACCTTAATACCTTTAAATACATTGGCCTCATTATCGTAGAATCGTATTTTGCCATGTCATGACAGCGACGCTGGAAACTGAGTTTCGATTAGCTACTTTAGCGCGACATTCAAATTGAGGCGAAGATTTAACTCACAAAAGGTAGAGATTAATCACGCTCGTGGAATGCGCTGAATTCCGCGATAATCATGAGTACGCTTATCTATATTAGTTTTTGTGTTGATTGTTTGTGTACGACAATGTCGAATAATGGGTCATAAGCAGGGTGTTTTTGTGGATTTATAGGCTGCTCGAGTAAGCTGATTGAGTCGAGTTAGACGAGTTGATTATGAGCGTTTTGATCATTTTGTACAGGGATGCTTTGGTTGGGCTTGATCATATTGACGAAAGTTGTTTGGTGGTCATTAGAATGTGACAGCTGAAGCCAGATTATCCCAGATTCGGCTTCAGACTTCCCAGATGAAGGCGATGTATTTGCCCCTGCATCTTACGAGCGGATTAGCTTATGTCGACGGATAAGCCTATGCTGACATGTGCGCCTTTAGTTGTTGAACTTATCAGCTTACGCCGATCAGCCTGAAATGAGTCGAATACACATCGAGCCGAGTTGAGTCGAAATAAGGCTGAAGCCATATTGGATTAAGTCGAAATGAGTCGAGTTGAATTATGTTGAGCCGTTTGAGTTGTTAGTTAAAAAGGCTGGTGGCGCATCATTACAGAGAAGTCACACTACATTTTCATTGTTTTCTTGGAGACGACGATTATAACAAGATTCCTTACTGGGTGACAGACAAGTTAGTCAATTTCTACTCTTACGAAATTACGATAATCAGAATGCTTGTGATTGATATATTTTTATGATGAAAGCATGATCATGAGCTCGTAGATGATATTTTTATGTTATAAATTGGCCCGAATTATGTAGTATTCTGGAAAAAAAATCTATCTATGTTATGCGAACTTAACTATTCTTATTTACTCTACACGCTGGGCGCAAGCACTTCACTCGAGATAAAGATTTAAGTTCTCTTCGCAGTTTTACAATCTCTATCTGCCATGGGAGGCATTTTATTTGTGTCAGTTGACAAAGCAAGATCAAGCCTGACAATGTGTGAGGGACTGAAATATTAAAGTAGACGGGTGGCCGTAGACCTCACGCCTTCTTGTTGTTTTGGTTATAAAGCACGCTTATATCGCTGCTTATTTCTTTCGATGTCGATCAGATATTGCTGATATTTCTGCATTTCGACAGCTATTGTCAGAGAGGCTATGGCTTCATGTTGTGAACACCATGCATTTAATTATTTTCTTAAAAACCGCTCTTCTTAATGCATTATTTTGGTTTATTTAAGGAAGGTAGCTTCAAATCATCCCATTTTAAGGACTTTAAGGTCCTGATTTTGACGATTCTAACTCGCAATACTGCATGTCAAGATAGAGGAGTTTCAGATTTATGAATAACTATCAATCTTATTTTTTTTTAATAAAAGATTAAATATGTTAGAATACACAAACTCATATCACTTTTTCATAATAATAAAAATACAGGATAATATACTTCTAAAGAATTTGTAGTTCAATATACCTCCAAAATAAAAATAAAAATTATAATTTATTTGAGCCAAAAATTGTAAAGAATCCTCATTAAAGTCATAAGTAATGTCATCTAATTTATCTTAAATACTAATGAACTCAAACTTCAATTATTATACTTAAAATGAAAATGAATTTAATTTACTAATACATTTATAATTATTTACTTCAAAATAAGTAAACTTATTTTAATATCATTGAAAATTTTAAATTATTAATCTGTTAACTTTATATTATTTTGAAGATGCATTATTTATACTTATGATTATAATTTTCATAAGACATAGAATACAATTATTAATTACAAAATATCGAAATTTCAACTCATCTAGTTTGAATCTCAAATATTTGATATAAATATCTAATAATATTATCATCTTTTAATTTCATAGTAATCAGACATTTATATATAGTTAAAGATAATAAAAACAGCAATCCCATATGAATAACCATCCATCTATATTTTATAATAGATTAAAAGAAAAAACTAACATTCTTTAAATATAATTTATTTGTGACAAACAGCACCAATTGTAGTCATAATTAATAAACTATCTTAACTAAATTTAAAATTAATAACGAATCATATCTTAATAAGATTTGTATAATTACTTGAACGGTAAAATTTTTGTATTTATTTTGAATATGTTATAATATACTTATGATTGTAATTTTCTTGCCGTAATATATTGCCGACATCTATAAAATATCAACATAGCTTAACTTCACAATTTATAAACATTCAATATCATTATCATATTTTGCATGATAGATTTATATAAACATATACTTTTGTAAATGACCTGATTAAAATGTATAAACCTATAACCTTTTTAATTTAAATGGTGCATATTGTGATTTAAATCATAAATGAGAATAGAAACATATATCAGAGTAATAATTTTAAATTAATATAATTTTGAAAACTCTTTTGTGCATTAATATCATGGAATATAATTGTATGTTTATATCAAGAGGATGCATTAAGAGCCAATTAATAAAACAAATAAATGTTAAATAATAATAATTAACCAATTATACAACAATTACCTAATAATAATAATTTAGACGGAATTTAAAGAAACGATTCGACAAAAACACAAGTTAAACACCATTGAAGACATTCTCACTTTAAGGCGATATATAGATATAGATTTGTCAAGTAAACTTCTAATTTTTATATTTACATTTTTAAATACTGGCATAGTTGTATGGCTGCACCAGTATTTAACTGGATATACTAAATTACTAGCGAGGAGACACATGCACATAAAATATTATTAACTAATGATGAGTTGGGTATACATACATGAAGAGTTGAAATAGAATATAACCATTTCACCTATTAGCTATTACTATATGATATGAAATACATGCCTCAAATCTTCAACATTGCAACTTCTTTTTCTTTTTTCCTGTTGATTTCATCCCTGGAGTAGAAAACCCACCAGGCAAAAATATACTTGTAAATGAGAAGTGCCCAAAAACTATATCAAGTAATTTGCTTCAATGAAATGAATATCAGCCTCATACTGCAACTGGTTCTGGCCGCTTGCTCGCCTTGATGCCTTTGATTGCTGATGAATAAGTAAAATGTAAAAATTAACATACATTATCACTTGTAATAAGAACTATGTCAATATGTATAATTGTACCTTCAGCATAGTCAGGAGCACCGAAAACAGCAGAGCCAGCGACCAGTGCGTTAGCTCCAGCCTCGATGACCTGAGATTGCAGTAAAAGTGATGCCACAAGAATGACGAAAGGAATCATTTGTACTTAGATCTTATGGTAAACAAAATATACAAATGCATAAGAATTTTTGTAGAGATGAATAGCTTTATAAAAGCAGGGAAGGATCACCTTATACGCATTTTTAGGGGTAACTCCACCATCTACCTCAATCCATGGGTTCACCCCCTGCAGAAACAAATCGCAAGGTAAGTTCTTTCTCAATAATGAATAAGAAGGCTAGAGTACTGTAATTGTTCATGCTTCATACCTTCTCAACGCACATTCTCCTTAATTCCGAGATTTTCTTCACTTGGCTTTCAATAAAGCTCTGTCCACCAAATCCAGGGTTTACTGACATAATTAATACAAGATCGACCACTGCAACACAGATAAATTAATAACGATTTAGCGGATTTGATAGCACCATAATATACTACAGGTAAATGAAAGTTCAAGTACCAAATATATATCCAGCTTCTTGTGGAAGGTTGCACCACTCAGATAATTTATGTATTGCTTGTAAAAGTTAGAAAAGAGATTATGGGAAATCCCAAGTTTTTCTCTCAGCTAGTTCACAGATTAAATCAATTTCTGTAGCCATATAGTTATTTTTTTCCAGCTTTTACCAGGAAAAGTAGAATCTTATAATCAATTTTAACTTGTAATTAACTTGTAACAGAAGTGTGATAAACCGATAAATTCTTTACCCTCCGAGGATTGACTAGTCTAAGAAAGTGTGATCAAGAACCAAAATAAAATCATATGATTGTCCAATTTGTCGTCTAACATGCCGAGTTCTGAGTCATATGAATAAATCAAACAACACTTGGAGCAACTTTGACATCATACTGAATATTGTAAAATGGAAAAGTGGATTAAACAAATCATTGTTATCGTCTTATGCAATATTATAAAATGGAAAAGTGGATTAATACTAAGTGAGAAGACTGACGTAAAGAATAAGTAAAGCTTACCATCAAGAACATACTCAATAGTAGTCAAAGGGGTTCCGGGGTTCAGTACAACTCCAGCTTTAGCTCCCAGGCTTTTAATCTGAATAATTAGGAATCAATAGTCAAAACATAGAAGATTGAGCTGGCTCATGATTAAAGCTTCCCATAGCCCCATAAAAATAGAATCATGGTTGATGGATCCACCAGATAGATGGAGTTTAAGGAACCTCTTATCATTATAAACACATAAACAAGTTTTTGCTGCCCACAGAGAATTTCCTCAATTCTTTTTGTGGATATTATGGTGTTTACCGTAGTTTTTCCCCCACAAGAGTACACAAGAATCATATGGCAAATAATTCTACGTTCATAGGCATAAAAAACATCTTACTTGGTTAAGTGTTCGGTGCAAATGAATGGTGGAAGATTGTTCACAATGGACGCTAACAATATCAGCTCCAGCCTTTATAAAATCAGGAACTCGCTGTTCAGGTTCTACAATCATCTGTATTTATGAGTTTCATGTTAGCCAAAGATTATTCTTCACCTTATACAAAAAATAAATTATATTTTCCAAGACCTTATGAATGTCAGTACCAGATGTACATCCAATGGAAGGTCTGTGATAGGGCGCAGGGCATCGACAACAAGAGGGCCAATTGTTATATTAGGAACAAAACGGCCATCCATTACATCAACATGAATCCAATCACAACCAGCCACCTCAACGGCTTTGACCTAGATGGGTAACAAGAACAGACTAGATGAATATCCAAACAGAGACATATCACGAAACAAGGGTAGGTCTTGCTATCGATCATAAAGTGTAAAGCCAACCTGCTCCCCAAGCTTGGAAAAGTTGGCAGAAAGAATAGACGGTGAAACAATAATATCACTCTTAGAGAATTTATCAACGCGAGAAGCCTTCACAACTGTTGAGTTCTTCCTCCTGATTACAAACACAGAAATGAGAATTATAAGAAAACCTCAGAGAATTACATGGAATCACTGATCTACCAAGTTTCGCATGTGCAAATGAGATAGGAAGTATTTTTCTGAAATTAACAACATACTCATATAAGAATGAGTAAGAGCTCAAATAAAAGAAACATATAAAAGAGGCAACTTAGTGAATGAAAGCATTGGCTAATAGAGAAATGAAACTTGTTCTCATTCCAGGCGGGAGTGGAGTTGAATAAAGCATGTTGGGTCTTCATAAGCACAACACATGAGACATATAGAGGTGATATATTGTAGCAGCACTGACTAACTCAACAAAAATTTACAACGAACAGTTTATTCCTGAAAAGGTAAGATATTGAAGTCCAGAGATGAAATTTCTCGAAACTGATTTTCCTATGTACCATTTGAGAAATCGAAACCTCCACTACAATAACAATGGTCATAACTAGCGAAGGTTACAAAAGGTTATAGGTAGAATAAATGAATTCTTGCACGAAAACCAACAATAGGGTATATACAAATTAGTTTCCAAATACTCTGTACTAAAGAAATATGTAGCTTCGACCAATATCCAAGGGCACGAAACAGATATTCATCTACTGTGCACATTATCTTGAAGATTACTATCGAATAGGAAAAACTAACCACCTACTGTTTTAGTGAATATGCAATGACCAGTCTACCAAAAAGATGTGAAGGATAGAATTTGTGCTACAATGACTAACTAAAAGATTCAGAGATCCTATAGTTCTTACACTCCATAATTTAATCTTTTAATTAATGTATCACCTGCACTATAAAATGCAATTGAGGCAAACCAATACACTTCCACCTATTATAGCTCATCATAATCATATACAAAGAATTGCTAAACCAGCTCAATAATCTTCATTTTCAACCACAAAAACTTCAGATAGCCCACAAATTATTCTCTTTATAGTGAGTGACACAATTTCTTCATAACAGAATCAATTATGAATCTCCAGTGCAAAATGGCAAAGTTTAGTCTAAGTATATTCAAGCTAACTTTGGATAAATAATTAAACAAATGAATCAATATGAGTCATCATCAATTGAAAAAAGAACCAATATCAATAATTGTGAATTAAACATTCAAATATAACAAGTCTAACATGCAACAAAAAGCATGACTTTTTAGGACCATCTACAAAATAAATCAATCATATCAACAAAACATAACTTATATTGAAAGGAAACTATATATAATAATCATTCTACATATTCCAACATTTTATTAAATCAAAATTCAAAGCATATAAATAATAAATTTATTAACTACAAAAAATACTATAACAAATAAAAATTCAATCTTTAACAAATATACAAAAAAGGGTACCTTGAAAAAGTCAATGACTTTGGATTAGATAAAGAAGAACCCTTCTTAAACAAGGTGATTGTTGACTGAATTGAAGCAGATGAACTCAAAGTAGAAGCTGTTGCCATTTTTAAAAAAATAATTTTTATTATTGATTTTCAAGAACAATTTCAACCTCTCGAAAAATGATTAAAGTTGACCAAAATCTTTATTGGGTGTCTCAAATTTGATGTAATAATATGTTAATGTAAGAATAAATATTCAAGAAGAAGTATAAGGATGACACGTGGAGGATTGTTTGGTGTCGGAAGGTGTGCTTATCTGCAGTGGTTGGTTGGTTTTGTTCTGTCTGATTGCCTTTGCTGCTTCGCTTGGGAAGGAGTGTGCGAAGGAGAGGTACAGTGTGGTCCTCGAGTCGGGTTATATGGGACTGGGATCATAATTCGAATTTGGTTCTATGATTCGTTCAAAATAAAATTTCGGTTCGAAACTTTGAGTTGGAATCGAACTGTGTATGTCCGTGAACAGATCGATAATTTGGTCCATTTTTAAAATTAAATATTATAATTTATTTACATTATATAAGCACGATTCGAAATAGCTTCGAGTGGAACGCAAGTCGCTAGGAGTCGATTCGATTATCAAGTTCGGTATCCGTTTCGATTATGTCCCGAATCCGGTACATATCAACTTTTCCCCATTTTGAGCCGATTCCGGATTCGAAGTTTAGACTCGACCAGACGGAAATAAGCTTTGACTCCACTGATGAATCGGAGTAGATTCGCATGGTAAACCGACATTTGTGATTGATAACAACCTGTAGATAATGGGACTCAATTTTTTTCAATTAGATTAGTCAAGTTTACGATTGTAACAACAACTTGAGATTTATTTCAAATTTTCAATTAAGAGGCGAGTAATTGCCGTCAAAACGGTGATAAGCGATCCCGAAATACTACAAAATGACAAAGAATACTTAAGCATAGCACGTGAGAGTGTCAATAGACATATTTTCCATTCACGGAAATTGAAAAATAATTATTTGATCATTTTTTAAGTTCTAGCACTCAATTAATTTTCTTTGTTTAAATGACACTCTTTCTTATAAAAAGACTAAACTGCCCTCAAATCATTTTATTCATTTCCTTTTCTTCTTCTTCTCTTTCTTCCTCAACCTACTTTTTTTATTTCAAAAATCACCACCACCTCCCCCATCCCCACCCCTCTCCCTCCTATTTTTGCGACCTCCATCCTTTCCCTTCCTTTTTTTCGCGATTCCCTCGCCCCAACTTCTCATTTTCGGACTTTTTTTCCAAAAAAAAAAATGGGATCTAAACCTTTCATTCTTTCATCCGATTTTTCTTAAAATCAAGCTATATATGTTATTTATATGGGAAAGAACAAAAAATAAATGATTCTCTATGGCTTTCTACGAATTTATGGTTTGTCTAAAAAAAATATTTCATGGGTTTGTTAAAGTTTCAATTTTTTGGGTTTTTGTTAATATAATTCATAGTTATTCAATTATCTATTAATTTCTTGAAGTTCTTATTATTTTTCCTCATGTCAGGTTAAAAATTTGTGAATTTTCTATAAAATTAAATATGAGTAATTTGATTGTAGTTATTTTTCAAAAAATAGTTTAATTCACTATTATTTCGGCAACCCGGTGAGATTTTAGCATTTGGTTCAGGTGAGAATATCAGATACATCAGAGGTTTATAATGCCACTATACGCCATTATACGTCAAGATATTGTACCCATGTATAATAACGTATAATGATGATTGGGCGTATATCAGATTAATCCACCGCTGCATTATCATTCAAATATAAAACCTATTTTATCTTATTTTTGCGATTACTACAAATGATGCTCGAATCGAGAGTAGAACATTACATAAAAGACTAGGTAATATTAGAATATACACTGCATAATTAATCTATAGAAAAAGCATATTTTTCTTTAATATACGGTAATTTTTTTTCAATGTATACATTAATCATGTAATATTTGATATCAACAAAGTATTGTTTGGACTCAATTTGAAATATATAATATGAATTACATTCTAAAAAATAAGTTACGATTTCAATACATAATTATTTGGTTCCTAAATGAATTAAACTCCAATCGTTGTTTCATTCTTCAAAGTGTTTCCTTCTTCTCAGGTTGTCACACTTTGATTGACAACGTTTTGAATTCACTAACTTTGTTTCCAACGACCCACATTAAAAGTATGATATTGCTTAGTCTTCAAATATAAAAAAGCATAAGATCGATTTAAATACAATATAGGCTCAAATATATCATTATACATCATATAAATATTATAACGACGTATATCGACGTATAACGAGTACACAATGGCGATAGTAGTCTATAACGAGAATAATGTACATTTGAAATGTTCTCACAATACACCCATCACACAAAATGCTGCTTGTCACCGACTCCGCTGACATAAAAATACATAATCAAATTACTCATATTCAAGCTTTTTATAGAAAGTTCACAATTTTTAACACATCCATAAAGTAAACCTAATAATAACTTGAAGAAATTAATAAATAATCAAGAACCATAATTTATTAACAAAAAACAAAAATCAAAACTTTAATAAACCAAAATATTTTACACAAACCAATTCAAGAAAAGCATGTAATCGCTTTCTGATTTCGTTCTTACACATATAAATAACATATATATAATTTTCGATTTCAAGAAAATCTGACAAAAATGTAAGGTTTTAAATGCCACTTTAAAAAAAAGTCTCGGGGTACAAGGGGAGAATTGTGAAAAGTGGGGGAGTAGAGGGATTGAGGTCATGAAAATGGGAAGGATTGCGGGTGTTGTGGTTTTGAAAAAACAAGTTTGAGGAAGAACAGAAAGTAAGAAGGTTACAAGGTTTATAATAGTTAAATTAAAAATTACACATAAAGAAGTACTTTTTATAAGGAGGTCATTAAACAAAAAATTAATCTGTTGAATTTTAAAAAAGTTGTCAAAGTAGTGTTATTTTTTCAATTTTCCAAATGGTATTTTATATACATATTCTACCTATTCAGGCTGAAATGTAAATAAATTATGTACAGGTCAAGATATAAAAAATTATGACGCTTTCCGACATGAGTAAAAAATATAAAACGTAGCCACACACAAAATTTATAAATTTAAGGAAAAAATATAGTCATATATATGTCATTTTCTGGGTAAAGGTAAAATTAATATTTTTAAAAAATTTGGGGCAGTATCTATGAATACCTCGCTCCCATGTCATAGCCTTTATGTCAAGCCAATCATTTCCTAACTGCTATACACACACCAAACAAGAAAACGGGGCGGCTGAAATTACTAAATACCCCCAACGAACACGGATCATGTTTACAAGAATAGGCTAATTTGTCCAAAGTTAGTTAATAAACAATTAATTATACACTTGTTAGTAGAGTAACGTTTAATTCAAGCATTAAACAAACAAACAAACAAACAATTTTCAAAATGATCAAAGAGTCGCTGTTGTTTACAAACCTTGTCGAATTCAGATGCTTACAAACATTAAACTAAATTGCTAGGTATTTAACCAAAAGAAAAAATCGAAGACACAAAAATATTTTGCGCCATTTTTATCGATATCGAATCAAAGACAAATACTTATTACATTTTGTCAGAATTACTTACACGGTAATGTATTTCTTCGCCAGATGGACATTACATCTAAGATTCTCCTGATAGAAATTATTAAACAACACTATGAAAATAAATATGAAGAAATTGACAAAATAAAAATATATTTACCATCCTTATACCAATACCAAAACCGATAAACATGATGATGTTCCGTTATTGTTCATAGTTTTAAAACTTTGATTATGCAAATTTGGGTTGAAGAACAAAGTGATAATAAAAATTATTGTGTTTAGAAAATTGATAAATAATTAGGCTATTTTCAACATAGTTAACACTAATTTCAAAATAAGAAAATAATTTCATAAGAAATGAATCATCATTTAATAGAACAATTTGAGAAATAACTATCATATTTAACAACAATAACTATCATAATTTCATAAGAAATAAATATCATTAAATAAAATAATTTATATTAAACTACAATTAATCTCAATTTTATAATACATTTATAATTGCTAACATAATTTCAAATGGGGAGAAATCTATATCACATTCTATTAATATATCAAAGAATTTACATATTTTAACACCAATTAATTCTAAGAAGATTCCATCAACAGAACATAATCACAATTAATATTAATACAAAATTGAACAATTTTTACTTATCTTATTTAACATATTTCTTTACTATCTTATTATAATCATAATTTGAATAATTTCATCATATTTAAACACCAATTAAATACACTGAAATATTATATTAAAATTGAACAATAATTTTGGAATTATCGACATTAAGAAAAGCTTGACGGTAACAAAACAAGAAAGAAAAGGCTAGGTCGCTTACTTCATCATCTGGTCGAACTCGCTTGTTACAAAACAAGCATTACCGACCATTACATGCTGGAAACAAGCATAATGCAGCCGCTGATTAAAACAAAGATACAAGATTCGGGCCATATTGATAACAACCACAACTGAATTTATTTCATAACACCAGCAATTTCAATAATTTCATAATATTTTAAACGTCATTTTCTTACAAACACGGTAGTAATTGCTCATTACTTAATTCATTATTTAATTCATTTTTATGTAATTTATTTTGCGTACTAATTATTTAATACCCATATGTTTGTCGAGCAATGTTTATCTGGCCGCGCCATAACAACATGCGAATTATCCCTATGCTTGCTAACAACATCGAAGTTCTTTATATTAGTCATAATAAACTACGACACGGAATAAATTTGGTACTTTATTGCATTTATTATATAATCATGTTGGCACATATTCAAATCGTTAAAATGTTCAATTTACCAATCCAGGTATTAATTCGAATGTATTACAATTCGAATGTATTAATTCGAACGTAATCAATTCGAATGTATTAATACACAATTTATCAATTTATTACAATTTGATATTCGCGATAATTTCATAACATTTGATATTCTTAATAATTTCATAATCTTAATAATTTCATAATTTTAATGATTTCATATTCTTAATAATTTCATAATCTTAATAATTTCATATTTTAAGAATTATAATAATTTATATTTTTAATAATTTCATAATCTTAATAATGTCATATTTTAATAATTTCATAATCTTAATAATTTCATATTCTTAATAATTTCATAATCTTAATAATTTCTATATTCTAATAATTTATAATCTTAATAATTTCAATCTAATAATTGTATTCTCATACTATAATATTATTTGGAGTGCAATAATTACAATTTCATATTCTACTAATTTGCTAACATTTGATACAATAATTTATTATAACCGCCATATGTTTTTCCACCAAACCGCTGATAAATTTGTTTTATCAGACAAACCAAATCTGCTGGAAAAAAAATGATCGGACGAATGCTGGGTTGTCAACCCAGTTGTTTTGTCAAATCGCCAAATCAAAAATCCGCTGGTTGTGCGACAATCGAAATTCGCCGCGTTGGCTGAGGAATGTCGAAAGTTTTCAAGTGCTTGCTGAAGAACAAAGCCACCACGACGCGCTTGTTGAGAAACGTCGACTGATGACGCCACAGAACAAGCTTAATCACGACTTGCTTTGTTGGTGAATAAGCGAATTGATGACGCTTGCTATAAACACGGTAATTATTTGTTATTTATCAACAATTTGACACATAACGAAGACATGCTCAAATCGTTAAAATGTTCAATTTTTCTATCCATAATCCATTTTAATGGTCCATCGAATTCAATTAAAATCGAACTTTGACATACTCCCAACTGTCTATTAACATTCAAATTAATAACATTAAATAATTATCGACATTCAAAATTAAATTCAGTGTATTGACAAAGAATTATCGATTTATCATTTATTACAATAATTATTAGTACAAATATTAGTACAATAATTATTTGAATAAGTTTATCACATTCAGCTACACTAATTAACACAATCAGAAATATTACAACAAACACTGAAGACAATGAGAATCATTTATTGGGAAACAATCATCGGGTTTAATTGCCATTATATAACCACATCTAATTCGCTTGTTTCAACATAACATGGTCATAATTTGTTTCTAATCGACATAATGGAAAAGTCAGGTTGTCAAACGCGCACGTTTCCACTGCACTGGCATCAACTGCTAAATTACATATTATTCGACGCGACGACACATCAACAACGTGTTCTAAGTAGCACCTGCCTCAACCGACGTTTACCGACGCTGCGTAGGATTCAAACAACGCTGAATCAGCTTCATATCTAAGAGCTACATCTATGAGCATGAACATGTAACATTTTTACCGAGGTCATTCGGATTGATCGACATGGGTAAAACCATTACTCGGGATCCTCCCTACACTAATATCCTCGCTTGTCACGCCGATCACATTTCCACTTCAAACATTATATAATGTCGATCAAGCTTCTTCTTATTAATTACTATTTAATCTATCTTACGTAATTACTTATTTATTTCATTTTTATGTAATCGGCTATTTATTTCTATTCAGACAGTAGACATATTTAATTCATTCCATGTAATAAATTATTTAATATTTTATGTAATTAATTATTTGTCACTTAATGAATTAATTTAAATTCAATTTAACAGGTTTACAAAACAAACAAGCTAATACCACGCTCAAGTATCGCTTATTCAGAATAATAAGATGGATCTAATTGGCTATAAACAAACAAATTAATAAAGATGCCATCAAATTGTCAAGTTGAGCAACTAATTAATTCGCTTATGCTATAAACACCTAGCTCTTTTATGCACATTTTGACACAACATCATGGTGGTGTGTGTATAGCGTTGCCCATCATTTTGTGGAAGTATTTCATATCCTTATTTTTAAGTATATTTCAGATCCTTATCTATTGTTTTAACAATTCAGATATTCTATTGATAGTATCATTTTAAACCCAATTACTCAAAATATGGGTTCAAGAAACAAGGTAACAATCCTGGAGAGTTTCCAGGCCGGACCCCCTCCTGGCTCCGTCCCTGATTTATCGATCCCTCTCACTTGTTCCGATATGTCCTGATCGGACTTTCGCCCGTCCAGCGTCTCATTTTCTACCACCACCCCATTTCAACCACCTTCTTTCTCGATGCTATAATTCCAGGCCTGAAGAACTCACTGTCGTCAGCCCTGAAACATTTTCCATCACTTGCTGGTAACTTAATCATGTTTTCAGACTCTACCAAGCTACTTGTTGGTAACATTTTCCATCACTTGCTGGTAACTATTATTTACTGAGTCCATTTCCTGATTTTGATATCTGTTTAGTAATCGCCAAGAAATTGCAGAATTTATCCACTGTTCAGATGCCGGAATCCACTGAACTAGGTGGTTTAAAGATGACCCCCCTTGTTGCTTTCCAGGTGACATTGTTTCCAGGGAAGGGGATGTGTATCACCAGCCAACATGTAGCTGGAGATGGGTACCTCCATGCTCTCGCCGTTAGTAAAGCATGGAGCCAGATCTGCAAATCAGGGAAGATGTAGTGAAAAGGGTACCCGCCAATTTATGACAGGGAAGTGATGAGAGTCCATACAAAGAACTAGGATTTACCATTTCTGGAATCCATTTGAGGAGCATCAAGCCAAAAGATGATGAGTTGGTGGCTGTCCATCTTGAATTATTCCCTGAGGATTCGGACAAGGTCCGAACCACGTTTGTTATTTCCCTGGAGGAAATCCAGAGGCTGAAGAAACATGTTTCTGATCGAAATACATCAATTGAACATTTGTCGACATTCACAGTAGTGTGTGGTTATGTATGGGCTTGTATTATAAAATCAGGCAATGTTGTGGTAGATGAAATTGATGAAAATGATGAGCACTATTTCGTTTTCTCGGCTGATTGCCGGGGACGGACTAATCCATCGATACCATCAAATTACTTCGGAAATTGCTTATTAGCAATCATGATGAGTGCAAAAAATATGGAATTGTCTGGAGACGAAGGAGTTGTTACTGCAACGTCGCTTATGGGAGAAATTCTTCAGAAGAAATCTAACCAAGATGGAGGTGTTTTCCAAGGATTTAGGACATTCTTGATGGATATGGCTAAACTTAAGGACTTGAATAAACTGTTTAGTATTGCAGGCTCACCAAGGCAGAACTATTACAACATGGATTTTGGATGGGGGAAGCCGAGGAAGGTTGAGATAACGTCGATCGATTCGACCGGAGCTATATCACTTGCTGGATGCAGAGATGAATCTGGTGGTTTAGAAATTGGTTTGGCTTTACCTAAGAGGAGGATGGATGTTTTTACTAGGATCTTCAGGGAGGGTCTTCAGGCTTTGAAAGAAGAATAGTTAAGGGGGCTTAATGCAATAATACTGAGTACTGAGTACTACTACTCCATCAACTTTATTTTAGTTGAAATTTTGCCAAGATCATCATACAATTAATACTTCGCCACATCTAAGCACCCTCAAATAACATCTATTTTTTATCAACAAAGGATGCTAGTAGATTAATATTCAAGTTGCCAAATTATTTTTTCTCTCTTCCACATCACTCTAACATATATCCCACCATATTTTTTCATTTCTTATTTATTTCATATATATAATTATTAAATTTATAATTATATAAATGAATTAGTCAAATATTAAAAACCATATTTTTAATATAATAAATAATATTATAATTTTTTAAAATAACACTCAATATTATTCATCACTCTCGAACTTTAAGACATACATAATAAACAAACATACATAAAAAAAATTGATGCCAGGTCCAAATGATATAAACCTGTTTATGTAGCCTAAAATGAAAAAATAAATAGATATTTTTTTTTTCGCTTAATTATTGCCCAAAAAAAAATCTTAAAATCAACAGAAAAAACGACAAACTGGCCCACGCCTGGGGTCGCCAGAGGTCTCGCTAGTCGCCGCAGCCCAGACGCTGTGGCAGCGAGTCACTGGCCCAAAACATTTTTTTTTGGTTTTTAATTCGCATGGGGCCACTTCAGGGTGTCAAATTTTTTTGTCCTGATCAAATATCGATCCCTGACTGTCATAAATACACCACTCATCCCTACAACGACTTTTATTCGATCCTCTACTCATAGCCTACATTATATCAAAAAATTTCTCAGATGCAAATGTAGTTTTAATAAAGATATAATTATCTTTTATATTTTTTAACATAATATATAGTTACAAAAATGTCGAATCATAATCAATAATTTTATTATTCATAGTTAATTGAAATAAATTATAAGTTTTTCAAAAATATGCTTAAAAATATAGTTTAAATGTCATTGAAAACATCATTAGTCGACCGTATATAATAGTAATTTTTACACGGCCTATAATGTTTTTAAGTAAGACAACTTTCCCTCGAAGCTAACTCTTTTAACTATTCTATCTATGAAAAATAAAAAATATTCCGTATTAGTTTGAAACTTCTTTTAAAACAAACACAATCTCGTCGGTTTTATATGACTGATAAAAGAATAAAATTGATTTATGATCAAAACTTCTAATGGTATACGGAGTATTGAAAATTTGAAAGTGTCAATTGATATGAATTTAAGCCTCGAATGAATTAAATGGAGCATATGAGATTCTAATGAGTCAACTATAGTTTGAGCTTGGGATCCACAATCACTATTTCCATCTTCCCTCAGCTGGTGCTTTTCTTCATAGTCCTCGATGGAAATAGTGGCAATCTTTTACACTTTGCAAAACTATCGAACAGATGAAGTGCTTTTTTGGTAGCTATTTCCAGAGGCCGTGGACTGTGGAAATACATATATCCTGATGAACTTTCTTTGGGTGGGATGGTGTATTAGATTTAGGCATGTAAACGAAGCCCTACCGAACCTCGAACAGGCCAGCCATTAACATAAGATATTCGCCGTCGGGCCGCTTGAGTGTTCAAATGAATCGAAAAATCGGCGTCGATTCGCCCGGTAATTCGGTATTCGCTTCAAAGCTCGACTTTAACATTTTAATTTTAATATAAAATATGAAAAAAATAAAAAATATAAATTGATGTGGTTCGAGTTTAATAAAGCCTTCGGCTCGAGTCAAGCTCATATCAAATCAACTTGTGGTTCCAAATTCAGCCTTTCAAGCTTCTTTACGTCTAATTGTATCTAGATCTATCTTCTCTATTTCCATTATTTATTTCGTTTAATATTTTAGTTTGAGATTTGTTTGTTTAGGCACAATGACGAGTTTAATTAGGAAGGAGTTTAGCAATCGAACTCTAAAGGTAATTATACAACTCGAACCCAACCCGATCATTGAACCTATAGAACCGACTCAATACCCAACCAACCCTAATTCAAAGGATGCGAGGGTTAGCTGTTTATATTCCTTTACCCAAACCTAAACTAAGTTAGTAAAGGCTCGATAAAACCGATATGAAATCTCAGCTCGATATAGTTCATCAAACCGAGTCAAACATTAGTTAGTAAAGGTTAATTGAGTAATTGCTATATTTTGTGTAAAATAACTTATAATTATATAATAAATTCTAAAAAAAATAAAATTGAAAAGAGACATAACCCGCTTTTGGTCTTTCCGCCATTAATTTCATTAGTCCTTATATATCTATTAAAAAGAACCTTTAATTTTTGTCTAGATATGTATTCCCCGTCGTCGACGACTTGTTATTTTTCAAAGTAGACTACTGGTTATCTTTTAAACTTATTCTTGGTGATGGATAGATAATTGATTTTGTTATATTTTTTACAAAGACTACTGGTCGTTTTAAAATATTTCATTTTGGTGTAAATTAAGAGGGCTTTCATTACTAAATTATAAATATACGAAGATGAGCGGAGCTGCTCTCCTCCTATTTGACTGCATCATTATTCACGAAGCTTAAAAGAGATCAAGATAATGATTCGTCCTCAACTCTATAACATTTGAAGTATACAATACAATGATAAGTTATTTATATAAAACGATTGTAATTTTCACCACCTCGATACCAAAATATCATTAAATTTATTTAATACTTTAGACCATTTTGGATACCTATCAATATTAGTTTAAGATATGTCACTTAGCAACATTATAAATGCACCCAAAGTAACAAACGTTATATCTCACACTTAGACATCTGACTTTTTCCTCCAACTCAAATATGGCTTCAACAAACAATGTGACCAACCTGGAGAATTTCCTAGTTGCACCCTCTCCAGGGGCAGTTTCTAAATTATTTGTTCCACTCACTTGTTGTGACATGTGGTGGATCGGTTTCTCGCCGGTCCACAGTCTCCATTTCTACCAGCATCCAATCTCCAGGACCTGTTTTCTTGATACAGTCATTCCAGGCTTGAAGAATTCATTGTCAATTGCTCTTAAGCATTTCCCTTTAATTGCAGGTAACTTAACGTTTTTCATGTCCTATAGAGACAAAGAGTTTATATTCTCTAACATTTGGATATAATGAAATATATCAAAATTAGGCCTTTCAGCAGTCGAAATTAAATTCGAACCTACTGCTATGTCTGGAGTCAGGTTTAATGTCGTCAGTGGTCGGAGGTTTTTGATGTTCGAGTTTTTATTTCCAAATTAAGTCTCGAGTATTGTATCAAAGTTGCCGAGTCGAGTCGAATCCTTCTCGAGTCGAACCGTTCTCGAGTTTCACTATATGTCAACTTAATTTGAATATTTTTGTTAATAAAATTCAATTTTTCATATGTTAATACACATTGCCAATTTATATTACTCCCTCCATCCCTTTATGTAAGAACCATTTTCCTAAAATGACAATTCCTTTTTAGGGTATCATTTTACCAAATTAAGTAGGAAAAAGTGGAGAGAAAATTATGTTTGTAAGATGAATTTAAATTTTCTTAAACTTTGTGCAAAAGTAAATGAGTATTAGAAAAAGAGATGGAGAGGAATCTAATATAATACTTATATGTAATGTATGGTAATTGTTCAATATATTGTTATAGACATTTATGATTTAATAATTATGTTAATAATTTTCGAGTCGGATCGAGTTTAAGTCTCGAAATCAATCGAGTCTAATATTAGCGTTTGTGTCTCGGTTTGAAACACCGAGTCGAGTTTTCGAGTCGAATTATTCGAGTCGGATTCTGTCGAGTTATTCGAGTTTTTCATGCTCGTCAAAGGCCTAATCAAAATGGGTCATTACACTTCCTACGCTGCTTATCTATGGTGGAATAGCCGATAGTGTTTACCCGTCATTCTTGGGTCAGTCGGAAGAACTCCCCAGTTATCACAGGATTCGGGTTGTACTATGATCCTACCCCAACTAACAGGTTGCAGCCTCTTAAGTGCATTGAGGCATGTTTATATTATGTGCAGGTAACTTAATCATCCCTTCAGACTCTACTAAACCCCTTATCAAATATGCTGATGGGGACTCGGTTCCATTCCTCGTTGTTGAATCCGATTTTCATGATTTTGATTATCTCACCAGTAACCAGCCAAGAATTTGCAGTGAATTCTACCCACTTATTCCTCAACTAAAAAAATCTACTGAATCGGGTGGATCAAAGATGTATCCACTTGTTGCTCTCCAAGTGACATTGTTTCCTGGAGAGGGATTTTGTATTGGAATGACTGTTAATCATGTCCTTGGAGATGGTAATTCAATTTACTCCTTCCTTAAAATGTGGACTACTGTCTCCAAATTCGGTGAAGATGAAGCAACAAAGAGTAACGAATTTCCCCCGATTTACGACAGGGAAGTGATGAAAGTCCATACAAAAGAATTAGACTCCAGTTTTTGGAGCAATTCAAAAGAAACCAAGCTCAAAACGGACATGGGGATCACAGGGAAATTTAAATTCTGCCCTGAGGATGATGATAAGGTACTAATAGCGATATTGATTTTTATCAATATTGTGATACCTTTTGTATATGGTAGGGCATATTTTGTGCATGGTAATCTTAGAATTATTACCTTGTACTCGTCAAGGTTTTGTGTATAAATATCATCATTCAATAATATTCAAGACATTCTACATAATCTTTTAGGTACGTACAACATTGGTCATTTCTCTGGAGGACATCCAGAAGCTCAAGAAGCATGTTTCAGATCGACATCGGTCAATTAAACATCTGTCAACCTTTGCTGTATTGTGTGCATATGTGTGGACTTGCCTGATAAAATCAAGAAATGTGACAATCGATGAGGTTGAAGATGAAGAAGAGTTCATTTTTGCTGCCGATTGTCGGGGACGGACTGATCCATTGATACCAATCAACTACTTTGGAAATTGCACAGTAGGATGCTTAGTTAGAGCTAAATCTGTAGAACTGTGTGGCGATGGGGGATTTTTTATCGCGACGGAGCTAATTGGAGACATCATTCAGGAGCTATTGGAGTTCAATGGAGTACACAATGCTCTTGAGAAACGTTTCAGAAAGAAGGCAGAATTCAAGGACTTGAACAAACTTTTTAGCGTAGCAGGATCACCAAGGCAAAACCATTATGATATGGATTTTGGTTGGGGAAAGCCTAAGAAGTTTGAGATTACTTCAACAGATTCAACAGGAGCCATGTCACTTACTGGATGCAGAGACAACTCAGGAGGTGTGGAAATTGGGTTGGCTCTACAAAATAAAAGAATGGAGGTCTTCAATAAAATATTCTCCAGGGGTCTTCAGTCTTTGTAATAGAGGATTAATACAACAATAACATCACTCAATTAAGGCCCAAAATATGTATACTATTTGAATTTTCACTTGAGAGTAAAAGATGACAAATAAAAGACTTGTGAATTTTAAACTCACATATTTTGGTGAAGAGCACTATGAATGAATTTAGCTAGCCGCTAAATATATCCTACGTTTTCTCTCTATAACTCTATTGTGCATAAAGTTAATTATATGACAGACAACTCGACTATTGAATCTATGAAATCTCATAATCAAACCGACAGTAATTCAAAAGGATTTAAAGGGTTGACTGTTGATATTTGAAAAATTAAGCGTCTACTTGAACAACTAGTTGTCGAGAACAATTGTTAATAATACTTATATTTGACTAGAGCACGAAGTAAATAAAATAATGTCTTTGAAAGTAAACTTAGCAGCAATTTGGTAATGGAGTTCGATGCCAATATAGCACTGGGGCGACTTGTCCGATGAATGATTCCTTATAATAGCAGTACCAATAAGGATTTATATGAATCTTTCGCCGTTATTACTAACATCGCGATGTATAAGTCAGATTCTCTGATTGCGAATATCACCTCTGCATCATTACAACTCTTATGCTAGTATGTGAAGCAGTATTAAACAATAAAAGCGCCAAGATTGTCGTAACGAGTATTAACAGGTTGTATAATACAGCAGGAGTTTTATAGATCAACTCCATTACATTCGATGCAGCCAATAAAATATAAGCTGTCAAAGTTCTTTGCCTCACAAAACACAATGCATAACACTATATTTTCGATGATGCAGGTGCGAGAATTCTTTATATAGTATAAGCGCAAACAAGTTCCATAAACAAAACTTTTCATCTTGTAAAATCATCGATGCATTTGATCCTTTTCTTTTTACCAAGGCGTGTGAATCTCCTTACTTGAGGTCAAGAACTTCCTTTTCATTATAGTAATTAAATCATATCAATTAGATCTTCTTCATAAAAGGAAAAAAACTCATTCTTCGAAAATCTTCATAGTCTATAATGAAAAGGAATACTCAACCTAAACTAAACCCAATGCGATATAGTTCAGAAACAAGTCAAAAGTTACTATTACCTTGATTTCCTGTCAAAAAGACAAACTTGATATTTTTATTTTTTGCTTAGTATTTATATTTATATCATATATAATGTTTAAGGGGTTCTATTGTTGGAGATTCTTAAAGTGAAGTCAATTGATATTTCTATTTACCCTTTAATAACTAACCATTTCAAAATTCAAATGCACAATTATTTTATATACATCACAATATATAATAATGCAAGGGTCTGTTAATAGTTGTCAAGTGAGCCCAATTTTGATATTACTATCTTCTGCTTTTAGTAACTAAAACGTTAAATTGAATCCTTGTGATTATTTTTTCATATATAGTGTTGCATCACATATAATAGATTCAATTATTTTTCTTAGATTATATAAGAATCATCTTTTTATTTTCTCCTCTTATATAAGTTACATAATTTTAATTTATTATTTATAATATGAATCTACCACTGACAATCTGAAAAAATAGTTGATCATGCGTCTTGGACTTCTCCTCAAGACTTTGGAATTCCTTTTTCTCTCATATGGCATTGACAACACCCCCACAAGGCTAATTTCCTGATCTTTCCTATAATTCTATAAAACTATTGTACCCAAGTGTGTATACACCAATTTAACAGTTATTAGGATTAGGCCCATCATGGCCGGCGGGTGTGAGTGGCCAACCTACTCTCTTAGCATCAATTTATATACTTAAATAACATCACTTTTTACCCAGCAGTAGCAGTGTCGTTCAGGTGTCAATTAATTTCTCTACTCTTCATATCATTTTATCTTCATTTCACAAAAATATATTTTCTTTGAATTTCAAAAATTCATAATATTTTAATACAATTAATAAAAAATTGTGTAAAACAATCAAATTTTTTCAGTATCTAGTAGTACAAACCTAGTCTACATTTATAGATCTGAAAAATAAAAAATGGTATATTTTTTTTATTTTTGTATTTGCTGATTATTGTAAAAAATGATTTTAAAAATAAGAGAAAAAATAAAGCGATCAACGACAGCGCGAGTGGCGCTGGTGGTTGGTGCTTTTTTTTTTTGGTGTATTATATTCCCACCGACCCCCACATTTTGGGTGCCAAAAAAAAAATTGATCTGGATCGATTTTTGCTCCCCGACTCACGCCAGTGTCAAAATTTGGCAGCAATTGATCTCTCTGTTGTGTAAAATGATCCCTCTTAACACCCTAATTGTCACTTGCTTGCACATAGCTTGGAACACTACTATGGGTTCACTGACTTGTCATATGCTATTAACCTCCTGAGAAAACTAATAAAATTGTTAGTGTTTTAATTGGTTGGTATTTTTTGAAGTTTGTAAGCTTGATGATGACGAAGTGTCGTACGGATGTTACAACAGTTGGTTTGACAACTGGCACTGCGGGCATATCAGATTTGGAAATATATTTTCGGGATTCTGGACAAGATTTGGTAATATTGGCTGAGATATTCTCGTCCTAATATATGGTAATGACTTGGAGTATTCCCAAGCATTATAGTAATAACTTGGAATATTCACCAACGTGAAGATTGAAGATCTTTCATATATATTTCAATTAAAGATTTGTCTTGAAGAACAAGTTTTCAACCCAATGCATATAAAAGGCATTTTTGTTATCTATTATTTATCTTGCGTGCAGTGAAAGCATCGTCCATGGAGTGTGGTATATTGTTTATTTTTATAGTTTACTCTAAATGTATCAAAAGCTATATCATGGTTTCATACGAAAAATATTAGTGATGTAGTTTGTATCGTGAATATGATTTCACAAACAAACAAGTTGTAATTGTAAATCGACGAGGGGATCTTGGGTTGGCGAGTGAAAGTGAGGGGATGTATGTCGTATTCGGGGGCGCAGGTAGAGTTCGTAGGTATTAGTAGGATGCAGAAGGCGTTCGAGGGAGGCGCGAGTGTATCGCTTTATCGTATCTATAGTGAATTTCCTTTCACGAGAGGGTGGAACCCTCCCAGAGGCCGTGGGTATTGCACGAAGGCCAGACCAGGCTGTCTTTGTGTCTTTTAATTTACGCACTATTTATTTACGTTTTTTACTATGCATCCCGGTTGTCTTGTCAGTAAGTGTTATTGACGGTTAGTCCCCAGCTAGCAGCGTTAGCAAATGCATTTATAGCGGGTTCTGAGCTTTCGGAAATGATCAATGGTTTCAACGTCACCATAAAAATTAATAATGTATATTAATAATCTGTTTGATTTGTATATTTATTTACTAAGACTCCTAGTCATTTTAAAATATTTCATTTTGGTTTTAATGCTTTTGACCCCTCTCAAACTTAATTCAAGATTCATCATGACGACGCCATTATAAATAATCCATCCAAGTAATAAACATTATATCTCACCCTTAGATATCTAAACCTTTTTCCCTCCCCATCAAATATGGCTTCAACAAAAACAGTGACCAACCTGGAGAATTTCCAAGTTCCACCCTCTCCAGGGGCAGTTTCTAAATTATTTGTTCCACTCACTTGTTGTGACATGTGGTGGATCGGTTTCTCGTCGGTCAACACTGTCACGTTCTACCAGCATCCTGTTTCCAGGACCTGTTTTCTTGATACTATCATTCCAGGCTTGAAGAATTCATTGTCTATAGCTCTCAAGCATTTTCCTTTAATTGCAAGTAACTTAACGTTTTTCATGTCCTAAAAAGATTTTATATTCATTGATACTTGGATATTATGTCATATATCAAAATGGCTCATCATTACACTATCTATATTTCTTATATATTATGGAATAGTAAACTGAGTGTTTTGTGACTTATTTCTTAGTTTCGGTCCATTCGAGAAAGCGTCCTCTCCTTTTATCAGAGGAAAGGTTATATATTGTCAGGCCCTCGTCCAGTAGGTGGAGTATTTTAAGCGGTAAAATGTTAATGTTATTGTTGTTGAAGTTGAAGAGATTTTGAAGGCCCTTTCGTGACCTATCGTGACCACGAGGTCACGTTGGGAATCACGATGGCGGAAATCCGCGATGAGAGCGGATCGAGTAAATAGGGTTTGAACACTATTTTATCATTATTCATTCAACCGCAATTAGGTGCAACTCTTCATATTTTTTAGAGACTTTTACTGCGTTAGTTTTTTTCATCACAAGTTATCATACTAAACTATATCTTGAGAAGATTTGTAATTGAGAATCTTGTGTTTTCTTAATATTTCAAATTTGGATTTTAGTGGATACATGGCCCCGGGCACTTACCTACTCACTTATTTGAGGAACTGTATAAAAGATCGTGTAATACGTTTTATTTTAAACATTTCATTCTGTCGTTACTATTTGTTTGTTTTAGATCTATTGGTTTAGGTGATTAATTGGCCCCACTAGTCATCCCGATAATTGGTATCGAGCTTGTGTTACGGATATAGATAGAGATTCAATGATAAAAGAGCGAAGGAGTGATGACATCTTTGTGTAAGATAAATTCGATGGGTTGATTTCACCACGTTGAAGATGTGTATCAGATTATCTATACGGAAGAAGTGAACAAGCCATTAGTGAGAAGCACGATAGTATAGAGGAGAAATGGAATGAGTTGGATAGGCAAGTCTTGGGAGTGTCCGAGACCATCTTTTGATAAGAAGCGTGGTTGCTAATGTGCCAAAGAGGCTACGACAAAGTCCCCGATGAAGGCATTGTCAAGTCTATATGAGAAGCCGTCTGTCAACAATAAGGTATGATTAATGAAGCAATTATTTCACTTGAGGATGTAAGAGAATACTCCCATTGCTAGGCACCTTAATGACTTCAATAGTATTATAAACCAATTATCTACTATTTCGGTGGATTTTGAAGATGAGTTACAAGCATTGATACTATTGGCATCTTTGCCAAATAGTTGGGAGTAGATGAGGAGACTCTTGTTAATGCTTCATTTGAAAATGAGAAGTTGGAGCTTAATGTAGTAGTGATGTTTGTGCGAAAATGCATTAAGGGAATATGAGAGAGAAAGAGTTACTGGCATTGAATGTAGATAGAGTGATATTAGGACTGGGGCGGAGTAAAATAAGAATAAATGAAGGTCAAAGTCAAGTAGGAGTAAGTCGAAATGGAGGATACTCTTAAGTCTTTGGGGTTGTGGCAGAATTAATAAAGGAATCTTGCAAGGCCTCTGGTAGTCGGGACAACAACATAAATGACGTCAATGTTATTGGCGTGCTCTTGTCAATTGATTGTTCTATCAATTCTTGGATTAGTTACGGTGCATCATTTCATACACCCACCGAGATATAATGGTGAATTATATAGCCGGAAATCAAGGGGCAGTTCATCTTCTTGATGGTAAAAGCCATTGAAGATTGTGGGTATAGGAGATGTAAATCTGAAGCTGTCAAATGGTTCTATACGGAAATTGACAAAGTGAGACATGTACCAAAGCTAGTGAAAGAGCTTGATATGTGTGAAGTCGATTGGATAAAGATGGTTATCCCGAACTACGTTGCGGTGACAACTGGAAAGTAGCACGTGGAGGCGATGGCTTCGAGGTCGGAAAATGATTTGGCCTTACTTTAATGGAGGTTCTCGAGAGGGCGATAGTTCTTGTTAGAAAGTTACGAGAAAGCGAGGTTGTAACGCAATCGTTTGGGTCACATGGCGAAAGAGATATGAAATTATTTGTCTCAAATAATTTGTTACTGACTTAAATATGTTGATCATGCATGCTCTGTGAGGCGTGTTACGGATAAGTAGAAGAAAGTCAATTTCTTTGAAATTGGGGAGTTCAGCCTAAGTGCAGGCAGGTTAGTTCACCCGCAAATGTTTGGGGACTGTACCTGTTGGGTGTGGGAGGTTCAGCGTATTATATAACTTCGTTTGCGATGCAACGAGAAAAGTTGGTTATTTCATGAAGCATAATCCAAAGTGTATGAAGTCTTGAAATGGAAGCTATGGTTGAGAAGCGAGACCGACTGGCGAAGTGTTTGAGATCTCGACCATGAGGGTGAGCCTATTATTAGTGATTTCAAATAATATTGTGTTGAGAATGAAATCAGGATGCAGAAGACTATTCGAGGAAGCCACTGACAAAATGGAGTAGGCGAAAGAATAGTCGAGCGCTAAATGAACGTTCTCGGAGTATGAGGTTACATTGTGGTTTACCTCAAACGTTCTCAGTGATCTGGCCCGATCTGCCGCCTTCTTGATAAACAGAGGACCTTCAGTCCCTACGGATTTTAAAATTCTGAAAATATGGAGTTCTAAGAAGGTAAATTTATCTTTCTGAGAGTATTTGGTTATTTAGCTTATGTTCATGTTGATGCAAATGCTAGAAATAAACGAAGCAAAATCTAACATTTGTTATTTTTATTAGTTATAGCGTCTTGGGAAGTGGATATGGTTCTATGGGTTTGAAAGAACTTGAGGAAGATCATCACGTAGCAGGATGTGATGCATTAATGAGAGTGTTATACAAAGATAGGCAGAGAGAAGATGTTGGGTAGAAGAGCGGAGAAAAGAAATTACAAGCTAAATACAGGGAAGTCGGATCTTGCTTGAATAAAGAGGCGCGTGACTCGGTTCTCCCAGTGTATATCTTAGATCGTACCCACTTGCTCGAAAGTCAACTTTGAAGATCCTTTTGTGACATACCTTTGGAGGAAGCTGGTTCGGATGAGGAGGATCTGACCGTGGTTGAGAAAACATTTATGATGCTATTCAAAGAGCCGAAACACCGAGGTCCTAGAAGAGCGAAGAGTTAGCAAACCCCGGCTTCAGTATTACTCCCTCTACTAACTTCTGATGTTAACCCGGCAGGCGAGCCTATTAGTTGTGATGACATTTCAATGTAATTGATTCAATTCGATTGGGAGTTAGCGATGAAAGAGGAGATAGGTGTTGATAACAAATATGACATGGGGAGTTGGTTAAATTGCCATTAAGCCATAAGAATATTGCAGAATAAATGGGTCTATCGAATCAAGGAAGAAACGGGATGGAAATGAAGCGGTAGAAGGCTCGATTGGTTTGGCAGTGATTTCAATAGAAGGAGAGGTATTGACTTCTGTTGAAATATTCTCACCCGTAGTCAAACTAGTGACAATCCCGAGAATTGTTGCAGGGATTGGTAACAAGGGATAATACGCACCTTCAGCAGGATGGATGTAAAGCGATTTTGTACATGGTGATGCGGATAAAGAAATATTCATGAAGCAACCTCGAGCTTTGAGGTTAGAGAAAAAGAAGAATTTGGTTTGCAAACTTTTCGAAGAGCTTGTATGGCTTAGGCAGCTCATTAATTTAGCAAGAAAGGTTGAAGTTTGTGATTTGTGAGCCGATCACTGGCTACATTTACATGAGGAAGTTTGAAAGAAAAATTATGTTATTATACTTTTTTATGTTGATGATATGTTGATATTAGGAGGCGATTTAAAAGATAAACATGTTGAAGAAAGAGTTATCAGTGGAATTTGCGATGAAGGACCTAGGTGAAGCGAAACAAATTTTGGGGATGAGAATAATCAGAGATCGGGATTCTCTGAATACCTGAAGAAGGTGATCAAGCGGTTCAACATGTTGGATGAAAAATCGGTTAGTACCCGTTAAAACTGCTCATTTCGATTATCGTGGAACAATCACCTGAGACTGAAGATGAATTAGTGTATGTGGATAAGGTCTCTTATGCTTTTTCTTGATGGCGGCCTTATCTTGATAATTGTGCCCAGGCGCGATGTTGCACGATACGTGGAAGTTGTTAGTAGATATGTCTAACCCGGGAGAGAGGTGATGGAAAGGCGTGAAGTGGATTCGAGATACACGAATAGTAGTCTTGAAAAGGCTTTGTTTTGAGAAAATTTAGTAATAGGGGTTGATAGGATATGTTGATCTTTGACAATGGTGGTGATGTTGATAGTAGAAAATCTACTAGTGGATGTATTAACATTTGGGAGATACAATTTAATGGAGATGAAATTTATGTAACCTATAGTAGCATTGTTTGGTTGAGGGAGTATGTTAGCATGTTGAAGGCGTGAAAGAGATGATATGGTTTGCAGAATTTTACTAGAAGGAGCTAAATGCTTGAGCATGGAAGTAATACATTGTATTGTGATAGTCAGAGTGCTATTTACTGGCCCGAAAAATTCGTGTTTTCATCGAGGACCAAGCATATAGGACTGAGGTACCATTTCATACTGATTGGTGCCCAAAATGAGCTACAGGAAGCTTGAAAGATTCTAAGAGATGAGGAATCCGGTGGATATGTTCGAAAGTTGCCAGCAAAGGAGCGAGTTGTGTTCAGCAGGTAAACCTTCGGAAGCCGAGGAATAATCTGAAGGGGGCTGCTGCAGAATGGTGCTTTGAAGATGGTGTTCTGAAAATGTCTTCAAGTGGGAGATTGTTGAAATTGAAGAAAGCGTAGCAAAGATAATGTGTGTAACAATCTTGGGATTTAGTTTAGTGGATTAGGCAGCCAGCAGGGGACGTCTCTCTTTCACGAGGGGAATACGTATAAAAAGATATGTGTGTCTGTTTTTATTTCCATGACTCATTTCTGTTGTTACTATTGTTTGTTTAGTCTATAGGTTTGGGTGATTAATTGGCCTAGTCATCCCAACAATTGTTAATGTTAATGTGCAGGTAAATTAATCATTCCTTCACACTACTGAACCCCTGATCAAATATGTTGATGGGGACTCGGTTCCATTTCTCGTTGTAGAATTCGATGAGAATGATTTTGGCTATCTTGTTCGTAACCAACCAAGACTTTGCAGTCAATTCTACAAACTTATTCCTCCACTGCTGAACCACTGAATCAGATTGGATCGAAGATGTGTCCACTTGTTGCTCTCCAGGTGACATTATTTCCTGGAGGCATTTTTATATTGGAATGACTGCTAGTCATGGAATTGGAGATAGTTATTCAATTTATTCATACCCTTAAAATGTGGACTACTGTCTCCAAAATTTGTTGTTGAAGATAAACAACGAAAAGTAATGAATTTCCCCGATTTACAACAGGGAAGTGATGAAAGTCCATACAGAAGAATTAGACTCCATCTTTTGGAGCAACTCGAAAGAAACCAATCTTAAAATGGACATGAATATCACTGGAAAATTCAAATTTCCTGAGGTTGATGACAGGTACTAATAGCGATAGTGAATATTTTTCCAATATCGTTATGCATTTTGTATATAGTAGCGCATATTCTATTTTCTGGGTTTTGTGTATAAAGTAGAATCCATATCGGCCAAGGTATTTTACATAATCTTTTAGCTGTACAACATTGGTCATTTCCCTGGAGGACATCCAGAAGCTCAAGCATGTTTCAGATCGACAGAGTCAACAAGCATCTGTCAACCTTTGCTGTATTGTGTGTGCATGTGGACTTGCCTGATAAAATCAAGAAATGTCTAAGGGGTTGAGGATGAACTAGAAAGAGTTCATTTTGCGCTGATTATCGAGGATGGACTGATCAATGATACCAAAGCAACTACTTTGGAAATTGCACAGTAGGATGCTTAGTTAGAGCTAAATCTGTAGAAATATGTGGCAATGGTTGCTTCTTGCTTTCGCGACAGAGCTAGTGGAACATCACATTCAGGAGCTAGTAGGTTCAATGGAGTACACAATGCTCTTGAGAAACGTTTCAGAAAGAGAGTTCCAGGACTTGAACCAAACTTTTTAGTGTAAGGATCACCAAAGCCCAGAAACCATTATGATATGGTTTGGTTGGGAAAGCTAAAGTTTAAAGATTACTTCAACAGATTCAACAGGAGCCCATGTCACTTAGTGGATGCGGGAGCAACTCAGGAGGTGTGGAAGTGGGTTAGCTCTACAAAAGAAGAATGGATGTCTTCAATGAAATATTTTCCAAGGTCTTCCAGTCTTTGTAATAGAGGATTAATACAACAATAACACTACTCAATTAGGCCAAATATGTATGTCATCATCTCCACACTATACTAGTACTAATTTATAAATATACTCTATCCATTCTAAAAGAGATTACTTAGTTTGATCTTTTATTGTCAAAATTAACATGTTATTAATATAGTACATTAAAATTTTTAATATTGGATCCATTGTTCATCAATTATTGTACACCTGCCATATATAAAAATATTTTAGTTCAAGATTTAAAAAGTCACATGAAAATTGGAAGCACAGCAATCTTTTTTTGGATGGATGGCATACCAATGATACCATACAACAAGCTAAGACTTTGTACCTCTAAAAACGATTTCACCTCAAGCGTTGTTGTAGAGGCGGGTGTTACTAAACTATACTAGAATAACACAAAGGATGTTTCTTAATTGGCCCCAACATAAAGTATTAAGACTATCCTATTGCTTTATAGTAGATAAAAACACATGGTATAACATTCGAGAGTTAAAGAATTAAATTAAAACACAACAATTTCTAATATAAAAATGAACGTAGTAACCCGCCATTAACTTGATTAATTGTGAATGGATCACTTATTAAGTTTCCATGATTGGAATTTCCATTAGGCTAATTTGCCGTTTGCTTTTTATACTATCGTTTATGAGGTTTTAATTCTTGTTTGACTTGCCCCTCAACTATTTTTCTTATCTTGCTGCCCTCTCAATTACTTTTTTTGTCTCAAATGTCTCCTGGACCCAATTTTACACATTTAATAATATATAAATTCACTAAAAATATAAAATGACTATTTTGCCTTTAATTACAATTTTCTTAAATATTACACTTAAAATTAAAATACATTTTGAAATACATTAATATATGAAGATATTTTAAAATAGTTAAAAATAAACCCACCCCATCCCCCATCAATATGGCTCCAACAAACAATGTGACCAACCTGGAAATTTTCCAAGTTGCACCTTTGCCAGGGACAATCTCTAAATTATCCGTTCCACTCACTTGTTGTGACATGTTCTGGATCGGTTTCTCGCGTGTCCACAGTGTCAAAATAGTTATGAAATTTTCCAAGTTGCACCTTTGCCAGGCTTGAAGAGTTATTGAGATGGATCCGGAGGATTGTAAGCAACCAAGTCAGACTTGAAACACACATAAATACAATATCAACACCAACTCCTGCAGCTTCCTTATCCAAAACATGGCTCCAAGAAACAATGTCACCATCCTGGAGAGTTTCCAAATTGCACCATCACTAGGTGCAGTCCCTGAATTATCTATCCCTCTCACTTGTTCTGATATGTTCTGGTTCGGATTCTCACTTATTCACCAAATTACTTTCTATAAGCACCCTGTTTCCAGGACTTGTTTCAATGAAACTATCATTCCAGGCCTCAAGAATTCCCTGTCTCTTGCTCTCAAACATTTTCCTTCAGTAGCTGGAAACTTGGTCATTCCTTCAAACTCAATCGAGCCCATAATCAAATATCTCGATGGGAATTCAGTTCCATTCACCATTGCTGAAACCAATAGTCCTGGTTTTGAATGGTTTGTTGGTAATCAACCAAGAAATTGCATTGAATTTTATCAACTGATTCCACAACTGCCAAAATCATCGGAATCGGGTGGATTGAAGATGTACCCACTCATTGCTTTCCAGGTGACAATGTTTCCAGGAGAAGGATTTTGTATTGGGATTACTCATAATCATGTTCTTGGAGATGATACATCCATGTATTCCTTCATCAAGGCTTGGTCTACAATATGCAAAGATGGGGAATATGAAGCAACAAAAAGAAATGAACTGTCACCAATCTATGACAGGGAAGTGATGAAAGTTTATACTAAGGAATTAGATGATGTTTTCTGGAGAAACTTCAGAAATACCAAGCTCAAGGAGGCCAACATGGATGGCCACTTTATATCCTTGGCAGAAGATACAGATAAGGAACGAACAACATTTGTCATTTCCATGGAGGACATCCAAAAGCTAAAGAAACATGTTTCAGATAAACAAACATCAATTAAGCATCTCTCATCATTTACAGTAGTGTGTGCTTATGTATGGACTTGCCTGCTAAAATCAGGAAATGCTAGAATGAACAATGTTTATGAGGATGAACAAGAATATATCACTTTCGCGGTTGATTGTAGGGGACGGCCTGATCCAGTTATACCAAGAAACTACTTTGGAAATTGCCTAGTAGGCTGCCGAATTAGTGCTAAAACAAGACAATTATGTGGCGATGAAGGCTTGTTCATCGCGACAGAGCTTATTGGAGACTCGATTCAGCAGAGAGTAAGCTACAATGGACTACTAGAAGGTTTTAAGTTACTTTGCAATAAGGCGAAAGTGAAGGAGGCTATCAAACTTTTCAGTGTTGCAGGCTCCCCAAGGCAGAACTATTACAACATGGATTTTGGTTGGGGAAAACCAAGAAAGATTGAAATAACTTCAATTGATTCTACAGGAGCTATGTCCCTTAGTGGATGCAGAGACGACTCCGAAGGTCTCGAGATTGGGTTGGCTCTAACAAAGAAAATAATGGAGTCCTTTACTGACATCTTCTCCAAGGGTCTTGAGTGTTTATAATCTATTGTTAATGCAAAAATGATGCTGGCTAATTTAGTTCAATGATTGTTTTTCTCCTTTTGTATTAGAGGTTTCACCTTTTCAATATGAATGATTTGTATTGGTTATAAGTAATGGTTGATTGTACATGAATGCACTAGTACATCATTAGTTAAAACGTTTTGAATATGAGTGGAAAGCATATAAATGATTAGAACTCGTAATATTACAATATCATGAATCATATGATAGATAGAAGTGAGAAAAAGCTAATAAATGGAAAAAGAATGCTACAAAAGGAGTTGAATGGAGTTATACACACTATCTCACTCAATAAACTTAGTTTTACTCAAATTTCTTCTCTTCCTCTTGCCATTTCTTGATTTGAGCATCCACCTTCGCTTTTACACGAGCATGGAATCCAGGATATGGTTCATAGCCAAAGAAAGAATGAAGAGCCTGCAAGCAACCAAACATAGGGACTTGTTTCATAAACAAAAGACAAACAAGTTTCCTATTAGAGATTGCTTCTGAGTTCACAATAATGAAGAATGTTTACCTCCAGTAGCACAAAAAATGGCGCCATAAGGAATGCCTGTATAAGGTTATGAAACAGAGCAGGCACTCGCTTCTACAATATTAAAGTGAAATGGAATCGGTATTTATTTGGAAGAAAGTACTGCACAATTAAATTAGAGATATCAGCTGACCTCAAATACGCCATGCCCGATGAGCTGTCCACTCCAACAAACCAACTGACCAACAAGAGCCACCTGAGACGAAAGCTTCTCATATCAAATATTAGAATGAAAATTAAGTACCTTATGGTAAGGTATGTTGTAGTTATATGATGGCATGCGGATTGAAAGTGCCAATGTTAAATGAATGGCAACTCAGTTTATATGAAATAGGGCTAAGCTTACATGATCTCTAGAGTTCAGAGTCGAGACTATCATTTTACAAGTCCCAAATCTTGGAGTTCTTAGAATGCGATACTAACATTTACAAGACAAGTTCAAGCAGAGATAGTCATAATTACTCCATATTTCACTTATCACTTATCAGACATCAGCATATCAAATATGAACCAGCAAACAATGGGGCAGTTTGAGGGATGATTTTCTCATTCGAAACTATATATTCTTGTGCATCGTTTATAAAGTGCATCGGTTTCGACCCCAGTTCATCCACCAATTGCCTATTTAATATATGATCATTCTTGTACACTAATCATCGGCTTCTATCTACAACATTTTCTTATTTTATCCCAATAAAGAAAAACACAAAAATAGAGGTGAGAATATCGCGAAAGAGACATCATCTCCACACGATAGTAATGAACAAGTTGTTACATTGTCCTAACGTTTAAGAAAGAAGTATATGATCTGAAAGGAAACTAGCCTTATAACAAATCAACAGTGAACACAACACCATTGTGATAATAGTCTATGAGGTTCCACTTTAAAATCAATTGACAATAGAGGGAGTAACCTGAGGGCGCATATATTAATCAGGAAATACATCGATTCTGCAGATGTGGGGACGTGTCGCTTTAACACTCACCCTCACGTGCTTCCGCCATTTATGACATTATACTTTGCGGAATTCAACATCGGCGGGGTTAGTGCCCTCATCACCACGGGAGTATACCGACTACCGATGTGGGACGTGTCATTTTAACACATTGGAACAAACTAGGAAGCACGGGGACTTCAATTAGTTGTCGTCTCAAGTCCCAGGGACGGGGACGGCATGGGGACAACAAGGAAACGTCCCCTGCCCGTCTCGGGCAAGGTGGGGACTGTGCCAATATGGGGAAGTTCGTATCGCCACGATCGAGGCGTTTCGAAAGGATTCTTAGATGTATAGGATTTGAAATAAAAGGTATAAAGAGAGCCCAAATAAAAATAAAATCTAAAAAAAAACATTGTTATGGTTTCGGCTCATTATTAATCCCTTCTTAGAGTGTTACCGGAAGCGGCAGAACCAGTGGAGAATTGCGGCTCCTTCGGTCGCGAAGCTTTGAGCCTAAGGCTCGGCTCGGCTCGATTGATGGCTCGCGAGGCAGCAAAACCAAGTCGAGCTCCGAGCTAGCTCACTTTATGCAAATTTCAAATTTTAAAGGTATAGAATGCACAAAAACAATAGAAATTAGCATTAATTATCGATAAATAAATTGGACCTTGACATTAACTAAATTATAATAAAAAATTAAAGTAATGGCTTGATCAGCGATAATAAAATTCAAATCATCAAAAAATTAGAGTATTAGTTTTATACTTTTATTTAAATATATAATAATAATGTTATAATAAAATTTCACCAAACCGGGCTTGCCAGAACCAACGAGCTTTGAAAGATCATTCAGCCTTCGACTCACTAATAGCTACAATCATACCGCTCTTGGCTTTCCGCCATGATATTAATATATTTGTGTCATGTTTTCAAAAGTTAAGCATATTTTAGAAATGGTGCTAGATTCAGTAAAACATTTTTGTTGCTTTTAAGATATTAGACTAAAAGTGTTTCATTTTTTTGTTAAGACTTATGTGTGATTTTTTTTATTTTTTAATATATGAGTATTTTTTATTATATATTTATTACGTACCATGCGTACCGTAATAAATCAATTTTTAATTGGGCGTTTCACGTCCACTGTACCCGACTTCGAGTGCTATCTAGGGAACAAACATAAATTTGTATAGATTTTCTAGTAAAAAATAATAATCTATCTTTGTTTTTTAACCTCCTAAATCAACCATAACATTTCAACTTCTACCGAATCAGCTAAATTCAAGAGTTGCATTCATCAAACTTCACAAGATGCAGTACTCTTAATCTCATTCAAAGAGATACTCTCACCAACTTTTATATACTAGTAAAATGTACGTGCAAAAGATTCATGCTTCAAACACTTAAACTGACATTATAAATAAAGTAATTAGTTATTTAAGTAAATTTATAAAGTATACTTTTTTGATTTATATTATAATTTGTTTTGTTCATAATTTATGTCTCTTATAATTTTTTAATAATATAATTTTAATAATCGGTTTAAAAATTTTGTTACCATACTACTCTTCATTTTTATGGTTTAATAAAAAAAGATACATTATGTAATTTTATTTATTGTTAGAAAATATCACCTTTTTTTTAATAAAAAAAATGCACCTTATGTTATTTTATTTATTATTAGGAAACAACACTTCTCAATTGGTTTCTAGTATAAATTATTCATAGTTATACTATTTAATTATATTTTATGTATTTATTTTAACATATGTTAATTGTTGATTGACTCAATAATATTTGCACAAAACTGAATAATATCAAGACCTTTTTATGAAATTCTCTCAATTTTAGCCATCTGAGAAACAGCAAAGAGGCACACATTAGATGTCACTTGTCGAAAGTGAAATACACCAAATGAACTATATTGAAAATAAATACAGAATAAGATGGCATCACTGTTTTTAAAAGCTATATCTTTATGCGGTAATTTTTTTAATAAAAGATTAAACCTAAATACTATATATGTGATTAATATTACTTGATATAAATTTTTTAAAATTTTGACATAAATGACAAGTTTAATAAAAAAAAGATCATGAGAAGTCGTTCGAATAGAAGATAGAGGGCTGATTTGTACATCGAATGTTAAATGATAAAGTGGATTATATACCTATAACATACATATTCATGCATGTATTTTTTAGACCATAATATTGATGAATTATATTTCATATAGACTGAAAATTACTATAATTATTATTATGACAATATACACTTATTTAGTTTACTAATTACTAAATAATATTAAATAATGAATTAATTATTGCATCTATAGTTTATAGATAAAGATATTTTTATTTAAGCATAAAACTAACATGTTATATACATATTATTAAAAAAAAATTAAATTTTTGAAATAAAATATTCAAATCTATTACTCCCTCCATAGTAAATGATTGTCATGCCTGATTTTAAGTATATTGAAAATATTATGGTTGATCATTTCACCAAATATTATACAACAGAAATAAAAATATTTGAATTTAATATTTAATATGTGAAAAATCTAAATTTAAATCTTGACAATCTATTGGGGATGGAGGGAGTATTAGATATCTTGACACTTTTTAATTTCAATTATTGAAATGTAATATAAAATATGACATAATAATTTATATATATATTCTATAGTAATTTTTTGGATTAGAAAAATTATTTTTTAATTTATAATTGAATAATTATCATACAAAAAAATTTAGAATGATTAGACTAATCCATTGCATTAAAATAAAATTTACTTATTGTTATAATAAAATTAAAAAAATTAAAGGGAGTATTATATCAAATATTTTTATCTATTGGTAAAGATGTTGAATATTTTTTATATAATTGGACGAGGAATATTTGATAATGAACATATAGTAGAGTAGCATTAAGTGATGGTAAAACTCTTGTATATTATAAAGTAGCTAACTCCATGTTTGAATTATTATAGAATTTTTGGGTAAATTTGGGGTTTATTAATTATTGAATAATGTTGGCAATAAAAGGGTAATATAGTCATTAATTATGTAAAAATGGGAATAAAACCATGGCTATTGTGATATAATTGGGAGATTTGAGAAATAGTAAGCAGACTTAACAAATACTAATATGCAAAAAAAACTTCGTTATTCCAAATAAAAAAACTTCGTTACTCTCAAATATCAAAACCAAAAGCGATCTAAAGTAATAAAAAACTACTCCACCATTTTGGTAACAAATACCGTTAGAGTTAGGGTTTGTGGTTGGATGTGATGAAAAATTCGAATCCGGTCCGGTCCGCCGGATTTTTCGGATATAAATCCGGTCCGGACCGGATCCGGATGTTTATTGTAATAATTTTAAAAAACCGGACCGGATCCGGTTAGTAATGAGCAAACACCGGATATAATCAGGTCCGGTCCGGTTTTATTAAAAAAATATTTTTTAAAAAATTTAACCAATTAATAAGATAACCCCTTTTAAGTCTAACTCTACGCCCTCGAAATTTCAAAAACGATTGTATCTCCTCAAAATTTAAACACGACCCACTTTGGCTCCCCCCGCCCCGCTTCCCACTTCTGCCTCGGGTGAATCTCCCCCAGGCTCCCTCCCCACTCCCCTCTCCTCCGTAAGTCATCCATGAAGTTTGGTAAATTTTAAATTTAAATTTTTTAATTTTGATTATTTGTTAAATTTTAGTTATAGTAAAAATATTATAGTATTAAACATAATAATTTTAGTTATAACTCTTAACAAAATATTATTTAAAATTAACAATTTTATATCAATTTAGTTATACCATAAATTGTATAATTTGTTTAATTTATACAAATTAAAATTTGTATCAGTTTAATTATGTATCCAGTTTAGTTGTATTCAAATATTAATTAATTTAGTTCAAATATTAATTAATAATAAGAAAAGGCTTAATGTTATACTTTGTAATTGCCGTGCATCAAGTGGCATATATATACTTTATAATTGTCGTGCATCCAACTTTTTAATTAACTTCGTTTATTTATCTTCAGTGCATGTTTAATGATTCAAAGGTATATGCATTGAATAACACAATTATTTTTTGCTCAATTTTGCATGTATAACTCAATTCGCAAGAATATGCCTCATATATTATATGGAGTATATTATTAATTTATTGCTCATTTCATGATATGGTTAAATATTATGTCGCTTTCTGTCTTTAATAATTTATGTTAGTTAAATAATATGTTTTATGTAGAACTATTATTATTATTATTAAATATAATAAGTGTTAGTTAAATAATTATATATTTTTAAATTATTATTATTAGTATTTATTATTATGTAGAACTATTTGTTATTATTATTATAATAGGTATTAATTAAATAATATATATGTTTTGAGTAAATTATTATTATTATTAATAATATTGTTATTTAATTCCATGGAGATGAATTTTATATGTTGTCATAACTTAAAAATTTAAATTATCTTTTTTAAATCATCTTTTATTTGTCGATATAAAAATCGAAATAATTCGATGATACAATATTGTTGATCAATTTGTCAATACATTTAGTAAGAAGACATCAAATTGTTAAATTAATATTTGTATCTCTATGAATATCTCGGTTCGTATTTGTATCTGCTTTAAGGATATAAGTATTTTATTGTAATTTTTTATATTATATTTAAAGAGTGTTGTGATCAGTATCACTTGAAAATATTAATTAGACAAAAGTTCAAAGGAGTGTAAATTTTCTGGCGGTTTTAGATTGATTTAGTTTAAACATAAATATCCAAATATTTGAAATTGATTGCGTATAGATGCATCAGCATTTCATTTTCTTAGTGAACTAAAAAAGTTGACAACTTAAGCGACTCAAAAACAAACTTGAATATGTAAATACTCGACTTTAAACTACTCAAATTTCACTTTTAGACAAAACTATAGAATTAACATTAAATTGCAATTCAATTCTTGTGTTTGGATAGAGCAAGCCTATTTCCACTTGTTGGCCCGTACATGGTGCAAATCTGTGCCAATTTTGCCCTGAGCGAACGTGTGAAATGTAAGCTCGATCCCATATCGAATAAGTGAAACACATGTTCGATCGTCTGTTGGTCGTATGATATGCAAGCTCAATGACCCTAACGAAATCGTGTTTCACACGTTGGATCAATTGACAGATTTGTTGAAGTTTTATTCGAACCTCCATCTTGTAAACTAACATGGTAGATAGTAGAACTAATTGATGGTAAAATAAAGTATCATTGCATTTCAATTTATTTACTTGGTTACAAGGTGCTGGATTGAAATGCTTTGGAAATTCTAAGCACCCAACATTCCAAGTTCCAACAATGAAAATAAGTAAATAGTTGAGAATGGATCAAACTGTATGATCACTCTGGTTTACTTCATCAGCTTTTTCTTCCTGAGTTTTGGTCTCTACCACTTTATATTTGTACCATTTTGCAATAACTACAAAGTAAACAAAATTCAAGAATTGCAAAATAGCAATCAAATAGTATAAGTAATCCAATCTTCCCTTGTTGAGATCTTCAGCAACCCAATTTCCGGATTTTGCATTCTTGGTGATCCTATGTGCAGTTGATACAATGACACTATTTAGATAACCGGATAGTGCAAAACCACAATACAAGAAAGCCCCTCCAAAGCTTCTCATGTGCTCAGGGAATTGCTTGTAATAAAACTCAATTTGGCCGATAATTGAAAATCCTTCAGATATTCCTGCAAGTGCATATTGAGGGACTAACCAATAACTAGACATTGCTGAAATGCCCCCTTTTGTCGGTTCAAATCCAAGTGTTGGTTGAGTGATTGCTATATATCTTCTTTTGTTTTCTACTAGAGCAGCAATAACCATAGTAATTATTGCAAGAAAAAAACCAAATCCTAACCTCTGTAGCATTGAGATGCCATCTTCTGTTTTGGTAATTTTTCGAGCCTTGGGAAGTATTATTTGGTCATATATTGGTATCCATATTGTTAAGGCCAACATGGCGAAAGCAAAATATGTTGCACCAGGAATCTGGAGCTTTCTACTGGGAATCACTCTTCTATCAGATTGCACGGCTTGAAAAATTCCGTAAGTGCTCATTTGGATTTGAATAATGAAATATATAGCACAAGCAAACCATACCGGGATTACTTTTATCACACATTTCACCCCTTCCACTTCTTGAATAGTGCATAGTCTCCAAGGATTTGATGCTGATCCATCTGAATTGATTTCATCATCACGGGAAATGATTGCTGCCTTATTGAAAAACCTGTTACATGCATTTTGTTCAGTTTTAGCGATAAGGTGTAATATTGTAGTCAATCCATCACTTTGGTATGGGTGGGTTGGGGGGGTTGCGAAGTGTTGGAAATATTACCTTAGCTGATTTGTATATGGAAGCCTAGAATAGGTTGAATTGGGAGGGATATGGTTATGCATGGAGATCTGAGGTTCTTCTGGCAACATCAATCTCCTTTTCTTGATTGCGGAAACAATTACTTGAGCCATAGTTTTTATGGGACTATGGTCTGGAATTGTCTTCACATACAATTTGGAACCCGAGAAGAACAATATGCATGCACATAACATCAGGAGGGAGGGAATAGCTAGACCAATTGCCCAACTAACATTGGTTTGAACATAGACGATGACCGTTAGAGATACCATCATGGCAAAGACTATAGAGAAGTAGTACCAATTAAAGAAGCTATTAAGTCCTTTCCTTCCTGAATCTGTGTTTGGATCGAATTGATCTGCGCCAAACGTCATGTTGCAAGGCCTTATACCACCAGCTCCGACTGCTAGAAATCCGAAGCAGGTTATGAGAAATGTGAGTTGCCCTGCAGTTGGTCCATCACAATCACTACCATCATGTGATTCGCATTTAGGTGGATGTAGTTTTGTTATGGCAGCAGTTAATGTTAGTGCAAACAAGCCCTACAGAATAAAAAATTAAAGATTGTAAGTAGAGAAATTCAGATCAATCATCTGCCTCGTTTTTTTTATCTCTTATCATGCTCCTGCTTTGTTCGATTGTTCATCATATATTATGGACATCGTAAGTAGATATGAGGTGCCACTAACCACATGATATACAATTTTGCAAACGTGATGTATGAAATGAAGACTAAAAGGAGGCAGAAGATTCTTTCCGATCTTTTACATTGACCAAATTGAAGCTTTGGTATGAATTCGAAGGTTGAGTATATTACCATGAAAGTTGAGAATGAAGCAACGCCTACAGTTTTGTAGCGGCCAAAGTAAGTGTCTGAAAGGAAAGCTCCAATCAATGTTGCAAAATTGCAAGTTCCATTGAAGATGTTGATGACATTTTGCGCTGTGAAATTGCTCAAGTTGAAGACACTAGTGAGGTAGAGTAACAAATTAGTAGATGTTCCAAGGGTGCCAAGCCTCTCAATCGTCTCATTTCCTGTCAAAATATTAGTAACACATTCAAGTATTTTATCTTTGTGACAAATTAAACTAAAATGATATCTATACTAATAAAATATATCGAGTTACCTATAATAAATTTTATGGTCTTTACACCTCTGTGTTTTGGCTCACTAGATCCATCTTCTTTCTTCTCCATAATTTCGTTGGAAATTCTGGCCTCCTTCATTTCTATTTAAAAGCTGTAGAATTCTATATGAAATGATGGAGTATTTATAATGAGATAAGCTCACACACCTTGGTCCTATAAAGGCCTTGTGTCATAGTAATATTTTAATAATGTGGGGTTAATTTGGATCGAGGCTTTGGAAGGGAAATGGTAGAACAATATGACATAACTTTCCTAGTCGTATGAATTAAAAACTCCACTTTAACGTATTCTATTTTTCCCTTTCTTTTCCATAATTCAAGGCACCAATTTTCCACAATTTTCAGAATATATAACACAAAATATATAAAATCATTTGGATTAATAAATCAAAGTTCAATATTGAAAAATCTTTTTCGGATGGAGGGAGGAACATATATAAAGTTTTAGTAGTTTTTTTAATTTTTTTTTTAATTTTGCATGTTTAATAGTTTGATCATTCTAATTGATTAATTTGATAAAGCTAAAGGTGACCCTTCTTTAAATTTGATGTAAGATCAACTTGTTTTAATGACAAGAGTCAGTCGTGATAAATCATATCACATTTTCCCTAATTTAACAACAATAACCATTTTTAACTTTAAATTTTAAAATTAAACTACTAATAAAAAATGTATTATTTATATGAAGGAAACTAAAATAGAACAATTTAATGAAAAATTAAATAAATACACTAATAAACATAAGTAAAAATAATAAATTAGTATGATAATTATTACCTTTCTAAAATAATTACTCTTAATACATTGATGAAGTACTAGTGAAGTTCTCAATTTGGTGGTTGTTGGGACTATTATTAATTATTAACATAATAAAAAGGGCAAAGGTTTAAACTAATTGCTAGCTTAATATCATACCAAAAATCTTATCAAGTTTTTTATTTCAATGATTGAATTTTTGAATTTTAAACTCATTATTTATGTTTATGTTATATTGTCTCCGAATTGTTTTACTTGTCTTCTTATATTTTAATTTGGCACAATCATTTCGATTTGGGTTTCATGAGATGCACAATATCCTCTCAATATCGAAGTAAGATCCTCTCCATTACAATCTTTACAATTCGCTCAAGTTATATATAAAATAAAAAAATATGTTAAATTACAAAAATGCCACCTTTTAAATGAAAGGTTATAATTGATATTTGAATAATTCAAATCAAAGCATGAGAAAATTGAAGAGATGATAATTGGAAAGGAGCTTTAACTCCTCCACATCACCTTAATAACTTCAATGAAAGGAGATATAAATTGATATTTAATGGTTATTTGTTGAACATTAAATGTGATTAAAGCCTTGTTTTTTGTGAAGGACAAATTGGAATATTATGAGAAAATATATCTTGAAATTGTAAAATAACAACAAAAAATAAAAATAAAACTTGAAGTTAGAATGACTAGTAAATAAAATCGGAAGGATTATCATATTTGGTGAAACATAAATCGTAAGGTAGTACTTCTTAAACCTAACGGCGTGATGCCTCTTTTTGTGTATTGGCTAAACACTCATTTGTAACGATAGAGGTATGAAGTTCAAGCTCGTCTCTAGATTTTTAAAAGAAATATAGAGACACGCACTTTGGTTTATTAATTTTGACTATTGAAAATGGTTAAACTTGATAATCTTTTTAAAATATAAGAAATATATAATTTAAGGAATTTATCGACATGCCTCAACATGTTAAAAAGAAGCAAATAAATTATTAAATTTATCAATTGGTAATCTTATCATTACAGTGATATCTTATTAATTAAGTATTTATTAATTTTAATGGTTCGTATAAAACTATAATGCTTGTTGTTTCTCATTCTAGTAAATACAAAATTTATATCACTTAGTTTTTGGAATTTATTAACATGTAAGGTTCCACGTTAGATTTTAGAAATAAAGTACTCTTTCCTATGCAAAATATAAGTCACTTATGTTATTTTTATTATTTTTAAGATTGTGGCCGTCCAACAATTTTAGCTTTCATTTAATATTTATTAATGATCCAAAGTTTCTTTTATATTTTTATAATTTACCTTTTATAGTAGAAGGAAGTAAATGATTGTCTTAAAATTGAAAACTTTATTATCTTATGGAAAATATTTGATTTCATTAATTAAGGGGTTAATTGGTGAAATGGTCCCAAATAATTAAGGACGAAGTTGAATTGATCCCAAAATTTAGAAAATGGGATTTAGTCATGATAGTGGTTTAAGATTGCATATTGGTCCCTTATTTTGTTATTAGTTTTTAACGTCATGGTCATGCCAAGGACCAAAAGCGGGCGCAAAACCAGCGCCAACTGGCACGGGACCCGATTACAGCTTATAATGAAGTTTCATTCCACCAGTAATTATAATTAATAATTATTGAAAAAATATGATGTAAAATAGGTTAAACAACTTTTAATTAGCATAAAATACAAACTAGTTAAGCAACTTATAATTTGAGTATACTTTGTAACTTATAATTTCAATGACATCTTAAAAATCCACCTGCCTCCTTTTACAATGCGTGGATAGAAATTTAAACATGCCTGATGTCACAAATCAAATTTAAGGATGGGTCTTATGTCGGGCGAAAATGGCTCCCGGCCCGCAATTTTGGCATGGCCACACTAGTTTTTCTTTAAAATTTTACATCTAGTCGTTATTGTTGATAAAAAAAATAAACTTTATCATTTGGATCATAATAAATTAGAAAGAGTTAATGATTAATTATAGATTAAAAAAATTAATGTTGTAATTTTGCAATTGAAAAGTGATGATTTGATAATGATTGTTAGATTTTTTATTTTTAGTATGTTATTTGGAGAAGTGAACTTGAATAAATTGGGTAACAAAGTCTAAAAGTGTGGAAACATATTTATTAGTTAGAGTAAATATAGGGAAAAAATTAATGTAGGTAGTTGAAGAAAAGCAAAATTACCTAGTTGAATGTTGAAAAAAGAAATGTCAGCCATATGATTCGAACCCGGACTTTACTAGTAACTATAATATATATTATCATTGGGCTACATCATATTTTAGTGGTATTCTAAGACACCTTCTTACAATAAAAATAAAGCATCAGACCTTGCTCCAACTCACTATAAAATCTTTTAATCACTAGGTCATTCGATGTCTAAAAATAGAATACTTTCAAATATGTAAATAATCAAAATTATTGTGGTGTCTTGTTTGCTTCATTGCTTGATTAAGATATATGTCATGAAAATCATCCAAATTAATGTATTCAGCTTCCATAACTTACTGATTATTCTGGCCATACATAAAATTAATATTTTCAACTTACTTTACTAAATACATGATAATTTTGATCCAAACTAAATATATGTGTATGTTAATTAAAACTTTAATACGTGGTAATTTTGACATTAAAAATATTTTAGACAATTTTTTAGGAATAGGAGTGGTATTAAAGTTTCTTGGCTTGCTTTTCCCCATAATCAGCCGAGATTTTGGTAGAATACCTCCAATTTTCTGAGTTTATGTTTTATTAGGCAGTCTCACTAGAAGAAGTAATTCTACTTATTAAGGATCACATGGAATGTGACGTCCTAATAATTCTTTATACTCCGTATTTAAAAAAGAAAATACTATTAATTCCAAGTATACATAATTATCTACCATAATTGAAATCCAAGTCACTCGTTTTAATGGAAAGTTTAATTTTGTGCACGTTAAAGCTTTGTATTATTTAGATATCTAGTAAAATGTTACTAAAAAAATGTTAAAACGTGGAGTTCATACGGTCTTTATTAATTTATGCTTAAAGGCACCATCTTTTTCTTGTCATTAACCTACAGACTAAGGGAACTAGCATTATAGTTTTTCTTCATGTTTGTTTTTATTTAGAAAAAAGTTGTAGCTTATAAGGAAGATGAGGGGCAAAAAACCACAAACTCTAAGAATTCCCCCTTTTAATCCAACACTTCCTCTTTCTCTGCAATTTGCTAACAGATTTTTCTAATTTGTATCATGCATAAAAAGAAAAATTCTCGCTCTCAAAACTAAACGAATAGATCAATTTTTTATTTTTTTTTAATTTTTTTAAATTAGCGATGAAGAGAACTTACTAGTTAAAGTAAGTGCTACAAAGAAAGTAGAATATATATTATGTCTCCAATAAGAATAGATCAATTTAAAGACATAATTCTTGAATCGGTCACGTCACATTATTGCCTAACCAATTTTATACTATCAAATTACGAAATAATGGTGTTCATTTTAAACGTTAAAATACATAAAATCGCATTATAAGTAAGTGTGAATTCATAATTTCACAAATATTATATTTTTTTTGAAAATTTCTTTTTAATTAAATAAATCGATTGAGTTTCTTCAAATTTAGAACTAAAATTTTAATTAATAACCATGTAAATCGATAAATGGTTTAACCATTCACAATAGTTTTGGATGAAGATGGAATTAAATTTTTATAAGGGCTAAAGGCATTAGTGACCATCAGAGAATTTTCTCGTTTTCATTTGACCCGCTATACTTCACTTTTGTATTACCCATTAATCTTTTAAAAGTATATCGCTTCAGCCAATTCCATCCGGTTGGGCGGTATCGAGGATTATTGGTGGTGGTGGTGATGATGATGGTGATTGGTGGTGGGGGGATATGAGGCGGTGGGGTGGGGGGTAGGGGTGGGGTGGGGGAGTAGGGGTGATTTGGAAAGTTGAAAAAAGGAGGGTGGAAGAAAATGTGGGGGGTATTTGGGTATTTGTACATGAGAGGGGTCTTGTTGGAGTTAAGGATTTAAAATGAGTCTTTGAAATTAAAAGCTGGTTAAATCAATTGCTATTTTTCCAATTTTCTCCATGTAAGAAAAATATTGGTAGACCGCCACGGCCTACTAAGGAAGGAGCTCGAACTAACGGCCCATGTGCTGAGTTCGACAGATAACTCCTTAGCAGACCGCGCTTGAACGCTCCATTAACAATATGTTAAGCTCTGGTCTAGTTGGAGACCCCAGTATTGTATCAGGAGCCTAACAAGTACACGTCTAAAAATAACAAACCATAGCACGCTAATCCCCATTTTTCTTTTGCTGAATTTGGTTAATAGATGGATGACCGCTAGGATAGTTATAGGTTAATCATCATTAATAATGCCATTAAATTTAATCTTAAAAAAAATAAAAAAAAATGAACAAATAACAACAATGCAGATATTGAGAAAACCAAGGAATTGAATAAGTTAGAATTCAAACTTTATACTATACATGATGAAAAAGAAAACAAAAACGGAAACAAATTAATTATGCCCAATTTTTTAAATAATATTTCCTTCAAAAATTATATTTACATTTGATTAGATTTTGATAAGCATTGAAATTCTACATCTCTATAAAGGAAGAGAATAAAAAATAATTGAAATTAAATATGCATTAAAACCTCAAGTGCTTGCAATCAACACAAAGGAAAAAGGAAAAGAAATCAATTGTGTTTTAAAGATGTAAAGGTAATTACCGAAATGACTCCAATTATTGGGATTATTGTCTCAATTACTTCGCAAAATCAACCATTGAAATTAATAAATTCTAAATAAATAGGACATCATTGTTATGATAAATTATGAACAAACAAATTCAGTAAATTTTTATTTAACGTGCTGACACATGGCAATAAATTCCTAAAATTATTATTCCCTCCATCCCAAAAAAATTATTTTATGTGGTGTATACGGAGTATTATGTACTACGGAGTAATATTTTGTGTATATAGTGAACTAGTTCCTCAAATTCTGGGAAAAGAAGGGAAAATTTTGAATTCGTAAATTGGAGTTTGTAGTAGACTAGTAGTTCATATAAGGAAACTCTTGGCATGCTGTTCTACAACCTTATTATCCCTCCAGAGCTACAAAATTTATTTTCAAGAAAAAAATGTACAAGACATATTTTTGTATGCCTTATACACTTGATATTTTGATACGTTTTAAAAATAGTTTCAGCCGTGACAAATAGACCCACCCCTCCAAATCCTCAAACCAAACTAACCCCACACTATTAAAATATTATGACATCAAGACCTTCATAGGACAAAGGAGTGTGAGCTAATCTCATTATATATACTCCATCATTTCATATAGAATTGTATTGGTTTTAAGTAGAGATGGAGCAGCCCCTAATTTCCAAGGAAATTAAGGAAATAAATGAAGATGGATGCAATGAGCCAAAATACAGAGGTGTAAAGGCCATACCATTTATTATAGGTAACTCTAAAATATTTTAATAGATAGTATTTCGCGTTCCGTTCTTGGAGTTGATTTGGCTTTGATTATACGTGTTATTATATGATAAGGTTAAATCACCCCTCACGAAGGCTTGCTTAAAATTCATTAAAGCGGGGAGCACTTGTTAAAAAGATATTGTGGCGTGTTAATGTTGTATGTTAATATAAGCTGAAATATTTTAATGAATCTGTTTGGTTTTATGCTGAGGATGAATTTTTTTAATTTGTTTAAAACTATTTTGACAAGGAAATGGAATTTCATCGAGCGGCTTGGAACCCTTGGAACGTCTACTAATTTGTTAGTCTATCTCACCACAGTCTTCAACATGAATTCTTTCACAGCAGCAAATGTGATCAACATCTTCAATGGAACTTGCAATTTTGCGACATTGGTTGGAGCTTTCCTTTCAGACACTTACTTTGGCCGCTACAAAACTATACGCGTTGCAACACTCTCAACTTTCCTGGTAATACCCAACCTTCAACTTCATACCAAAGCTTCAATTTGGTCAATGTAAAAGAGCAAAAAGAATCTTCTGCCTCATTTTGGGTCTTCATTTCCAACATCATTCTTTAGAAAGAGATGATGTTATATGTAGTAAACGCAGTCGAAGTTTTGACAAATACAAAATTAACGTCAAATATTTCTAACACAATATATAATTATGACGACAGAGAGTCATGATGGATAATTTAATTTTTTATGCTAATTGGATAATATGTAGTTGCTTAATTAAATTCTCTATAGCGTAAAAGCATGGAGGGTAATTTTGTGATAAAAAATTATATCGACTGCATGTTGAGATTTTTTTTTTTTTGATTCTATGTGACAACTACGTTTACAAATTGTACGTCATATGTTTAGTGGTTACATCATATCTACTTATTATGACGATACTATATGATAAACAATCGATCAAAGCAGGAATATGATAAAGAGGCAAAAATTGAAGGAGAGTATCAATTTGATTGTCTAACTTACAATCTTTGTTCTATAGGGGATGTTGGCCCTAACATTAACCGCTGCTATCTCAAAACTACATCCACCTCAGTGCAAATCAAATGATGGTAGTGAATGTGACGGACCAACAATTGGGCAACTCACATTCCTCATAACCAGCTTCGGATTTCTAGTACTCGGAGCTGGTGGCATAAGGCCTTGCAACATGACGTTTGGCGCAGATCAATTCAACCCGAACACAGATTCAGGAAGGAAAGGACTTAATAGCTTCTTTAACTGGTACTACTCCACTATAATCTTCATCATCATCCTATCTCTGGCGGCCATCATCTATGTACAAGTAAACGTTAGTTGGGCACTTGGTCTAGCTATTCCCACCATCCTGATGTTCTGTTCATGCGTATTGTTCCTTTCTGGTTCCAAAATGTATGTCAAAATCATTCCAGACCATAGTCCTATAAAAACTATTGCTCAAGTAATTGTGGTTGCAATCAAGAAAAGGCGATTGATGCTGACAGATGAACCTCAAATCTCTCTGCATAACCATATCCCTTCTAATTCAATCTATTCTAGGCTTCCATATACCGATCAACTAAGGTAAAATTTCACCCCCTCCACTAACACACACCAATATCAATGTGGTAGATCAATCATAATTTTAGTGCTAAGACTGAACAAATTGAAACAGGTTTTTTAACAAGGCAACAATCATTTCCCCTGATGATGAAATCAATATAGACGGATCAGCATCAAATCCTTGGAGACTATGCAGCATTCAGCAAGTGGAAGAGGTGAAATGTGTGATAAAAGTGATCCCAATATGGATTGCTTGTGTTATCTACTACATTATTTTCATCCAAATGTTAACAAATGCAGTCTTTCAAGCCCTTCAAACTGATAGAAGCCTGACCAGCCATAGTAAGTTCAAGATTCCTGCTGCAACATATAATGGTTTCTCCATGTTGGCACTAACAATATGGGTACCAATATATGACCGCATAATACTGCCCAAGGCTCGAAAAATCACCAAAACAGAAGATGGCATCTCAAAGCTACAGAGGTTAGGATTCGGTTTTTTTCTTGCGATAATCACTATGACTATTTCTGGTCTAGTAGAAAGTAAAAGAAGATACATAGCACTCACTGAACCAACACTCGGAATTGAACCGAGAAAAGGAGAGATTTCAGCAATGTCAAGTTATTGGTTACTCCCTCAGTTAGCAATATCAGGAATAGCTGAAGGATTTTCAATAATCGGCCAAATCGAATTTTATTACAAGGAATTCCCTGAGAACATGAGAAGCTTTGGAGGGGCTTTCTTGTTTTGTGGTTTTGCATTAGGTGCTTATCTAAGTAGTTTCATTGGATCAATTGTCTATATGATCACCAAGAATTCAAAATCAGGAAATTGGCTTGCTGAAGATCTCAACAAGGGAAGATTGGATTACTTCTATTATCTTATAGCTATTTTGGAATTCTTGAATTTTGGATACTTCTTAGTTATTGCAAAATGGTACAAATATAAAGTGGTCGACAGCAAAATTATGAAAGAAAAAAAAGATCAAGTAAACCTGATGAGTGATCATTCTGTTTGATTCATTCTGAATTATATTTTCATTATTGATTGCTTAGAATTTCTAAAGCATTTCATCCAGCACCTTGTAACCAACTAATAATAAGCTTTTACGTGCGTTACTACGTAGTAGTAAAACGTTCATGAATTATTATTTTTGAATACTTTATATTTTATGACTATGTGTTTATGGATTTAAAATGGTCTAGAGTATTAAACAGTTAATTATATCATATCATATTCAAACAAATACTTCAATCAAATCCATTTGGCTTATACCAGTTATACGTAATGATCTCCAAAACAACAATGGTTAAAAATGTTTCTCATTATTTAGAAAGGGTAGAAAAGATAAACTACAAGCTTTTTTACCACAGTAGTAATTAATCACTTCTTTCATTATCAGAGTGATGCAAATACATATTTATATTAAGGCTATATACGAGTGATACCGTTTGAATGGAATTAAATGTTTGAATAAATAGTAAGAAAGTAGTTTTTGTTTAAATAAAATGGGACACTATAATAAATTAAAAAAGAGCGGCAAGTAAAAAGCTTCAACTACAACTTAAAAATAAAAAGAAATTTCACGATGGGATTATCTTGAATTAAGAAACAAAATCTTAAGCGTAAAAGAAAAATATAGTATTCTATTAAAAGAATAGTAGTAAGAAGACTTCGGCTTCATGGCTTTTTGCACCACTATATTTACCAATTATGAAATAAAGCTTCGGCTTCATTTCATATATAAAATATTAAATGTAAAGATTTGAGGCCTGTGAAAGACGCTTGAACACGCTCAAACACAGATCTGGCTATTTATGTCTAATATTGTATATATATTGAAGCTTGGCTTAGTATATATAATGACATAAACTACTATATATGTGGATTCTAACAATAGTGGAAGGACAAAAAACGAACAAAATGTAACCAAATGAAATATACGATCAATGTTTAATCTAGAAGTCTAAACTTAATATTCCCTTTTTTAATAGTTGTCATATTATTGAAGACATTTATAGTTTCATAATTTTTCTTGAAATTTTTTATAGTATGATTCGAAAGTTATTTATGATTAAAATTTCGCTCAGAAAATGAAAAGCTGAATTAAAATAAATTAAATAAAATGGTATTTAAAGTTGTAATAATAAACTATTAATACGTACATGAAAATAATAATAACAATAATAGCATATTCTTTTATTTGTACTTTCTTAAAGTACATCAGCTTAATAAAGTTGGTGTAAGAACTTAAATCAAGGACACATAATGGAAGCGCCTCAGGTTAATATTTAACTGTTAAATATTATTGTCATTATCAATATATCGTAATTATATCATCAAAATACATCACACTAATACTGATAGACATATGTCTACAAATAAATGAAGTTTAGGTGTTGAAAAAATTATACTATCCATTAAATTTTCAATAGTAAATTGTTGGCAAACTTTGTAGTATAAATAGATGATGAACTTTGGAGTTCATTCATCTACCAAGTGAACTACAAATAGCATAGTGCATTTGTAAAGTAAAGTTTGTTCTTAAAGTATAGTGCGGAGGTTGATAAAACAAAAGAATGTTTTTAAAATAGGTATTACGTTATATCGTGAGTTGTTTCGTAAATATATTTGAGTATTGTGTTATTAAAATGGCCATCGATTCTCAACATTAACAACTATGACAAATTAGGAAAAATATACTATTGCAGTGATAATAATGTGATATAGATACAACAGTAACTCAGTAAGACTAAAAAGGCTTCCAGAATGTAATTGTCTTTTGATACTTTAGGCAAGGCATTGATGAATATACATTAAATATGTGTCCAAGTATTAATCTTGTAATTAATAGTATTCGTTAAACAAAATAATGCATGAAACATTTATTTTACGATTATAATTAAAGCTCCTACAATTCATTTTAATTGATAAATTTATTTTTTGAATTAAAGTTTTGACCTCAAATAGTTTTCAATTTTAAAACAAAATGTTACAGAATTTGTTTTAAAAACTCTAATGATATTAGATTTATATCGATTTGAATATGAAATGGTATAAGTTATGATAAAAAAATTATTTCCTCAGAGAAATAAAAATGTTAATGAAAATAAGTTCAATATAAATAACTAAAATGAAACCAAATGATGAATAATAAAAGTATATGAAAAAAAGATATCACCAATACAATTTATAAATCTATATATATGGATCAATTGGATCATCTAGGCATCAATCATTATTATTTTAATATATGTAAAATCTTCTTCTATTTTCTTATTGTAGAAATTGAATCTCCTTTTTGCCTTTCTAAGTAAATTCAAATAGATTGTTTAACTCATCCCTTTTGTCAAGAATTTATACGTAACAACATAAAAGAAATTCATTATGTCTGTTCATCTTTATTTCAATATATATTTTGATCTACGCTAGCTAATGGTGTTATTACACTAATTCCGATTTATGTGAACATTTTAGCTCTGAATTAAAACCTCCAATTTAGAGTATGATAGAGTTTTGATGAATTTTTTTTTTTGGGACGATTTAGTTCTTTTGTAGTTTTGTTTGTCGATTTAATTTATGAGAAATTAAATTGGGCCGATGATGTTAGAAAATATTTGCTACTATATGAGGAGTTTTACTTAAAACCCACCTGATATATATTCCTAGAACTCTGAGGCCCTTTCTTATATTTGATTTATTTTTTTGTTCAGAAAAAAAAAATTATCGACTGAAAGATTATGTCTTATGATGTCAAAATTGTAGTCAAGTCACATGACGATTGGGCCAGTTACATTAAACGGCATGAGCAGAGCTACATCGACCGACTTGCTCATATAGGTTTGAATGATCCGAAGCTCGATTCAATCAAAATGAATTCTAGCTGATAATTGCAATCCGTCACTAATGTATGATTACAAGAATTCAATGGACTTTCTATTACCGAACTTTTAATAAAGGCGCGGGCTACCTGACTGTACCGTCGATGTCCCAGTAGATGGCCAACGCTTTTTAGAAGTTTGTTGGGAATTTCGCTCTCACGCTTCTTCGACTAGAGGTGCGGAAAAGAGTACGCCTACACAAGATCCAGGTCGAGTTGCTCGGCCGTGTTGCAGCGTGGGCGATCGCAAGCAGCTCAAACCCGATCAATCGTTATTTTAGATTTATATGAATGTACTAAGGTAAGAAATATGCTTAGCCAATGAGAATTTGGAATTAAGGAAGAAATGTCTTAGTGATGGCGTATTTATGAAGCAAGTACACGTCGCATCTGTCACTCACTACACTCATGAGGCACTTATATGTGGACAGATTTACTAAGAGAAGTGAGCCAAATAATATATATATATATATATATATATATATCATTACCCCCTTGATGAATGGTTCGAAATGGAAATATGAATTATTGACACCATTTATGAAAACGTTCATGAATAATACTCGTTCGAGGAAAAATATCAGAGTGTTAGAGCGAATACATGAGGTTTTTTGATAAATACAGCAGTTTTTTGACTACGACAACCGTTGGAACGATTAAACAAGCGGTTATTAAATCACTTATGGAATAATAAACTGTCTAGTACACGTGTCCTTACCTTGAATCGTGACCCATTGCGGGTTTATAAGTCCCTATAAAGATACTTGTTATGACATTATTGTACTTTACTTATTGTCTGTCCACTTCACCTATTCATATTCTCTCAACTTTCTCCTCTGTAACTATTCATCTTCTCCCACCGTGTACTCTGTTTCCAGCAACAATTCCTCTTCTCCCACCGTGTACTCTTTTTCCGGCAATTATTAATCTTCTCCGTTTACCTTCTTCACCTATAAGGTATGTGGTTATCTCTTCGAACTTGCTTAAAACTCATGCATTTTATGGTGTCTTTTTATTCTTTATCACCTCCCCGAGTATAAGTACAAGGTTTTAAGGTATTTTGTAAGCTCTGAGACGGGGGTTGCCTTTGCATGAGTATAAATGTGTCTCGAGGGGTGTGTAAATATGGGGTTGACAAAGTCATTTTGAGAAACATTTCCTGTGACCTTTTGTATTCGTCCCCAGATCTGGAATGATTTATGGAATTTATTCAATTTTCCATTTGGGGGTTTTGTGAGTTTGTGAAAGATCATAAATTGGAGGGTTAATTGATGTCTTCATTCTGTATTTTTATGTGTTTGGGTATCAATTTTGGAATATCTGAAGGATAATGAATCGATTTTAGGTAGGATTTTGGGTTGGGAGATTAACAGTCATATGTTAATAATTTTTGAATGTTCTTGGAGCCCTTTTTCTATTTCCCAAAAGCGTCTATATTTTGGTCAAGATTTCTGTAACACTTTTGATTTGTTGTTTAACCCGCTATCTTATACTGATGCAGATATGACTAAGCGGTTCAATAAAGGTCCTCTTAGATTCCCAAGGCCGGACTGCTGTCTGGTAATAGATCCGAAACCGCACAGCACATAGACTTTATATACAACTATTGGCTGGCCCAAGTCACCGTGGCGACTTGAGCTTTACTCCCAATCACTTGACCCCACTTGCCTTTTTTATAGACTTTACAACTATTAGTGGGGAAGTCACCGTGGGGCGACTTGAGAACTTTACTCAATCGCTGACCCGTTTGCTAACATGGCCATCTCGGGAAGTAGCGGATAATATAGAAGGGCGCTAAGCGTTGCCAGGGGAGGAATCTGCCCTTTCGGTAAGGGTATTATCTGCACAACCCTTAGCGGTTCGTAATCCGGAGCCGCCCAGCGGGTGCCACCTTGACTCCTGCTTACGCCGCCGCCCCTCACTGCTTTAGGCGGGATCCTTTAGATCCATTTGTTAACACAGGTGATCCTCCACTTGCTGTTCCTACTGTCATCCGCGATTCCTTACCCGTTCCCTTTTCTTTTGAAGACTTAGAAAATTTTAGGGAATACTTCTCCATTCCTCCTTCGGTTGAGATGCGACTTCCCGTGGAAGGGGATACGGTTTTCGAACCGCCCAGGTGATCCCTCTCCAAACCCGAAGGTCGCTTCTTCCTTGGGTTGGACCACATGATGTATATAAGTCAATGTCATTGTATTTGTATTAGGTTTTCCTTTTAACTTCCCGCTTTTGTAAATGACATATTGCTAGCGATAAAAGCGGGCCCAGGGCAAATTCACTAGCGGGTGGTTAGTAATAACTATCTTAAAGCCCAGTAGCCTATTAGATAGTCCATATAAACCCCTCCGTAGATTTATTTTTTAGTTTTCATAACGTCTCCCACTCGGGATAGAAGCTACTTTCACTTCCCGGCAGCGAATCGGAACATTTTTGCGGACCCAAAGATCGACAAGATCGCGAAGACCGGTGGCATTCAAAGTGGTGCTTAAACTGAAAGGTGGTATGGGCAGGCGGTCCCTAAGGCATGGGTTCCTTTAGGGGATGCCAAGTTTCCCGCCCGTACCCAAAGAGATATGCAGCCGTGGTTAGAAGTCGGTGGAGACATTGAAGTAGGTGTTCATGATTGCATTATAAGGTCTTACGTGAAGAGAAGTCACAAATCAGCCGAGTTTGATTCAATCCAAAGAATACGACCCTACCTTGGGTGTCTCCAGGTTTCTTGGGGTATAACATTATAAGCATGTTGTTTTGTTTTTATTAATCGTGCCACTTTCTCATGATAGGTGGAGGCAGCACTACGCAAATCCAAAGTGAGGAAGGTTCACTGCGAGCTCAGAAGTACTCCCTTGAGGCAGAGACCTTCCACTTTACTCCTGCCGCTACCGTTGCAACCCAGGCCTCGACGACAGAGGGCGGGGAAGGGAGGCCCTAAAGCTTTCGTCCCCATTGAAAATCGTTGCTCTCGGCGAAGCAGTTGAGCATGTGACCATTCGAGGGATAATTGGGCTACCTCTCCTCTCGCCGATTGCCCACAAAAGCGAGGCGTCAATCTACCGTCCACTGTCTCAGGTGCAAGAGATGCCCACGCCGAGGCCTCGCTAAGCACGAGAGCGGAGGCGGATTAAGGAGCCGAGGGTGAACAGGCTACTCGGCCAATTTTCTTGAACCGGCCATACACTCTGTACAGGCAGATTTGAAGATCACCATGAGATATACCGGAAGAAACAAAGGCGCCTTTCATTTAAGGCCATTGATTTTAAGTGGCCAAGATTTTGATGAAGCTCATAGCAATAGAGGTTCAATCTTACATAGCTCTACGATAAAGGTAACTCTTTCCCCATTTTTTATTTATTTATTTATTTTGCAAGAATGGGTTAACTTTTCCCTTCTTCTTTCTCATGTATCGCTCTGAGCGTGAGTCAATTTCTTTGGCCCCGTCGATCGGATGCCCTTGACATAATCTTGGTAGGCGGCGTGAAGAAGAGCGACCTCGGGAGGCTTACGAGGTGGGGCATCGGGGTGAGGATTTTAAGGGGGAAATGAGAAGGCCTCACTGGCGGCTCAAGGAGAAAAGAAAGAGCCCAGAGTAATGTATACAAGAAGAGCTGGAGCTCACTGCGCTTTCGCTACACTCGTGTAGAGCGAGGGAGAGAATGTAGAGGCTAAATAGTTGTTAGAGAATGCCCCGGATGATGGTTGGCTTGCCAAGAGAAGCATCGAAGCTCAAGAGCCAAAGAGCGATTCCAGACGGATTGGGAGGTAAATCGCGTACCAATTTTAAGGAGACTTTAGGAGGGAAGGCTGGAGGCAGCGACTTCTTTGCGTGTGCCGTTTCTCGGACCTACAAAGAGGTGAATCCCGTGATCGCTGGATAATTATCGCGAATTGTCAGGTTATAATGAGGAATGGTTCCTCAAGCGTAGCTTTGGATGCCACAGTAGCTCTACACGAGGATGAGGTGGAAATAGAGGCACTTTCCCAAACTTGACAGGACTTCTTGATTTTCTTTATTTGGAGTATTTTACACGTAATTTTATGATGACAATGTATTGTTTTAACTTATCTTGTTCCTTTCATGAACTTCAATTTATGTACTATTTCATGATTTCAATTTCGTATTACTTTACGAATTTCCAATTTAGTACAATAGCTTGCTTTCTTAAGAGTTTGTCCACTGTTATATGCGGCCGTCTTTATTGATTTTCTTCTTGTAGTATTTGCCAAGCAAAAATAATGTAATGAAAAATGAAGAAGTCTAACTCATTTTCTGAAAGTTATCAAAGAAGCCAAGCTTGTTGATTAAGATTCTGTAAGTCGGGTTAATTGTTATGTTGGACATCAAATTGTAAAATCTTCAATCAAAATGTTTCCACACCATTGGATTATTTATTTGACTACGTACTGTTATCGTCCTTAGGCTTGATTATATTGTTGGCGCGTGATTTTTCATTCGTTCTGAAAACAAAGCGACATCACAAAATGGATTAAATATTGTCTCCAAAATACAATTGTATTTGTAGTAATTCTACACATTTTATAAATGAATACATCAATTCGCCGATTTAAATAAAATTAATTGACATCATGATAAAGGGATTAAATATATATATATGTAATGTATTTTTTTTTAAAAAATAATCTATAACAATTGTACTATTATACAAAAATAATTTTAATATAAAATATAATGAAATATTAATTATGTGAGAGTATAAAGTAATTTGAGGAAATTAGAAAGATCAGGCAGATGATAATATAAAAACTCAAGCGATTGGCGTTTAATTAAAACTTAAACCATGTCATCCACTTACTTTAGTGCATGTGTTGCTCCAATTGAACCTGTTTTGTTAGGAAACCATAAAGTTCTTCCATAAAATTAATTAATACTGTAATGGGGAAAGTAACTTATATCATATGATTTTTGACACATTTGTTATTGCTAGTTTATAAGAACTTTCTGAATTTATGTATTTGGTTTGATGTACCCGTTGATACGATTATAACTATGGACTTGAGTGTGAGTGTTGCTCTGCATCTCTTTGGTATCTTTGCTTGTTGTGTATGAACTTTGTTGGTCTTGGTCTTGGTCTTCTGTTGTAGTTACATGCATATGTTGTAGCGTTGAACTTCAGATCTCTTGTTTTGTGTCCTTGGTACAATAATGGAACAATATGGCCTCTAGATTATATTATCTCCAATTGTTATTCTAACTAAGATGAAACACTTCCCTACGATTTTCTGATGGCCTCTCCTCCATAGGAAACTGAGATCAAGAAAACTGCGAAAGTGGAAACTATAGGATGAGGAAAACATCAACCTGATGATAGGGAGAGATACATCAGAGGCTTTGACCCTTGCCGCTTCCTTACTAAATCGATATTCGAGTAAGTAAATCAAACAAAAAATGATGCATTCTCTCAACTAATCACAAAATTATGTACACCGCAAGCACATACATTATCATATGCAACTGTGACCTCTTCAGATAATTGTTTACATGCCTCTATTTGATCTTAGAAACAGCAATACCTTTACAAATGTGAAGTCACGGCAACACCAAATAGTCAACTGAAAATAACTAGGTAGACTGAAAATTTACTAGAAAAACTTGGAAAAACAAGTATAAATTGGCATATACAATTGACATTTCAAAAAATGAACAAAACATGCCTCAGAATTGCAGAATAATCAACACATGGCTTAGATAAAGCCATTCAGTCCCGAAAGATGGTGTGTTTTATAATTCAATTTTCCTCACAGGCATTTCAATCGAATTTAATATATAAAGAAATTAAAATGTTCTTCTCATGGCCAATCCCATATGGTAATTGCAGAAACTCTGCTACCCAAGGCGATAGGATATGACAAGGCCATCCCACTTCGGACTGAAGCAATGCCTCGATCAACAAAGCGGGAAGCTTTTTCTATGACAATTTAATAACAAAATTTGAGTTATACAAGCACGATCAATGCTCGCCCCAAATTGTATCGTCAATGCGTAAATATCATCAATGAGTAAATAACATTACATAAAAACGAAGGCCTCAGAGATCTTGGTGGATAAAGATCATCAAGTGGGTATATGAAAACCCATCAAGAGTAGCAAATATCTTGTTAACATCACAGGCCAAAATTTTTAATATAAATTCAAGTGTTATAAAAATGTGATACACATAATAACCAGAGAAAAAACTCATTACTAACTTCTAAAAAAGGATGTGAAGTTAGAAGACACAAAACTCGGATTTGAATCAAAGTTATCACGATGATAATAAAATAATCAAATCCCAATTTCACAATAATATTCAAAACCAGAAATCTTTTAAGATAAAGAGAGTTTTAATGGTTTTCGATGAGAAGTCAGAAGTAGCTGGAAATTGATATCATTTTTATATCATTGGGAATCCGTCTGATTTTCTGCATCATTCTTGCCATCATATACAATATTTCAATTAAAACCAATCATCATATACAAACTATAAAAACAAATAAAACATCAAGTGCCTGCAATTCAAGAAAATATATAAGCAAGCCTTCATTAGTATCTCTAGTAAAATTGTCTACAAGCGACAAAATTGGAGCCAAACAAATAATAGCAGGCTACAACAATTTAGCAACATTCTGATCTCCGTTCTTACATACAATCATCAGGCCAACTTCATTAAAAACAAATATTACTACACCAGCATTCCCTAAAAGATCGTCCAATTTGGTTTTCAACGATAAAAATTATCCAACCTTAAATTATAATGTTAATAGTAAATCATGGTGAAAATAATGTATATCAATATATTTTTCAGAAAATTTTATACAAAAGATTGAAAAATATTAGAAATTGTACGATCTTTCAGCGAACAAAGGGGTAAAATTTTAGAAATAAATACAACTTGTATTGGTTAGCTTCAGAGGTAGTGACAATATGTTGCAATATCATCATAATTAAATCTGATAATACGTGCAATTATATGCATCATTAGCAAACCAATACAAGTATACATAAATATATTTCAAAACAAAATTACTTAACTATGCAAAAATATTTTTATAAATTAGATAATGAGTAAACTAATGGAATTAAAATTAATTTATTTTAAAGGTTTCTCCTTTAAATTATAAATATTAAATAATTAATTAAATTATGCATCGGAGAGATTCCCATTAGACAAATCATCATAGTTAGTACTCCATAAGGAGATCTGATGTCCCTGTCTGTTTATCTTCATCTGCACTAACCAAATTAAATAAATAAATTCAAAATTAATTAAAATCAAATGCAAAAAAAAATTAAAATTAAAAGTGGTGTCTCAGAAGTAAAAGTTTTTTTCCTTATAATAATACTCAAAGTATATTTAACACCATCATAGACACCAATAAAAAATATAAATGACAAACATAATTAAATTCGAATAAATTAGAAAAAAATATTAAATTTTTAATTAGTCAATCATACTCCAAATTGGAGGTCTGATGTACCTGTCTATTGTATCTTCACTTGCATAATAAATAAATAGATAGGCCTAAAATAAATAAATAAATAAACTATTTATGCAGTAAATAATAAGAATACAAAAATATTAAAATTAAAGAATAATGCATCAGAGATTCTGATTTCCATAATAATTAATTTCATCAATAATGATGTATCAGTAATTATCATCAGCTGCATCATAAGGTTGAAAAAAATACAGATTTTATACACTAATTAATAAAAATAATTAGGGGAAATTGTTTAAATTAAATATGATTATAATCACTAAACAAGAAAAATTCATACCTAGCATGAAGCAATTGAAGGAGAAATATGTGTATGTATATATATACAAATTGAGAGGAAAAGAGAGAGGCTAGGGTTTAGCAAAGGTGTCACTACTAAGGCCCGTTGAGAGTACCATTAGTAACATAGGAAATGGGCTCGTAAAAAAGAACGAAATGAAAACGGATAAAATATTCTCATAAAATAGTATATGTTGAATATACCAATATTTTTTAATACCACCCATCCTATTTTTTACTCTGTATTGTTACCAATCCGATTCGAATAGGACCGATAATAGATTTGGTGATAATTTTTTTACCGGATACGCAGACATCTAACATCACTGAACATGGGTATTATTGGTGAGTGCTTCGATCCATTAGACCGGCCCACGATCGACCGATGTTTGTTAGGTTCAAGTAGGCCCATTATCCCAGTTAGTAATGGTGGTCGTTTTAGGTTCCCTTCCCATGAATTGTGCAATCGGATTTTTCTTTTATTTTTATTAATAATAATATTTCTTTTACTATTAAATTTATGTTTCATTAACCTGTAGATCGACTCCTCTTAGATATAATTTTCTACCAATTGATTAAGGATTTTAATTTTTACACTTCAAACATCGATAATCACATTCAATTTCTAAATTTTATCCCTCACTTTATTCCTTCAAGAATTAATTTAGCATCAAAAGTGGAATGCAATTATTACTTGTATAAAAATCAAAGTCTTGATTAAATCCTCAAACAAATGTCAAGCAGTCATTGGTCCAAAAAGATCCCACATGGTAAGTTCTTTCAAGTCAACATATCACAATTTCTTCCAACATGGCATTTTTGTGGGTCGAACATGATCTTTCTTGAACCAACAACAAGAAGGAAATGGATTTTTGGATATGGAAACACAACCTATGGATAAGAGGTTTGATTTTCTTTGGATAATCAGAGCTTCAACAATCAATCTGGGCCACTCAGGCATAAAAATCTTGCAAATCTATTAGCTTAAACCAGAGCCACAAGAACACAAGTTAAATGAAATACAAGTGCATTTAACTAAAGAATTCTCATTCTTGAGCTTCAACCACCATCATATCTTTCTCCTGAATTCTAGTTTCTAACTCATAATCATATAGGTCGGAAAACATGGCCACTGTCACAACACAAGCATCCATCGGAGTTTTCCGGCCGTGCGCAACCAGAAACAGATTCCTTTCTGGATCATCAGGTAGACTAAACAAGGAGCTTTCTATTAGACCAGCAACTTCTTCATCAGCAAGTGTTTCCTTCAAAGTTGAAGCCAAGAAAGGAGAATGGCTTCCTGGCTTGCCATCTCCTGATTACCTCACTGGAAGGTACCCAATATTTATATTCTATAATTTATACATTAACATGCAACAATGCCTTTAAAAAGGCTCCCGCCTAAACGGGATAAGGGGGTTTGATAGAACGCAACCTTACCCGTTGTGAGAAAAAAGAGGTTGATTCCGAATTGACTCAAGAGTGGAATGCAAACATTGTCTACTACTTCACAATAGATAAAAAAACATAGGTAGTGTAGTGAGATACTATCTATATTGCACCTATTTCTAGTTTTTCACTACTCGAACCTGTGACTCCATTCTATAGATATCAACTAACTGATGGCTATTGTATTGATCTAGTCTTCCAGGTGACAATGGATTTGATCCACTAGGACTTGCTGAGGACCCCGAGAACTTGAAATGGTTCATCCAGGCCGAGCTTGTTAACAGTCGATGGGCAATGTTGGGAGTTGCAGGAATGCTGATCCCTGAAGTTCTGACAAGTGTGGGAATCCTTAATGTTCCAAAGTGGTATGATGCTGGAAAAGAACAGTACTTCGCATCATCATCGACCCTTTTCGTTATCGAGTTCATCTTGTTCCACTACGTAGAGATCAGGAGATGGCAAGACATCAAGAACCCTGGAAGCGTTAACCAAGATCCCATCTTCAAGAGCTACAGCTTGCCTCCAGGTGAGGTAGGCTACCCTGGTGGCATCTTCAACCCCCTCAACTTCGCCCCTACTCAAGAGGCAAAAGAGAAAGAGCTTGCTAACGGTACTTTCTATTGTCCACTATATGCATGAAAGCTCCGGGTATATTAAGTGATGTTTTCTGCAGTTTAACATACTGATGGTATAATTATGTATTGCAGGGAGATTGGCTATGTTGGCATTCTTGGGATTTATTATCCAGCACAATGTTACAGGAAAAGGCCCATTCGACAACCTCTTGCAACACCTATCAGACCCATGGCACAACACTATTATCCAAACATTCAGTGGCTGATGATCGAAATGATGGTGCAATGAAGAATGTCTTTGCTTGTTTGTGATGTAATATGACCATGAGTAAAATTGATTTTCATAAGTACTTGAGTTTCATTGTAAAAGGGGCTACTCATGTACAGGGCAAATTAACATAGCACTGGTTGTTCTTGGGGTATTAAAAACAATTAAAGATGAATCCTCAAATGCAAAACATAGACCAAAATCAACTTCTACAATAAATTTTCATTATAGTTAAAAAACAAATTCGATTAGAAAGAAAGCAAACATCAAGCATCACTGTAGATCCCATAGCTTTTCCATCAGGCAGTAGCAGTCTTCACTTGTGATTATGCGTCTCATTCTGCCAAGTCCTCTGTGTTAAATATACTTTTAAGACTGATAAGATCAAACTTGAATTTGAGAAAATTAAATTTCCAAATTTAAGGAACTATATGTAAGTGTTCACATGGAAATTTTTCAGAAAGAGAAGTGTTGAATTGTATGCCCCAATATAAGATCTTGGAAATATCAAATGCAACCATGAAGGTATGCCAATAGCAGAAATAGATGTCTTATCATTTAATGACACAGATCATCATTGAATGCAAGGATATACGAACAAAGAAACAAGTTAGAATTCAGTTTACTGAACCATTGACTGTTAAAGGAATGGTAGCGTCCAAATCACCTGGAAGTTTAGCCCTGGTTAAACACAGTATCTGCATTGAAGGTATGCTGCATGTTGTTGCAAGCGAATCCTAAGTCGAGGAAATTGATCTGGTCCGAGTCAAGGAAACTCATCTGATCAGCGAGCAAATTGAGATCTCCACTGGGTTCTAAAGTTCTTAGATCTGATGAGGTTACATCAGTGTTCCAACTGAACTCCTCTCGTTCCTCACTCGGTTGGAATTTCAGGGACCCAATACTGTGTGTGTCATCCATTGCATTATTGTGTCTCGTACTGTCAACTTTACCATTATTTTCAGTGGTTCTATCTCTTTCCATCTCCATAACATCAGAACAGTTTGTAATAGAAGTGTCTAAAGCGCACTCCACATTCCTAAAAAGCAAACTTAAATATGAGTACGCCACTGGTATTACACTATCAGAAGGTTACTACTCCCTCCTTCCTTTTGTGTTCTGTCACATCAATTTTTTTTCCAATTTCCCAAAATTTGTCATGTTTGACAGTTAATTACAAGCATGTGATATATAGCTAATATCCTCTCTTGAACTTTTAGAAAACTCAACACTTGCAGATCTTTCTAGGAATGAGGAGCACTAGTTAGATAAGAACTGTGAAAAGTTCATTAAGAAATCTATGAATTCAACAATTTTATCCAAATAAAATGCAGTTTGAAAAAATTCTTGGGCTAAAGAAAGAAGGTATGGATATTCTACACATAGCAGCGAGTGTTGCTTCTACTATTACTTAGAAGATGTTTGATAAGACAATTGCAACAAGGAAGTTTAGTTACCTCTGAGAGGGAAGATTTGCATGATTATACCAAGTTATAGGTTGACATTCATCTGCTGAACCCCAAGAAGGCATTTGGATTTCACCAGTCATCATCTGATGAAGTTGCATCTCGTTTTGCAACTGCGAGTGCATATATATATATGCGAAAAAAGAGAAAAGAAAAGTTAGAGAGATAGAGATACAGTACATGCTGCTTTGTAAAGTCTTTTGGCTGCAATTTGACCACATGGAAACACTTATCACATTTCGCAAGTCTTACCATAATCATGCATGAACTAAGAGCTATATTAAAACTTCAGAGAAGAAAATGGAAGAGTTGTGACAAGTGTTGATGTACCTAAAGCGATAATAACATTCTTACATATGGGATGAGTTGAAATATTTAGATAACAATTTATGTAGTTTGTAGTAGACAGATATGAAGGCATTCCTTAGTTTAAGTAGCTGAATATATTAACTGATTAAGGATTACACTCTTGCCATGAGTTATCTTAAAAAACCCAATGATCAAATTACCTTCTGGTGAATCTTGCCCAGTGTTCCCTTCAGCAAATGTTCCATCTGACATATATGTTCCATTTTCTGTATCTCATCTGGATTCATCCACCGGCTTCACAAACATTGGGAATGTGAACAAAGTCAAATGGATTCAATCAGAAGTTTCGACACTAACCATCTACGTTTAGACGTTATCAGCTTATCATATTAATGATAATCCAAACAACAAGAAATATGAAAGGAAATAGTGAACAGTTAACAAAAGCTTTATCATATGAAAACATATTGGTGCTGTGACTTTAAGGCCAGAGAGATGTTTTACAGAAGACAATGCCAGCAAAATCAAGAACCAAATAAAGATAATGAATCTAACCGTAATCTTTGATGGACTTCAAAAATTTTGTCTTGCAACATCTTTATTTGATTGCACATATCCTATCAGCACATAATTTGCGAGATTGATCATAATGGAAATAGACAACACGGCAACATCATGGCACGGAAACAAAAATAGTGAAACTTGGTGCTAACCTCAACTGACGATATTCTGCAAAACAGGAAAGCACGAACCAAAGAGATGCTTAATTTGATGCCAAATAAAATACAACTAGTTCTCATGAAATAATTGAGGACTGAAAGTGTACCTTGTATCGAAAAACTCTCCCATATCAACATCATGGTCAATCTTCTCAAACGTTTTCCTCAAAGCCTATGAAAAAGAGGAAATAGAGTTGTTTCTTTCTAACCATTTACATAATAAGGAATGGAGAGAGACAAATATGATAGCTTATATAGGACTTACTTCAAAGGCCTCCAGTTTCCTGATGTAATCCGGGAAGGAATTGAAAGCGGTTATTAATCCGTGTTCTCTTTCGATTTCCAAATAGAAGAATATTCAACAAGCAGTATATCGCCATACCTCTTGGCCCTTTCTTGAGGACTCAGCTGAGAGAATTTGAAAATGATCTCCTCTAAATTACTAGAAAGGAAAAGAAACAGATTGAATTTGAGTAAGAGTGATAAATTTCCACAATAAGTCAGTAATGTATCAAATTATCAATGTAATATTTTAAGCGATACAATAGAACTGTCATACTAAACCTCATACCTGCCCCCTCCACTAAATAATATTGGCTTTCCAGATGGAGAAATCATAAGAAGGATAATGTCAACATCGCATAATACAGATATTTCTTCGGCTTTCTTTACTAATCCGACTCTGCGTTTTGAGAAAGTCATTTGTCGGTTGCTATAGCTTTCTAACCTCTGTATCTTCAACCTGGCCCTTCCCATCCTGTTTACAGATCAATAACACATTAATACTATATATTGCATATCACCTTTCTTCAATTGATGTTCATTATTATCAAAACTCGCCTTTTCTGTTGCTTCAGTACTAATCTGATCAGTCAATCCAAAAATACAGTTTATCAACTTTTGCCAGTAGTTTCATGTCTAGATATGGATTGGATTGTGGGATAAAGGGTAGGGGTAGAATTGTCTTTCTGAATATATATATTTCCTGAGAATCAGCTAACATTGCTGAGCTGCGGTCCTATGATTCTTCAACAAAGAAACTACTTGGAACTTGATTTTGCTGACAGCAACATATGTAAGTTATCCATTTTCTGATAACATATCCAATAATTGGCAAAAAAGTTACAAAACAAATAATCATTTGGGTCAAATTCCTTCAGATATTTTCTTTGATGGGTGAAATCTCATTGCATCAGTAACAACTAAAATCAAACAAAAATTTATCAGGGGTTTATTATTCTAACATGCTATACTATTCAACTCATACCGAGCACGCCTCTTCCATGTTCCAACTTCTAGTCCATTTCATGTAATCAGGCAAAATATATCTGAAAATTGTCATAGATAACAACAGCAAATTCATGGAAAAACATTTCGATTACACGGTCACTCAACATAGCTAGTGAACAGAAAGGAAAGGTGATGTGAAGGTCCTTTTCGAGCACCCTTGTTTCGTCCCCTTCCTAGAGAAGATACAAACAAACCAGACTATTCTTTCCTTACTAAAGCATACAATTCTTAAAGATATATGTTAAACTCAACAGTTAGAAGAGAAGCCGGTATGATATAAAATAATTGAACAATTTAGAAATTTTAGAAATGCAGCTTAACGATATCAGAAAAGTATTGCATTATTCAATAGTTTTACATTGTAATTGCAACAGAATATGTATATCGTTCTATTCTCTATGAAAAGTAAAACAAGAAAAGAATTTCTCCCTCGAGAGAATCTACAACAATAAATACTATTTAAATTCTAACTGAATCATTTTAATCAATGTCTGGGCAACGAAGAATCATGGAATGATCACAATGTTTGGGAGATGGGGGACTCAAGTTGGTAAGGAGAAGCTGCCTGCAGTAATTCCCCATCCTCCAATATCCTAGACGAGGGTATAAATTTTGCAGGAGATTCAATTGCATCCTTCTCTATTGAGCTCAAAGAGAATTGTTCGCTGACTGCCGTGATGGTTTTATTAATGAAATCTGATCTTGGAATATAATCTTTCATTCGACAGATAAACTCCAAGTGATCCCTAGCCTAACAGAGAAAGATTGCAAACTTTAATTAGAATTAAGTAGGCGCTAAATTTGAAATTTATTTGTACATGTAAGAATTAAGCAGCCCTAAACTACACATTTGATCCTGTCAAGACAATAGTCCAAGCCACTAAAATATCATTTCTACATCATAATTTTATTTCTGAGGGGATTCCCATATTTCATTAATACTATGGCTAGCTGAACATATCTTCAGATTTCAAAATTGTCTATCCATTACAGATAAACAACAAACTCACAACCAGTAAATATATAAATATTCAAAATGCTGCAGACTTGAACGAATACACATAAAGAAAAAGAAACAACTCTGCATACTTATCTCACTATAAACTAATAGAAGTAAAGAAGACAAACGAAAAGTAGCAGAATATGCTAAGGAAACTTGCTTGTCAAACATGAGCTATCTCCTTTTTTTTTAGCATTTTCTTTGGTCAAACACAGTTAACTTCCTAATCTGCTATGCACAAATGATCATAGAACAAATACCATGATTCACACATCCCCCTTCAAGCTCAAATTGAGCACATTAAGGCAGAGTAAATAGTACCAAGTTAAAAAACCGAGATCCAAAATTTTACACATTTGTGTGACGAGGAGAATGCATAGGCAGAGGCATACCTCTCGATATCGAGGAACTCTCTTAGGCTGTTTAAGATAAGACATGTTTTTTATCTCATAGTCCCATAAGAAAGATGTGTGGTGCACCCATCTATTCTTCGTAATTGACTGGGCATTCCCGCCAAACTTATGGTTGCCAAACACATAATCTGAAGCAGGTGAGAAGATAGTATGAGATTTAGAAAGAAATACAATTTGTTGAAAATTTCAGCAGTGACTGTGAGACTGAGAGAACATTCCACCATGAACGTAAAATTTTATAATGGAAACATAATTCCCAATGATTGACAAATTGGAAAGCTTTCAGTAATTTATTTGGAACAAGGAGCTACTACTACATACAGAAAAAATCTTGCTCACAAAAGTTATGCCGAGTCTCATCTCTCAAACAAAAAGAAAGTATGATTACCAAAATTATTGACTCATCGAGTAACAATCAAGTACAGTACAAAGGAAAAGTACCATATAAGAACTCACAGGAAGAGAAACATTAACTATATATTTATACCATACACGGACACATAGTCAGGAGGATACATGCATTTGGTGAAGTTCAACCCACAGAATAGAAAGGTATCTAAAGGGTACTGAGTTCTAAATTTTACCATTCTCCCTGAGACTGAATGCTGCGGCTCCTTGAAATACTTTGTTGTATATCAAACCGCTCCAAGACATGATGGGTTGAGGATATGGCTGCAATCCAGGCACAGCTTCTTTACTACATATAAAAGTAACGAAGATTGTCTTTTGATCCACAATAACAGTACCGCCACCAGAAAACCTTTTAATCACCGGAATTTTATCTTGTACAACAGAGTCAACCTCAAGAAGCTCTGCTGGTTTCCTAATAAACACAATCATCTATCGACATTAACTCTCCCTATCATTAAACCCAGAGGATCAAGAATGAAGTTGACCACATCATATCCCAGAGTCCCACCAAATTAAAAAAGTATTTGACCTGATCATATATATGTACAGTTAGTTACTGAGTCCTGGCCCGATCTCATAACAGTTAAGATGCAACTACAAGATCTTGTTTTGCAAAATCTTAGAAACTTAGCGACCGCTGACCAATTGATACCATCAAACCGAAAACTAAGTAATCTGATGAGGTTCAAAGATATAATATGAGTTTCCACTAAGCAACTCAGATATAGGAAATCCGCCATCAATCAAAAGATCATAATAAATTGTAATACTCTACGAAAATGCCAAAAAGCTAAAATCTTTATGAATTTCTAATATGGTACCTCAACATAGATTTTAAAAAACACAAAATCTAATAAATCTCAAGTCCATATAGATACAGATAAATGAATAAGCAAGATCATAAAAAAATAAAGTCCGTAATAAGTACACTAAAATGCAAAAAAAGCTAAAATCTTTGTGAACTTATCAAATGATAGCTCAACATAGATTAAAACTGCTAATAATCTATGAGTCCATACTAAAATCAATTGACCTAAATGATAAATCTCAACACCTTATTAACCAAGGTGGACCGAGTAAACTGGTTCACTTGTACAACATATACTGACTTTACACGTGTCCTTAACCGGGACTGCATGTTAAAGAATACATTAACAATTTCTAGATTTGTGCGTGTTCATTCTTGCACAGGGGCCATGCTAATCTTATAAATTATATGTATCATTCCAATTTTATCGGATGTCCCCGAATGGAGTTAAGAATACATGACCATCTATACTAAAACCAATTGATCGCAGATAAATCATACTCAACACCTTATTAATACAATCGAAAAGTAGAAAACACAAAAAAGTAATAAGTTTCAAGTCCATATAGGAAAAAGATAAAAAGGGCAGCTAAATTACCCAGAAACACCCATGACTATGGTAGGTTGGTTAGTGCCATCATTAATAATACACCAGTTTTCTGATGAGGTTCTCAACAACCTCTCTTCCAAATGCAATTGTTGCAAGATTGGTACTCCTTTAAGCCTCAGAACATTCATAAATGGAATCTTTGTTTGTAGTTTATTCATTTTCACTTATAACTTATCAAGACTATTATGAAATATTTGGAGTTGACCAGGGAATTAACAGGTATAAAAATGAATCTGATCAACTAATACAGGGGAAAATTGCAAGAAACCCATCTTTATCAATAGAATTTGAGTTTTTAACATATTTTATGTTCTGTTTGGATTGGTGAATCTAGGGTAAAACTTGTTAATTAGGTTAGGGAAGGTAGCGAAATTAATAAATGTTATTTCCGGATATCATTATTCATATGAAACAAAAGAAATATTAAATATTATTCGATAATTAAACACGATATACGCTATACACCGACATTTATATTTTTATATTCATATCACCTCAAATTCAAAATAATGCCGATACATCGATATATTTTCCATCAATCCTAAACATAGATAAAACCACATAAAAAAATGAAACATACTATTACACCAAAAATAAATAATACTGCACAACATAAAACCATATTAAACAAAGTAATCACAAAAAAGTTCACATAAAACCATCTTTGACAAAGTAAAACACAAACAAGTTCGACCCAACAAATATTAAACATACTATATCAATAATTAAAAAGCTAATGATTACTCTAAATTTATGTTGTACTAGTATTATTAGGAAGTATCATCAATATATATAGACGAATGTTATAGTTCAACAAAAAAATACGATAATTTTATGAAAGTTTTGAATCCCAGTGAATATTAACACTATACAAACCACGAAACAATCATTCGCTGGGATAAATTTACATTTTTGTCTTTTGAGGTAACTGAGCAATCAACTCGTTTCTATGTTTACCAACGAGAAACCAGCTTGTTACTAAGGCTACCACCGAGTTGATAACTCGTTTAAGGTGGAACGAACTAGTCAACAACTCGTTAATAAACCAACTAACGAATGGATTACAAGACGATTTTCATTTTGACAATTATAATTTAATAAATAATGCAAATTTATATCATCTATTGAGCGATCATGGTTAATTTACATCATAGTTAAATTATGTTTCACGTGTTGATTTTCATAATTAACATGAGTTGACGGTTCATAATTGACATGAGCGATTTGTTTATATTTCGTACCGTAGGGTTCACCCAAAGTAAAAGCGTAGCTGTGGAGATTGATCAAATCGTAATTATGTATGTTATCCATAATATATTTTCGTGATTTTTTTAAATATGAATAACATACATAATTACGATTCAATCAACCTCAACAATTACGTTTTTACTTTGGATGAAATCCACAGTACGGATTATGAACATATAGCTGATGTAAATTATGAATTGCTTGCTCATGTTAATTATGAAAATCAACTAGTTGAATTTCCCGACGTACGTTAGTTGTCTTATTAACGAGTTGTTAACTCATTCCGCCTTAAACGAGTTACTGGCTTGTTGGTAGGCTTAGTAATTAGTTGGCTGCTCGGTTACCTCAAAAGGACAAAATCATAAATTTACTCCTACGAAATACTGTTTTGTGGTGTGTATAGTGTTGCCTCACCCCATATTGCAACACTACTAGAGCACTACTAATATATATCTAGATTTATGTACAAATTTACTTGTCATTCCATATTTTTTAGGCAAATTTATGTTTGTCTTATTTATTATATATTACTAAACATTAAATGTTTGTGTACCATTTTTTCTTTTTTACTTTGAACATTGTATGAGAGTATTGTATATTTTCAAGGATTCATTCTCTTATATATAAATGAGGCTATTCAAAATAAAAAATTAACATTGTTTAATTATTAATTTATGTGAAGTATAAAACGACAAGTAAAAAATATTAAAGGAGTACATAATAACAACAAATAGTAAAGACATGCATTTAATTAGAAAAGCTATATTCCAAAAGTTTCACAAACTCTCCTACACTAATTCTCCCATCTCCATCACAATCAAATGTCTTTATCATCCTTTGGCACTCCACCTCCGAAGCTTCCTCGAAACCTAACTTACCAATAATTCTTTTCAACTCCTTAGCATCAATGAAGCCATCTCCATTTTCATCAAAAACATCAAAAGCTTCTTTGACTTCCTCCATCCTAGGCTCTTCCTCTTCAAACAACCCCATAATCTCCTTAGATCCAATATTTTTCGAATTATCGAAACACATTCCAGTGATTCCTAATCTTTCCATGACCATTTCGGTTTCTGTTAACAAAGAAGAAGAATAAAAACTTTTACCATTTCCTTCGGAACATGATGATTTCGTCGTTTTCAAGCTCGAATCTGCTGGAGCAACATGTACCTTCGCATTAATAAACCATTTTAATGCGTTGGACCAAAGTACATAAAAAAATGGAAATCGGATTATCAAGCTAATGAATATACTAGAGAGAATAACAGTAAGACATGCTAGAGGATCACTGGCTGCTTTGTAGCAAATTAACATGCAGCCTACAACTGAAGACGAAGGATTTGTTTTTTCCATTTTATGTTAGGAAACTATATTATATATATCAAACAATAATAATAAGCTAGCTAATAAGCTTTATTTGTTAGTATATGCACAAATGTTGCTCAGTAAATATGTATTTCCTTGCATGTCTAATGTTCATGGATGGGAAGACTACTTAAAGACATTAAGCATTACGTTTACGCAAGAGCAAGAAGTCCAGTAAATTAATTGGAAGAAGGTAGCTTAGGTAATGTGTGAAAAGTTCACTAGCATATTGAATTATGGAACAGAAAATAGCTGCGGAGAAACAACTAAGTAATTTCATCGGAATTAATGTCGGTAACTCTATGTACACGTAACACATTTATATAACTACCAAGCTAAGTCTTTAAGTATTGGTATTGAGATTCATACGGAGTATAATTTTATACACCATGTCACCATCGCTCGAAAGAAAATTCTTTCAAATTGTCAAAAATAAAAATTTATAAATTATTAGAAGTCAGGTCTATCTAGTCTACAATAAATAACTTTTGATTATTTTCGAAGTGGAATAATCTCGTATTGAACTGGTTTAAAGTAAGTTCTCGTCCTCTAACCAATTGAGACACATCCCGCGATTCACCTCCTTCGTAGAATCTTAGGACAGGAATCTCAAGGGGCCGCCAGTGTGACGGTTACACACTTTTAAAAATCGAACTTATGTCCTATAAATATTTGAAAGACTCCTAATCAAAAGGTCAATAAATTAAATATTTTCTCAATATGGAAGGTCGGATAAAAGATGGAATATTGTATAAAGTAAAATGTTCAATATATAATTGAATTGTGCAATTTATGCCTGTACGAGCTTTAAGCTAGTGATATCGTAATGCATCAACATATTAGAGTTAGGAATTTGGGAAATGGTAGCGTGAGAGTTAGGCATTGAGTAAGCTCTTTGTATTTGCCCGATGTCCTCTTATTTAGTATCTGAACTTTAGATACTGCAATTTATTAGCTCTCTCATCACAAACTATCGATGTGAGATGTGAGGTAGTTTAAGAGTTGTCCAAGGAGTTAGAATTGTGTGTCATTTTTTAATCATCTATATATGGCTCGTTAAGTGTGGTTACCACACGAAATGCGGCGTGTCAGGCTGCCACACAGGTCTTACTTGGTATCTACGCCAAGAGATGCATCATAATAATAATGAATTTGACTCACCAATGTATGGATGCGAGTCAAATTAGTGCAGTACGCACTATTACAAAAAACCACTTAGTGCAGTACGCCTAGCTATTTCTTCGTAATTAATATTTCAATTCCGATTAGACTCATAGGGAGTATTTGATAGTCATAATTAATATTATTAAAAATGATAAATTCAGATGTATGATTACCTATTCATTATTGCCTGGGCCGGGATTACCATATTGAACGTATTGACACCATCTTCCCGAAACGCCCTGGGCTGGTCCCACCGCCAAGCCCGCAGTGATCGGCAATCAAGTCACGTGACTTAACGTGACTATTGTAGTGGTACTTAGTATTGCTTGTGTATTTTTTGTTGTAACCATTGAAACACTTACTATATCATCCCCAAATCAAAACATAAACCCTAATAAAAACCTAATTTGACTACAAGACACCTACAACGCTCGAATACCACGTTAGATCGGAGCAATGTCACCATCAATGGTTCTCTAAATAGGCACGAAGTGACTGGCTGAGCGAAAACCGGTCGACTATCAATCATTTTAGTTCGATGTAACAAATCAACCAAGTACTTGCGCTGACAGAGAACAAGCCCTATCGGGAACCGCCGGCATTCCAAGAGTAATTTAAATTTTCCAAATCCCACATGAAAAAAAATTCACTTTTAACTCGCAAGTAAATAATCGGGCACGAAGTTAGAGTCGCTGGAGAACATCATCAACATAAAGTAACAAAATTGCCATCGTATACCCCTAAAAAATGAACATCGATGATCGTAATCCATTATCGCGTAATCCGCACCGGAGTAGTTTAAAATAAGAAACAGCCGAAACCAAAGCTCGGTGAGCTGCTTTCGCACCATAGCAGCTTTGTTCAACTTGGCGTATAACGAGGAAAATTTCAATCAACAAAACCAATAGGATGCTTCATATAAACCGCTTTCCCTTTAACATACCACGTAAGAACGCATTTAACGCCGAAGGATTTAACAACTCACCTTTTCGACGAACAAAGAGTAGCAACACCGGATTGCCAGAAGCTAAAGAACCGACTAAAAGTTTCATCATCGCCCAAGCCTTCGTCACGATTCTATCCCTAAAGAACTGGGGAAAGTCTTCAAGTGGCATGCTAGATGTCCCAAATGCCAATTTTATTTTTCCCAAGTCCACCGGGGATAAGAGTCAATTAGGTTTTTATTAGGCTTATATTTTGATTGGGATGATAATTTAAGAGTGTTTTTCAATTATTATTTTTGCAAAAATACACAAGTAAAATTACTAAATTGTCTTTAGTCAGTCACGTGAGGGCTGGTCACGTGGACCAATTTAATGTACCACTTACAGAAAACCGACCAGACCACTAGGACACATTGAAAAACGGGCGATCAAGTCAGACGCTTCAAAGACGTACGATCAACTAGCCGACATTGAGCAAAGCAGCGATCATCCATATCATTTCCGCTCTACAAAAATTATTTAAAAGACATTTAATTAGAAAACATTTGGTGAAAAACGTCATCTAAAAAACCCTGCTCCTCCGCTGCATCACCCCCTGTTTCCCCTCCTCCCTCGACCATCGTGGCTCCCTCCCCGTTCTATGTTCCCACGTGCCCCCACGCTCTTCCTTCATCGGGCCGCACGCCTGGCCTTCCTCCGCCCGGTCGCCTTCCTCCCTCTATTCCAAACTTTCCCCAATCTCCGCCGCACTACCATTACGTGTAATTAGTTTCATTTTTTTTTAATATTTGTTTATTTTCATTTTTTAGTTTTATTTTTAAATTTTAATTGTTTATGTTAACTGAAATGTATATATAATTTGAACTCACGTTTAAATTAATTATTTATGTTAATCAAACGTATATATAGTTTGTGTTATTTTGAGCTTTATGATCTACAAGAGATAATACATTTTAGTTCACTTCTATTATATCGCCTCAACATAGATTTCGCAGAGCCAGAATTGCACTCTTGTTGCCAAATGAATTCTTTAATTGGAACGTATTTGTAAAGTTTAAAAATCAAGTGTTTCTTCGTTTCTCCATTTTATCGCCATGGTTGATTTTCGCTTGATTAAGAGCGATCAGGATTTGAGAATAATCGGTAAGCATTTAGAGCAAAAATGCAGTCGCCGAACCATAACTCTGTAGGAGCTCGTAAATTCATATTTATGATCCTTGTCGACGTGTTCGTAGAGATGCTTGATAAATATTATAATTGAATCGCGATAAGTAGATTTACAAATTTTCCTATAAGGTTGAATTATGGCGCAAACGCGTGTAAACGATAATCGACAGTAAACGTGGAGTAAAACGAGAGTCAAGTATTATTGGCGAGTTTTTATAGATGACAAGTATGGGTCGGGTATCAGCAGAACCACTTTTCGAGTGGTCATAATATACTTATTACGTGGGAAGCTGACCAACTTATAATAGGCTTGAGAATTCCAGCATATATATATACGGGTCAAGCCGACTTACTTGAATATGTAGAAATGATACGATACCTAATAAATTTAAATGAGGCATGTAGACAGCATCGATGAATAGTATAATCTTAGGTGATAGCATTTAGGCAAAGTTAATGTGTTTACGGTAGATATTATGTGAACTATGAAGATGATTACTATAATGTGAGCATTTGCTCGATGATAAGATGTCATGATATTAGATAACAAAGAGCGTATCGGGAAGCGAGTCAGCGACAATTAGACAAATCGATTTCGCGAGTAAATTTCGAGGAAGAAATTTTATATGCGGGCGGATCAAATAAATCCGAATTTTTATGATTGAAATAATAATTGAGTATTGTTCTACTTAAAACATACTCGAACTGACAAGCCAGATAAATTAAGTACTACCTATATTTTCCCTCTTAGAAGCTAGAAAGGAAATGACACCTCGTGCTTGCTTCTTATTAGACACCTCCTACTTGCTTCTTAGACACCTCGTGCTTGCTTATAGACTACTTCAAGGCTAAGCAACTTCATTTCTATAAATAGCATAAACTAAAGAAAATGAACTACACAAAATTTTTCTCCTCCTTTCTCCTACTTGGCCGTGAACTCCCCCTCCCCTTTCCTAAATTTTTCTTTCCTTTTGATGTGATTCTACTCTTAAATCATAACCTTAAAGTTGCTTTCAAGTTTCAAGAAGTAAAAGTGTTTGATATTGAATAGTATCAAGTAGAAAAGTTTGCTGATATTCGCTTCGACTAGAAAGTGCTGCACTATCACACGTTTATAATCTTTCATACATTATGAATATGCGTATTGTATATTTTGGGGTCAAGCCAGAAGTGGATAACTATTAAAAGGATTACTTAGTATGTTGATATGATAATTAATGAAAAGGATATATGAAAAGTTATTTATCGAGACGGTATTTAGTAAAATGCGATCTTTGATTATATTAGCGCGATATAACGGTACACGTATAAGTACGGTAGAATAGGTTGATTGAACTAATTGGTTATAGCTGAGAAACTAGGTCAATATCAATATGAGATATCGAATGTTATACTGGCATATTACGATATGACTATATACGTAAGAAAGCAGCTAATATTATAAAATAACCGGTTAAACGAGATTACATGGCTTATGAATGTAATGAATAGAAAGGAATAAATCATTTGGTTGATAACATTAAAGCGACGGTGATGAAAAATATTGAAAATGAATTGTTGTGATATCGATGTTAATATAGGATGTTGAGATTTATGATGCGAAGATAACATGATGATAGAACGTGGTAAGATATGAAAGTTGATATGACAGTCATAGATGATGATATGAGAAGTTAATAATAAAAGTTGATATTAACATTATCATAAGATGGATTATATAAATTAGATATTGTTCATATGTATTGTATAATCTTTACGGTTGCAGACGAGATATCGATATATGTTTTGATAGCAAGATGACGACAACTTCGACCACCATTTGACGGTAGTAGCTTTGAAATAATAGCATATGTATCGTGAACATGTCATTTGTCGATTGCATCGCGAAGTCACGCATTGGAGGTAATATATAAAAAGAATGGTAACATAACGGCATGGGATGATTGAGAAATTTTGTCAAGGATTGTTGGAAACGAGTACCTGATTTCTATAATTATGTCCGTTAAGCTACAATTGTCAACAATTCATTTACTAGTTTTACTTAAACGAGATTACCTCCAAACCAAGTGTTCAATAAATAGTAATTGTAAATTACCAAATGGAACTCACGATAATATTAGGGTTATGTCGATCATAGATCTCATGCATAACCTATATAATAATCATAACGGTCAATTATATTATTATACTTGTTAATATTATTCTGAGCCTGTAAGGTCACACATACAATGACGCCAGCTTATATTCCATGTATGAAATTAAATCGAGATTGTTAAATTGGGAGTTGATTGAATCAACGAGATAATTAATCTAAAATTTTACATTGATAATGTAAAATACAAATTGGATAAAACCGAATCAATTAAATTGCTATTTGGGCTGACCTAGTTTAACGGCAGGCTTATTAGTAATTTGTTAAGTTACTTACTTTAGTAATAAGTTAGTTAACGGTTTAACGAAAGTTAACTATTTATCAAACGAAAGTCAAGCTATTCTAATCAAACTGTGCGGACTATATAAGGAAAAGCATGAAATGAAAACCTACATTTTTTATTTCATCCTCTCCTCTCCACCAAAAGTGCCGCCCTCTTTATTCTCTATAGTTTTAGTCAAGTTTTGACTCACCTTGTCCACCGCTATAGATTCTAAAGAAGTCCAATCGAAAGATTCAACCTCTGGTGCGATCAACTGAGGCATTTCACTCTGAGGTGTCGGTGGATTTAACGAGGATTCGGGAGATTGAAATTCATCATTTCCGCTGCCAGTACTCTCGTGATTCATACGTGTACGAATTACATTGTATATGTGCTTTTTCGTAATTCACATACATTTATTCGATTTTGGTTGCATTTGTTTATTTTGTTATGAACAAGTTGCATAATTTCCCAACAACGACGATATTTAGCGATATTGAGATGGTTATGTATTAGTACGATGCTACGATATGGCTATATTATTAAAGTGGATATGATTTTGTGTTGTGAGTTATGACGTGATATGTCCGGTATTCTAGAATCAACGTCCCATAGATCACCGGTATTCAGAATCAACGTATTTGTTCGTATTTGTTAGAATCAACGCCTATGTCCGGTATTCAACTTAATCACGGTCATATGATTTATCTAAAACGTGATTGCGGTGTGAACCTATTCCCGTAGTTCGCATTGCCGAGATGCGATTCGATTTTATCCGCTTGTCGGAGTACAACGGTAATCGATTATTACATTATTTCGTCCTCCTTTGTCGAGTAGAATCAACGAAATGGGGTCGATTATTACCTTATCGTGTCCTCGCTGGCCGAGCGTAAGAAACGCAGTGACGTTGATTATTACATTATCGTGTCCCCTGCTACCGAGTGTATAACGAAGCGACGCTGATTATTTAGTATTTGTCATCAAGCATCGGAGCAGCCGATGAGCGACGTTGAACTTCTTCTATTGTAGGAAAGAGAATTTAATGTAGCGAATGTAGTTATTGCTGCTTATGCGATATATCGAGAGTTCTTGATTTTGTAGTGATAGTATATTATTGTGAGGTATTTGATATTATAGTGTTATCTAATATTATTAAATTATTTTGTAAGTTGATCAGATAAATTTTTTGGAGATATTAAATTACGAGGATCATATGGAGGCCGATCAATGATATTAATAATTACGATAAAATATAATGAAAGTAATTATCACGACTTACGCGATATTACATGTTTATATATGCGTGGTTGAATATGACTTGTTATATGAGTATTCACGAAGCTTTCTCATGCTCACCCTTCCTATTTTGGGACCCCTGTTGTTTGTTGTTCCGCAGTGTCGGCATTGGAAGATCATTTCAGGGCTTACTTAGCCCAGTAAATAATTATTCGAGATTGGGTGGCTGTGATATCTCACGCCTTTAGCCACAGACCTTTGTGTCAGGTCAAAGTATCTATTGTAAAATATGTTGTATATGATTTGCAATGATTGATGGTACATGGCGTAATATTTGTCAGTTGCCTGGGATCACCATGTGTGTGCATAGTCAAGTTGTATATTTCCTTCATTCTTTTGGTCCGTGTTGTACGCGACTCGATGTTTATGTTGCCGGCGAACCTAACCTCATGGCGGTCGCATCTGGGCGGGTCATTACATATGACCCGATTCATCTATCACGCACTGCTGAAAAGTGTTAAAGAATCGTTTGTTTGACGAGATAATGCTGTCATCAAGAACTTATGATGCAAACAAGCGCCGACTGAATCGGGGTTGAAACACCCAGAGGATATATAGACGCAGGAATGATCGCATATTATTTCAGCGAATATGCATCATTGAAAGATCATCTCCAAGCGCACGGTCTCCTCGTTATAAGAAAGAGAGAATCTACCCAATCAAAGATGTATTATTTTCCACTTATACCTGCACTCAGCGTACGTATCGGAGTGTAGATTATGTGAAAGAAATTAACATGACATTTCGATGAAAGGGTAAAAAATGAAAGCTTAGGCATCCTCACGCATCGCCAAGGAAGACTTTGATGCTAAGTACCCAGAATTTGCAGCGGAACCTAGAAACTTACGGTTTGTATTGTCATCAGATGGAATGAATCCTCATGGAATTCAGAGTACCTCTCATAGTACATGGCCGGTAGTTTTGGCAATGTATAATTTACCGCCTTGGCTATGCATGAAACGCAAATATTTGATGTTGTCTCCATTGATATCTGGACCTAAACAGCCTGGCAACGATATTGATGTATATTTGACACCTTTAATCGAAGATTTGAAATTGCTGGGAGGCGGCGACGTATATGATGGGTTAAGAAAGACAACTTCAATTGAGGGCTATGTTTGCTTGAAATAGTGAATCACTTTCCTACTTATAAAAAATTTATCTCGATATAAGTAAAAGGAAAATATGCATGCCCTGCCACAAGATCAACCCGACTTTGCTCGATTAGAACATAGTAAAAAAGAGGCTCAGATGGGCATCGTGAGGTTTTCAAATCAAGGAGCAATGGATATAGGAAAGTTGTGCCTTCAATATTTGACTAAAAATGTGAAAATCATGGAACTCCTCCTATTTTAACGGGCCAAGAGGTATTTGATATGTGAACAACTGCAAATTCCATCGGGAAGTGGAAATTCTAAGTAGGTACCGCTTGTGGGTTTTAAGAAGTGCTAAATTTTCTCGGAAGTGGACTTATTGAAGGATTTAGCCGCTTCGACATTTCATAGACCTTTATGACAAGAGAAAAATGTCGAAAGCTTCAGATCTACATTATTAGGTACAAAGTGGTAACAAAAGATACAGAGAATTCAAGGAAGGACTCGATACACCGGGGAATAAGAGCAGTTAATCGAGACCCAGCATGTGGTGTAAAACATATTGCGCCTACCGCAAAGACGGCAGTTAAGGAGAAAAAAAATTTATGTCGACTCGAGATTAGTTGTTGCTCCGAGGGTTATTCATCAAACATCTAAGTCTAGTTTCGCTAAAAGATTAAAATGAAAGGCTAAGTCACATGATTGTCATATCCTCACGGAGAATCGATTCCAAAGGGCACACGGCATATTCTACCTAAGGAGGTACATGTAATAATTATAAAGTTATAAGCGGCTCTTCAAGACTTGTAACAAAGCGTGATCGATCCGTAAAATTACCAATTTTACAAGCCGAAATTGTCGAGATCTTTTTGTGAACCGGAAACGTATTTTCCAATCGGGCTTTTCTTTGGATATTATGGTGTACTTGATGGTTCATTTGGCTTGAGAGATAAGAGTGAGCCACCGACCTTGAGGTGGATGTACCCTTTTGAAAGGTATATGAAAGTTTTGAAGGGATATGTCAAAACGTAAGTCGACTGTGAGGGTTAATCGCCGGTGTACTTAATGGAAGAAGCCGTGGAATTTTGTACTGAGTATATGACAAATTTAGAGAACATAGTCTTTCCAAGACTCATGCTAGTAACGGGTAAGCTGCGAATACGCGGGAAGAATTGATACTGGTAGAAGGATTGAAGTCGAACAGTCACATTCTTGTACATCTTAAACAACACGATGCAGTTGTATCATTCATCGACATTTATAAAGTAATTATTTGTTAAGACAATCCAAAGTGTGTGAGCGGGTGGCTTCGCAGCGAACACAATCGCTCTTTTCGCTTTCTTAGTTTGAAAATCACGTGGCTAAACAAGCAAATTTAAATGCTAACTTTATTTCGTATACAATCAAACGGCTATCGCGGATCCCATATGCATGTTTTTTTCTTATAGTTCCTACTAATCACACGGGTACACCTTTCTACATCAAAGAATAAGATGAAAAGAGGTCTATGCGTACAAGGAGTCACATTTTGTAGTCGAGGAACTGAAATCGCAACGCAAAAGACATAAACCCGATTTATGCAAGCACAGTTTCTATGATGCTGATTGAACATATATGGGAGTCAATTATGTCAGCTTCAAGTTTCCGTGATTCAAATAGATGTGGGTGAGACAAATATGGAAAGTAAGTCGATTTAATTAGGTTTTGTAAGAGTAGACTAATGTGGTCGTCTCAAAAGCATTTACTCATTCATACTAGCTTCACAAGCTAAATCAAAGTTGCTTTTACGTTATGATTCAATAGTTTCTTAAATGGTCGATTTTCTTTCTTGGGTCAAGCTTAATGAATATAAATTTGAGAACATCAAAGAAGACTACATGTCGTAAGATGACCGCTTAAGGAGTTGACCATCGACGCAGCGATTTTTATGCAAAGAACCGATCATAACGAGGGTATTTGGACACCACAAGGCTGTGGAAACAATATAGCTCGCTCGAAGCCGGTAGTGTAAAGAACGAGGAAAAAAAATAAATGTGGGTGTTTATTTATTTTTTTGTATATTTCAATTTATTTATGTCAACTAATTCATGTTTTTATATTATATTTATGTTTCGATCAAGCTTCATGTGTTTTTTGTTTGTAGGATCATGGGAGACGACATTTCTTGATGCCACTATGTATGCTAGCTGACGATGATCTTGATGTCGCTTCGTCTCAAGACAATTATCTCAAAACCAAAGAGAATAAAGTGAGTAAGCAGAGGAATTGCTTCAATGAAAAAAAGTATTTCATGTAAGTAATGGATCAAATTTAAGGTACTATGCTTCTAAAATTATTATATATTGTCATTTGTTTATAATGCTGGGTTACTTGCCTACTAATTATTTTAAGTGTATTTATTACGTGTGTCGATTAATATCGATAATAACCACCTGGCTCAAACAAGTCCACATTTGGTGAATATATTGCTGTTGCCGATCGATGATCCCTGACGTATAATACCTGGCATCGCACATATGGTGTTGAAAACAAAAATATGGGAAGAACTTCAAGTTGTTGAATTTTTGGATTGTATGGATTACATATAAACATATGCATGTATACATATGGATATATTTATGACGGTTAATTAAATTATGTTTTACGCAATTGCTTGAAGCTGATAAAGAGTCATATGGATGTTTAATAATGAAAAGGTGGCAAAAGCGGCACAGAGTTTTCGTGCAAAGTTATCAAAAGAATGCCACGAGCAGCGAAGATAATCCTATTTTGAAACCTCCCCGAGAAGGCGGAAAAAAGCCGAAGGATTTGTCGTGGTCCCAACGACAGATCAAGACAAAGTCACGTATAAGGAGTACTACGGATCTAGGGTACTCATACCGGTCACCGGGTAACAAAGACCGATTTTTTGGAAAGAGACGAGATTCATCTCAAAATCCCGAGGTCCATGAATTGAAACAAATGGTGTTGGAAATGCGACATAAGTTACAACACTAGAAAGATCGCAATTTGAAGGTACGTCGCAATGTAAAAAATTAGACGAAGACGACACACCTTCACTTTAGGTTTCTCCAGTACCCAAGAGCGGTCGTGTGGAAGTTGCCCTGGCCGCTTGGTCCCGATTTTATTCCAGAGGTATTTCTTTAATACTTTTATTGATGTTATATGTCAGTCGAGTCATGATGTCAGTGACTACGAGTTGACGACATATAAAGTATCAGGATATCTAGTACGAAGTGATTTATATATGAAGTATCAGGATATTGTGACTAAGGAAGGATGATATATGAAGTATTGTGATATTGTGACTATGAAGTTGATGTGATATATGAAATATCAGGACTATAAGTTGACGATATATGAAGTACTGGTGGACTACGAAATACGATATATTTAAGTATCAAGTGATTGGTGACTACATGAAGTCATGATAACCTATTTTAGGGTACTAGTAGCTACTTAAATCATTAAGTCATGTTTATAATACTTTTTCTTGTAGAGTATTTTGCGACATGTTCGTGGATTCACCATCGTGATTCTAAGGTTGGCCTGATTAGTATTTGCAAAGAGGCGCAAATTCAATAATATCCAATCGAAAAGCCGACTGCCGAGGAGTTTGTTTTAAAGAGATTGTCCCCCACTAATAAGATACATTTTTACCATGTCCTATTGTTGAGGTAGAGATCACATCGGGGCGATGATTGGGTACATTTGTTGCATGGTCTAGTAGATTGGTCTCCTTACAAAGAAAGGTACACAAAAAATAAATTATATAATTAGTTATGATAACTTCAATATATGATTAGTTGTCATTCATACTAAATATGAAATCACCTCTTCAGCCTCAAGATTCAATAAGTAGGCTGCCTTGAGAAAAGTTTCACTGCCATCCGCCGCCTCCAGCTTATTCGGAGGAAGCCAGCCTTATTTTCGAGCGTGACATCGACCATCGTGACATGCTTTGATTTTTGTAGTTTCATGCTCGGGTACAATGAGAAAGTGATTTATTTGAAGTTCAAATACCGTATTGTTCTCGTTTGAAGCTTATGTTGACCATATTTCTATTGACAACGTGAGAGAGGTGGTCATACGTGATTGATTAAGTGCTACCACTATATGGATTTACATAAGGTAATGATAACAATATCTACCACTAAATATTTCACAGATCTATTTACAATATATTGTTATTACATTTTCTATCATGCAATTTCAGGTGACGCAGATTTGGTCGACGGTGGCAACAATCAGATGCCGAGTAGGTTCCCCATTTATCTCTCTCCACATAGACAAATTAAGATACTCATGTGATGATATACTATGTGCTACGGTGGCCTTGATCAATCTCATCGTATCACCATATAATACAGGTTAGTTTACTATGTTGAATTTATTTTAAATTAATTAGTAGTTAATTTTCATACTATTGTTATAGCTATTTGGCTACTAAGTAATGTCATTCAAATAATGTACGATTACTGAGTGTCGATTTCCATCACCAAGACCGACATATATACTATATTGATCCGCTTACGAAATATCACTTTCTCCGACGCGAGCATGCGCAAAAAATCAATGTGTATTCATTTTATTATATATATACATAATCTTATTTTTTATAATTTCTCATTATTTATTTGCTTATTGTAGTATTATTAATGCATATCGTAGCACCAAAAAGCAGTATCAGGCGGAAAGATATTGAGCCGTAATTATTGGGTTAACGCAGAGGTATATTTACATTTCGCAACAATAATTTGGTTACTATTACATTCAAAGTTATAACATTGATTTTGAATGATCGTACTCAAGAACCGAACCAGACGTAGAGTACAACATATCAGGATTCTATGTTTGTTTGTTTATTGAGATATTATCTTAGAACAAGTCTTTCTTTAGCCGTGTTTTTAATACTTCGATTGATATTGGGATAAACATCAAGTCATACAGTATATGTATAACTTTTTTTCTTTTCGGTATCTCATATAAGCTGCTGTCAAACATTTGCGGATGATAGAATTACTCGAAGTTCGTGAAGTTAATTTACATAATTACGCATTAATAATAGATATCTCAAGAACATTCTGATAGAATTTGCAGCCTTCAAAATTTTGTAATGCCCTCGATTATTAATGGTGTCAGAACCTAGTTACATTGATATACATCTCGACTGGGATGTTTATGTTTTCGAATGAAATGTTGGCAATTATGATTTATAAAATATTTTGAATTTATTTTATATTACCTTTTGTTGTCTTGTGTTTGTTTATGAAATATCTATACAACAAATTAAAAACAGTTACAAATTATTGACTTGTGAGTGGGCGCTTCAAGCAAGATTTTCTAAAGCTTAACCACTTAGAAGGCGCCAACCACTTAAAGGGCTGCCGCATCAACGCCTTCTAAGCTTAAAATACTTAAAGACGCTCATTATAATGATGTTTTTTGTGTTTTTTTTGTGCTTTTTGGAAGTATATCCTCTAAATGTTTTTAATAGTGACGATCAAGAATTTTTCATATATTGATCTTGGAATTTTAGGCAGTTTGTTATAGATGAGATGCATGTTCATGTGTAGATTGTCATTTCATTTTTCAATAAAATCTCCATTACATTATCAGAGTTTCCCATACTTTATGAAAGGAATGCTTCCTCGTTTTCTATTTTAATTATAAAAGGTCGATTTGATATAATGATACTTAGTATTCCCTTCATTTTATATTATTATACATTTTAGAATTCTATACATATACTAAAAAAATTAATATAATATTGAGAATGTATAAATAGTTAGTTAAGTTACCAATAGAAAATGTTGTTTGAGTTGATCAAATACAAAATTAACTTTTGAACATTAATTTTTTACATTAAAATTTTAAAACAACTTATAATTTGAATAAATTAACAATTATTAAAAGTCCTTCTATTATTAAATAAAGGGAGTAATAAAGATAGATAAATGCGAGAATACAAGGGACATTGAGCAACATGTCTACAACTAAAAGCTCCCAGTTAATTGGAAAAGCTATGTTCCAAAAGCTTCACAAACTCTCCAACACTAATCTTACCATCCCTATCATAATCAAAGGTCTTAATCATCCTTCTACATTCCTCCTCGGAAGCTTCCCCGAAACCTAATTTTCTAATCATCATTTTCAACTCTTTGGCATCAATGAAACCATCTCCATTTTCATCAAAAACATCAAATGCTTCCTTGACTTCCTCCATCTTAGGCTCATCCTCTTCAAACAAACCCAAAATCTCCTTAAACCCAATATGTTCTCTAAATTCCTCATCATTTGATTCATCCAAAGACATTCCCAATCTTTGCATGACCACTTCAATGTCTCCTCCTAAGAGACATGAATCATTTTTCTTAATGTAACCATGGGTGGATGTTGTTTCCGAGGTTGCGTGGTCCGAGTTTGTGGGGTCATTTGGAAAACATTTCAAAGCATTGGAAGAAGAAAGAAAAAAATTCTTGAAAATGAACTTGAAAAAGGAATAAAATTCTTGAAGTATACAAGAAAGAATGCAAGCAAAACAAGCTTGAGGATCGCTGGCTGCTTTGTAGCAAATTAACATGCAACCGATTAGTGAAGATGATTGGTTAGTTTCCTCCATTGAGTTTGAAGAAAAACAATAAAATGGATTTAGCTTAGTAAAGTGAGATATGATGATGATGAATGATGATGACATACAATAGCTAACACCTAATATATTCACAATAATGTTCTCTAGAGTATGTTTTGTGGGAATTATATATAGAAAGAAAGTAAGCATTATGTTTGGTGAAGAGACAAAAATTGGTTGGAAGAAAGTGCCTGAAAATTTAATAACACTCAAATTTTATTTCTTGTTGTATATCTTTCATTTTTCTAATGAAGCATATATTGAAGAAGCAACATCAGAGAAACTTCATGGAAACTAAGGGGGAAGGTCCCTTTAGACCTATTCTTCTTGATTGGTCCCGGTCCATAGAATTCCAACCCACAAAGTACAAAATTACATATCAATTATTTTTTGGGTTATCAATTCCGGTCCGGCCAATCCGGTAATAATATAAACTGTTGAATCGGTCATTAGTAGAGTTGAGTACATGGAAATCCTTCAAGCTCTTTAAACACTTACAAATGTTCATACATATGTCCCAATATCAAATCAAAGACTAGCTAGTGAAATTTGAACTTGAGATCTTGTCATATTTTCAAATCTATCATATTATCATTAGAACAACTCATTGGAGTTATAGAGGTGCAAGTCAACTTTTTACCTTGGTACTTAAGTTAGGGTCAATAATTTGCAATTTTTAAACAAAGTTAGAGATCAAAAAGACACATAATATTACAAATTACGAATACGAATATCGAAGATACAATAACCGCTACAGCAAATTGGTAATACGTCACACAAAATTTCAACCAAACCTCCTTACGAAGTTCGAATCGACAGAATCCGCACTATCGAAATATCGACAATAATTTGTAAAAATCTTAAATACTCTTTGTTAGATGTGAAGATAAATTTGTACTCCGTAATATAATTTGAAGTTCATACATTTATTATCACATCAAATAAGAGGTAGGGTCGGGTGATAATCTCTCAACCAATGTGGCACCCGATGTGCATCGGTTAACACATTGATGAAGCGTAACAAGTCATCTAAACTATCATGTAGCATTATATTCATTTGTCACTTGCTCAACTTCGATATATATGTTTAAAAGACCAGTAGACCACCCATATCTTCAATGTGTTAACCGATGCACATACATCAGTTTCCTAATTTTTTTTTAAATGTACTCTAAATTACTATGTTTTTAGGGGTTGATTTTTATGTATTTTCTTTAACAGTTTTCCTATTATTTATTTCGTTATTGAAAAATAATGGGGTGAATATAAATTCTAAGAGATTTGTGCATGATAATTTTATGTTAACGCAACTTATTTTAAGTGAGCCGAATGCACTATTTTTTTATTTTTAGTGATTTGAACCCTTATTTTAACTTTTAAAGTATTTGATGCATACATGCTTTAACACGACATTCACATGCCATTGCATTATTCACGTGCCATTCAATGTGATAGTTAATTAATTGACTCGATCGGAATTTTTCAAAATCGAGTACTGACCGATCCACCAAACCGCTCATAATACAACTTCATAACAAAAATAACTTTCCCTAATTACAATTAAATAATTATTGATCGGTGTGATAGTTAATTAATGGACTTTACTTAGTGTGGACCGTGGTATATTATTATTAATTTAATAATTATTTATAATATTTTTCGAATCGATCAAATTTATGTATTAAAAATCGATCGAGCATAAAATTAATATTTCAAATTAAATCGAATTTTCGAATCGAACTTCATCGAGACTTCGATACAATTATACAATCCTCGTTTAGTAAAAGGCTTAAATGCAAGCCCAACTACTAGTATAATATAACTAGTAATCCATCAGTCCAAAACATTTCATTTCAACACAACAAATGAGACCAAACAAAGAATCCAAACGAACCAAAACCACTCCAATCTCCATACCCAACTCGTTATAGTTTCACACATTTTATACCTACTTGATACTCGACCGAAAAACTTGACTCGATGCCAAACTAATTTTAGTTGTCAAATTAACATCAGCTAGAACTCGAATAAAAAAAATTCCTCATGTTCGAACAACCAAATAATTACCAAACCTAATAAATAATCTACCGATCTAGTTAATCCATACCCGCTCCAAACAGACCCGATAACATCACAAGAAATGAGACCAAACAAAGAACCCAAACGAACCAAACCCACACAATCCCCAACCCGAACCCGACCCGTTTCTCCATCCGGGTCACTCCACCGTACTAAGCTCCCACCACCTCCAGCCTCCCTACTCTCCGGCGAGTTTGTCACGGAGGAGTTTTCGAGAGTGGACAACCCAAGAAGCTTCCCGTACAACGTGAAGCAGCAATGCTGGGAAAAAGCTGAGAAAATTAAAGGACGATTATGACCATATACTTCCTTACTCTAAGGTCATTTTATTATACTTCATTCATTTTATTGTGTTGTTCATTCATATAGAGTTAGACCGATACGATATCGAAGTAACTAGTGTTGGTGGTATGAGCTTGATGAAAAACGCCTAGGCATGGCCAGCTAATGAAAGAGATGAGCTTGATGAGAAACTGTCTGTAAAGTGCCAGCGAGCTAGTAGAAAGAAATGAACTGATGAGAAATGTTTGTAAGGCTGGTCGAGTTAGTGGAGTAGACGAGCTTGATGTCTCTAAGGGTGGGTGGTTGAGTTGGTGGAGTTGATGCATTTCTACGCTACGAAGCCATGACTGGGATGAATAGAACCGATGGAGTTTGATTCCTCTATTCTCGGTCGCCTGGCCATACTGCGCCGCTTAAGTAAGGCGACTAAGCAGCATTATTGTGCTAATACGCTGACCCGGTATACCATTTTGCACATTCAGTTGAGTAGCGGCTGTGAGTCCCTTGTTATCAAAGAATGGATGGCAAACATAGGATTGATAGGGCTGATATGTTCATATAATCGACCCCAATTGGTTTAGTTTGATTTGTTGTTCTTTCTGTGGGTTATTCAATATCAACATGTATGATCATATAAGTTTAAATAGTTGCAAACTGAAAGCTCCACAAAAAAAAATTCAGGTTTATATTTGAATGATCCAAATAATTTATGATGTTGATGATTCAGGTGAACTCTTTAGTAGAAGTCTGTACAATTGGCAAACTGGAACCATTTGTCGAAATTTTATTCTAGAAGTGAAATTTATCATCTCATTAATTTAGAACATATGTAAAAGGAAGCATTGAGGTGAATGTATCAACTTCAAGCTATGAGGGTGCTTGAGTAAGCCTGTGTTGGGCTTTTTAGCATTTGCAGACCGAATGGCGGGTATTAGAACGGCAGAGCCACAAATTTCTGATAACCGGGAAAGGGGGGTGGGGGGGTGAAAACATGTTGGGAGGCTAAAAAAGATTAAATTTTTCAGGGGCTCCTCATGAAAATCTAAAAAAAATTGAGGTAAATACACAATCTTCAGAGCTGGTGGTGGGGTGGAGAGAGTAGAAAATTGCATATGATCTAGATTTCAGTAGTTGAATTTGAAACTTGGGAGAATTGGAGGAATTAGAACTTGAGATGATCCAAACTCAAGGCGCAGTTTGTGTGTGCCCTTCTCAATCCCCTTTTGGATCCGCCATTTTTTTCCTGTTAGCTAATTGTTTCCATGGTTTTACTCCTAACATGGTTAGTTATATAAGATTGCCTAGTAGGTTGCAGTTTCATCCACTGTTCTCCTGCATTTTATCTCGTCTTGACTTAGCATTGTAAATGTTTTTAGGTATTTTATTTATTCATTCATTATGGAACTAGTCCAAATATTCTCACCTGTTTAGAAATGGTTTAGGCTCTTACAATCCTTTCACAATTGAACATGTTCAGGGTGGCAAAAGCACATTGGACAATTGTCAGGTTCTGCAGGTACGTCCATATCTAGTTTCTTAAAGAACTTCTATCTAATGTTCATGTTTGGTATTAAATTTCCTGTCCTTTGAAACATGATATGTGGGTTTTCTTTATTTGATTCTTGTTCCACTGATCTATTATGTATGTTAATTATTTAACAATTATTTGAATGACATTTGAAACATAAATTATTATGTGCTCTTTCCAAGTTCTATGTCGCATTAAGTTAACAATGTGTATCGATTTTCTCCATGTAGTGTTTTTCTGAACAAATACATTGTTGTCATCTTATTCGCATATCTACATTTTCTGCAGGCTACAGTTAATCGTTCTAAGGGAAACCGTACAGAGCTCACAAAGGCAGAACTTATTGAGAAAAGTTCCTATTGTCGTGTTTCAGGTATTAATCATCATAGTTCTTAAAAGCTTCCAGCAGAAAGTGAAACGGAGTGAAGTTATTTGTTGTTAAAGTGAGTTATAATAGTTCTTATCGGACTGTTTGAATTTTCCATGAATCTGTATCATTGTTGACTGTTGCAGGACGTGATATGGATATGCTTGAGCTGTCTGCCTTTGGCAATGTTCGCAGGGGACAAGATTCTGGGGGTTGTAACATCCAATAGTTTGTTAAGCTAATAGCCTGTAGTAACTTCGACCTCAAATACATCGGAGAACATTTTGATTCAATTTAGTCTGTTTCAGCATCTTCTATAGGTCATTGGAGTTGAAACTTATCTTAAATGTATATTGTCATATACTGATTACAATCTATGACCTTCTTCAAGGGCTTGAGAAATACATGTTTTACTTGTGGTAACTATTCGATGTCTTACTCCTGATTAATTTGAGTAAAAGTGGCATGAAGAGCAGCTCTACGTGGTGCTAATTTGCTTATAATATATTCCAATTAACAATGATCTACGCGTTGCTGCCTTTTGTTTTTCATTCTCAAACAGAGTCGCACGAGTGGGGTGGAATGCAGCTATGAAGTTTGACTGGATTAATATGCAATGATCTGCAGGAGTATCCTAGGACTCCGAAAAATGCTTCTCTTCCAGTCCTCATAATCTTATCAGTGGAGAACACATTAGCATGGGCGGATTCACAACTTTGCGACTGGGTAAGCAAGAGTTATTTATGGCGATGCCATTGTTTCGCTGCTGTTGAGTAGGAGTAATACTGGCTTTCTTAGGTCTTTAAGGTCTGCTGTATGTTTTACTCCCATCAAGCAAACTATCTTTAGAAGCTACACCTTTTCTGATTTGGAGTTTTCATGGATAGACTTAACAATTATATGTCTTGGGCATTTTCTGCTAAAGTGATCATGTCAATCTTTACTTGATAAGTCCTTATCAAAAGTAAAATCATAATTCAACTGATAAGAGAGAAGAGTCTGAAAGATCCAAATTCGATAACTACAAAATTCTACCTACTCAGCTATTCGCTCATTCGATCACGATAAGTAGAAACTTCATCATCAGAGCTTTAACATCATTTGATGAAGTTGGCAATTTCAAGGAACAGACCATGCATTCCAGGAAGGAAGACCTCAACGATGACCTCATAAAGTTATTAAATACTTGCATTTTTCATCTTATTTGAATGATTTACTTTGACTTTTTTTTTAACTAATCGGTATTCCACTCTCTACCAAGCATAGATGAGTTTGAATCGTTTGTTGCACTTTTATGTATGTCACTCCTGTTACATTGTTTAAAGTCATAAGTTGTTAATGTTAACTGATATATTTTCTTCTCATCCCTCACCTTTCTACATTAAGAAATGACGCTGGCTGCATCTAATTATTTATGCTTCAAACATTTAAATCGGGAGATAATAAATAAAATAATTAACAATTCACGAAATTTATGAATTATACTTTTGATTTATTATTAGTTTTCAGCATTGCTCCACTTCGACTTTGCTCATCCCTCAACTTTGACCTAGATATTGTATCAAGATAATATTTCGACGAAATTATATCAATGAAAACTACATTTCAAACTCCTTATCAAGTATATTTTTTATAAAATATTATACAACACACATAAATACAAGCGGCCAAAAGCTCAAGAGATTTAATAAAAAGCAGTTTTAATAATCTGCGGATTTATGGAGTATAATTCATTTGCCCATGCTATATGATCCTTATAATTTTTTAATAATAGGTTTAAAAAGCTATACTATACTACTTCATTTTCAATGCTTAATATAAGAACGCACATTATGTACTTTATTTATTGTTATAAAATATTACTTTTCTCGCTTAACAAAAAAGCTCAAGACCTTACGTTATTTTATTTATTGTTAGAAAACATTTCTCAATCGATTAAGAAGTATTATTTGTAGCTATATTATTCAATTTTATTCTACGTATTCATTTTAATATATTTTAATTGGATGTCGACTCAATAATATTTCACAGACAAAACCGAATAATATCAAGACTTTACTGTTGTTACGATAAAAAATCAAAAAGCTAGTGATTATATCAAATACTTTTTATTTGTTTTGAGAAAGATGCTTGATATTTTTATAATTAATTTAAAAATGTTGGTAATTTAATATATTGCGAATTAACATATGTATGAAAGTGGTAAAATTCAGCATATTATAAAGAAAGAGACACTCCAATTACAAGCCAATTATTATAGAATTTTTAGGCAAAAAATTTAACTTATTAATTATATTGAATTGTTATTATAAGAGTCTCTTTTAAAAAAATCATCAATAGAAATATTATAATAAGGGTAATATAGTAATTAATAGTGTGGTAATAAGGGTAATATAGTAATTAGTAGTGTCAAAGAGAATAAAAATAAGGAGGATTTGTTGTCATACTTGAACTAAATATGTGGTTTTGCCTTTGTTAAGATTCTAATTGATGGATCCTTTGTTGCACATCTATGTATGACGCTCTATTACATTTCTTAAGGTCATTATTGTTAATATTAACTGATACATTTTCTTGTCATCCCTCGCCTTTCTACCTAATCCTGTTGTCAAACATGACCTAAATATGTGGTCTTTCCTTTGTTAAGATTGTGGTTGACTTGAGAAGATGATTATTAAGTTTCCATAACCCATAAATTTACTTTGATCTAAGAAATATTTATATTAAACATCAAGGGTGTGTTGAGATTAATGCAAAGCTACCCTTTTTGACAACTAACAACACTTTAAACCAGTTTGGTTTAACACTTCCCCACTTAACCAAACAACTGCCTTGTTTTTATTGGTTATGTTAGTTGATGGTCTTCTCATTCTCCACATATTCAACTTATGGGACAGGTTGATATTCTTTTCACCATGAAGGCTTTGCATCCACACTTTTTATTGTTGGGTTGCCTTTTCCACAAAAGAGAAAAAAAGGTTAGCTTTCCTTCTTTTCAAGGCATTTTCATTCTTGAATTTGGCATCATTGAAAAAATATCTAGTATAAGTTATATTCCATTCAATGCATGTATTCTGCATCTTACATTTCTGACCATGCATGTAGCACTTTGAAGGGAAAAGTTCACAATTTCACACTGACTGAAAGTTTCTTTTTTGTCCAATAACTGATAGCATTAACACATGGAACTGGTCTTGGCACCAATCATGATGAACTATCTATGATGGATAATCACTATCTGATTAAGATGAGGTTCTAGCCATTGATCACCAACAATTGTGGTCTTTAGTAAGAATAATGTGTGATCTACTGATCTAGTGACAATCTTATCATTTACTAAGGTACATTGCTAAATCATGGGTTATCATAATAATGATAAGGAATACCTCCATCGCAATTTTTTTGGAAGGTTTGAGGTTTGACTTATCTCTTGAAAACCTTAATTTTGCCCCTAAAATAATCTTATTCAAGTAAGTTTTTTCTAATGTTCACCATATTGGCATGTAATTTATTCATGTATGGTATCTAATAATATGAATGAATGTATTATTGCTTCAAAAATAAGTCGATTTTTTGTTAAAAAAATCGAATTGAATTAAAGGAAATAGTTAGATGAACATTTATAATGGGAATGTGGTGTTCTTGTGGTGATGCATTCTTCAAAGAGGAAACACCAGATGCTCAAAAGCACTCAATTACAAATAGTAGTAGATAACAATAATGGCTCAATACAATAATGTCTCCAAAGTTGCTTCATTAGTTGATGTTTTCCAAGGCCAGTCATCCAAAGATGTAGGACATGCGTAAGCTTACTGTTATTATAGTTCTTTTACACTTGATAAAATGCCCTGTAGAGCACTAATTACTCACAGGACAGAGGTGAGGTAGAAAATACTCGTAGTGGTGGTTACCTTTAAGGTTGTAATTGCACTATTTCAATAGAAAAAAGTGCTATTTGATGGAAAAATACTTTCATAATTCTACAACTAAAATAAAAAAGTATTCATTTAAGAAAAATACTTTTGTAAAAGCATCTAAAAGCTCGACGTTTGTAAAAGATTTAAAACGTTTTCTTTTCATGATCAAATTTAATGAACTTTGAAACCTCTTTGTGTATGCCATAATGAATTAATGGTACATGAATATCAGAGGATTAGAAGCTTCGTGGTTCGGTTGTGTCATATAGGTATCAACTATAAAATGTAAGTACTGTTTAGAGATTATCTGAGTAATTAAAATTTGGTATCAAGATTGCATATGATAACTTGATAAGCAGCATTTAGGTGGATAATTAGTGGATCATTAGTGGATAGCTTTCATTTATGATAATTTTAATGCCTAACATGAATGTTTTGAATCAGAACTTTTACAAGCCTCACGTGTGTTGTAGAGATTGAGATTTTGTAGTCCATAGAACATTGCATGTTTCTTATGGATATGCTTCTTTTGCACCTACCTTTGATTGAAGGGTTTTTCCATCCCTATTTTTCTACCATTTAAGGATTTTAGTCAAGTACCATAAATTGTTTTTGTTTTTAATTCTGCTCTTATCAATATAAGTAATATTTATCCCGTGATTACTAAACTAACCCTAAATATGGTTAAGTACTTAAACTCTCATAATGGTATCAATGGTCTTGCATACTTTTCCATACTCAAAATGTTGGATTTAGTTCTCTTCTAATCTTCTTTCATTTGTCGATATAATTGAGGTATTGCCTCTAATATCATGTTAACAATTTGTGATCATTTTCCAAAACTAGTTGACAATGATGTGACTATGGGAGAACTTGTAATTTTTTTTAATGTTTTTCATTATTAAATATGACTTTATGAGTTTTGATCCTGTTTTTGGTTTCAAGGGAAAGAGGTTATATATAAACATTGAATCTTATGCTTATTCATAAAACATCAACTTTATCGATATACAATTACATATATCTAAGTTGAGGAAGAGGTAAAAGAGACATTACACAGATTTTTTTTAGTATTGTGGCTGAAAACTGGGCAGTCCCCACTTGAACAATCTGGAATAAATTAAGTATTCAACTGAAACTTGGCACATTCTTGATAATGGAAATTGTATTTATGCCTCTAGGAAAGGGAAAGGGCAAAAGAGATGTGGAAAGATAGCAAAGGGAAAGGGAAAATGCCAAAGTTATTGCTTGCTTGATATGCATGTAGTGAACTAATTTTATTCATAAGATGTGGCTAGCAAATGCCTAAAACATCAAAATATCTCTCTCGTCTCTTGAATTGGTTAGCCACCATGAACACATACTTTTCTGTTATTAAAATTTTATCTTTGACTAACTCATTTCTATATTGTATATCCACATATCCAAATCCAAAAGTCCACATCATAATTAATTTTGTAGTCTTTACTCTTGAAAAAATTGGCCCTTTTGATGCAAATGGTAGATACAGAGAGTCAATAAGTGATGATAGACTTGGCCTTAATAACTTTCTAATAGCAAGTTTTTATATAAATACACTTGGTCTTACAATGAAATTGAGATGCAATACAGCTTAACAAAATGGAAATTCTTTTAAGATGACTGGAACTACTTATTTTGCCAAATGACTGCATATTATTTTGCCAATAAAGATGAAAGCACTGAAATCTGTGTGCCATTATGTCCTTTATTCAGGTTATTTTTCCTTTATATCTGTATGGGACTCGAGCTTCATCCACATTGAAAAGAACCTCAAGGATATGCCTCATCCAGTCACAAATTTCAAATGAGGTTGATGGTTTATAAATTTCATAATATAAATAACAATTTTAATAAAAAAGATAAAATTTGAGGGGTTCGAATGAGATTAATTTATAAAAAATTATCAAAAATAAATATAAAAATCAACTTCGGGGGCATCACAATGAAACATCATTCCTAAGCATCTTCTTGCCTAGTCGATTGGGTGTACATAGTTTGAGATGAGAAAGAACATTGATCAAACAGAGCAAGAAATATAGAACAGAATATAAAGAAATTTTGATGGGCATTGAATTTGTGGTTATGTTGGGCAGTAATGAGTGAAGTTCTGAAACATAAACTAAAGAACAAGCAATTTTTTGTTGGGAGGTAATTTGTATAAGATGCTAGCTTGATCCAAAAATTGTTTCCAAGCACCATTTTTGTTACTACGTTCTTTGATGGAACTCAAATATCCAATATGCACCCATCATTTTGAAAGTTCTTAAAATACCACTTATTTTCATTTTGAAAACAATCACAGCGGGAACATTATGGCAATTTAACATTAGTGAATAACAAGATCAAATTATGTACATGTGAAACTGTGGGAACAGTCTCAACACTGGAGGTCCCTTTTATTCAAACCACAATGGAAAATTGAAGGATTCAACTTACAAACTGACACAAATGCTACATCATAAAACATCTAGATTCTGGTCTAGCTAATATATCACTCCACCCTCCCCATCTATGTTAGTACTCTCTGCTTATATTGACATGTACAAGAGAACAAACTCATCCAAGCTGAAATGAAAAAAAGGAAAACAAAACAAAAATGCACCTGTTCATAATGTTACAAGAATATGTAGGACTAGTTTACATAAAAGATCCTAAAAGATAATTTGTAGTTACAATAAGATGTCAGAGAAGGAATGCATCAGCCTCCAAGCACATCATTGATCTCTCCAGAGCACCCCATCATTGTGTTTCTCGGCTGTCCCATCGAAAAGGCCAACCAGATCAAAAGGGTAGTGCTAAACTTGCAGCAGCATTGATTTGACATTTTTCTTCGGGCGATCAAGTTGAAATGATCATTTTCAGGCTCTCTCTTGGAAGCTGAGGGATCTTGTCAAGGCAGCGGGATTTGCCTGCAAGAAGGACGATGGCATTGGGACATGTTCTTCTGCTTTTGATTGGAAGGCATTGAAAATGCTTCCTTTATTGGTGGAGTCATACTTGATCCCAAGAGTTGTCCAAATAGAACTTTTGGCAGCTTCATCAGGATCATCAATTCTCAAGGTCTTTGGAACCAAAACTGATCCTTCACATGTCTTCTTCTCTGGTGATTGTTTTCCCTCTGGATTTCCTGTTTTGAGCAAGTCACCATCGTTTGAACGCTTTCCTAAGGTTGGCGAATTAGGAACAGAACCTGATGATTTTTTGTTTGATGTAGGAGACGTAGAAGGCATCGATGGATAACTCCAAGGACCAGGGATACTACAATTCCAGTAAGGAGGAGGAGGGTAGAACGACATTGAATATCCTGAGGGACAGCTGGACGGCATAGGAACAGCAGGGTTCCACGGATATGCCCAAGGAACGTTTGGGGGACATTGAATAAATGGGAACCCATTTACATTCTGCATTACTGGTTCTTTTGGACAATTTTTCCCTCCATTGACCACTGAACTAGACGTTGTGACACTAGAACCACTTGAACAATCATCGCCATTTTCTTTAACTGTACGAGGAGTTGGTATCCCTTGTTCAAGTTTATAGTATCCATTGGGATAACCATTTGGGGCCTTCTTTCTAGCAAGGTTGAAAACAGAAGACATTGATTCACAAAAAGGAGAGTCAGGGCCACCAAAGGAGAGAACAGTTCCGGTAGGTTTGATGTTCGAATGATGGTAACCATTCAGAACATCAATCTGTCCAGCCTGCAGGGCTTCTGATATGGTTATATGGCGACAGTGTAAAGAAGAATTCTTGTTCTTCCGCCTGCCAGCTCCAACGGGAACATTTTCTGCTGTGAATCGGTTCCATTGCCTTTATCTTTGCCGTTCTTGGATTGTTCACCTGTCTCAGAATCGTCAATCACCTGTGTCGATTTTGAATTTTCATCAGATTCTGATGATTCACTTTGATTCTGAAACTTCTCTGGACTTGAATTTTGATCCTTCTCCCCAGGGACGTCATCGCATGGATCTCCGACTGAACAATCCTATAAATCCAAACATATTTTTCATGAGTTACAGCTATAACAAACATCCAAAAAGCTTGTTCTAATGTATACTAACACACACACTACACTACACCATTTGTACTCCACTTGGTGATCATACAGGCATGGCCTATAGTGAGGGGGTAGAACCATTAAAAAAGATCACTTAATTCAATGAAAATGTTCAAAATCAGTCCAAATTAAGAGTAATTATGCTTTAAAAAAAAAGCTCTTGTATTCCTAGGCATTAAATCTACACTCTACAGCATACTTTGACTTAGTTGTATGCAAGTAATTAAGATCAAATCTAGAAGTTTTAATAATTTGTCTTCAACAACAAAATCAAAGTCGAAAATTCCAGAAAAAAAACAATTTATTAAACAGTTTCTGGTTGTATCTAAAAATTAGACCCTCCATTTCTTAAAAACCGTCCAGTTTACTTTTTGAATGATTAAAATTAACATATTTTGATCTCTTAGTTAACTAAAACAACTTTGATCTCATAATTTGACATAAAACACCAAAGTTCATCACTAAACTAAGCAAACTAAAAAAATGCAAGACTGACCCAACAAGCTTGTCAGTATTTTATTACATGGGGTTGCATTCAGATTTGCTCAAACAATCCAAATTCATACACAAAATATTTTCTTCACATGCAAAATATAAAATATCAACACAAAACAGTCCAAAATGCAGTTTTAACTCACATAATTGAAAAAAATATATATAAAGAAAGGGGATTATAGAAACTTAATTTGACATAAACTACAAAATTCATCATTAAACTAAGGAAACTAAAAAAAAAAAGACTGACTCAACAAATTTGTCAGTATTTTATTACATGGGTTCCAATCATATTTTCTCAAACAGTCCGACTTTACACACAAAATCTTTTCTTTACATGCAGAAACAAAACATAAACAAACAAAAAAACATTTCAAAAATGCCTCTCAATACTCAAATCATTACAACTAGAAAAACAAAGTCGATTTCATTTAATATGTACTCTCCCCTAATTCAATAGTATTTGTAGTAATTCCACGTTCATGTTCGTGAATATAAATCATCAGTTTAATTTTTTTTTTAACTAAAAAAAAATCCAGAAACCTCACCATATCAGTTTCAAGCTCATCTTCATCAACTACATCACCTTCTTCACAATCTTCATCGTCCACTTTCATATCTTCCTTCTTCTTTGTTCCACAAACTTGATCACAACCACCATCTCCACCACCACCGGAACTGTCATCGCCGCCGACAACCACCACCGGAGATATTTTCCGACAGGTCTCCGGTGAGGAAATATTCTTACCAAATAGTTTAACTTCATGTTCAGTAGCTTCCATAATTTTTGTCATAATATTATTAATATAAAATCGTGTTAATCTTTAAATTTCAGACGTTGACTGTGCTATTCTTCAAAAAAATATTTCTTGAAAAATATTTCTGACGATTTCACACTTTTGAAAAAGATTTTTATTTCTAGAGAAAGAAAGAGGGAGTTTGTAGTAACAAAAATGTTCCTTTTTATTTGGAGAGATTGGGAGAGATATTGGAGAGAGGGAGAGAGATTTTGGAGTGCTAAGTTGGCAAATTGGATGTTTGGATTTAGATTGAGTTGATTAAGTAGGGGGGAGTATGTGGACGCCACGTCATCGTGGGATTAATTTTCTCAGCCACAAGTTATTAGTGGCTATTGATTAAATATTTCTATTAAATCACTCTCCCTTGCTTTCTACATTCTTTTCCTTTCTTTTTAATTTTTTTAGATAAACACAACTCTAGATCATCTTTTATATTTACTATGTTCCTCCGTCCTAAAACATTATTATTTGATTATCTCTTTTTAATGGGCCAATCCTTAACCATATATATTGCTTCAGACTATATAATACTTCGGTATTTAATAAAAACAGTGGTCAATGAAAAGAAATTAAAAATGTATTTTTATTATATATTTGTTTTTGCCAAGACCCCTCTAAACTATGAGTTAATTTTCTGTGGTCCCCGAATCATTTTTATTATCTAATGCCCCCTGTACTTTCAACGGGCAAAGACTCGAATTATTTTATTGTCTAGGCACCCCTCGACCTCCTATACCTAATTTTCACCACAATATAGTGAAATGACTATATTACTCATAAAATACACATTAAAATGACTATATTATAGTAAAATTACTATTTTGTCCCTAACACTAAAATATAGGGACTAAAATAAACTCCACCCCATCACTTTCTTTCTTTACTCATCACACCCACCCCATCCCTAACCCCACCCCACCACTCAAGAATTTAACTGACAATCGATGAAGAAGGACACCTGATAATAGCTTTAAATATCAAAAAACTCCCGCCATCAAGCTTCAACTTCCTCCGATACATCTTTTTCATCACAACCACCACCACACCAGAACCCATCGATACCACCGCAAAGACAAACTCACCACCATCATCCATACCATATATTAGTTCCATTTTTGGGTCAAACTAAATGATTAGTTCAGTAGCCGTTATTGTGTTTGATTATTAATCTGTTAGAGTAAATGTGCTCAAGATTGAATTTTTGAATTTGGGTTTTTTGTGACAATTATGTATCACTCCGAGACACCATAGGATTTTTTTGGTCGAGACCTCGGACTATGAGTTAATTTTTTGCGTAATTCCCGAACTTTATCTTGTTTGGGCATTCCTTATATTTTTAGCGGCAAAGACCTCGAACTTTTTATGTACCAATAAATCGCTTAGACCTAATTCACTATAATATGTTGAAACAGATATTACCTTAAAATACACACTAAAATAATTAGTTTTGTGCCTACATAATAAAATATAGAATTATAGTATAAGCCACCCACCCCTACTCCCACCTCACAGTTCTATTCGTGAGTTAGTTATACACACATCCAAATAAAGAAGTGGCTTGGGTGATAAAATGACTATTTCTGTCCTTCCCCTATTTGCAAAGATAAGAGTTGTGAAGTTTCATTAAGAAAGAAAATCATATTTCACTTAAAAAGCTTACTATTCTGGTGTGTGTGTCCCACTGCCTGCCCTCCCACTCCTCAACCCCACTCCCACGCATCATCATTATTATTCCTTACCTATAGCCCGCACCCCACCTTACGCACTCTACTAATATTATCATCACCTATGATTTTCACTAGAAATAAAAAAAAGTTATCAATTTCTGCTGCAATTTTTACATACCTATCATCTACCTGAACAACTTCATCGAGGGCAATCAAAGCTTGTTTCTTCATATCTGCAGAGCTAATCTTTATTCTTGAGAACAAATCAAGAATGTAAAACTTGATATCATCCCGAGAAGCTCCAATAATATTAGGCCTTGAATTGGGTTTTGCTAAAAAAATGATCTTTTTAGGTTTGAGGGGGTGTTTTTTCATGTTGTAATGTGCAGTTGCTCAGATTGGGTACTGATTGAAGCTCAGAGTATCTGATATGGACTTTTGTTCTTTTGAAGGTGAATTCATTATTTTGATCATCTTTTTGAATGGCCCTTTTGGTTTCTTGATGCTTGATTATATGTTTATGTAATTGGTATAATATCAATTTATCACAGAAATTAGAGGATGATTTTTCAGATGGATGTGGTTGTAAACACTTTGTTTTAATTGATATTCAGATCTTTGGATATTTTCAGCTTTGATGCTTTGAGATTTAGTGTTCATTAAAGGTTTGTCTCTTTGTGTATGAGTGTCTGTGCATATTAATCTCTATACTTTAGCACTGAGTATTAGGATAAAATAATTATTTTATTATAATATAATCATTTCAATCAGATTAAGCAAGAATATAATCTCATTTCAATATATTGTAGTAAAATTAGATCTTGCGTCGCTTGTTTGTGACAATAAAAAAAAAGTTCCCGCCGATAAGACAGCAGTGTTGGAACAAGATAAAGATAAAAAGTTTAGTACTATATAAAATTAACTCATAATTTAGGAGGATCTTGGCCAAAAGTCACTAGTCCTTTTATCAAACAAAACAGATTGTACCGTATTTACTTCATTTTAGGGCTTGAAGTTGCATTTTTATGTTCAATGTTCAAAGTGGCATATATATTCCAATTAGAGTACTAAAATACAGAATATTAAGCTTATTAAGTTAACATGTAATTAGTCTTAAGAAGTACTATCATTAGTTGTAGACACGTGCTAAACATCCTAACTTGAAGATATGTTATATTAATACGGAGTATATATTTACATTGTTAGATGGAACCTTCAAGAAACCAACACCTATACAATTGTCCCAAGTTCTTGTTATTTAAAAAGGAATAAGATGAAAAAGTAGGCAAGCTCCCTTTTGACCTTTCGGTTCAAAAGTATTGCTTAGTTGGATTAAACTAATAGAGATACGCTATTAGATTAGTACAAGTTTTTTATCTAAAATTATTTTAAGTTAATTAATCGAAAGTTCGGAAGGGAGCGATTAGGTTTAATTATCAAGTCATTTGGTATCGGATAATCTTGTGGGCGGTGACTGAGATGAGGCTTGGAGTATGGCTTGGATCATTAGTTGGAAATTGGAATAAAAATCGATTTAGAAATTTTGTCAATATGTGAACATATAAATGAGTATGTTTTGACGGATCTTGAATTAATATTAAAAAAAATAATTAAAAATATTAAATTTATTTTAATTAAAGATTTTATTGTTATTTAAGGGTCAACCTTTGTAACTTAAAATATATCTTTTAATTGTATGCTACAAATTTAATATAATTTGTTAAAGTTAATGAGATATTACCCGATTTCATCCATCTTGAATTTCGTAAGTTTTTTTTCCAACGATAGCACTTATAAATTAGAAAGATTGGAAATTTTAATCGAGGAGTGAAAATACTTCCTTTGATTTGATTTTAACCGATGTTTTAGATTTTCAAAACAAAATTTAAATTATTTTTTGTTGTTGGAGATTTATAGGAGTACTCAAGCAGTGAAGCTAGTTTACTCAAGGACTCAAGGTAGCTCAATACAGCAAATCCAGGCCCCCGTTCAGATTCAGACCATCAGTCTCCCCTTATCCAGTACACAAGATATAATGGGTGGGATATGTCATATGTCTAATGGGAAGGCCCAGGTTATGTCGGCTTACAGACGCTTACTGATAGACCTGTCTAAGAACTGGTCCGGCCCGGCCCCTTAAGGATCGAACCGGCCGGTCTGTGTCACATGTTTGACGGGCCCAAGGCCCGTTAACGAACTGGGCCCAAGGCCCACACGGGAGACCGACACCCTATCTGGCCCGAGACACGTATCGCGAATGACGTGGCAATCGCTGTGGCTAAAAGTTGACCAATATTTGACACGAATGAGTTGACTAATATTTGGATTACTAATTTTGAATTGAATCAATATAATGATAAAATGCTTTTGATGTATTAAAATGGTAGCGAAAGAAGGAAATCTTTGCTTTCCGTATTGCTCCAAGATGACAAAGAAATATTCTCTATACTTATAAGTTCACAATAGATAGTGAATCCAAGATTTAGTATATAAACTACACAATACATTCAAAGACGCTCAAGACTTACAAGCTCGGCTATTGAAATATGTGTGTGTGTCAAGGATTGCACGTTGGTAACATATGGATGTAAGACCAAGACTCACTATAGAATAAAAGCAAAAGATATGTTCACGCATCTTAGCGATATTAAAGATGAAATTGAAGAAAAAAGAGACCAACACATTAAACGATGAAGCCGACTCCCACAAAGAAGAGTCCTAAGATGAATTAATTTTATGATGATTAGATTTGTATAATGTTTATTTTTAGAACTCATAAACTCCCTAGCTCCGCTTTAGTATAAATCAGGAATGTTTTAAATAATAAAATGTCTATTTGGATTATAAATGTTACGCTTAATCTAACCGAAATATGTGATATGCAACTTGTGTGTTAAACGTGGCACGTTTATTTTAAACGTTGTTACTTTGTTAAGGGGCCGGTGGGCCTCAAACCGGGTCCTGGCCGACACCCACCGACATTGGGTGGGCTCGACCAAAGCCGTGGCCTCTGCCTCCACCGGCCCCTATACGCCCCATTTCTTTGATGGCCGGGACCTGCCTTGAGCCGAGTATGTCAAGCCGACCAACCGATTCTCAGGCCGACTCACCAAGCGTCTCGATTCGTTAGATGTGCATACTTAGTGATATGCCATTAGCCCACTAAGAATTTGACAAAGAATTTGTTGTTTATATGTTGATGTTAAAGCACACGGCTTGGAGAAAGATGAAAATAATCAAGGAACAATGTGAAAAAATGAAGAAAAACTCGACTAGTGACCTTAAATCAATAGGATGACTAAATTTTCTCTTTATAAAAAATATCACTAATCAAAAATTGTCTAAATTGAATAAGAATGATTGAATATAAATTTTTAACAAATGCAAGTGTTATTTGATGTCATTCACCTATATTTGTTTGATTTTTTTTTAAAAAGCGAAAAATATTTTATAAGTTAATTCGAATCGAATTCAAGACGTCGGTTTGGGTAAACATTAATGGAAAAATTAATGTTTGATTGTTTCATACGATAATCAATGAACCATGTCCATGTGACATGCGTACACATTAATGGAAAAAAATTACTACAATACGTGGCACCACAAGAACCATTCACAACTCAAAAGCCATGCAAGAACCAACACACCCACCCCCATAGATTTAGTAATAAAACAATTTCCATCTCAAAACCAAACAAAGAATCCCCCACATTATCTTCAATAAATCTCACCCCTTAATTCCCAAATCCAATGGCCAATATTACAAAATATCCCAAACCATATCCTACAAAAATCCCATAATCTAATAAAACTCAGTTCACTCACTCCATGAAAAAAAAAACTCAAAACCCACCATTTTCTTGACCTCAAACTCCTCAAATGGCTTCCATTGCATTGAAAACCTTCATCGGACTCCGCCACTCCACGGCGGAGCACAACCCCATCAGCCTCTCCACCCCCCTCCCCCCCTCTTCCACCATCATGCATAGGAAACTCCGAGTAAATGCCTCAAAGTCAAGCCCTAGAGTCAATGGCCGAAACCTGAGAGTTGCTGTGATTGGTGGTGGTCCAGCTGGTGGCGCCGCCGCGGAAACACTTGCTAAGGGTGGGGTTGAAACGTTCCTTATCGAAAGAAAGATGGACAATTGCAAACCATGTGGTGGTGCAATACCATTGTGCATGGTGGGGGAGTTTGACTTGCCACTTGATATCATTGATAGAAGAGTCACCAAAATGAAGATGATTTCACCATCAAATGTAGCTGTTGACATTGGTCAAACTCTTCAACCACATGAATATATTGGTATGTCAGTGCATTTTTTAGGCTAATTGTAGATTTGGTCCCACATATAGTGGAACAAGTTGCAGTTTAGTACTATGTTGTAGAGTATTGTCCTCGAAAAAGCACATTTGTTCCTATTTTAGAAGTTAAACTTGCACAAATGTGTAACATTTGTTATATGTAGTGACGAATGTGCAACATTTGTTGTGTAGAGACGAATGTGTAGGGATGAATGTTGCAGCACATTTGTTGTATGTAGAGACGAATGTGTTGGCATGAATGTTGCACATTTGTATCAGTTTGGCACTAATTTGAAACAATCTAACTATCAATTAACTATAAATAAATTGCAACTTGATAGTGGGATCAAATCAACAATTAAATGTTCGTTTTTTCAAAAATTATATTCATTTGTCAAAAAATTATATATTTCACCCCCAAATTTTCATATTTTTGTTATTGGTATGATATCAATTCACTCGCACCCTTATATCAAATTTCTGGTTATTCCCCTAGGTATGGTTCGTCGTGAAGTTCTTGATGATTACCTGCGTAACAGGGCTGCTGAGTCTGGAGCTAGTGTGATAAATGGCCTTTTCTTGAAAATGGAGTTGCCCAATTCTTCAAGAGATCCTTACAAGTTGTATTACACAGCTTATGATAACAAAACTGGTGGATCAGGGGAGAAGAAGGTTCTTGAAGTTGATGCCGTGATTGGCGCAGATGGTGCTAATTCTCGTGTTGCGAAGTCGATTAATGCTGGTGATTATGAATATGCTATTGCTTTTCAAGAAAGGATAAAGATTCCTGATGAAAAAATGGTGTACTATGAAGATTTAGCTGAAATGTATGTTGGAGATGATGTTTCTCCTGATTTTTATGGTTGGGTTTTCCCAAAATGTGATCATGTAGCTGTTGGAACTGGGACAGTGACTCATAAGGGGGATATCAAGAAGTTCCAAACTGCAACAAGATTGAGGGCTAAGGATAAGATTTTGGGTGGGAAGATCATCAGGGTCGAGGCTCATCCGATCCCCGAGCATCCTCGACCAAGGAGGGTGTTGGAGAGGGTGGCATTGGTAGGGGATGCAGCAGGGTATGTAACAAAATGTTCGGGCGAGGGGATTTACTTTGCTGCAAAGAGCGGGAGGATGTGTGCCGAGGCAATTGTTGAAGGTTCGGAGAATGGGAAACGATTGATCGATGAGAGTGATTTGAGGAATTATTTGGAGAAATGGGACAAAACATATTGGCCAACTTATAAGGTTCTTGATATTTTGCAGAAGGTGTTTTATAGATCAAATCCAGCTAGGGAAGCTTTTGTGGAGATGTGTGCTGATGAATATGTGCAAAAGATGACATTTGATAGCTATTTGTACAAGAAAGTTGCTCCTGGTAACCCAATTGAGGATTTGAAGTTGGCTGTCAACACAATTGGGAGTGTTTTTAGAGCTAATGCTCTTAGAAGGGAGATGGATAAACTTAATGTATGAGAATGTTGAATCATTTCTATTTGAGGTGAAGTTATTTGCCATGGAATATTTATTATGTTCTTGAATAGCACTTTTAATACAGTTCTTAAGAAATGCTCCGGTAGATTTTACTTTTGTTATCTCAATGCTATGTAGTTCAATATTGATCTACATTTTTTCTAGTTCAATTGTTAAAGGTCAAACTGTGACGAGTAAAGTTGGATTGGGGGGACCATATTTCCGTCCCATTTCGCTCCACAAACATATTTTAGACCCGTTTCATCTCCAAACATATTTCCAGCCGGTCTCATCCGATCATTTTCTGGCACGTTTCCACACGCAAATATTTTCGACTCAAGCTGAATTCAAGACCATATTGCTTGTTCACTTCGAAATTACATTTTTCGACATGTTTTGCACATTTATCGGTCCATTTTCATCGATCACATGGCGCTGACCTCGAAACACATATTTGACCCATTTCACTCTGAGACTATTTTATTTGCCGTTTTCGACTCAAGACCATATCGCCCCGAGACAACCGTTCAAAATGTTGTTTTGTCAAACAAAGCAAAATATGGCCCGGTTGCCTAAACGGTCAAAAATATGGTCATAGGTCAAAAAGAGCCAAAAATATGGTTCACGCGTGAAACGGGTTGAAAATATGTTTTCAGGGTGTAACAGGTCGAAAATATGATCCCGGGTGGATACAAGTTGATACCAGTTAGTACAGTTCGATACAAGCCGATACATGTTGATACAGGTTGATGTTGATATAAGCTGATAAATGTTGATACAGGTTGATACAAGTTGATACAGGCTGATACAAGTTGATACATGATGCTGGTATGTTAATACATGTCGATACAAGCCGATACATGTTGATACAGGTTGATGTTGCTGGATATATGCAATATACATGTTGGCTGAAGCCGATATAGGCTAATACAAAGCTGATAAGTGATGATGAAGCTGATATTAAGGATACATGTTGATGCCTGTTTGATATTGGTCGATACATGCTAATAATACGTATTGATACATGCAGATACATGCTTATAATAAATGTTGATACGGGCTGATACAGGTTGATACGGGTAGATATTGTAGTGATACATACCGTGGGGATGTGTCAGATAAAGGCTCTATACAGTTGATTTGGGTAGATAAGGGTCGATATGGGTGATAGATGTTGATACGGTAGATACATGTTGATTCATACTGATACAAGCCGATACGGTAGATACTGTGTCGATACAAGTTGATACATGTAGACACATGTTGATACAAAATGATGTGGTAGATAAGCATGTTGATACGGGTAGATACGTGCTGATTCGCATCGATATAGGCTACTACTCAGATACAGTTGATATACAAGTTGATAATGATATGGGCAGATACATGTTGATACAAAATGATAGCTGCAGATACATGTTGATAATACAATTTGATAGAGGTTGATACATGTTGATACATGTTGATACAAGTTGATACATGTTGATATGCCAGGCCGACACGTAGATACATGCCGACATAGTTTGAGATAAACCGGATACGGATAGATATAGGTTGATAATACCATTTGATAAAGGTTGTTACATGTTGATACATGCTGATACAGGTTAATGCAGACTCGTATAGGTTGATACAGACTGATACATGCTGATAATACATGTTGATAGAGGTTGATAATACATATTGATACAAGCCGATACCTTGATAATACATGCCGGAGCATTTAATGATGCTAATAATATAGGTTGATACAGATGGATACAAGCTGATATAAATTCATAATACATGTTGGTACAAGCTGATACAGATTGATAAGGCTGATACAAATTGATACAAGCTGATACAAGTTGATAAGGCTGATACAGATTGCACAAGATGATGTGTTGATAAGGTCGATTTAGGTTGACATGTGTTGATGGAGATTGATGCTGATATAGATTGGATGTAGTCCGACAGGTTGAAAGTATGCTGATATAAGTTGATACAAGTAGAAAATACAAGTTGATATATGTTGATACAGATTGATGTAAATTGTTGAGAAGCTCAATTCCATATTATTAAATTAAGTCCTTCTAGATAATTATTAAGATGATGGCCGCTCCTCCTATAATCAATTAGTTTATGGATAATGGCAAAATCACGAGAGTTAAGATATTAATGATCACTTATAGCCTAAACCGTTTAGTTGATCACCTATCTTAGAAAACAAAATGTTTCAGCCATCACCCATTCCTTCACGTAAGGAACACCTGACTTTTCAGTAAGGGCATTTTTGTCTTTTCACTTAATTGAACGGGTGATTGACTGGAACTTTTCAAAGATAGGTGATCGACTGAGATGGTTTGAAACATAAGTGATCGACTGGAAACATTGGGTAAACATAGGTGATCAACTGATAATATTAGGTAAATATATCGGAGGTAATTTAGTCAATTCAACATTTAAATGTTATTAATGACCCAAAATACTTTTTCTTATAAATGCTTGATGTTGTTCATGAGAGCATTGTTAGGGTGCGTGTCATGGATGGAGACCGTAGTCGAAAAAGGGTTCATGACGTATATGGTAGATCGCTTAAGCGGGATGGCTAGGAAGAACTTGGCGGAGATCGGTGTACAACCCATAAGTGGAAATCGACATGGTAGTTTCTTGGTGATAGAAACGGTTGTCATGGGAAACATGGAGTTTCGGTGTTAGGAAACGCTTGTTGTGGGTAAAGTCCTAGGTTGAAGCACGGTGAGATACTGAAGTTCCGATGCTATGAAATGCAACCGAAGGCAAGTTGCGCTTATCATCCGGGGTTACTGGCAGAGCTAAAGGCGGATGCAAGAGGGCTCCCAACCTCTTCATATTTAGCTAACTGAAAAATTTATTAATGAATATGATTAAGTGGGAGTTGTCGGCCGACAAAGAAAAGAAGAAGAATATAGATTAATTAATGACCAACTGAAGATTTCCAAGGCACTCGAGAAGATCGTGGTCTTGTAGGTAAAGAAAGAACAAGGTGTTATTTGAACGTGGTGAAAAAATGCAACAAAGGCAAAAGGTTTTGGCTATGTCTCTTCGATAGTCAAGTTGGCATTATTGCGTTGTTCTTGGATTGGTGGGAAATGCATTGAAGTCGTGTGATCAACTCTCAGTGAGCTCGGGGATGATGAACTCAGTGGGCCAGCCAGAGGGTTGCTTGAAGACCGTGGATCCGGGGCCATGTCTTCAAGTGAGATTGTTAAAATGTGAAGAAAATTTCGGCCAAAAGAAGGGATCTGTGTTGAGATTGAAATGCATTTGTCGGAGCTGATTCTGTGTCAATCGGCTCCCATAATCGGCCGTCAGAGGGGCCACTGAGACGACTTTGGCCCCAAAAATCTCGATAGCAATCGCCCCTCGGTAGGCCGGAGGGCCGATCCGAGGAGCCGATCGAGGCGCCGAGGAGAATTTCTGTGACTATTGCATCTTTGTTGTTAGGTTTCCCTGGTCTGCTTAGGGTTTTAGACATAGGATTCCAGCCTGAGTATATGAGTATTATGAGTCTTTATGTGTGTGAAAACATTCATCTCAAGGCGAGGATCAAAAATGTAGAGAACTCATGATCAAATAGAGAGAATTCATGAGAGATTCAAGAGAGTTCATACGAGAGGCTTCAGGAATGTGCTTTTCAGCTGCCTACGAAAACACCCAATCGAGAGATTTTGTTTTCAGAGATTGAGCGTATTAGCACATCAATTGTTAGACGTAGAATAAGATTCTTGGAAGTCTTGTAATAATTCTTCCAGATTATTAGTGGCTCAATAGTCGAATTAGTTTTCACATCAGGTGAATGTGATAAATCTTGTGTGTGTTTAATTTCGGTAATTTATTATTTATGCTATTATCATGTCTGAATTAGTGGGTATCAATCATGGTAGATCTTAGTAATTAGTATAATTGATGATACCACAATTATTGTTAATTACGGGTTAAGATCATGTCGTATCCTGGGCGGGATCCGAGTTAGTGTCAATTATGAGGTTGCCAATAACGATATAGTATTCCTAACACATTCCACTTTAACCTATAGATTTATTTTAACAAATAGTGAACCCATTTTTCGAGTAAAAATTCAATCAATTAACTTACATTTTACATCGAAATATCTATACAATTAGATACATGCACTTCATACTCCATGCTACGATATCAAATTTTAAATTCAAATTATTTTGGAATAAGTATTAATTTTATGATCCGACTAATTTTGGTTGGTGTCAAAATCTCCCTGACTAAATATCATCCGTGACTCCTCACGGCCTAGTAGTATCCGGTTAGAGCCTTTATGCAAGAGATTTAGGTTCTATTTTTGGGCGTAATAGCATACTATACATACTTCCTCGCTTTCGCACATTCACCTACGCAAATAATTTCAGAGAATACAAATTGTTTTTAAAATTTAATTAGTGCTATGTAATTTGTAACTAAATGGATAATACTTCTATATAATTAGTCTGAGCAACATGCCAACATGGAGTAAATATGAACTCCGTTTAGCTGATGAGCCTGGTGGTCTGATTTGAATAATCTTCTTCGTTCTTGACTGAATCATATTCAACTGGTAACTTTATTTGATTAATTCAGTTAATTTTAATTTTTTTGTTATCTTATGCTAATATTTTAACTTTTAAGCTTCTTTATCTAACTTTTATGTTAATATTTGAATTATATATGTTGTAGAATTAGGTGACTACTTATTAGTAGAGTGTCAAATTGATTTGCCCCCTATTTCCTATTTATCGACCTAATTGGATTCTTACATGTTGGTAGTTTAATAAGTTTCATTATTGGTTTGAATAAAAATTACCATGTTAATATTAAAGTACTTTGAAAATACTATCTTTCGATTTATTTTTCACCTAATATTACACAATACTAGACAGTCTTTTCGAGATAGAGGGAGTAAATTATGACTTACTTGTGGGAGGCTAGTCAATGAAGGTGGTAAGATTGTAAACAAATTAAGCTGAGCTAGAGTATTTATATATTGAGGTTGTCGAGGTTTTAAATGTTTCACATTTTCATGAAGGCATAAGGTGAAAGGGCGAGCAATGGAAGATGACATGGCGGAGAAAACATATTGGTCTCACTTTCGTTTTGTTCAGTTTTATCAGACTCTCTGTGGACGATTCGATCAGCAACTTGTAAGTCATAAGTTATCGACCTTTGTGGAGTTCTTCTGAGCTTGTTTTACACTATTAGTACTTTGATTTGTTGTCTTGTGTTATTGTTTTATGTGTGGCTAGCTCATGTAAGTAGCTTGCTATCAGAATAAATTCCGTTTATTGGGTCGCACCAAAGAGGTTTAAATTCCGTAAATTGTTTCATCTAGTTAGATGAAATTGATTGTATCAGGGATGAATTATGCGTACTGCTTTTTTTTTGCAAATAAGTGAACTTACATTTCTAGATACTCGTGTTGTCTGTAATTAAGCTTTGGTTGGATTTGTGGAAGTAACTAGAATATTTTATGCATCCTTATTCTTGAAATCATCAAACTGCGTTGAGTATAGTATGGAAGTAACTAGAGTAATTAAGTTGATTCGTAATGTGCTAGAGTTATTCTTTGTTACATTGATTTATCGTCATCTCATACTTTCCTCAAGACGTGAAGTCCTCGCTGTTCACTATATTAGGAAAGCCTTTTTTACAGATTGCACAGAGAACCTCCACTGTACCACCACTCTTCGCCAACCACCACTACCTCTAGCCCACAATCCCCTTCATCAAACTGCAAATTCGGGATACAATCATCACAATATCCTTCATGAAGCAGCAATTTACTCATGCTCTTCATATCCGAAAAAGACCCTAAAAATCAAAAAGCCCCACCACTGCCACTGCAGCGGCAGCCTTGAACTCTGGTCCCATTTGTTTCTATACTCTCTGCCATCGAGCATCGGAGGGAAGTTACAGGAATAGGTTAATAAGAGCCAAGGAGTCTCGCTGAATCACAATATGATTTTTTTCTATTCATCTTTGTTTCAATGTACTTCTGTGATTGTACAAGAAGGTTGAAGCAACTGTGAAATGAATCTAATTGAGGGAAAGCAGTGAAATTTCCTAAGGTTCGTGATGGATAAACAATAGCTACGCCTTTTTGTGTAGAGGATGGGGGATGAAGTAAAGCTCAAACAACGCCGTTTTGGCAATTGAAAAAATTACTTACTTTGCCCCAACATTTCATTAAAATAGCAAATTTATCCCTGAAAGTGGCCCCACACCTTTGACCATTAGAGTTTAAAGTTTTCGTCAATTTGGGCACCAAACTGCACCAATATACCCACTGGGACCAAATATGAACCGGTGCCACTATCTGGGACCAACATGCAACTGGTACCTAATATCTCCTATCAAATTGGCAATTAGCTCATATTGTAAAATCTGTTGATTTCCTAATTCAGTTGTGTTATGTGTATATTTTGCAGACTATTCCCCCAAGCTTTACCAAGAATTTGAAAGAGAAACTAGGGGAAACTGTTTCTTTGAAAGTCCCAAGCGGAGCCACATGGTATGTTGGATTGCTAGCAAGAGAAGACACCTTATTCTTAAGAAAAGGATGGAAAGATTTTGTTGTAGACAATTCTCTCAAAGAGAATGATTTATTAATATTTAAATACTTTGGGGAGTCACATTTTGAAGTACTTCTGTTTGACGGTCAAAGCCAAAATGAAAAGGCATCTTCATACTTTGTAAGAAATCGTAGTCGAAGCCAACAAGAAGTAAATTGTGGGGAAAAGGTAACACAAGTGTTGACTGAGAAATCCCAACGATGTTCTGATAACCTGCTGGCATCAGCAGAAAGATCTGGTGATAGAGATGTTGCATCGGCAGAAAGATCTGAAGATACAGTTGTTGCATCAGCAGATAGATCAGATGATAGAAATGCTGATATTTCTAAGGTGGCAAAGACTGATGCTACAAGCACACCAACTTCTGCCTGGCAGACTTATCAAACTAATGAGCCCATCCAGGGGGAAAGAACGGGTTAGCCATTTCGAATATTTCTGGTGTCTTTTTTAGTTTAATCTGCTCCAAAATACATGATTTTTAAATCTAAGTTCAATTTATTCATGTGATTTTTAGGTCTGAATATATGTGGTGGACGAGGTCTGACCAATATGATTGAATCAAATCCAGCTTACTTGGCATCAAGTGGGAGGCCAGCAACTGCAGAGGAAAAACTGAATGCCCTGCAAAGGGCAAATGCAGTCTCCTCCCCAAATAGTTTAGTTGTCGTCATGCAGCCATCGCAAGTCAGCAAGCACTATTTCATGGTATATTAGCTCACTTCTGGCATTTCCTTGTGTGCTTGCTTCAATTGATCTCTCTTTTCCTTTCAGTTCATGAAGTTTTACATTTCGAATGCTTAGACTTTTGACCTACTGATGTCTTTGAATGCAGCTAATTCCTTCTTGGTACTCAAACTTGCATCTTCCTCTCAAAAACATCGATATCATTCTTCGTGTTGAAGGGTCCACATGGAAGACCACATACTTCTGCAATAAAAGTATTAAAGTTGGTGGGGGAAGGCTGCGGGGAGGCTGGAAGAAATTTGCCTTAGATAACCATTTGGAAGAATTTGATGTTTGCATCTTCAACAAATCTGAGACTACGTCCGACGCCATTTACATGGATGTAAGCATCGTCCGTGCTAGGGATGAGGAAATCAACTCTTCTTCGCCATCTTCGGACGGTCAGTAACGTTTATTAACCTGTTTATTTCTGACAGGGGTTTTAGACGTAGTAACTGCTTGTACAATCTAGAGACATCTTTAAATTATTTCTCCTATTATTTGTATGAATTTATTTTTGGCTTGGTCTAAAAAATGTAACTTGTATGATCAAACAAAAGATTATTATCTCAATGAAATTGTAATTTCATTCCATTGGCTTTGTTAAAAGATGATTTATACCAGCCTAGAGGCTGAAGCCAAGTATAATTGTTACTTTGTAGCCAACTGCTATAGCCCTTTTATTTTCCTTTGTATAAAACTGTTTTTAATTAAAATTATATCCTTCATTAAAGGTATTTGGGTTTATTTTATTTGCAGGACTCTTATTACAAGCTTTAGATAAAACTCGCGATAGCCCTTTTAAAATTATATCAATTTTCTTTTGCTATAGCTCCTTTATTTTCAAAATATAATTATTTTATTGTAAGGGGACTTAATATGTCAGATATAGATTTAATTATAGGACTTACTTAATAAAAATTATTAAGTTTGATATAAATCAACACATTATTTTTACTTGAATAATCAAAAGTATTATGTTAAGAATAATTATGGGTTAAAAATATTGCATATTTTCTTCAAAAATTATACTTCTATAACAATAATTGAGTTTATAATTAAAATTTCAATCATCAAAGTTGAATTTTCAAAAAAATTGTTTGAAACATGTAGAATTTGTTCTTATTAAAATTTGTAGCTAAACAATTGTAATGAAAAAATAATTCTCCTCCGATTTTTTACTTGATATCCCAATATCTTTTTCAATGCTAATTGCTAGCTAACAAGAATGTAGTACATTTTACTCTATATATTTCTAACAAATAACTAAAACAACAATTAATAGCATTAAACATAAAGTAAACCTTTTATATTCACTATATAACTTTGAAAACATTAAGTAGGGGGCTTAAAAGGAAAAACCAATGAAACATTATAAATGGAATTCATGACAATATTTCAAACAAAAAAAAATTGTTAGGATGTCAAGTAAACCGAGGGAGTATTAGGAAGGAAGAAGATAAGTTGTCATTTCACAAGGTTTAATACTATACAGTTATTGCTGTTTATTATGAAGAAGTAGGGAAACCTCTCTCGCTTTGTTTTATACACAAGGAATATTATATAATATACGATGAAAAATATTTAAAGTATTAATATATTTAACACAATTTACCAAAAATATAATAATTTGTTATTCAAATCAATGTTATGTATATAAATAAGGATGGCGAAATTTGTTAATTTGATCATTAAAAAATTAATCTAGACAATCTTTCTATGATGGATAAAAATATTCAAATTATGTATGAATGACGTAATAATTATGACAAGTTGATGTTTTAATTTTGAACTCAAATACTTTATAAAATTTTGTTATATTATTATGTGAAATATGTATATCAACATATAATATTTTCAACTTACTTTAGTGTTAATATAATAATTTTGATTCAAATCAAAGTTGTATAACAATTAATAAGATAATAAAATTTGTTAATTTTGACTATTAAAAAATCTCTTAGCCATGAAGGTAATAAGTATATACTAATCACATGTTATCAATTTTGTTGGTGGAGTTTTAAATAATTGTGACTATTGAAAAAGAAAATTGAACGATCTTTTAGAGAACGACGTCATATTTAGTAGTTATATATAAATTTTGAATTTTAGTTGTTGAGTTTTAAATAATTTTAATTGTTGAAAATGAAAACTATGAATATTTTAGAGATAGAAGGTCGCCTTTCATAATTCTTTAGTTTTGTCGGTTGAGTCTTAAATAATTTTGACTATTGAACAAAAAAATTGAACGATCTTTTAGAGATGGATGTGAAATTTAGTATTTATAAATTTTAAATTTGGTTGTTGACTTTTAAATAATTTTAATTATTTAAAAAAAAATCAATTAACCTTTCAAATATGGAGGTACTATGATGTTTTCAAAATTTTTAACTTTTGTTGTTGAGCTTTAAAAAATTTTGACTATTGTAAAAAAATTAAACGCTCTTTTAAAGATGGGTTTTGTATGTAGTATTCATAATTTAGTGGTTAAATGCAATAATTTCGAATTATCAAAAAGAAACGAATAACCTTTTAAAGATGGACAGAGTATATAATATTCAATTTCAAATTTTTATTGGTTGAGATTTAAATAATTTTGACATCAAAAAGAAAAATTTAACGATCTTTAGAGATAAATTTAGTATGTAGTATCTATAACTTTTATATTTAAATGGTTAAAATTTATATTGGTTATTTAATTAGATTTCAAAAGATATAGGGAATTAATTTACTTTTAGATGATCATAATTGTCTTAGTAGGTAATAATGTATTAGGCAGTGAATATATACATATGTATCATAATTGTCTTAGTATTTTTATACGAAATAGAAGAATTTGTATCTGGAAAAAAATTATATTATGATTGCATGCATCAATATACTTCTTTAAACAATTTCTTAAAAATTATAACAACAATCAATTGTACATCAAAAGAATATTGAAGTCCAAAATTTATAAAGATGAACTAATAAAAAATCAAAACTTGACAATGTTTAAGTCATGGAGGTTGTACCACATATTGAAAGTACAATACTATTGCAACTATAATTCTTAGAGAATATAAGGTGGACATATGCTTATAATTTTATCATCATCTTATTAGCTTATTATTCTTATTGCTTTCAAACCATGTGATTCAATTTTAAACTCAAAGGATGAGTTTACACTACTAAGAAAATAATCTCATTCCCTATGTGATTACCCATTGTGAGTAAAACATACAAAGTTGACTTTATTGACCGAGATAATGATGCTTTTAATTCTTTATGTCAATAGCTTTGCTTATTATGATATATTTTACTACTAATAAATATGAAATAATAATTAATAGTAACTTGACTTGACGATACCGATTTTATTTTCTTTTCAAAACTTCATGCTATTTTTAAATTATTATTATTAGATTTACTTTACTATAATAATTTAATTATATTTTATACAGATTTCATCTTGTATACTTTTATAAAACTATTAATAGGTCCTAACTTATAAACTAGATTTGTTCATTTTTATTAAAATTAAATAATACAGATAATATCAAGTATTACATATAAAGTTTTCATATTATATTATGTTATATATGTATAATTTGAGCAAACTCTTTTATTTTAAATTTTGTATTTCAAACAATGATGTAGATACTCATTTAGTAATATATATATATAAGGTAGATATGTATTACAAGTTTTACATTATTGAATTTTCACTAGATATCACATTAGTTTACATTGTTTCTTTTTGTTTTTACACATATTGAATATTACATCGCTTTCTTTATTTTCTTTTGAACTTATGCATATGTTCTTTAATTTAGGAAATAAATTAGAAATATCGGCGATTAACATTGTCTTGGTTAATATTCTTTTAGTTGAGACAAACTATAAATTTGAAACTAGTATGAGTGACTATAGATAATAAAAAAAAATAGAAGGTACACTAAGAAAAATAATATGTCAACCAACAAAGAATAAAAATAGTAAACAACGAAAACCGAAAATGGAATAAATTGATCTTGATAAAGATAATGATGCATTGAAGATTTCCACTTTAATTAACAAATAAAAAGACAAAAGATGGAGAAATTTTGACGATTTAAGTATGAAATTGAATTTTTAGATAATAATAAATTTTAAAATGTGTAGAAAAAAATTTTACGATTTCATAGTTTTAGGAATTTGCGGAGGAGATCCTTTACCTCATTTATGAGCATCATTTGGTGTCTTCTTCTTTATAATATTGTACATCATGTGTTGGAGTGTTCAGTATAACTACACATGATTTTCATAATACACAGACATAATCTATAAAGAGGCCGCATGTGCCAGGCATGAAAGGAGATAGACGATCTTTTACTTTATAAAATTATCACTCTTAAAATAAATAAAAATATATTTATTCGATAATTTTATTTTCTACTATAATTTTATAACTTTTATAATTATAACAATTAAACCACGGTAACAAAGTTTCACATAATTTTACGTTACATTTTATAATTATAATAATAAAACCACGATAACAAAAAACTATCACGCAACATACATCCGTTCTAGTTCTACTGTTATTTGTATCTTCAAAAGCAAAACTTAGTTTAATTAATTCATTCTTTCAAGCATCATTGCATTTTATTAGCTCATCATTCATCTATCTAAACCAACTGAACAAATAATATCATTGTTATCCTTACAGGGTGGTGTTTCCTATTTAATTGTGTCATGGTGCAAAATGAATTAGTAGATATGAAAATTTGGACAGAATATATTTCACTAAATCAAAAGCCATTGAACCAGAAGTTCAAGATTTTCATTGTCTTGAAGCAAAAGACTATTAACAAGCCACAAACTGACGACTGACCAGAACCAAAAGCACAAACTACTAATCACACAAGAAACTGTTTCAAACTAAAAACATGCCATTGCTAGAAGAAAAGCAGTCAGACAAGAGGGACTGAATCTCTTCTCCATCAACACTTGAATCAATCACTCCATTATCACATCCATTATTAGGACTTGCTTGTGTAATAGTACTATATGGTAATGATGATGAGTTTTTCATGCTCATGACCTTCCTCTTCTTGTAGTTTGCCTTGAAACATGCTTGCCTTAGCCTTTTTGTCTTCTCCATCAATTGCATATCAGGCAACTCCTCCATCAACTTCTTCTCCCTCTCCAATATCTCAATCGCTTCTCTAAGCTTTTGCTCAGCCCCTTCTCTCTCATCCTTGCTCAATTCCTTCAACACGAACAAATAATTTAAAGGATAACTATACAAAAAATTCATATAGCTGACCCATTTAATGCATAAGGCTTGATTTGGTTACTATAAAAATGGACATAAGAACTTATTTAATACAATAAATTCGAAGTTAGTACATACATGAACATTCTTGATTAGGGTTTCAAGACTAGCCAACTTCCTGTGAGGCCATCTTCTGATACCCAACTCTCTACATCTTTTTTTCAAAAGGGTTAGTCCAATATTGAGTTGCTTTGCTGCCTGAGTGATTGGCATATAAAAATATTGAGCAATGATTTCTCTAGACAAATGCTTGGAAGAACTGTTCCTCTCCTCTCTTTGAGGCTTATCCATTTCCTTCTTGATGTTTTCACCATGATCTTTCTTCTGTTCATTAACATTATGGATCATTTGATGATAATTTTCATCAAATGCCCATGATAGGGTTACCAAATCTAAGAAAACCCCCATTCATTCTACTCAGTCTTGCCGCCATCAAAACCATACAAATAATCCCCTGAAAATAAATAGTATTTCTTCAAAAATTTTCAACTCAAGTGAAATGAAATATTGAGAAGTTTTTACTAATACCTTGAGGAAAATTGTAGCTTGGAACAAAATCCAGTGAAGAAAATGACGGATCATAGATGCACATGTCCATTAAAGGATCATCAACATGAGGAATTTCTTGCAATGGCAAACAAAACTCCCAACTTTAATGGAAAATTTCAGATCGAATTCACTGCTTATATATTCAAACATGGTATTAAATATTAGTTCTGAAAATAAACAAGAAAAAAAAAAAAAGAGATCAGGGGGAAAGGAGAGACTACGAGCATGTAAATGTAAATGTAAATGTGAAAGTTATATAGAGAACTAAAGGAACGAAAAGGAACTTTAGTAGTATTTATGATTATTTACTAACTATAGGAGAACGTGCGCCGTTCCTTTTCGTTGATCTTGTGTTTCATTAAATTAATTATGACCGTTCATATTGCTAATTTACATAATTTTGTAAATGGATTTTTTGTTTGAAGTCTCAGGTGAGACTAAGTAATTTTATTGGAAATAGTAGTATATAGGTACACAGCTAACATAATCATAGTATCAATTCATTATATGCTAGTAGTATATTGTTAATCCATTATATGTATGGTATCTCATGAAGTATATATAAAAACTCCATTTTGTAAAGAAGTAATTTATTTGGCATTATATGTGAGGCCATGGTAGGATCCAATTCTTTATTTTTTGGCTTCATCGATAGAAAATTATTACTACCCATCACAAAATTAAATGCTCAATTGTTTAACATGAAAATATTTCATTAATTAACTATGACATTTTTTATTTTATTTTCATAGTAATTGTTAGTTTTTAAATAAAATAGAGCAAGTGATATGATATCAGGGTTAATCATCATCGTGATCTACTTCCACTTTGCATTTACGTGAAATAGATACCAAAACCAAAAAGTGAAATCTTTATATTGCTACTCCTACGTTATCACTAGCTAATATTATTATATCTCTCAAGCATTTATGGCTAATGTATCATGTGTGCATCTCTGTTGGAATAGGATTTTGAGTTTTCTTTGGATTTGTGATTTTCCTCAGGCGTGCACGTCTATGAATTGGCGGGCGGCTTTATTTTTTTGTTGTGTTTTCTTTTTTCTCCTACTTTCCTGTTTTTTTGTCATGTTGGAGAAATAAATCACCAATGATTTTATGCAAATTATTATTGCCTATATAAAACAGCATGATTTCGTGTATCCGATTCATATCAATTTCCAACGAGATCAGTTGATATGATAATGATATGTCAACTTTTGTAGTAATACCTTCATCCCTATAATGTTTTTGGTTAATATACGAAGTTATTATTGTTTTCATTTTTTTATTTTTTTATTGTTATAGCCTAAAATTTTTATTTTAAAAAATTTGTCATCTATTGTACTCTTACATTTTTAATGTACTTTACTACTTTTTGACTATTTTTTTTTATAAAGTTATCAACCAACCAATGATATAATTTTAAATAATTATCATTCTACATTTTAAATGTATTTTTTGATTAATTTTTCTTTTTTTAATGTATGTGAAAATTACTAAAACGGTAAAAAAAAATGGAGAGAGTATTACATAAATAAATTATTTTCTCAAAATTGGATTGATACGGAGTATATTGTATGTTGAAAAAATTTTCTTGATCTAATAATATGCATCCCTTAGATCATGCAATTATTGGAAGTAATGTATATAACGTATCCATTCAATATATAGCGGAAGTTACCATTTGAGTAGTAATTCTAAATTGTTAAATGATAAGTACTTATTACTATCTCATTATTATACAAATGAGTAGTGGTGATAATTCGTAATGAAGGGATATTAAGTTTTTAAGCTTAATTTACTGGGAGGTTACAATTCATCAATTTAAGTGTTTTAAGTGGTTCTTTATGATAAGTGAATGAACTTGTTACGTTCTTAACTGTACCAAACTAGTAATGAGTGGAGAACAATAGAGTAAAATACAATTTTTTCTTTTAACCTTAGTATTATTTTCGTGTCAACCAGGTATATTTAATTTCCTCATATAATTTGGGATGTATATTAAGCAGCACGAGTAACATTAATGTTTTAGAATTTTATCTTAAATGTTAATTAAATATTTTGAATTTTCATATTAAATCTTTAAATCCCTATCCAAAAAAGATTTTTTAAAAAAGCAATCAATTACAGAGTATTAAAACATGTTGATATGTGTATCAACTCTGTTAATTGTTTTTAAAAAATTAACTCTAAATTATCATTTTTCTTATTTTAAGAGTTAGTTTTTTATATATGTATTTTAACAACTTCCCTATTACTCACCTAAAATATGAAAATTAAATATTTCAAGATTATCATTACTAAAAAAAAGAAGGAAAGCATGGGAAAGACACTATAGGAAGCGAATAAATTTGAGGTAATGCATATTTTTTTGGACCTCAAATTATTTTAGGAAGATGAAAAAACACTATTTTGTCCATTTTTTATTTTTTTCAATCCCTAGTATACCTTCACATGTTTATAAAAGAAATTTTCTGCCCTTTCCGTTCACATTTAACAAACACATAATGAGAAACCAGTTCAATCGAACAAAAACAGTACCAAGTTTAACTTCTTAGATGCAACTATAAGGTGTTAGTTTCTTGGTTTCACCCCTCGACCTCGGCCTCGCCCACCTCCTCTCCCCCCTCCACCACCTTTGCCCCCTGAAGTCAAGGCCTTATTAACATCATGATTTACTTGCATATTCTCCGGAAGGGGGAGAATATGGTTAACACATTTACGGAAGCTAAAGTCATCCACAGAGTCGTCCTCCCTTAATAGGAAAAAACACCGGCTTTTATATTGTGGGTGGTATCTAACTTGGAAAGCACGGACCCCTGCACCAATTTTCTGATCTGGCTCTGGATGACCTTTCTTGACCAATTCGAGCAGCACCATATACTCATACTGCAGAAACAAGTGAAAGATAAGGCACAAGCTATCTTATAGAACAGACTAATTCAACTTTTATAAGATTGGCAACTGCACCTTCTTGCTTTGATATTGAATTTACAGATACTAGATTATCCTTAGAACAAACAAATGTATTTTGAACATATTTTACAAGAAAAACTGATAAATGAAAACAACCCTATATTGATAAAAACATTGAAAGGAGATACTTCATAAAAACAGGACATCATGTGAGTGAGCATGCACTCATTAAGGTTCCTGATCTAAGTAAAGGTTAAAAATAATTCCAGAAAAAAACAATTGAACATAGTCGTATATCTTACAATCCTAATGATCATTATTGCACAATTCAAGTGACATAACCTTGGTATTACAAACACAGCAAAGCCATTGAAACAAAGAGGAAGGGAAAAGGTTATAGGCCACATGCGTAATTATGTTTGGCATGCGTAACCCCTCAAGGGAATTTGTACATCTGTATTGCACATTTTCCTCTGAAAACTTCATTCGTGTAACTCTGATGAATATATATAACGGAACCACAACTGAGATTCCATTCAATTAAAATAAAAAACAAGATGATACAATATATTATTCCATATTAATTGTGCCAAATTTTCTTCATATAAATTCTAATACTACAATCACACAACATGACATTACATAATCCACATATTTGATGCAGTTCTTTAACCAGTCATCAAAATACCTACTTAAGCAAAAATCAGAACACAAAATACAAAGAGAGAATGATTAAAGCTAATAAAGTAAACATATAAGTCACAAACTTCGTTTTCAACCAATGATCCTTATTATTAAAAAACCTCCCCTGTACAAACTTTATTTCAAGGGTCAGAAGTTATAACATTCTATTAGAGATAACATTGTGCACTGCATTTCATCTCGAGCTTGTGTTAAGTGTTAACTAAGTCGACAAGTAACATCAAAACCATCAAACTTGGAGCACAACTTTAACACTAAGTACTTATCATAAATCACTTCGAGAATAAAAGAATAAACAGTAGTAGTACTAAAAAAAGATCCAATTTTTATTTTACAGATTGACATTGAGCACTACATTGCAACTCGAGCCTTCGTTAATAAGATAATATGTGACAAAAAAACTATCAAAGTAGGAACACATCGTTAACATTATCTAAAAAAAGGCAACACAACATTTATAATAAAACGTTTCATCGACAAAGTACAATAGTCTAACACTAACAAAGTTCCAGTTTTAATTTTCAATATAACAGATTTACAAGTTTACCTTGTTGATGTTAATGTTGGTTGTCCATAAATAATCAAACACAAATCTTAAGAACTTCAAGAACAAAGAATAAATAGTGCAAGTACCAATAAAGATAAAATTATTATTTTCTATATACTACCTTTACCCAAAAAGATTGGTAAGTTTGATTTTCAACGGTCAAAATTGATAAACTTTATAACCATAATTGACGGTCAAAACACATTAGGTTCATTTAAATCAAAATTATCATGTTAATAGTAAAGTACACTAAAAACCCGCATTTCAGCTATTAAAGTGTGAAACCGTGACACTAACGCCCGGCCGCCGGAACTCAATTAACTATCAACACAAATGTCGCTTTTTATGAGAGTCTGACTAGTTGAGCTAGCAAGACATTCGTACTAGCTTATTGATGTTAATGTTGGGTGTCCAAAAAACGAATAAATTTCTAAATAATCAAACATTTACTTCAAGAAAAACAATAAATAGTACTAATACTAATAAAGATCCAAGCTTTAATCTTTAATCTACACTATGAAAATTTTTGAATGTACCTTATTGATGTTAATATTGGGTGTCCAAAACCGAAGAAACTTGAAAAAATAATCAAACATTTCAACTGATGACCCAAAAGTTTTGGGGCCAAGTTTTGCTTCAGTACATTCTTGTTCCACATCAGAAACTTTATTATTTTCAAGCCTTTGTTCTTCAACTGATTTTTCAGATTTAAGCTTCTTGGTTGCTTCAGAATCTTCATCTTCATCTCTATGACGCTTCAAAAGGGGGCCATTTTCGAGTTCCATGGGTTCAGTTGATGGGGTTTCTAGGGTTTCTGCCATTGTTGATGGTGTAGGAGGAAGATGCAAAACCCTAGTGAATAAAATCTTCTTGGCTTTATAAGGGGCAACACTATACACACACCCGAATAGTAACTTTTTAGTGAAATGACAATTTTGCCCTTAATGAAACTTCTTAACAACTACACTTACAAATATGGGGGGCAAAATAGTCATTTCATACTAAAACCCAACACTATTTGGGTGTGTGTATAACAGCTCAGCTTTTTATAAGCTATGTTAAATGCGTCGAGTTCGAGCGTGCCGGCTTATCGGGCCATTAAAGTTATCAAATAGGATAATTATTCAGTTGTTTCGATATGAATCGGTATGGAGCAAGTCGATTAAGTCGAGTATGTTTTTTATTCAATTATCTAACCGGTATCGAGTTACGTTACATTCACGATATTAGAGATAAATTAATCAAATGAATGTATTAATTTTAAAATTATATATTATGTTTTTTTAACTTTATCGGTATGTAGTCGAGTTTATTTAGGTTTACTAATCATGTTATTGGTGTTAATATTGAGTGTTCAAAAACGAACAAACTTATTGTTGGTGTTAGCCACCTCAATACAAAATTAGTTCATTATGAAAGTCGAATTCATATTACATGAAGATGCGAGAATGTTGATATTTAACACTCTAATTAAATTATGTCCGGGTGATTTTCTTTACTTGTTTACTCTTCCCAGTACCTTCATTTAGAAGTGTTGACCCCGATTGAAATAAAAATTCAATCAACTTTTTACAAAGTGCTCACCCAACGACCAATGGAATTTGATCGAAACGGATGAAGACTTGAGAGATAATGGTCAAAATATACCAAATGAATTGAATTAGGTCTTCCTCAGGCGAGGGGGTGGCTGGCTGTCCCCTTTGCCTCCTTAAGAGTTTATTTTCCACCAGCAATTTGTACATAGTAACTATTCAAGAATACTTCAATTATGTTGACATAAAACAATTAAGCTTATTGTTTCCTTGACTAAGATATGGAGTTGTATGAAGAATCAATACTCTTAGGAAGAATTAAAACTTTAGTTAATGGTATAAATTAGTAAAAGTCTCTAATGAGAAGATTATCAAACTCACTTCATTACTTAAATATATATAAAAAAGGAAGAATTAAAACTTAAAAATGAATTTGAGGGAGTAATTAATATAACTTATTTCAGGAAAATAATACTAATTCCATTTCAAATTAATTGACTTTTTTCACTTTCGAGACACAATTTTAATCATATTAATTACTTTTATATATTATGAAAATTATAATAAAATAATATTATGAAAATATTTTTAAAAACCAATCCACTAATATTAATTTTATATTTTTTGGGTTAGTAAATAAAAAGTAATTTGTATATTTTAAACATTAATTACTTCTTGTATATTTTAAACATTGATTCCACCAAATATATTTTATAATTCATTGATATTATTCATCATGGTAGAGTATTACTTGGTGAGCTTTATGATCGCAAGATCAGAGTTCTGATTTCTCCCTATAAAAATTTCTTGGATGCCTTCACTGGCTTGTTAGTATGGTTTGTAAAGTGCCCAAGATCTACTTCTGAAAGAACACTAATTTGAAAGTCATAAAATAATACTTATTATTTTCTTTTAGTTGTCGTTTTAGACATTTATGTTACAATTAATGAAAAGAAAAATTAGTCAAAAGTGCATTAAAAATATAGACTGACAATCAATCAAATAATATTATTTGGCTGACAGATATTTCAATAAAAAAATAGTCAAAATAGACATTAAAAATACAAAAGCATTTATTTATTACGTTAAAACGATAACTATAAAAAATAATTTTTTTTACTAAAACGATAACTATAAAAAAAGGGAAGAAATATGGTATCCATATTGCAATTATGGTAGTAGTTATTTATAGAGAAGCATGTGTTTATTACATAACAGGTCAAATACAAACAACACTATACAAAGTAGTAATCAATTTCTCTGACCAAACCATCAAAATCAAACAAAAATAAATATTTAATCTTTACGACTTTTTCTTATCTCATTCAAAAATCATTATTTCAACTATTTCACAAAAACCCTTTTCAAGAATCAATTTTTTCAGGTACTTTTGCTTTTGTGTTTCCACTATTTTTATGATTAATCTGGGTTTATTTATTTATTTATGATGGTATGTTATTAAAAATATAGCTGAAGTATGTTAATATGGATTTTGTTGACAAATTAACGGTTAAAGTTTGTTAATTTTGCTGTTTTTTGATATTTTTTAATTTATTTTGAAGTGTGTAAATTGGGATTGTTTAGATAGATTAGGGGTTAAATTTAGATAATGTTTGCTGTTTCTTGTTGAGTTGTTCAGGAATTTAATACCCTTTAATGGTATTGATTTTGTGCAATTGAAATTGTAACAATTATTTGCAAAACCCATTTTCAGGTACTTTTGCTTTTGTGTTTCCACTATTTTTTGTGATTAATCTGGATTTATTTATTTATTTTTGCTGGTATGTGCTTCAAATTTAGGTGAAGTATGTTAATTGGGATTTTATAGACAAATTAAGGGTTAAAGATTGGTAATTTTTCTGTTTTTTGGGATTTTGTAGACAAATTAAGGGTTAAAGTTTGGTGATTTTGCTGTTTCTTCATGTGTAGTTGAATACCCTTTAATGGGCAGGCTTAAAAATCTTGTCTTGCTGATTTGTGTGCTATTGAGGGATTTTCAAAAGTCATTTTATCAAATAATTTGCAAAACCCATTTTTCAGAAACGCCATTTTGCTGTACTTCTGTTTTTACTAATATTATGATCAATCTGGGATTTTATATTTTTTTTGCTGATATGTGCTTCAAGATGCGATCTTTTACCGTTTCTTGTTGCAGAATTGAATATCCTTTATCTTGGTGCAATTTTGGGCAAATGAACAATAAAATGTAGGTCTGAGTTAGCCAGTTAGGTAACCATAAAATGGTATTGTTGGGTTTGTTTATATTAAGATGGAAAAATGTTTATGTGGAGGAATAGTTATGAGAAGAAGGTGTGAGAGTAATGAAAATATGATATTGCTTAAAGAATTGATTCATGCTATAGTATCCTGTTTGATGCTACAGATGCAAGTTTGGTGGGGTGTTGTTCGTTAATGGATATGTTATTTGGTTACTTGTATATCATTTGTTCAGTGTGGTAGTGTGCGTAAGTAGGTGGCTGTTAAAATCAATGAGTAATTGGTCATAAAATAGTGATGTCTCGTATGTTTTTCATTCAATCTAGATTCACAAATAATGGGAGAGCACTTGGGTGTGTGTGCTGACCGCTTGCTTACTGATGGGTCATCGAAGTCACTGCAAGAATCTGAGGCTCCAGGGTCATCTGGTGAGAGTTCTTATTCACATGCTGTTGATCTGTCTGCTTTGGTCATTGATATTAAGTATGAAGAAGAACCTGACGAAGCTGGTGAAGATGAGCCTCTGCTGCAAACTGTCGAATGCCGTATCTGCCAGGAGGAAGACAGCATTAAAAACTTGGAGGCACCCTGTTCTTGTAATGGCAGTCTGAAGGTGTAGTTAAATTTTGTAGTGATTAGGTTTCAATTTGGCTGGGTTAATTGTTCATTTTTCTACTTCTTCGTAAACAAGTGGATGTTTCCAATCTTAATATCGTCCTTACTGAAAATTGCAGTATGCACATAGGAAATGTGTTCAGTCTTGGTGCAACGAGAAAGGTGATATAACATGTGAGATTTGTCGCCAGGTATGTATCGAGTGTTCCCTTTGTGCCTCTTTTAATCCTTTTCCCTCCGATTCAGTTTCTTCTATGTGTCTCTATTATCAATGTGGGGTTAAGGGACAATGGGGTTAGAGAGAGAAGGGCGGGGGGTGAGAGTGATTTAGTATGTCTTTTGGATTGGTTAAATTACTATCAAAAGAGACTGTCGACTACAATGTGTCTCATGCACCTTGGTTCTTTGGTTTCACGAGTTTTTCTTTAAAATATCAACGTACCCAGATAATGTGGGGAATTTCATCTACGTCATGTGTTGTCTTCTAAAATGATTTTGAATTCCCCCCATGAATTTAGATATATTTCTACTGATCAAAATAATTTCTCATTCATTCTTTTGTTCTAAACAATATTCTGACTTTAAAAATGAATTTTTTGGATGTCTAGCCTTATCAGCCAGGTTATACTGCTCCACCTGCTCGACCTGAGGATGTTGCCATTGATATCAGGCATGCCATCATTCTTAGCTTTTGACCTGATTAGCACTACTTTGATAAACCGTTTGGCACTTTTTGCATTTATCCCCCATCTCTAAAGTTAAAAGTTTAATGTCAAGCTTATCAAATTTTTTACCTTTTCAATGAATGTAAATGGATGTTGAGATTATAACTTTACTGGAACAAAATTATTGAACAATAAAGCTTGGATTGCTGCTTGGTAACAGATTTTAATGTAGATCAGAGAAGAAATCTTATTGGAAAATGTCCGAATCTTACTAGTTTCTTTTTCATATTACCAGTGGGGGCTGGACAGTTGACGGAAACCCTATGGATTTGCATGATCCTCGAATTTTAGCAATGGCTGCCGCAGAACATCACTTTCTTGATGCTGACTATGATGAGTATGCCGATTCAAGTGCAAGTGGATCTGCGTTTTGTCGCTCTACTGCTCTCATTGTAAGTTTACATGCTAATGCAATGTTATTTTTTAACCTTTTTCTTATTGTCTGTAGTTCAATTTGCTGTATTTTAAAAATTATTGCATGACAAGTTCAAAGTTCATATTCTTTAAGCTTGGTCTTCATCGTTCTTGTTATTCCTGCAGAACATTTGTTTTTAAACCTCGATCTCCTATATTGTTTCGTTTCTTAGCAACGTACACAGATGTAGACCAGACATGTTCTTATGCCCGAGTCCTGAGATGTACATGTACCTAAAGATATTGTTGGTACAATAATACAGATGGTTCAGGTCAAATAATGGCATTATTGCACACAGAACTTGCCCAGCTGCCCCTATAGCGACATTTAGTGATTGGATAACTTATCTTTATTTTAGGTCTTGATGGAACCTAGTGACTCATGCTTTGAGAGAATAATATATTAGCTTCCAATTACCTCCTTCCTCTATAAGTTAATATGCTTTTAAAGTTCATTAAATTGATAATGGACCCAAAGTGTTTGATAATATAATTGAGCCTATTTTTTACTCCCTCCAATCCACAACAATTGACTTCAGTCTCCGAGTATTCCATTTAATGTCTTGCGCTTCACCTTTTTTTCAGTTATTGGCACTATTACTTTTGAGACAAACTTTGGTTATTGGTAACGACGACAAGGATGATGATGATATCTCCACGTTTTTCTCTGTAAGCATGATTATTTCATGTATTTCCTCTGCTTTAACCCTCCAAAAGGTGTAATGACGCAATTCCATAACCAGTTAAACTAATGAAATTATGATTCTGTAGCTTTTCTTGCTCCGTGCATTTGGTTTTCTTCTTCCCTGCTACATCATGGCTTGGGCCTTAAGTCTACTGCAACAGCGGAGGCAAAGACAGGTTTTGTGTTTGTCCCTATTTTCTCAAGCTGTTTCCTTGTGATTACATGGTCTTTCTTCCCTTTTACCCCAATCTATAGAATACTCAATCTTCGGTGTGTTGTATGACGGGACTTCTAGAAATCTATCTGGTTCCCAGTTTTCTGTAAAATACTCACCTCTGATGCAAATGCAGTATTGTTGGCAACTAAATTGTCTTCTGTTCGTCTGACAGGAAGCTGCAACTTTGGCAGCATCAGAAGTTGCTTTCATGTTGCAGGCGGCTCAGGCAGCAAGGGAAAGGGGCTTGCAGGTCACAATAGCCCCAAGATCTGGACCGGAGATGGTGCCTACAAGAACACAAGAAAATGCTGCTACTCCTCATCCCGAACCAATTCAATAATCACCATTTGTGACTGTTGTATCTCCATGCTTCTGCTCTTAGCTTATGAAGAGGCTGCTGTTGTTGTCAATTTCCATGCCATCGTAATAACTAGGAATCTGGTAATTGTTGTATTTCACAAATTGTATCTTGTCTAAATCATTTACAAAACAGGCTCAATTATTCACTCTGTGTTGTGACATATTACCTAAAATAGTAGTACTGAAGTACTGCTTCGGGTTAAACTACTTTTGGCATCACTTAACGATGTCTTAATGTCTTCAAATTATAGAGAAACATCTCTTACAGTTTTACTCAAATGGTAATCTTTTATACTTATATCAATGCAATCATTGGAGTTCAAAGTTCAGTTTTCTAAGGTGCAATTAAATTCCAGAAGTCTCTAAAATTGCACGTCGAAGGCTCGTTAGCGATTGTGGTTTTCTTTAACAGGTTAAGAGCTACTGCTTGCAATGCTTATCAAGGCTCATTAGCGATTGAGGTTTTCTTTAATAACCAATGAAGCTGTTGTATGGAGTCTTTTGTCTATCTAAAGTTTTGATCTGAATTCTTTGTTTGTTTGTCCATCACAGTGAACATAGTGTTCTCTCTGGAAGACAGTTCACAATAACAAATTGCAGGTTTATTTCTTTATGTTTTCAAGGTTAGTGGATAAGGGCAATGAAGAATGAGGGAATATAAATTGCAACTAAAATGAAGATGTTCAATTTAAGTAATTATGAAGAAGGAAATGAGAAGAATGGTCTTCATAGGTAAGTGAGAAAACTAAGGGGACAAGAATTTGGGATAAAAAGAAAGAAGTGGGCACAAGAATGCTAGCTATGAATCTTACTTAATTTGGGGATTTTGTTTTGTGAAAGTAACTAAGGAATAAGATCTTAGCAACTCAAAAATAAGAAAATTGGAATAAAAGAAAAGCATAAAGGAAATCCATTAAGCACAAGAAACCAAGGCTGTGTTTTTGGCTGCATGGAGAGATGAGCTTAGAATTCTAAAGCATAATTCATAAAGCAAATCCTGGGTGCTTCTTAGAAGAGGTCTTTTCTTTTATCTTAGCTTTTCTTGCAACGAGGCATCTTGGATCAATTCAAAACAGTTTTCCATATTATTATAGAGGTATGGTTGCATACTATCAGATCATCTCCTACCGTGCTTAGGCAGGAATCTCTTCAAATACATTATATCATGTTGATGTTTCCTGAAATGAGATTGTTCCAATTTCGATGGCTAATAGCCAATTTCTTCAAGTAAGCCCCCTCATATCGTTTCCTTCTGCCCGACTACGGCTTTTAGAGAGATCTTTTGAGTGAGGGAAGCTGAGAGTATTCATCACGTCGCGTGTTTCCATTTATGGTTCTTGAGGAAATGCTTCCAATCGAGAAATTGAGTGAAGACTCAAGACTGTGCAGTCCTAAAAAATTCTTGCTTTCTCAGGACTCTTGAATAATTGCATCTAAACTATAGTATTTGTAAGGTGTGCAATGTGCATAATGAGAAGTACATAGTGATGCACGAAAGCTCCCCCCATTAAACATAATCGGAAAGAAACACAAACCGAGTAGCGAACACAAATGCATTCTAAGTGTGATGGATACTACTACTACATTATAACCTATAAGTGGAATATATTTCCAACTAGTTATCTGCTTTTCAGATGCCTTACATTCCCGGTGATCATCTTAGTAATTTGTGTAGGGGTTCTATCTATAGAACATGAGCAAGTTTGTGCCATGAGCAGCATGGAATACTTAAAATTGTCCCGCAGAAGTCCTCGGAGTCTGCAGGATGTTACCTTCGATGAGATGCAAAGTCCGATGAACATTGCACCTGCTCCATTCATGACGAGTTTTGATCCAAACTTATCAAACAAAAGAAGAGTTCGGAAGGGTTCAGATCCTATTCACAACAGACATTCCAAGGGGTGATAATCGAAGACACAGAACATTACAGAGTAAAGGTTACAGGAACTATCCTACATTCCTACATGCTATGAACACCTACAGATTGTATAAATATATATCTAACCTTTTGATTTCTACTTTTCCACATAGACCAGAGATATTGTTTCTTTCTTTCAAGTGTCAATTTTGTTTTTCTGATTGTTCTTTTCTTTTGCTAGACGATGTCCTCAAAGGATTAGAAATTCTATATTTTTTTGAGTTCTCATAGTACAATGGCTTAAATTAAGTATAGTGCTCACATTATTCATTAGTTCCAGGGAACACAATTACTCGCATAATGGCATCAAAGAGGCGATTTGATGAAGGTATATAGCCATATTTAGCCATTCCGAGGCCAGCTTGGCTCCATGGGATCTAATCGTTCCAAAAGTAAAATGAACATCTTTTTTTTTTTTATCTTTGAGAAGGTAATATAGCTCTTGACGAATGGCTCCACTTAGATAAACAGAGACAATAGTGTTATAGATCATTGATAAACTAAATAAATCATCTTGGAAATTGTTTCACATCAAATATTTTTCTACATTGATAGAAGAGATACTACTGGAAAAAACTTTGATTACTAAGTTACTCTTTCCTTATCATGGTGTGAACTTTTTATAGTTATAAGCTTTAATTTTGGCTTAAATATATTTGTTTGTGTTGTATAATATTTTATAAAAAAATATATTAATGGAAAGAGTTTGAAATATATTTTTATTGTTATAGTTTAAATCAGTATTACTCTGATATAAAAGCAAAATATCTACGGTCGAAATTGAAGTATAATAAAAAGTTAAAGTGGGCCAATTTTGTGGAATGGAAAGGAGTATAACTATCTCAAATAAGTCATCGTCCAACAAGACTTGGTTTTAACTTCAGTTAGCTCAAGTCTGAGGTTGCCTGGAAATTTGTGTTCCCTTGGCAAGAATATCTAGATATGTATGTATGAATGCCAAAAAAACAATAGCAATGCTTCAAAAATTATATCATGGTGTCGAATAGGGAAGCTCAATTGTTCTTCTAAACATAATTCTTAGGAATGTTGTCCACGAGCATTGTGAGACGTCGGATCATGCTGCGGTGCGCCCTGCGCATCGGCGTGGGATTCAATTCTAGCGGCAATAGTAATTATTCTTGCTTGAATCAGGGAGTAAAATCCTTCAGTGTTCGCAGGGAGTTCTGCGCTATCTTTGGGCGCTGTGTATGGGAGTAGCTACGGACACATGCGACATGCAGATCACCTCGCATTGGTGATGGAGTATGATGCGAAGGCAGCACTTTCGTTAGAAGCGTATCGTATATAATTCTTAGGAATGTTTAACATACAACAGATAAATCAAATGCATTGACTGACACCTGATGCTTTAAATAAGCATTCTTAACCAAGCATCCAGATAAAGATGGTAATGTATACTTCCATAACCAGTAATATCTCCAAGTACTTAAGTCATGTAAAGTGTGAAATTGATAGGACGAACAGTCAAGTATGCATCCGATATTGATTCCCGTTTAACAATGGAACCTATGTTTACTGATTTTATTGGAGATGTCATTATTTTTTGTATGATTGTAATTAGAGTTATTATGTACGATGCTTATTACATATTTAGTTTAACTCACCAATGAATAATGTGAGATGCATAGGTAGGCTTTCATCCATAATTTTAGGAAAAGTAAAGTATAAATATGCATTATTTATCAAGAGGGAAAACAACATTCTGTTTTCAGTTACATTATTTACTAACAGATTTATGGTATAAAATTATCCCACAAATCTAATTCATAAATAAAGTTACATTATTTACTAACAGATTTATGATATATAGGCAAACTTGTTTTCAGTTATTATCAAGAGGGAAAACAACATTCTGTTAAAAACAGAAAGTCAGGAGCTAGTCATAAACATCACAGTTGCAGCATGAATAATATTCATTTACTAGCTCATTGAGAAATTAAATAGTTTAAAAAGGGAAAATAGGGCATCCGACTTACATCTTTCCGGTAAATTGCTCCTTGAAAGTAAATCAACGTAGGCCTCTCTTTAAAGGATGGTGAACTTTTAGCAGGAACTGTCTTCACCATATGTTTTTAGGGAGCAATGATATCCTTCTCAAGGTTTGCTATTTCAGCTGGATATCTTCCAAAGTCAGAAAGCACAAATATGGCAGATCCCATCAGCACGCTATTAGGATGGTGTGCCACGATTAGATGATTCTGCCCGCCGAAACGTTTCCATTCATCCTGGTATTTCAAAATTTTTAACAATCTTTCCTGCAGCATTGTACTGACACTAACTTTTTCTTTGCCACAGAGCTTGGAAAACCTATTGTAGCTCAGGCATGAGAAGAATGGAACAAACACAGCATTTGCTTCACTCAAGTTATGCACTCTGACTGCAATGCAAGTTCTACTTATCCCGGGGACATTTGAGGATAGAAGATCAAGGGTTAACCAGTATTCGATACTGTGATTTAAACAAAGACTAGATAATATCGACATTTGAACATCTGATGCCAACATGTGTTTGAATAAAAAAGATGAGGTTTAGAAATACTTCATCCAAAAAGCCTTTTCTCCCTTTAAGCATTTCATCTTGTCATTTGGATGATTTCGTCATTTTCTCATGCGGCTCCATTTTCATCCATTTTCTTGAAGCTTTATCTTTAAAGCATATGTCTCATAGATTTTTATACTTGGCTTTTGCATTTCTCCGTTCTAATGGCGATCTCCGCTTTAATTTAGCTCATAATTGAACTACAAAAGTTAAGCTCAAATTGGAGAGTATAGGTATCAATATTATCTTATTTTATTACTTTTCCTTATGAATTTGTTTATTTTTAGTGTTATGATTACCTATCAAGCTACCAAGAAATAAAGTAGTTCAAGTCGAAAGAAGTTGAGCCAGAACCATTAGGTTAGCGTGGAGGTATATTTGAACTTTTTTCTTGGAACAATCATTTGAATAAATATTACATACCAAAATTAACTTTGTTTTGAATGATTCTATCTAGTGCTGGCGGCATCCATGGAGCCTATTGTGAATTTTATGTTTGTTTACTTATGAGACATTTAGAATACGGAACTATCACTCTTTTTTAGTTGTAAGCCATTTTTTAAATATGTGGATGTTGATACTAATTAAAAGTCAAAGTTATGGAAGTATATAATTTTGTTTCTTTAATTTTTCGATGTCCTCGAAACATCCCAGGTGTGATAATTTACAGCGGATGATAGAATTACTTTCGTATTCAAACATCAGTGGTGTGGCTATCTATACAAGCTGACTTGAGACCATTATAGAGGGTGAAGAGCTTCATTGATGTGTCCTTGATATAAAATTTGGCTTGAGTATTTGTGGTATGAAATTATTATTAGTTTGTTAGATATTGAGAACATGTTAGGTGTAGTATATTTTGACTTGATATATGTTAGGATAAATGCGTTTAGTTACATTTTGATTTGATATGTTAAGGATAAAATATAATATTTTATCGCTTCGTTTGATTTTATGTATGTTGAGATATGTTTTGTTCGATATTTAACTTGAATGAATGTATGTTTGTGACGATAGTAGTAATTTTTAGGTATATAAATTAATATGAGAAATAGCTAAAAAGTAAAAAAAAACGATATTAAATGACTTGAATGACGACTCATGTCTAGCATAAATTACGGTTTTTAGTGACGTCTAAGTGATTTTTCGAGTGACGTCCAAGTTTTTTTTTGTAGTAGTGAAATACAAATTAAACAAACAATATAATTTAATCAATGCAGAAATAAACAATTAAGTTCAATTGATCAAATCTATTAAGGAGATCTGAGAAAACACAAGTTTAGTTAATCGCATTTTAAATAATTATATACAAGCATACTAATTAATATCACATTCAAGTATGTAATAGAATCCTAGCAATTCTAGCATATAAATAATATAAACAATAAAAAAGTAAAGAGTAGGAAAACTTCGACACGGTGTTTTTTAAGAGGTTTAATCCTACGTCTCGACCCAAGAGACTTACTTGAGAACTTTGTTTTAGAAATCTTGAGTCGATTACTTCTTCCCGAAGTTGGTGAAGTCGAACCAACGTCTGACTCTTAACTCTGGATTAAGAACCCGAGCATAACCTAGGATTTCAACTCTTAGTCTACCACTAAGAACCCGAGGAATCTCCATAGAATTTCAACCCAATTAAGTTAGAGATGCCACTCATTTTACACTCCGGCTCATGTCATATTGCTTGGCCTTTAGTCTAAACACTATGATCTCACGTCACAGCTTGAGTAAGCCTCGTAACACCTCAGGACCGCCAGCTATACAGTATGAAGATCAAATCGTAGCAATAGGATATCTCTTTAATCCCAATCTAAATGCTCCTCAATGAGCTACAATTGGATTACAAATGTTTAGCACAACTTACAACTCCTTAATTGAGTAGATAATAAATTGAAGCTTGTATGAACTCCTTGTTGAGTAGATATGATATTGAAGCTTGTTTGAATCTCCTTTGAATATGAATGTTTAGTATCTTGGAGATGATGAAATTCCCTCTTGAGCAATTTATCAAACACTTTGTATGCTCCTTCTTTAGCCTTTAATCTCTTTAAAAGTTATGAATCAAACCCAACTAAAACTCTTTTTAATAATCTAATTGAATCATTATGTATGAGAGTTTTGTGTTTTAAAATGAGATATTTTGGTCTTAGATTGAAACTTAGGAAAGAATGGGTTTTGAATGGGATGAAAAAGGTGTGAAGTTTGAGCTCAAGCAGTTAGCAGCTCTTTTAAAGCCTGAAAGGCTACGTCTCGATGGGGTCTCTATGAAGTTTTGTGAAAAAAGCATTTTTCGGCTCCTTCGAGACCACAATGGTCTCGATGGAGTCTAACCAACAATTTTTGAGAAACTTAAAATCGCATTTTAAACCGTTATACTTCAGATTTGGCGATTAGCGTTGGAAACTCTTTTTAAACCCTTTTTAGAATAAGAGATCAAAATTGAAAATTCTTATTTTGATAAATATCATTTTTTTAAGATGTAAATATTTTGGTAAGCGTTTTGACAAAAATATGCTCATTCAGCGCTTGATCATTCAAGATGAAAAGCAAAGTAGAGGTTGTGGCCCAAAACTTTACCTAAGTTCCGACTTTCTTTCAGGCTCGTCTCTTTTCGATCTTGATTTTTTATTATCTTCTTCATTACTTCTTGGTCACAATGCTTTGACCGGTGAATTATCGACTACTGCTTAACAACATCATTCTTTTTTAAAGCAATTCCTCATTGACTTGATCTTGTGCCGCCAGTATAACTATCAACTTTACATCCGAGAAGCACATTTCTAACATGTCTATGAAATAAAACACTTGAGCGCCCATGTTAGATAGTAAATCAATGTTTCAGTCATCATTAAAACAAGGTGTACGGACTCGTAGTCCAACAAACCCTACCCATATATTTTAATAATAAATTACATTTTATTCTTTGTCTAATAAATACAACTTTGATTATTCTTAGAGTAGTTTTTCAAAAGAAATTCATAATACTAGTTTCATTAAATTTCTCATAATTAATTAAAAATAATTAATGGTTAAAATTTCAACTCGAAAAAATAAAATGATATTTAAAATGAATTGGATAGAGGGTCGGATGAAACCCATTACCCATCGGGTCCTTTGAATTAGGGCATGTTGGAATAAACGGATTTGTAGGTTCAAGGATCAGGTTTACTTAGTTCGTTGTTCATTTCAGATCGTAGAACTAAAAGTAGAATTGAATATCGAATATAACTAAAACCCTACCCTACCCTACCCAACCCTACCATTACCATTTCTAGAATTACCTCCAAAACATAGACCAGTACGTCTAACTAAGGAGTTAATCAAATTGATAAATAAAAAGAACGAACTCATGCATATTTACCCTGCCATCATTCAAGAGGAGAATAATCAATATGAAGTACTAAGGTTTTCTTGATTTTTTTCACTCTGACATCAATACATATATATAATCAACTTGACAAACAAAAAGATAAATTGGCACACACTACTACTTTTTTTTTAGCAAACACATTACTACTTAATCTTGACTCTTCCAATGGGTGATCTCCAAAACCATACTCAAACCAATTTTTTAATTTTCCATATTTTTTTTCAATCAACGAATAATAATAGTACTGAAAACACTTGAATTTCTCAAGAACTTATGAAGAACCCATACTGCTGGCAACCTCATCAGAAGACTCAATTTCCACTATCCTATGGAAATTCCTATGACAACCACATGCAGCACAAGTAAGAGCTTCATTTGGTCCTTGTCCACTTGCCATGAATTCTCTGCAACCATCTACAACATGTCCTCCAGTGTTTGCTGCATGGTTCTTATTACATTCTAAATAAATAACCCTTCTTGTTCTTGTAGAACTTGAATCTCTTTGAGATCCATCTTTTGGGACGAGTACCACTTTCTTCATTGATACTTCAAAATAAAATTAAAGATTTACACTAAGATTAATATAGAAGATTAAAAAAAATTAAGCGATGATGTACGTACACAATCTTGCTCAGTATTTATAGATACAAGATACGTGATAATATTCGTGTTGGAGTTATCGGCCCAAAACCTTTAATTTGAATGATAACAAATTTTCACCCTTAATTATCGAGTAATTAATTAAAAATATTATTACTCTATTAATAATAAATTAAATAATATTTCCTGTGCATGGTTTAATATGGCCATAATTGACACGTAATTAATTATAATTATTACTCTGTATTATCTTTTAAATAATATCTCCTTTTAATGTGTTAATGAGCGTTTTTTTTGTGTTCCCTCTCCTTTTTTACCTATATAAAGGACGGTCGTTGGACCTTCATAATGTTGTATTTTTTTGTTTACTTGCTAGTTTTATTTTAGTTTAATTTATTAAAAAATAACAACCGAAAATTTTTCTTATTTTATTTACTATGTTACTCTCATTGGCTTAACCTGGATAGCTTTATAAAAGCGACAATAATATTGAAAAAGAGCAACCATTACAAATATTAATATAAAATCAATATGTTATTTGAACACATTGAATTATTACTTGTCAATAATGATGATCATTTTTCTTGCTTCTGTATTATCTACGCTAACGATCACCATAACATTTTCATTTCAAGTATGAGCTGGCACACATGTTCGACCAACTTGATTTGTCACATTTTTTACACTTGATTTGTCACGAGAAAATTTTATTTCAATAATAATAAACCATTTCAAATTTTTTATAGATATAAATGCCCATTTCTAAATGGAGTTTAGTTATCATGAGGAATCATCACATTGTTGTTAACAAGTTTATTTAATTTATTTGAGCTCTCTTCAAATTCAACCCTTCAATAAAGTTCACATTCGATCTACAAGTTTTAGATTTATCTTAGATCCGGTTCGTTAGATTTATTTACACTTCATTAATATTCGTTCAAACTGCTTAAATTAATATTGAATTTGAGTTCAACTCACTCATTATGTAAACATGTATTAAGTGAACTATAGAGCGAACAAGGAATGTAAAGACTAAAACATTAAAAATATAAAAGAAATATTAATATATTATCTCAACATTGTTAATCATATCTCATTACTAGAACAGGATAATCTACTGTATCATTTTTCACTAACAAATTTTATGAAGGTTCGGGTACCACGTTAATGCTCGAGAAAATATTTATTGGTATTAATGTGATACCGTTTATAATAAATAGTCTACGTTAACATGAAAAAATATTTTTGCAGTATTAATGGTACCGTTTATACTAAATGGTACCACGTTTAACACATATAATACAATATTAAGGGAATATTGTATTGAATATATTATTGACAAGTATAATACCGTTTATAATATCATTTATTAATGGAATATATTCTTTGAATATATTATTAACAATTATAAAATGCATTAATATATTTATTCTATAAATAATAAAGTCTATTTAGCAGTGAAAATATTTCAAGAAATGGTGAAATTATTCTATTTAAATCATGCACGTTATTTATTATTGAATATTATATGGATACAAACATAACATGCATTAATATATCCATTCAACACTTTAATAAAAGTAATTTATGTATATAATATATTATCAAAAGATAAATTAATATAATATAAGCTTCGAGGTTAGAACAAAAGCTTCAGCGGTTTAAAACTTGAGGTTTGGAACAAATTAAAATTTAACAATAATTTATAAGTTAGAATAATATATAATATAACATTAAACAACTTTTATAGTTTCAAAAATAATATATTAATGTATCCGTACTTTTATCCATATCAGAGTCTAAATACTTTTAGGATTTAGAAGTAAGTTAAATAATGTTACTAGTTTAGACATATTATCAAATCAATAAGTAATATGATTCTTCAATTATTTCTTGAAATAGTCATTTAGTTACTTAGCGCTTAATTATTTAAAGATTAATATATTAATGTATTTAATAATTTATTAATATAATGAAAGAACTTTACCATTAATAAATTTCATAATATAATTAAATTTACATATAATCTACTTTGGAATATAGTGATGAATATTGTTATTTTAACAATATATTATTTACATTCTAATTTTATTTTACAATATATAAAAATTATAATATTTCGATAAGTATTAAATCATTTAACTACTTAAATAATAATAATATAAAAGTTAACAAACATCTAACATGCCATAACGGTTGTTGACATACACTTTCAATATTGATCCGTAGTTCACGGATCCGTCTGAGGCTAGGGGCCAAAATCGGAAGAAACATCCTGGGATGCTTGTCCGCGTTAGTGATGCCAGAGTGCGGGAAGCCGTTGGCGTATCGGCGTATAATTAAATTTTGTTGATCCGATCTTGAATCCTGAGGCTTGGGCTAAACTTTTGCAGGGGTTAAGTCCCACATCTGCAGGCAATACACGACAAGCCTCTTTCGAGGGAGTCGTGGTAGAGATAGAGTGGTAATTTTTTAACGAGTTTGGTCGGCCTGATTCTCTAAGGAGCCTAGACCCTCGAACTTCGTGATCTGGGCCGCCCGGTCCGACCCTTAAGAGCCAGGTCGAAGTTCAATAGACGTCTAAGTAAATAATACCATATCTTAGAGACTTGGGCCTGGTCCAAAACGAGCACAATAGATGGATTATTTTTAGATTGAATACTAGATAAATTTAAGTACTGCAAATATATAATATGGACACTTATTCTTTTTGAACTTTTACTTAGTTTTTAGGATATTGGCGATTTTGACCGAACTTTATAACGAATATTTTCATCCCATCAAACATCCATTGAAGTAGGTGAATTCTTATTAAACTGCAGTTTTTTATGATATTACTTTTATTTATGTTTGAGTCGAAGTTTTGATCATAATTTTTTTTTCTAAGACATACTCCCTTCGTTCACTCTTTATACAATAACTTTCTAGGTTTTAATTTTGTTTAATATTTCTCTTGTCTTAAATTCTGTTTTTCTACTTTTTTATTATTAAATTATCGTCAGCCAAATTCTTATAGTTTTCAATTAAATGATATTTCATTTCGATATACTTTTTTATTTCACTTTTATTTTAAGTGTCTATTAATACAAATATAGAAAGAAAACCAAAGTAAGCGGAGGGAGTGTAGAGTGAAATAAAGCGGCTGTGGGGAAAATTCCTCGATTAATGAGGGTTTATCCAAATCCCGAAGAGGATGTTGTCAAACTATGAATCCACAAGTTTCTTGACAGGTTGTGAAGGATGTCGGCTTGTTTGACTTGAGGCACGTTTTGATCTTGATGAAGCTTGACTTGGTTTGGTTGGTTGGTTTGCTTGGGCTTGAGCAGGCAGTTTGAGGCGACTTGATTTGATTTGGCTTGATTTACTTTGGATTTGGATGAAGGCTGCAGTACACATATGTGTCAGTGTGATGGACTTGAGGCTAGATGCAGACTTAGATATGGTAAACTGGGGGAGCACCCATGACGTATTCCGTGTTGTTGTATAGACTGATCTTTGCGTAGCCCAGAGCGATCTCGGTCTACTTTGGACTTGATGAACTTCTTTACTTGGCGTTTGCGGTGAGGCTTGCTTTGATGCTAGCTGGTGGGACCGTAGGCTGGATAAGCTACAACGCCCGATTAAGGACTTTGGAATTTATTACCAGGGATACTTCACCTTTTTGTGGTGGGGCTATGTGGTTTGAAGTAGAACTTTGTCTTTTGATGGAGCTTAGTCATGATATGACCGATTTGAGATAGAGTTCGAGGCCGAGGCGTATGGGTGATAGGAAGCAAGTGTCGAGCAGTGCCTTCTTTTGCTTATCCTTCTGTGACGCACCGGCGTGTTGCTGTGGAGTGAGATTTAAGGGATATGACCGCGTGGGACTTAGTGGTTGGCCTCGCAGGGCTTGATTTAAGCTTTAGGCGTCGTTGCCCAGCTACTCACGGCACTTAGCGACTTGTTCTTTGTAGTATTGATCGGTATGAGGTGGAGCTTTCGGCGCTGTTGATGATCTTAATCAACTGGAGCGGGGCGCTTATGTAATACCCGACCGCCAAAATGTGTATGCATGTGTGCGTGTGTGTGGTGTATGATATGTTTGATAAAGTTTGGTTAATTTACTACTCATATAATCAGATGCATCTCTTAACCGGAAGCTCATCCCCATAAGAACTCCGATGTGGCGTCTTGTAGGGAGTAATTACAGGATGGGTATTGTGGGGATTTCTTAGTGAGCACGTGGTGAGTGGTGGTTGCAGGCGGTCATCAAATCTAATAATATTCCCGACCCGGTGAGCCGAGGCGTGGCGTCTAAATGGTATCGGAATAGCCGTCGGAAGCTGTGGGAACTAAGTCTTTATCTTGTATGAAGTCTGGGGCCTCTTGGTAGTAGGAGCCACCTCACAGGAATCTACTTTGGATAGTGCAGTCTGGATGTGTTGGCTCAGCGAGGCGTTGAGTACTGGTGGGGGAGGTTGTAATACCGACCCATGAAATGTGGCAATAATGTGTGTGGTGTGTGGTGGTGTATGATATATTTGATAAGATTTGATTGGGTACTACCATGCTCGTCAAGATGCATCTTCTTTTTAGAACTACTTTCATCATACATATTAAGCAAACTAATGAGAGATTGCAAATGAGAACTCCATCGAGTGTCCCCATGTCTTTTTAAAGTGCCGATTTAGTTTTCCTTTACCAGTTTCCAACTTTTTTAATGAAATTTGCTCCAAAATTTGATCAGCTTGAGCAGACAATAACTGGTCATGTCTCTTACTAGAATTAGTTACCACATTAACAATAGATGTTACATTATCAAAGAATTGATGAACAAACATAAAGAAACAACCATTTTCTTTTTTTGTTCAATAGACTGCAGTAACCAATAATACAATATTTACACTATGCAATTTCTTCGTGAATATAATTTGAACTTCTACTGCTATGATTGAAGAATCTCCTTTTTGAATTAAAGGTGATGTGTAGCAGAGCATTTCCATGAGGAGAATCTTTACAAAGCTTCCACATTTCATTATAAAGTCAAGAAAACACAACAACTCTAGAAAGTTACCTCCATTTTATGGTCGGTACATAAGCATTGGCTTTTTCTATATAAAAAGGGCACAGGTCTGAAAACTTCATAGATAGATTCTTAACTGAACCGTTAAGGCTATTTGCTGCGATGATTGATTTTATTGAATTTGATATATTGAGATGAATTCTTGAAAATGTTTAATTGTTCGGCTGCGAGTTATGTGTTGAGTTTGAACATCAGCGTGTTTCAGAAAGCACCGTTTTCCTGTGAATTTACTCGATTATTAAATCGCTTTCACCGTAAAAGCATGTCCTTTTGTATTTGATTTGCTAAAAAGATAGCATGAAAAATAATAAGCAATATTTTTCTTAGGAGAATATTCCAACCAATCTTTGAATAAATCAATCCATTCTCGATGAAAATGACGACCATTCTTATACGTTGGAGTTTTTAGGGAACACCAACGTCGGGCCTATACGATATAAAGCGTGCATTTTTCTTATTGATACGGAGGACACTTCAGCATTAGCATTCTCTCACGGGTCAACTTTATATGGTAATTCATTACCTCGATTCATTCGACTACAGATTTTATGCACGTTGATCCAGGAATCTATATGTAGTTATTGATATTAGGAGTGAAAGTTGGTCTTGGGGATCATTACTTCGATATTTGGAGACTCTTTTATTTTTAAAAATAATATTGTATTCTTCCCATCCATGAAATTTAATATAAATTGTAAAATACTCGAATAAATTTAATAATCCCCAACATAAATTACATAAAATATGTTGTATGACTTAGAATTTTAAATTAACTAATTAAAATTAAATCATACAATATAATATATTAACAAATCATTTAAACTTAGTAAAAATTATAAAACAAATAAAGGCATATTATAAAATAATATGGCGATTACCAATATTAAGTCATTATAATACTCCGTATGCTCCATATATTATTATTATTATTAAGTAAGGAAGAAATCTGATACCAAAGTTGAAGCCGATTTCCAAATCCTAAAGTTGTAAAATTACGGCCGATTATTTATTATATTTAAGGTGAACTTCATCGCCGATTGTTTTGTGAATTGTCACGAAGGTTTAAGTGGGTTAAAAGTGGTAGTTTATTATATTTAGGTCAAACTTATTTGAATCGTGTATTTGTGAGTTATAATTTTTTGGTACATTAATTATACCCCATCAATAATATGAGTGATCACAAATTAATATTAACCCAATAATTAAACTTTAATTATAAAAATTAAGGGAGAAGCCCTAGAGCGGTGCAACATGTAAATCCATGGATTCATCAGTAGTCTGTGTAGGGCTTCCACTTAAAATATCCAGGGAGCAAAGTCTTTGTGTCTTTAAGAGTATCGAGTCCACGAGATAGGATGACACTTTCGAGAAAATTTTCATGCTCTGAGCGTAGATCGAAACTTCCATGTGAGGCTTTTAATGGTAGTAACGATAGTACGTTTTTTAATTGCAATTTTCTAAGAAATATTATGAATTTCCAAACTTGTAAAGCGTAATACAAAGGAGAGTTAGATACTTTTAATGGAAGAAAGCGATAACATTGGAGCAAAAACATGAATTGAAACAAAGGATATGAGAGGATCGATTGGAGGAAATAGGAGAGCTGAAAATACAGTTAGCGTCGAAGATCTTGGTAGTTTTATTTTCTAAGTTATCTTTAGTTGGTAGGCGATTGAGAAGAAGTTTCCAAATGAACACTTTTATTTTTTTAGGAAAGGGTAACTTTCAAATTTTATTCCAAATAATCTAAGGAGTCGTATGGTGGTTTGAAAGCTTTTGAACTTTGTTTTTCTCATCCTTGTTTATAAATGCATATATATCTTTGGTATTAATGGCAGAGTTAGACCAAGTTTTCACATCTTCTATATTTGATAATCTTATTTTTAGTATATCATTAACAACATTATTAGGAAAAATAGTTTTTAACAATTCAAAGTTTTGGGATAAACAATTAATGGTGAGATCCAAAATTAGAGTGGGGAGGGGAAGAATTTGATTAGGCCTATAAAATCTCAGTAAGTTAGTTATATAGTTTGGATCGAGATCGCCGAAATGTTCATATTTCTATCCAAGTTTATCTTCAGATCCTGTGATCATTCATTAAATGAACTGGATGGGAGGTTAGCTTTAAAGATTTGGGTTTAGAGGGGAGGAGTTAGGATAGTATTTAGACTTAAGAACAATAGTAGTCGGGGAGTTTGGTAAAGTGAATAAATGACAGCTTGTTTTGGTGAGAAGGGCCAGCTTAAAATGGTGAAGATGTTTGAAGCCCTAGAATCAAGATGCAAAAAGTCCCAATTTATCCAATGTATCTTATGAGGATGATCCACTTTGAAAGGAAGCTTATTTAAAATTTTATAGATTTAAATACAACGTGCCAATAGGGAATTTATAAACCCCACCCGTAAGATAAACAAAGAATTGATTGAAAACGAGATCTAATTAAGACGCTCTGCCCATGAAAGTTCAAAATTTACTTCTCCCAGATAGAGTTCGTTTTTGATTTTGTACGATAATATCTAAAAATCTATTTTAGGTTCGTTTGTGATATCAGAATACCCAAATATTTTCCAAACTCATTAGATTCTTTAACATTTAATGTAGTTATGGTCAAAGTTACATGAAATGAATGCAATACTAATTTTTCAGATTTACAATAGTTAATAATTTGACCAGATTCCTTATAATAAGAATAGAGGATATCAGCAAAGACAGAGATGTTTTTCAAGTCAAGGCTAAGAAAGAAGTAACTATCGTATGCAAAGAGTAAGTGTGTGAGTGGTGGGCTATTACGGGCGATAGAGACACCTTTAATATCTTTATTGATCATCAAATTCAGCAGAGAAGCAGAGTGAAACTTCCTGAAAAGATGGGGAAGAGGGATCCCGCACCCAAAAGCACACGTGGGTGTGAAGACATTGGAGGTACGCCCATTAACAAGGACCGTCTTGTGAGAAATGAGATATTTAAACGATTGAGCAGTGATACGGGAAGTAGTTTAATTTCTTAAGTACATAAATGATGAAATCTCGTACAGATTATGTCAAATGCTTTCTTCGTGTCCACTTTGATTACAACTAGTCCATTTTATAGATGTTCTAATGTGATATTATTAAGTCTCTTGAGGCTAAATACTATCGCCCAGATAGACATACATTTATGAACCCGTTTAATAAGGTGAGAGAGAGAGCAGGTTAGATCTGCGGTTTTAGTCCTATTAACCATGTTAGAGGCAATTTTATAAATTGTATTACATGGGCGATAGGCTGATGAGAATTAAAAGTGGTATTATCACTTTTAGGGATCAGCATGATGAAAGTATTATCAGACTCATTAAAGAAGAGGCCTTTGTTAAGAAAAGAATAGATACAGTGAGTTCTTGACGAGTTCTTTTTGAAAAAAAACCTGAGAGACCCATTAGATTCCCACAGGGCCGAGTGCATTTGAAAAAGTGCATTCTTGACCTCAGAGTCAGTGAAGGATCTATTAAGATCATTGAATTGACAGTCTGAAAGTTTGTTTGTAATGTCGCCAATAGTCGAAAATGAAGAGGAAGTATTGGATGGATTAATAATGCGGTTGTAGAAGTCAGAAAAACAATGATTAATAATGTTATCTTCTTCAGTAATAATAACATTATTGGAATCATGGATCTCAAGAATAGAGTTGATTTTAGCTTTATATTTAACATAAGAGTGATAAAATTTTGAATTAATATCACCATTAATAATTTTGTTCATTTTTTATCTTTGAAGCCCAAAGTTTTCCTCAAAAATGAGGAGGAGATCCAATTAGGATGTAAGATTATCTTCTTCCAAAGTATTATTCACAATGTGAGGATTATTTTGGAGATGAAGAAGGTTTTCGACTATTTCATTCCGAAATTTCCCAATATAATGTTCTGAGTTTTAAACAACATTAAGATTAAGATCATTCAGACAAAAGGCAAAAGAAGAAGGGGAAAAATGAGTAGTGTTAGATTTATTCCATGCAGTTAAGAGCGTGTCGTTAAATCCAGGAATAGAATATAGAAAATTTTCAAATTTGAAGGGCCTTAGAAGCGGGGCGAGATTTCTTAGGTGAAATAAAGGAATTGCCATTGACAATGGCTGAATAAGTAGAAACATAGGCAATTTGAACCAAAAGTAAGGTTTCATTCAAAATTAGACATAACCTTGCTCTAATTTCTCAAAAATCTTAATTTTATTTTCTACTTAACCATTAATGAGGACTTGAGAATATTTAAGGTCCTCCAATCCCAAAGCATTAATAAAGTTAAAAAAAATGAAAACCAAATAAATTTAAGTAAGGATGAGACTTATCAAATTGAAAAGAACTTGATTGAAATCACTTCCTAGTAGAATTGGTTTATGGGCAAGAGGACTTAATAATTAGAAATTCCAAATTAACTATAACTTGACTCTGGTTCCGGTTATAGATTTTCTCAAAAGAAATTACCATAAAGAGTTATTTTCTATGAAAATTTCAGTAAGAATAATATTTTTATTAGGAAAAATAAGATTAGTCTTAATATTAGACGATATATCTAGCCAAAGACCATCACTTTTACCAATAGCGTCGTAACTAAAGGATAGGGGGAATTTGAGTCTATTAAGATGGGTGTCGGCTTTAATTTTAGAACAAAGGATTTCACATAAAAAGATAATATCGGTTTGTATGATCGATGGATTAAGGCGAGGAAGGAGATGAATGTAAAACATTGGCTAGTCCTCATAGTTCGAGATATTGTTGCTGCATAATACTATTGAGGTTGTTTTGGAACAACCACCTAAATCCTTAGCAAATGAAACCTAGGTAAAAAAGAAATTGCATACGGGAAAAGAACATAAATTAAAATTAATAAAAAGAAGAGGAGAAATATGAGAAGGCCCGATAAGAAGATACAACTCCGTCTCATTTATGATGTCCGGTCTAGATCGAACAGCATTGGCGTTTCAGTTCTTTGCTTTCTCTTCTAGATGGCCCACTTAAGTCGCTCCCGATTCATGGTTGCTCATTTCCACTTTCGGTTCTAAAACATTGAAGGTGCGCTGTTGGGTTTAGGAATTGAGATAACAATTACAAAATCTGATAACGGGATTCTCTGAATACAATAAAAATAATAATATATAAAGTATGTACCTTTAGCCAGTTGCGTCGGAATATATTGGGGAGACTCACGAGCAATAACGTGGATTATGCCAGAATAGTCATGTAAACGTATGAGCAGACGCCTCATGTGAGGCTACTAGAACACTTTAAAATATTAAAGAAAGCATAGTCGGGGTTGACGAGAAAAAATTCAATGAAATTTTCACCTACTTACTCTCTACTAAAGGAAGAGAGAGAATTCTCAACCAAAAGTTAGAAGGAATTAGTCTAGTGATTTCATGAAAATGTTAGGCGCTTTTTATATAAACGTAAAATCTACTTTTTAGGCATTTTAAGAGTTGTGGTATAAACTCTTCCCTTAAAGAACATTCTAGAGCCACTAGAATTTTAAAAGGTAAAAACTTACCAAGCTTCTTGTCACTTAAAATAAAATTGCGTAAAATGACTAGGTAAAATATTCGATAATTAAAGAATAGAGATTAAGACCTTTATCATTTCTTAGATTTGGACTACAATAGAGATTTCCACGATTGGAAATTCTTATATTTTTAAACCACGAAAGTTATAATCGTATTATAATTAAGTTTTAGTTGTTGTGTGACCTCTTAGGCTCGTCGAAATTAGCAATATATTAATTTATGTTTAACGAACATATTAAGATATAGATTATGAAATGATTCATCAAACATTCATAACCCTAATGTCAATGAGTTAATCTAATATATTAATTGTAACAATTAACGTATGTCGAACTTATTATTATTTAAATGTAATGTCGGTTTATGCAATCAATTATTTAACGGAGATATACTTATGAGATATAACATCTCGTATTTCCAATAATTTCCAACTTGCCACTTTGGGCGATTATTTGTAAAAGCGATTACTTCTTGTCGATTACATGTAACCACGATCCACAAATGCGCGATTTTCAGCGATTATTTATGATAAGATTGGTGTCGCCAAACTCTTTCTGCGCATCTTTTCTTGGTGGTATGAAGTGATGTGATACCGATTTAGGGTGATGTTGGCCGTGAAATCACCGTCAGTTCTCAAGGCTTTTGAAAATCTAAACCATTATATCACATTGTCTGAATTCCATCTTGTGTACAAGATTTCCTGGCCCACACTTATGTAGTATACAAAATACAAATGCTTTTATAATCCTCCGCATTGCGAAGGCGTTTAAGAGCGAGGTTAAAATTACCTTACTCACAGCAAGTGAAGCCCAGGTCACTTTCGGGTGATAAGTTCTGGCTTGGGGCCGGATATATAATCTTCTAAGTTTTTATGGCGGTCGATGTCTAGTATCGCGGTTGAATCCGTTTCACGCCGTATACCTATGTGATTGGCGGAGTAGGATCTCCCTTCCCTAATCCAAAAAAGCGTGTCGAATGATCAGCCTTTGTCTTAATCCAATGGTGTTATTCGATAGTGAACACCGACCCCAAAGACATGTGATGTCATGCTTTTACAGGGAGCGATAGACAGAACTGCTTGTTTGAGTGCTCAACTCCAAAGACATCTCTAGAAAAATTTATATTGCAAATGGAATAAATTTTATTACTCATAGTAATAATTTTTTTATTTTTTTTGCATAACCCCAATCATTTTACATTGGATTCTTCTTCCATCCAGTCTCTTATGCGTTTGCTATTGTTATTACAACTAGAATGACTCACCATTTCCTTCTCATTGTAATTCTAAAGCTTGAGACCAATTTTCCTACTAAGAGATATAGGCGAAATAAAAGATAACCCAAAAACCTATCTTTGCCCACTACATCCTTGGGAGGATAAGTTTGTAAAGGATAAAGACTATTTTTGCTGTTGATGATGCTAATAACTAATTTGATTATTGTACCAGAACTTTCACCTGACCATAAATCCTTTCTATGATCAATCAAACTATCATCCTGATAACTCTATGTAAGATACAAATAGTTATGTTCCTTGACTATCATCAGTGGTGAACATTTTTAGTTCACTAATCTTAGCAATATTTACTTTTTGATGAACTTCTTTTTCCAAAGCTAAAACCTCTTTTATAGTTCCTTCCTTTTTTGCATCTTGTGACAAACTCATGGAAGCGGGACAAGAATGAACTAATCTTGAATCGATTTTCATCAAGAATCCAAATTTCTTATTTCTAAATGAGACTAATCGAGGTTTGCTTACCTGAAGATTGGACTCTTGATTTTATGCTAATTGTGGGGTCTTCAAGGTTATAAATTCTCACTCAGTTAATTTTCTCACCTCTATAGGAGACATCCTTCTTGCTTGAGGATCTTGAATTCTGATTGAAGCTTTTCTCAAAGTTCAGCACACCTACCCCATAAGGAGCTGTTAGCTTTTGGCAATTTGAGCCATCAATTGAATATTGATTTTGACAAATTTGATTTAATTGATTTCTAGGGTTTGATTTAATTGTATTCTCTCGTATTTTGAGAGAGAATTTTACTGTTCAATTTTAACAAAATTTCCACTCGAGTAAAAATTCACTTTTGAAAGTAAGGATTTCTAATAATATCAAAAGGTGACACTTATTAATTACTATCAAAACCCAAATTGTAAAGTCCAACAATCACTTTACCATAAATAATTAAAGATACTGATGTTATTGGATCGTGACAATCGAAAACCATCCACCTGGTACCAAGCCAAAAAAACCGCATCGATACTCACCCGTTAAGGTTTTCAGTCCGATCCTGGGTATAATTTTTTGTACGGTACCGAATAGAACCACATCTATAACCTGATAAATATACGAAACTACAAGAGCTTCACTATTTCACCACCCTACTTTTCCCCTATTCACCTCATCACATATTCACCATTCCACCTACCCGTCGATAACCACTAGTCCACTAAAGCTTCACCATTTCTCTAAGAACACATTGAAGATGCATGAGATTTCGGTTTACAAATTCATGGTAATGGTATCAAAAGTGTAAATTGAGATTTCCTCCCCATCTCCATCTCTTCTCCCCTCCTTATCCATCTTCATCTCTTGACCTCTATTTTCCGTCTCTTTTTTGATTTGGTGTTTTTAATTGCTTAATTATTGATTCGATATTTAGAAATGTTGATTTGGAATTTTTTGAATTGGATTCATCTGAAACTAAACCGGAAAATCAAAACCGAATATTCACCCGATAAGTTATTGGACTGGTCTCAATAAAAAAATATTTACCCAATATAAGTACCACGTCGATCCTTAACCTATCGATGATTCGGTCTACGGCAATGCAATTACCATGGTAAATTAAACTACCGGGTGCCCCCAGCCCCAGGCCTCAATTTCTTGTAACTTTAATAGTAACACTATATTGCTCATTGGTTACATTTTCCAACATGCAAGTTACGTTTAATAAAGTAGTCTTCTCTTCTAGAGAATCGTACGTTATTACGATCAGAGTTCTGTTCCATTCTTGTAAATTAACGTGGCTTCCTCATGCCCCTCCACCTCCCCCAATCCAATCAACTAGGCGATCAGAGTAAGGTTTTGTTTGGTATATGATGGAGTATCTTTTCCCCATTTGAGGCCTTCGAGTCTTGGTCTTTGGAATTTCATCAGCTTCTTTCTTGATTGGTATTATGAGTCGCTCCCAGGGATGATTCACTTGTCTCCTTGATACGAACCGGTTCAGCTATCTTGGACCTCGAGAGATCTTGAGGGAAATGGTGTTACTCCTTGCCGCAGTGAGATTTTTAGTTTGTGAAGTTGCTCCTTGCTCCATGTTATCTCCGTGATGAAATCCGGGATTATTGTAGCTAGATCACGACCGAAGTCGAAGTCACTCCGATACCTAAGTTAGTTCAGGTTTTTGTGAAAGGCTATTGAGCAATATAGCGATTCAAATTAACGTTAGCCCAAGTGATGGGTAAATGTGGGTATTTATAGAAATGTTTGAGAGTGTTGGTATCTTAAGATGTAGATGTAGATAGGCTTGAAGCTTCTATTCTTGGACTGAATATTTAGGTGTTAAAATAGGTCCATTAGTATGGAGGTTATTTAATGCCATATGGTATGGTGGGATGGAGAAACATTTGCCTTACACAAGATTAAGGAACTCTTCCTCCATACTTTCGGTAATCTATCTAGTAACTTTATTTATTTGATTGTATATAAGAAAAATATTTTTATAAGCTGATTATTGATTATGCAAATTTTAAGGATAGATAAAATTTATCAACCAATCAAAAATATTATGAGACAAAACAAATTTCAATGCAAAAGTTAGATTGATAAAATAAAACAATTTATTATAATAAAGAATTTTTTTTATAAATGATCATTTAAATAAAAGCGGAGAGAGTATAATTAATCGCATTTTCTTTTGAGTATTACTTTATATTTAATACATTACTGGCTTACACACTTATGATTTTTTTTTTTCCGTTTATATATTACTCTTCATATGGTACCAAACTAAGGTCAAGACTTATTATTATTGCACAATGGAAGTATTCAATGTCCTCTGCCTTGCAGCTAGATGCATGACTTTATCGGGTTCTCTGCTAGCATTGCATTTATTACCACCTGATATTCAAGCTTTTTCCCCAACTTGTGCAGCCTGTATGTAGTCTGTCGATGAAGGAAAAATTTCATGGTTTTAATACTAATAATTGATTCATGTATTAATTCTTTGACTCAAATAAATTATTGAAGGACATCAATAATCTTAAATTGCATGCATGTCATTTGGTGCAGTACTTCATGAGGGGGTTATTCTTATTTTGGTAGCTAGCTTTTAGGGTGTGGGTTATAGATACGGTGGATAGTCAGAATCAATCAATCAACCAAAGCAATCATATTATTGGAAAATTGAAATTATCTTTGGACAAAAGTCAAACTAACCATCCATCACATGCTTAGCATTTAAGATCCTCATTGCAAATTCCCCAGACATTTTTATACAAATAAATATTTTTTGCCCTGGATTATTCCCAAATATCTTCAAATAATGAGGGGAAATATTATTTGTATATATTTGAAGTGCTATTTTTTCTTTAACTATATATATAGAAACAAGATCAGAGAAATATATTTGATGATGGAGATTGGAGAAGACTATCATCACAAATCAGAGTGGTAATTGTTTATGCTATTTCAAAGGTGTAACTAGCTTGGAATTTGATCCTTATATTTTTTAAATTGCATGTTAGATTGCGATTTTTTCAGGTTGTTGAACTCTGGTCGCTCCATGGACAAAGAGGTAAACGTACAATGTGCTAAACATGTACGAGCTAATAATTGTCGATTTAGATAAAATTGTGTTTTGATTATCGAACGATAGATGATAGTACTCCATTAAGATGGACAAATTTAAGATGATATATACTCCGTAGTACACTATTAAACTTCAAGATCGATCCAAAGCAATTTTTTTTTTACTAATATATTATGATCAGGAAGGCCTTAACAGGCAAACCCTCGCTAATATAATGTTCACTACCAAATGGTGAACATAAGAACAAACTGATATAATCTAACCATTCAAAGAAAGACTTATTCCGTCTATTACTCCGAAATCCGAATTACATATCTTAATATAACACTACTTGAGTAATTAATTTTTACACTTAGCTTTCTTGGTCTCTTATAAGAAGTAAGACTGGTAATCAAAACTACTTTTTCAGATCACTAACACTAATTAAAAGAGATTGCAAAATCAATGCATCCAAGAAGCTGCTTAGTTGTTCTGAAGAACACCCTTTTCTTCAGAACAAATTAGCAGTTTCCCCTAAGGTGAAAACGTTATCAGATGGTCCATTCCATGCCTTGAACTGCCCCAGTAGCATTATCATCAAACAACCATTTCTCCAACAAAGACAGAGGCATCTGAGAATCAAGATTGCTCGGCTTGGTTGCGTTGAAAAACCCATGTTCAGTAGACACTTGTTGAGCCATACTACAAGTGTTGAAGTTACTGAAAAGGGAGTCAAAACCACCTTCTGGAGTGGCTTCACCAAATGTAACTTCACTTGGGCTTGAACTAGTTAACATTATTGAAGGGTTGTTTAATGAGCTTTGTGTAGTAGTTTCTGAAGCTGTTTGGCATGATTTGTTTGGTGGGGTTTTTATCCAACTCTGCAACAAACGAGCTATATTATCACAACTTGATGCATAAGTAGAAGTTGCAGTATAATTTGTAGTAGATGTTGATAGCTGGATGATAGGCTGATGTTGATTTATCAATGGAACCACAGGTTTCGATTGAACGACAAAGTTGTTAGTGTTGATGTTGGTGATGTTGTTCAAGTTGTTGATGTGGTCGAAGTTGTTTGATTTATCAATGGACAAGGCTTCATTTAGAGCTAGTTTAGCCATGTGAACATCAGTTTGAAGCCTTTTCTCCCACTGACCCCTTGAGATTGAAGATGAATGAGAGGGAGATGAAGGCTTCTTCTTCATGAGCAATCTAACAATTTTAATGTGTCTTTCAGAAGGTAAGAAGCTATGGCTGCCCATCTGCAAACAACAAGATTCTTGATCATTTTCAAGAAATATGGGAGTATTTGATTCTTTAGCTCACTTTAGTTCCCTATAAACTAATTACTCCCTCCATCCTTGAAATAGTAAGCTGACTCTCTACCTCCATGTTAAATCTCTTAAATTTCACCTCAAATATTTTTTTTAATATTATACTTCTTCATCAATAAAATATTGACACATTTTAAATTTTGAATTAAACTTTTCAAATTATAATGCTTTACTACAACATTATAAATATATGGACTATGGAGTTGTAAAGAATGGTCCATAAAACACTTAATTATAACATTATAATTTTAATTCAAATCAAAATTAGATGAATTTAATATTAAAATTTATTAATTTGATTGAATTAAAACAAAACTGAAACTATATACAAGTGTATTTCAGAATAGACAAGTACTTTCTCTATTGAGATGAGCTGTCATTTTAGGTTAAAAATTATTAGATATGTTTACTTTATTTACTTGTCATTCTAGGTTGAAAAAATTAGATATATTTACTTGTTATTATAATATAAAAAATTATTCTTCACATTTTCAATATTAATTTCAATATTTTTTTTTCATTAAACAATCAATTAATTCATATAGCTTCAATTAATTGTAATTTTATATTTTAATATAATTTTTGATTATTTTATTATTTTAATTTATGTGTATTACTTTAAGATTACAAGAAATGTCACGAAGGGAGTATTAAACTACTCAACACACTAACCTTATACGGAGTATATGCATATAAAATGGGGAGATGGAAGCTTTTATATAAAAAAATATTTTCGACCTTAACGTATAGTCAGAAGAATTATATGAAATTTTATTTTTTCCATACCTGTTGCCAAGAAGTGCTTGGAGATGGATGATCATCTTCTCCTCTTGTTCAGTGAAATTACCCCTTCTGATTCCAGGCCTGAGATAGTTAGCCCATCTAAGCCTGCAGCTCTTACTGCATCTAAGCAACCCTGAAAAAATTCCCAAGAAAATTCAGTGAATAAGATGTTTTGATGGGTACACTAGTAGAGTAACAGGACACATGAAAGTGTTGAAAAAATGCTGAATCAACCATGTGTTTACATTGAAGATGATGGTAGTGCTGTTATTAAGTGTATTAAATACAGCTTTTAATGATCCTAACAACCCAAAAAAAACCCAAAAACAAAAACTCATTTAACTTTTTGATAAAAATGATACTAACGTGATCAAGTTACATTTACTCCTAAATAGTTAAACTATTGAGTAATTTTCGAAAGTGGTATAAATATTGTAATATTTTTAATTACCTCAAAATAATAAGATCAAATACTTAGAGTGATAAAAGTGCTACTTACCAGTAGTAGTAGGAACAGCTCTCCAATTTGCAGGTCCATGTTCTTGAATGTATGAAACCAAGATAATATCTTCTTCTGGAGTCCATGGACCTTTCTTGACTCCAATTTTATCACAGCAAGGTGGTCTTCCCATATTGCCTTATTTGCTTCAATCTTGATCCTTTTACTTGTTTCAAAAGAAAAATGTTTGATTTTTTTTGGGTGTTTTTCTTCCTTCTCCTTCTCTCTATTTCTATGTGTATGCACCTATCTATGTATCTAATAAGCTCTTATAAAGTTACAAGTTATTTTTCTAAACTTAAGAATAGAGAGTAATATAAATCTTAGACTTGCATCTAAGGCAAGGGGTGTCTTTGTCTTATATATGAATTAGAGACCAAGGTTTTGTTTACGTTGACCAAGAAAATGTATAAGGTTTATCTCAAAGAGTCAAAATGACAGCAATCAGCATTTACTCATTTGTTGTTTGCAAAAAAGTCAACTTTGTGTATAGTGACTAGTGACTAGTGAGGTGAGAAAAAATGTATTTTGTTTTTATATTTGTTCCAATGCCTCACAAAACCGCGTCACATCCAATGGAAAAATTTATTATATCTCTCATTGAAATAATGTTAAGATTGAGATAATAAAAATAGAAGGATTATGAGCATCCTCTACTTAAACAATGCTTAGCAGATTGAATGAGATTGAACTTATTTGTTAAGCATATACTGCTTTCATTTCAAAAGGACTGTCGAAATTTTAATTTTGATGGTTAATTTTATAAATTTGAATTCAATTAATTTTCATGTTAGTATATATTAATAATAATAATATGATATTTTTTATTTATATTATACTATATGCATGTATTAATGGAATATAGATTAACCTTATAGGCTGCATTTTTTTCTCAATGTTATTAGTGTATAAAACAACAAATTTTGATGCAATAATTATATATTTGGAAAGTATACCGTAACTAAAACTCATTTGAGTATCTTTCAAAATAGAAATCTACTTAATTCAATTTTTGAGTGAAATTGTGTAACCATTTGACCAATATAAATGAAGAGATATTTTGATATGAAATGGAAAGATTGTTTTACTCACTTAGCTTGATGAACTTGTAACTAATTTTTCATTTTGATTATAATACTATACTCTTGTAACATCTCATGCACACATACATGAACGACTTCTTAGGTGACTTTGAGTCCTCTGTTTCAACCCCCTATTGATGGTCATCATAACATGAAATTAGATTTAGTCAAAGTTTTAAAATATCTAGATATATCTTGAGGTTGTTAAATTTTTATATACATATATATTTATCCCATATCAGTTAAAGCAATCTCTATATACACAAGTAGAGGCAAATCACGAAATATAGGGATCAAATAGAAATAATATTATTCCGTGTTTTACTATACAAATAAAAACAAAATTTCTCCCAAAATTAACCGATAATAATTAACTATAACTTATTAATAGTATAAACATCTTAATATTGCAAAGCCAAGGACGTTCCTGATCAGGTCATTACAAATTTCAATCACAACCAAGCCTTTTGGATCAAAGTGGAAACTAAGTAAAACATTTCATCAGACGTTTATGACGTGAGACTTATATCAGATCGGCCATTTAATGTAATCACACCGATTTTCAGAAAGAAAATAAAATATTATTTCATATATTTCATGTAATTTAAAAATATATACAATTTATTATTAAACATCTGAGTTCGAAATTTAAAAATTAATTCATCAAAATTTAAAGTAGAATGGTATTCTAGTGATGGAGGGAGTAGTTATTAGTTTGTGACTCTGGGAAGGTCATCAGTCTTTAATTTCTATTATTCGCTGACTTTTGTCCATTCATTTTGTTATGGGAAGTGATTGCCCTACTGGATGCGCAACTATCTGAGTTCAAGAAAATCTAATTATTGTATATTTGACTAGGAGCAGATGCTATATTTAGTTTGCCTTATTGATTTCTGGAAAACGATAGCTTATAATTCCAAACTCAACATTTTGATATCAAATTTTGTCCATTCCTCTAAAACTTAGTAAATTCAGCCTTGATTTTTCTGGCCAATGTAAATATGATTGAAAGACTTACTGGGAAAGTTAATGCAGAGAAAATGAAACCCCAAAGCCAAAGGCACTCAAATATTACATCTTTTAGCACAAAGATGAATAATATATAAGTGAAGGATCGGTGATTCGAGAAAGCTAGAAATAGTCCATGATGATGATATGATTATACAATAGAGAGTTTTGGTTCGAATAATACTTGAGATGCATTTACATGTCCATAAATTTCAAAGGGTTGTAGATTATATATGACCTTTTGGTAAAATTAAGGGGATTAGAACACATATGTAAAGTAGTATAAGAAATATTTTTATTTGAAATTTAATAAGGGCCAAAATGGTAAAATATTGTTGAAAATTAAATATATCAACACATATTATGGTTACACACTAGCTAGGTACTATTTCTGAAATCTTCTTCTAACATAACAAACATTTCTATAATTTTATTTTAACATGATTGTTGATTCTAGTATATATATACATCTAATGTTAGCTAGAATTGACCACTAAAATAGTAAGACAAATGTTAATTCTTATGTACGTCATGTATGACTTCAAGATTATGTATGTCATGCGTCCGGGACATAGCTCAACTGGTAAAGAGCTTGAGTGTTAAGTACCAGCGCCCTAGCCTCTTCATGCGGTGTGGGTTCGAGTCACGCAAGTGGTAAAAGAACCAATTAAGACACATCCCACGATTTATCTCCTATGTATAGCTCAAGGACATAAAATAACATACATAAAATTATACTACAACTCTAGAAGCATCACCATTCGTATAAGAGATAGCCTCTACTAATCAACTTTAATGGTTCATCCATTTGAGTAATTGACTAGATTAGTGATCGAATTACAGTTAGTATCTTACATCATTGTTAATTGGATTGTTCCATAATGAAGTCACTGCTAGAGTCAACATATCAGTGAATCATAAAAGCCTACTTATGCATTTTCACATTGTATGGAACATGTTATCTTTCAACTTAATTGGAGTAGCATATATAAATTAAAAACAAATCTTATGAAACATTTGAATTGCTTATTTCTATCCTATGTACCAAGTGGTGACATATAAAGTTCCTGATGAACAAGTAAAATGATTACAGATATATACAATATAATTGTTTAAATAAAATTGAGATGTTAAATTTAAAACAACTAATCACATACTTAAATAAAGTAGTTACATTTTAATATTGATGAGACACATTATCGGGTGTTCCACGCGAGATAGATCCGCTACATTGCTGTAATCTTTCAACATTATAACACTGACTGTGATACTGATGGAACCTCCCTAAAGAGATGACGCTGGTAACCGAACTGCAACAATCTTTTGTGTCTTTACTCCTATATTGTTTATTTTCTGTCACCCATATTATAACTGTTGGTCTAATAGTGCTTTCACTAGACGATATCTCGAATACCACAAATGCCTTTATATGTATAATCAACTTGTTCTTCAATACAATCTTTAATTGAAATATATAACTAAAGATCTTCAATCATAAGTTATGAAATAATCTTTCACATCCTTTTAATTAGCTCACCAAATCAAATCTCCATGATTTGGAATCAATACAAAATAGAGTCACCTAATATTTGGGTCGAAATATCTCAAACTAAATCTTGTTTGGGACTTGTATTCTTTCAGATTTGATATTCCTAGCATCAGCTAGTCAACCAACTATCAACATCCTGTGATGTCGCCAGCTTTCACAACTTCAAAACAACATCAAACACCAACGCATGTTGAGTCGGGTAATCTTAGCCTTGATTGTCTGAAAAGATCCACTTAAGAAAAACATCACTTGCTTGGCTGGTGGTTGTTCTTGCTGATGGATGGTGGGTGAGTGGAGGAGGGAAGGCAAAAGGGAAATTCTTCAGATCGCATTATTACAATCACCGTATAGATTAATTTTTGGATTGAAAATAAAATAAACATTTGTGCCGAAAAAAATTATAATTAAGAAGTCACTAAAAAATAGTGGCATCCAATTTTATTCTTCAGATCAAGATTAACGCTCCCGTCAAGTTGGTTATTAAAGTGTGTATTATTACCATTTGCGATTAACAAGAATTAAAGTGTAACCCATCACTCAAATGGTGATAATTTCATTTTCTTTCTCTTTCGGAAACATAAAGAGATAAGGTTATACAAAAAGTAATGTTCGAAATGTTCGAACACAAACCCAAAAACTGGAACCGAAAACGATTTTTTTTTTTCATATATATATATAACAAACGAAACTCAAAACTTTTAGGCATAAATGTGGCCCAATTGATCATGGCAACACTTGTCAGATGTCAGATAAATCTTATTGATCCTCTAATGCAATAATCAATGATACAAGAAAAAAAAAGATGTGGTGCCAGATGAGTGCTGCCAAAGTTTATAAAATTCTTAGTTGATTGAGCTACTAAACTTTTTTTTATCTATTACAACTTGTATATACTTGCTAAATTATTCATTATTTGATAACAAACAAAAGAATATCATACAAATCCCATTGTCAAGAAGAGAAGATACAATTAACAGAAGTTGGAAAACAATATTTGTGAGAACATAGATAGCTCCATAAGCCTTCGTTACAATTGCTCCATTATAAGACTTCATTTTCTGCAGCTGCTACTGAAAATGTGAGGACTCGCCGCAGTGTTGAGTGATAGACAAGCAATATGTCAGGATTAAAGGAATCCACATGGACACTAAATAGAGAATGGCTGCTTCATTTTAAAATGAGCCCCCACAATCACAAGTTAGGGAGTATATTTTATTGTTTTCATATCTTAGACGCCCTCAATTATCAACTCTTGTTAACCAAATATAATTTTATTAAAGTGGGGATTTGTCCGAATTGTCGGTCGACACTTGTCCATGATAAGATTTATATATGCAGTGTATTTTATTTTTTCTAAAATTTGAAGGTTTATCCACGTTGGAAGTACTTATCAGAAGTCAGAACATCGAATAGGAAGTGTCACTCATTCACGCACAAAAGCAAACGCCCATCTCAACTTAAACGACTTATACTGCTACAGCCTACAAGATTAACGGCGGGTCGGACTGAAGGCTTCATTAAAGGATGAATAATGGCTCACATTTCATGTCTGGGCCGAATTTAATAAATACAACGGCAAATTATTCAGGTGTTCTTCAATCCACCGTCCATTACTTTGTATGTCGAACTGACTCTGATTCTGTCATCTAACTTGACTCTAAACCACCCATGCTAGTAAATCATGAGCAAATTCCGCTATTATCCTGTATCCAACTGACTTCAAACTGACGATGTTAAAATAATCGCAAACTAAATCTAACTGACGCGAAGATGATGGATGCTATAGAATTTATAAGAGGAAAAGACTAGTTTATATGAAATCGGATCTACGGTCAGTTCAGCGGCATAAATTGGAACCATTAAACTATTACAGTTGGAAAATTATTATCTAAAAATAAGTTAGTTCACGGATAAATTGAACCATTAAACTATTACAAAGTTGAAAAATTATTGCATTCCAAAAATAAGTTAGTCCAAGCGGATAAATTGAACCATTAAACTATTACAAAGTTGAAAATTATTACTCCAAAAGCAAGTTAAATATTTGTTAAATAAAAATATCTGGATAAACTAAAATGATGGGACTATAGAGCACCAAGGTTGTTAGTGAAGGGAACCGCTATTGATCAAGGTATCGATTCTCCTCGGAATAGAAGCTGTTTCATCGAAACAACCTTGTAATTACACGATTCATTAAATACATATACATATCCATTAACCGGCCCAATACCAACATCCGGGGCAAGATTGAGTAAAACAACTTAACATACCCAAACAAACCGCTAATCACCCTACTATATCTATGTTATCTGCACTCATTGAACCGATTGATAACGCAGCAAAAATACCCGACAATCCTACCCGTCAACAAAGATACATCATAGCCGTTGGATCTAGGGCAACACCTATAATTTCATCTTAGGGTTGCACTTCACACTTCTCCACCCCACCTTAGCCAAACCCCCTTTGAGAGAAATCTTAAAGAGGTAGCAAAAATGGTGCAGCGTCTTACATACCGTAAACGTCACAGCTATGCAACCAAATCCAACCAGCACCGTGTTGTCAAAACCCCAGGTATTAATTATTCCATTTTGTTATTTAAGTTTTTATTCAAGAATATTAATTAATCCATTTTGTACTTTATGTCTTAGTTCAAGAATATTAATTTCAAGTAGTTTTAATTTCATGAATATTAATTTTAAGAATATCAATTTCAAGAATTTTATTTTTAAGAATTCTATTTTCAAGAATCTTAATTTCAAGAATCTTAAGTTTCAAGAATCCTAATTTCAAGAATGTTTATATCATTTTGGTCCTTGGACGTTCATGTTGGAGGACAAAACTTAAAAAATTGCCATAGTGAGGTAGTTAAGGTGAGTCGAGATGAATGTTTTAAAATGTTATTTAGATGCTATTTGTGAATCGAGTTGAGCTAATGTTCTATATAATTAACTTTATCATTTGCCTATGTTACACCCTAATCTTGGTTAATGAAAATGGGATGAATCTAGGTGAATAGAGTTGAATGATCTAACCTCGAGTAACGTACTTGAATATAAAAATAAAATTCCAAACAGGTGGACTTAAGATTAATCTATATTCATCTAGCTTCACCCCAATCGAAATACACCATTTATGATGAAGTTTTATCAAATTGGTGTATGATACATTCGATCTTTGAAATGTAGGTGGGAAATTGGTGTACCAGACTACTAAGAAGAGAGCTAGGCCTAAAATGCCCTATACATGCCGAAAAGAGGATTCAAGGGGTAATTTTGTTGACTTGAATATAGATCGATTTTTTATATAATTGAATTGGTGTGATTTGTTGAGGGGTTCTCTTGCATTCTTGTTATTGAGTTAAATAGTGTGGTTTGATCTGTTAATGGGTAAGCTTTCTTTTTATAAATATTTGTTGAATATTAAGTATAGCTTTGAGTTACTGTTTGAAGTGTTAGAGGCTAGCTAATCATGCTTGGTTACCATCAAGTCTAAACACTGTTTAAGGTTATTTCACTGTTAAATATCAGTCATCGTTGTTCTGCTCTACATCAAGTGGAATACGAGACTGTTGTTACTTGAACTTGTTTCTGGTGTTGTATGCATGTGTACATGACTGTTGTTACTTGAACTTGTTTCTGGTGTTGTATGCATGTGTACATGGTGCATATTTAAGTATCAAGTGTGTACCATGTCTCTACCTTTTTCACTCGTTCACACATGTTCTACCATCTCATTAGTCTTACCTTCTTCAATATGTCCCCCTCGCCTTTTGTTGAGCCAGCACCACCCTGCAATCATCAGGCACACACAATATTAACATATGCATAACTGAAATGCTTAACATGCTAGCATCCCCTCCCCCTGTGCACCATTTGTATAGATGTCCAGTAGTTTATCACCATTTGTATAGATGTCCAGTAGTTTCTCAACTAGCAATTGCTCTACCCTGCCTCTATAGCATTCCCTTCCCCCTGTGAACCATCTATTTAGGTTGTGATATGTTCTATGCCAGAAGTGCCTATTTCAATAGTATTGCGAATGGCTCTGTTGCTTTTACCTTAATGGATAAAATAGTTCCATATCCAAACTGTTCTTTAAGGATTCTTATAAGTTAGCTACTTCTATTAGAATAGCTTATAGCAGACATCTGCCGTGAATGTTTCTTCCACAAAAGTATTAAGTTCATTAGATAATTTTGCATTCAGAAATTACTAGTTCATTGTAAATGTTTCTTCCTGGTGTTGTCCGTCGTGAAGTTGGCGTAATAAATAAGAGTTAAATTGTTAGGTTATAACTTCAAGTGGAGTTGAGTGGTAACATCTCTTTTGTAGTTTAGAATTGATCATGCTCTTCATTATTCGATTCAAGGGTTTTATTCTCGATGCAGATTCCCCATCTGAGGCCTACCGAGTACAAGAGATCTAGATTACCTAGGAACAGGAGGACAGTTAATCGTCCCTACGGTGGTGTGCTGTCTGGAGGTGCAGTTAGAGAGAGGTTTGTTACTTGCCCAATATATGCTCATTTGGAAACATAATACTAGATTTTTAGCCCAAACTAACGGTTTTATTTTTTGCAGAATAATTCGAGCTTTCTTGGTGGAAGAACAAAAGATAGTGAAGAAGGTACTCAAGATTCAAAAGACAAAAGAAAAGCTAGCAACAAAGGCCTAATGTTGTGATGGTTTAAAATAGCTTAATGTTGACGCCTTGACGGGTTTGCAAAAATTTTGATGTTAGTGATTTGTCTCATTGCGAGGTCTGTATGAACATCGTTTCTTCTTGATTAATTTGTTATCAAACACCTTTATCATATTATTCTGTAACGAATATCTACTCTTCTCATGTTTAAATGTCATTTTGTCAGTTGATATATGGAATGAAACATGTCATTTGTATTATACTCTTTGATGCCTGATGATCATTTCCCCCCATCCAAAACCTCTACTCAAAGCACAGGCCATTTACAATTATGAGGTTTTATGTTCGAGTATTTGCATCATTTTGGATTTTTTTTTATGGAAATAATAATGTCTATTTTGCGGGAAACTTATTGCTTTGCTATTGAACATAAGCTCAAGTGACTTCTCTTGAGGGACAGTTAGCCAGTTTCTTGAACAGAAACAACTCAATCAAATATAGAATGGATTCACCACCACTTGATATTTTTTTTTTCTATTTTTTATTTTATACCACTTGAGATTCAAAAGTATATAAAAGTGTTCGCTATTCTATGAGTCTTCTAAATAAAGAGGATTTGACTGTCAAGCATAACTTATTCAGCCAAGAAAGATGCCGACATCTCTACCGGCGCTACTGAAGCCAAGGCAGCTTAAGTTTCGTTGTATAACTTTTTCTCACTGGGCTGTGCTCTTCACGCTACTGCTCTTTCTTTCGAAATTTACGATTCAGATTGGCTGAATCACTTAACGTAATCGCTGACATGTGACAAAAAAAAAGTGATTTGACCTACCGACTCGGCCAAGCTTATTCGCCATCACGCACACAATTTCTACCATGACCACCGACTCGTGACTCGTGACGCTTGCTCATGACTCTAAAGCTCACTGATCAATTGACCTGGACCGAGCATTTGCCGCATCGACTCGGGTCCTCGCGCTGACTTCATCTATCTATATTTTTTATAATGATTTTGAATTTTACCACCTGTGAGTTTATCCTATGTAATAATGTCGTGCATTGGTAATCTCCATTCGAATGATTTGTATCTCTGAATTTTTTATTTTAATAAAAAATAAGAGTTAATTGAAAAAAATAAAAAAAGACATTTTTTGTTGAAATTAAGTTTTTGAATTTACATTAACCAGAAACCCATCAAGGACTAAACTATAAAGACATACCTTCCACCTAGATCAATTTATTGTTATAATCAATTTCACCTCGTGTATATGCATAAACATCTATCCAGGAAAAGAGGAAAAGCAAGGGAATGTCTGCTACACTTTAACTCAATTACTCCTACTTTATTTTAATTAGATTGATAAAGTGAAAAAGGACGAAACAATTCTTTTTGCAGAATCCAAGTGTTTCTTTAAATATAAAGCCAGGTGAAAATAGAACTATTTTAATGAAAAAGTTCATTGTTTTTGGCTGAGAAATGATTATTTTAAATTGATCTAGTATAAATCTGAAAGTTTAATATTTTTGTCATGACCTTACAAACATTGGTTAAATAAAAATTAATGTATGGGCATGCATATTAAGTAATTAAACTATAAATATATTGAAAAATGAAAAATGAAGGAGGTGGAAGAAATAATTTTTCAAAAGCATTAGAATATTGAATTTAAAATATTATATGGCTTAATTCTAGATTTTAATCTATACAACTATTTCATCTTTTATCATATCTACCTTATTTATTTTATTTATTTTTGTTAGAAATAGTAACATGACGCTTTATTCTTTTATTTTTTTATCCCTTTTAATAATATTGTTGATTGACTTGTTACCTTTATATAGAAGAAATTAAACAATTGATGAATACTTTGGATAATTATTTTTCTTTCTTTTATTTTTCATCTGATATGGACGTGCTGTCATGTCCATGAGAAATATTCTATATAATTAGTAGGAATGATGCCTCATGGCTGGACTGTGTACCAAAGAATTTGATCCACTAGTTCATGCGTGAGCAATTTTCGTATTTAAGAGCCTGCATTAATAAATGAAAGAGATTCAACTAATATTTTTAGGAATGAATTCTCGAGAAATAAGTAATAAGGATGATTTCACATTTTAAAAAATTCAATTAACATTTTTATATAATTCCTTCTTTAACTTGATCAGAACCCAAAGTCCCAAATTCAAAGTAAGTGAAATAAAATTTATTGTAAAACCCTAAGATCAAGTAGTAATTACACCTTTGTGTAGTGTAGAAAATTAATTAAAGATGAGGTTGAAACCCTCGGATCACCTATGCCATATTTAAACTCAATTTATGTTCCATAGTGTGATTTTATGTTCTACTTGTTGTTTAATATATAACATATTTTGATATTATTATAATTTACTGATAATAATCTCCATCATAGCTTAATTCTGACGTAGACAATCTAACCGAAGACGAAAGCATGTATCTAACTTCTAAAATATTAAAGATCGTTCCAAATTCAAACTAAACTCAAACAAACTAAAAAGACATTTTTAGTTTTTCAAACCAAGTATGATGAAATATATGAATTGGATATCTCCATCGACCTCTTTTAAATTCTAAGTATGTCTCTTCTTCAATTCATATGCCCTTGGTCATCGAATAATTTGTTTATTCCCACTAAATGAATTTTAACTTCTAATTTTTTATGTTTATAGCCTAAAAGAATCTAATATTATATAAATGAAAAAAAGTATACAAAAAATTAAGAGGAAACTTAAACTATTTGATTTTTGAAATAACGATAAAATTTTGGCTTTTTACTAAATAAAATATAATTTTTAAAATTTTAATATAGGACGACTGCCCCCTAATTCCTCTACTGATTCCCACCCTATTACCATATCGAGACTTGTTGATTCAATTCATCATATCCTGAATTCAACTATTACCATATTGTGGCTTGTTGATTCTTTTTTGCCAAACTAAAAATAAAATAACATGACTAGTGGTTTCCTTTGAATCTAATAGTTGTTTACTATCACAAAACACAATAAAACGGACTGATGTATGGTGCTTAAAGAATATTCTGTGCTTAAATCACTTAAATTTGTCTAATTAATATAAATGAAAAAATTTCGTAATATCTCAAACAATTGCATGAAGTTTAAGTTCTACCCAACTAACGACGGGGCAAGCCGTCACACCAGCAAAAACTCGTAGTTAATTTCGAGCTTATTACGCACTCTTTAAGCAGGCATCGCGCGAAGATTTACGTGCACACACATCAACGAAATAAAGAATTTATATCGTGCTATCTGTAGTACATACGCATTCTGTGAAGCACAACTTATAAGCACACAAATATTCATATAAATCATACAGCATCAACCAATAAGTTAGTTTAGGTGCATATACACTATCTACTACATATTATATGAAAGCTAAGTAATTACATGCAAATAAAATAATCAGGACAATTGTTAATTTAGAAATGCCTTCTCAGCTTCCCACACTCAAGTTGTTGACTATATGAGTACCTAGTACTCATATATATCAAATCTATATAGTGCATTTGTTCTGTTTTCAAAGACAATCACGCTATCACCCGATATTTTACAGCCAATACGAAAGCATTTATTTTTATATTAATCAATTTTATTCTTATTTTAAATAATTTAAATATCTTAAGCATAATAAAAACTTAATTATTGGATCAAAGCTATAATAAGACACCCGTAATCACTTCCCCATTTAATTTATTTCTTGCATCCTTATTGATTTTTATATCTAACCTTCAAGTTCAAGTCCCATCTCATGTGTCATTCGGTTCATTTTAATTTAGCAAGTAGGAGGAGATGAAGATACTTAACCACCCTACAAGCAATATCATCAATTTTTTTATAAAGGTCTAATAATTGGCACATATACACTACTATTTGGCATGTAGATAATCTTTAAATATTGAAACATGTAGGTTCCACCAAGTTCATGTCTAGCACCTAACCCCCTCCCACTCCTACTTATAAGACCTCATGAACTCAAGTGAAAACAAACCTCCTCTCATATCAAGACATTTATTTGTCTTTTCAATCTCATCCCATCTTACTTTTTTCAATCACTACCATTTCTCCACATTGGTGTATGAAATTTCCTCTTATATAGTCACAATTCATTTTTCATATATATTCTCTTCCAGTTTCAGGGCTTTCTTGTGTCCTTTCTTTGTCACATTCTTTTCCATTTCTTGATTAAATTAATCATACAAAAACCATGGAGACAGAAAATAATGCAACAAATCTTCATGTTGCTTCATTTGCATGTTACTTAGATACTGAAAACAACTTCATGCATAAAATCAAGAAAGCATTAGAAGATCCAACTCCTCAAACTATTTCTTCTCCGGAAAAATCATTTCAAATACACCAATTGAAATCAAAACCCCCTCTTGTTAAATCATCTTCTGTGAAAAACAATAACAACCATATTTCGCATTCGCCTCGAGTGGCCTCTTTTTCTCACTACCTCAACAACAATTCAGAAGAAAATTTCATGCTCAAGGTTACATCAAACATTGAGAAATCTAAGGTTAAAGATGGCGAAATCGACATTTTCGGGGCAGATAAGTACTTCAAAATGAAACTGGACGATGAAACTCAGCCATGTATGAATAACAGGACACCAAATAATCTCCACAATCACAAAAAATCAAATGTTGGTTCTAAAACTCCAAGTGTTTATTCTGAAGCAAGTAGTTGGAATAGCCAAACAGCTCTTATGAAAAAGCTTCATTATCAGAGAAATCCTTCTGATCAAAATCTTTCTGATCAAATGAAGCAAAAGAAAGCTCTTGGAATGAGATTCTTGAATTCTTTTGCTTGTACTGGACCTTGTATGGAGAAAAAATCAATTTATGTCAATCAAAACAGACCTGATTATGGATCAAGATTGACAAATGATCACTACCCAAGTCAAAATTTTAGTAAACAAGCAGAGATTTTGAGCTTAAAATTGGAAGATCAGCCAAGGGAATCATTGGAGGTGTTTGGTTGCAAGTCAATGAGAAAGGGAGATATAGTTGCTGCAAATCTTGAAAGGAAAGTTTCTATGCTTTCATGGGATGCAATTCCTAAAGCTGAAAGTTTCACAACTACAACTCAAAAAAGCAGTAGTCATTGTGATGATATGGCTAGTGATGCAAGTTCTGATCTCTTTGAAATTGAGAATATTTTAGGCAATGGTTATGATACTATTTCTAGCTGTATGAGTCCTACCAATTATGCGCCGAGCGAGGCTAGTATCCAATGGAGTGTTGTTACAGCTAGTGCAGCAGAATTTGCATCTGTTATTTCTGATAATTATGAAGAAAGGAGTGTTAGTGTTGCTGGAGATGTTCACAGTAGAAGTGAGAAGACTATTAAGAGTGCAATGGTTGCCAAAGGTGGGCAGAAGAGTAACAAAACAGGGGGATTTTTGGGGTGTAACAGTCAGAAGGCAGTGGATGTAGCTGAAACTCATGTTTTGAATGCCAAGAATGTTAATCAGAAGGGGAAGAATCATGGGGTTGATCTTAATGTGTCCCTGAGCAAGTTACAAGCAAGTGCAAAGGTGAAAGATATTGTCACATTTACCCCAAGATAATTATATATTTGTCTTCCTTCTCCGGCTAATTCGTAAACAATCTTTTATATTATTACATAAATAAGATTATTTATTATCGGAACTCTCCATACCCATTTAGGCAGGATCTCTTCAAAGATAATGAAACATATTGATGATCCTGGTTAATCCTGAGTGGTGGTGATCATTTTATTTTCATGCATTGTGTATTTTGAGACTCTTTAGTAATTGCTAGCTAGCACTACTTGAGATTATCGGATATATTGTATTATAAATAATTATAATAAATAAGTATCATGAGCTCGTAGATTTTTTTTTCTTTCCCTCTTTTTGTTCCAATCTATTAAAAAACTTGCATAACCATATCCTATTGTCATTTAAAGGAGTGGCAGCCTGAGAACATAGGAATCAAGAACTATTTCTCATAACCATTGAAATCCTTGAAAGGGGTTCTATTCACAAGTTACCTGACCACCCTTGTCTCACAATTATTCTATAGTTATTGGTTCTTTCTGAGTTCTTGGTTATATATATTTTGGTCCATTTAGGATGAGAACAAAGCAGCTTTTTGGCATGATGGCTTTGCCTTGCTTGAGAGCCAGCATATGTCTGGTAATGTGTATGGCTTGTTCTCTATTTCTTAAACCTCGAGGGTGATCAAGTGGTTGACTTCTGAACCAATTTGATTCCTCCAAGCAAATTCATTTGTCTTATTCAACAAGCAAATATTTTTTAATCCAAATTGTAATACAATGAAATCGGCAATTACATACTATTCGATTTCGATCGCTCACAAATCACATATTGGAGGTGTGACATGATTATATCCTTCAAGACTATATAACACATGCATAAACAGCTGAGTGAAATTTCATCTCATGAACCATAAATCCAAGAAAATTTTATAAAATCAAAATTGTTACATATTTAGAGGCATCTTACACAAGTATGAAACATCTCTCTGAAACGCAAATACGAAAATATGGAGAAATCAAATTATGACTGGGAGTCCCTGATGATTAAATAAACCAAGATTTTACCATGACTGCAATTTTAGAGAGAAGTAAAAAACAAAAAAATGGTATAGGCCCATTATCTAAGACCAAATTAATAATATGATGTAGACAAAGAAAATTTATTAAAAAATAATTAAACGATGAAACGACTAATCAAATTAATTAAAGTGTTAACTAAAAAATGCCACGTGGCTACATTTTCGATCGAACTCCTAAAATTTAATAATATAAAATCCTGGCCTAACAAGGGTTTCGAGAAAATAACCACAAATTAAATGTTCATTAAATTTAGGCCGGCGCTAAATCCCTAATTTTATTACATTAAAATCGGCCATATGGAAACGAAATCAAGTTCGAAGTTCGGGTCCAAAATGATCACTCTGTATATGATTCGAAACGAAAAACTCGTGCTGTCGCACAACACGAAAACGCTGCTTGACATGTAGTTAGCCTCAAACCTTTCTTTACATAAAGAGGACCTATTTTCTTTCTTGGAGGCAAAGAAATTTCAAAAATCCGACTAAGCTCGTGATTCGTTCTCAAAATTCAACTACAAGATCACGATCCACCTCGAAACCAACCAATCAGTACAAAGATTTGCCTCGTGGCTTCCATAATACCTTTCACCCTTTATTTTCGTAAAATTCTCATCCGTAAATCATATATAGAAAATACACAAAACATCCGGTAAAATACATACAACGATCTCTCAAGTTTCTAAGTTAAATCTTTAAAACCGCCAAAGAAAACACCACTTTGGCTAGCTGTAAAACACCTCCAAGTAGCCAAAATGTTGGGCCTGAATTAGTTAATTATCAGATAAACGCAATAATTTTTCAAGTCTCGAGGCAAAATCTAAATTTAACTGACACGCATTTCTCGGTAACGCCGAATATTTAGGATTAAGCCAAATAACCCCGATTATTCATAAATCTTGCAATTTAATCTAAAAAAATCAGTTGGATTCATCAAGTTCCGCATATGTAAATACACCGAACGCTAAATTCCCTATAGTTGAATTCCGTGCAGAAACATGTCGTTAAGGCTCCCTGGTTCCGATTGATCGCAAGATTATCAACAAGGTTGGAACGATCCACCTTCATACTAATCATCACTACAACAACAAAGTTCGCTGCCATCAGAATACAATCTAGAAGCAACACAAATTTCTTCAAAGCTTAAATCAAGTCCCACCTTCATCACTACAACAACAAGTTGCTAAGTGCCGGGTTGGTGAAGATAAACTAGAAGCGACGCTACTTCATAGTTCAAATCAAATCTAAATATACAATCTCACTAAATTCCCAAAGACAAGTAGCCTCTGTCTATAAAGTCCCACCGCATGCAGTAGCTCAAGAGAAGCTGCTCGGGCCTCACATGCCATATCCTTTAAATCAAATAAGTCACACCGATCATATCCCCCAAGTTCTCACCACACCGCGTCATAGCAGAAGTCCATCAAATCCGAAATGTACTCGTAGATCGCTCAGCACTAACAAGTCTATACGCCTAACACGGAATACGCTCGGGCGCCCTCGCTCCTGACCATATCCAAGCTCGCACTCAGCCTCAAAGTTCATCACACTGTGACATATCCAAATTTTGTCATGTAGCCTTCTATCCAACTCCAAATCAAGCAAGCTCGTGCTCTTAAATCAAACTCAAGTCAACCCGAGCCTTCATACCAAGCTTCTATCAAGACCAAATCAAATCAAGCAAACCGCATATCTCACAAATCGTCACTAACGCTTAGTGACTTATAGTTTGGACAATGATCCTCTTCGATTTGATAAAAACTTGTACACTCTGTAAAATTTTACCCACAGTCAATTTTATTTTGTATCCCTTGATTATAAATAATAAAAATTGTTGCATTGGCTGTATGCTTCTATGTAACAAGTAAATTATTTTAGCTCTCGAAACAGTTTTATTATTTAAAATAAATCACAACAAGTCGAACATTTTTAAACGTCCCGCTTGTTGAGATGTAATCTCATTATTATTAGATCTAAAAAATCACCAAATAAGACACATGATTATTGTCATTTTCCTGTCGTAAGAAAATATCGTCCGTTAAACGTAAATCAAAATAGCGCTGGTTTGTTTCCAACTACATCCCAATCCCAATGGAATTCATTTGATTATCCAAATAACACATGGGTTCATAAGTTTAATCCTTCATACTTAGAGAACAATGCATTATTATAAGTTTAACCCTAAAAAATTAACGAAAAGAATGGCGAAATGATCCTCGAAAATGATACCAAGCTATTTCGATCCCCACAATACATCAGAATAGCTTTAAATTCCCTCGTGAAATGTATTAATAACTCCCTTTTATGCTATATGCATGATTGGAGCAAGAATTTATGTAGAATGTGAAATTATATTGAATAAACTCCTCAAACATATGAGCAAACTAGTCTATTTATGATACAATATCAAATACTTATCAGAATAATAAGGAATTTATACGTTATTACTAAAACTAATATAGAATAATAATAATTAATACTAATAATATCTTCTCGAATTATCCGGATCCATCTCAATACTCCTCCTCAAGTCGAAAGCATTTAACATCGTGAAATGTCCAACTTTCGAAAAATAAGATTTCGAAGCTCGATAAAAAAATCTTCTGTATCTTCATAAAACTTCTTCATCCATTACTCTATCATTCTCTCAAAACTCACGACAATTTAATAGAATGCTTACGTGTTTCAAATAATAAGAAAAACATCGGCAGATACATCGCCGACTATCAACGTAGCTCTTAAAATAAGTGGACTGAACTGTAAAATCAAAACATCAAATATTGGCGGAAAGAACATCGCCAAAGAACTAACATTCAAAAACATTGGCGAGATAACATCACCAAAGGACCAAAAATATGTATCATACTGAACGCCATTCTTTCGAACCCGTGAATAGTTATTGTTGCATTTAACTGATGCAACATACATCATAAAAAAATTCTACTCCAACTCGAAGCAGAATAAACTAATCTTTTCCGACATGAAAAAGTCAATCACAACATAACCAAAAATCAAACTCTCTTTCAATGAATTTCATTCGGAAGACTTTCATCAACCATAAGATGAATGTCATTGCCAAGACTTTCATCAATAACACGAGTCATCGATAACATCATCCACTACTCCAACCAATATCATTGTCGCTGATAATGCCCACTGACAACCAATAACGCCGGCCGAAAGTAAAAACATAAATTCAAATATCTTGAACTCAAATAATCAAAGCTAAGATTCATGAATGACATTATACTTCGCCGAAACAAACGGTAAAATATATCAGCGGTATGATACTGGGCCGGACCAATCGGAAACAAAGAATTAAAGTACCAATAGGGCACGTGAATGACGGTGAATCCAAAATCTCAAAAACAAAGGTGGTACGATACTATCAAGGTATGATACTTCATCGCGATTTCTTTCTCCATACAAAATTAACAAGTCACAAAGAAAATCGTGATGCCATGCTTCGGGTCTAATCAACCAATCCCTTTGCTTCTAGCCACAACATCGAAAACATTGGACATCGAATACACTAATCGCACCAAATTCCATACACATGCCGAAGATCGATCGACCAAACATCATCATCAACGACTAAATCATCACTAGCCAACGAATATTTATTTTTTTATAACAAAAAACATAAACAAACGAAAAAATACCAATAAACGAAATCCAGATGAAAAAAGAAGAAGAATCCAAATAGTATATAAAATTATGAATATCCGACGGCAACAAAACATAATAAACGAAATCCCGCCGGTGAGTATCACATTATAGAAAACCCACCGGCAAATTTTGAAGGAATTTTATTTAGGCTCTAAGAATCGAAGTCGCTTCCGATACTCACGATAGCCTCCTCAAATATATGAGCAAACTCTCGAAATAGTTATGAGCAAACTAGTCTAGATTTATGTAGATACAATATCAAATACTTATGGTAATAATAAGAATTTCTAAGACAAGTTATTATTAAACTAATATGGTAATAATAATAATTAATACTAATAATATCTTCTCGAATATCCGATCCATCTCTAACTCCATATTTATAGATACAAAATATCAAATACTTACGTAATAATAAGAATTTGGTACACAAGTTATTATTAAAACTAATACGGTAATAATAATAATTAATACTAATAATATCTAACTGGATGCATCTCAATAATGATACAAGATTCATAATGCAGCCAAGTAAACGACAGACAATTAGTTACCACGTGTTTAAGTCCTCATGATTTGTAGAAGTAGTTACGAAGCGCCTCGCTTCTCGTAATCTCCAAAATACATAAATTGCCACCATTAATGTGAAATACATATTCACCGTGATTTAGCATTACGGTGGATTTCGACAAATAACTCGCAGACTGCATAATAAAAGAAAACCTGCTAGACAGAATAAAACAACGAAGATACTTAATTTTAGATATCGAATTATATGTTTTATTCCCTTCGAATGTCTTTGTAGACAAGAATCAATTCATAGCAAATTTACTACAAAAGCTATATCGCCTCAGATAATTAGCAAAGTGTACATTAATGCTCCAACGGCACCGAGGTAGGCAATTTTTGTGAGACAAGATTCTCTTCATTATCTTCCTTAGGTCTAAATGATCTTTTTTAACATTAATTGTTTCTACCCATCATCGAAAGAGACTTAAGTGGCTATTTTATCCACGTTAAACATTTTCAATACTCTTTCTCAGATAATTTGATCGGGTCCACCAATATACCTTACTTTTAGTTTACTCAATTTTGTAAATCAAGGCAGAACTTGGTTTTTCCGTATTTTTCATTTCAAATTCTTCTTTAAGCACTTTACTTTCGATTTCCTTATTACTTCAATAATATTTAGATTATCAACATGACAACAATGATTACAAAATCGTGATATTGTTTTCCCTTATAAAAAATACAAGTGACAAATAGGATTATTCACGTTTGTCCTTTTTTAAGCAAATATTCACTCTTAGCCTATTATACCATTTGTCCGGCTTGCTTTTTAATCCATACAAACATCTTTGCAACTTAATCGCATATATTTCTCCTCGGGTTTAGATGTTTCAATCATTTTAAAACCTTCCGAATTTTTTCACGATATATCACTATCGTTGATATATATAAGTAAAGCTCATAATCAATTTCTAGCCCGTAAAAAACCATGCTAAGCAATGTACACGAGTCTCTGCATCTTACAATCTCAAGCTTTTTTCATTTCTCTTACAAACCCACCTATACCCAATGTGCTTTTTCACACCTTGCAGATAGTCACACAGCCCAAATAATTTTTGCATTCTTAAGAGAATTCAACTTAATATCTATTGCATCTTTTTAATTTTTCCAATCATGTCTATTTTGACATTTTGCAAATCGCCATATCACGATTGACAATAAACAAACATGTGTCCATCTACTGGGATGCGATCAATTAATACCATAGCATCTTTAATGGCTCTGGGATACGACCAGGCCCATATCACCTAGTATTCTTTCAAGCAAACGCTGTTCCGTGAAGCTGCGAGTGTCTCGTTACCGCTATGAGAACAAGCTTCACATGTTCTGTTATTAATGTTTAATCCTTTCAAATGATGGTCATGTGTACTTTCAATTATTTTTCTCATCATCCGGGAACGATGACCTAAACGCATTTACGCCACAGCATATTGTTTTGGGATCCTCTTTCATTATCAAATTACACTGACATTTTCATGAATATATGTATAATGTAATCCAGAAGGCAATTTTTGATAAGTTTTTTATTTTATTCTTTTCCAAAACACTAGCAATAATACACAAATATTTCTATATTACCTTTAGTTATTGTTTCAAAGATCACAACTCGATTTATACGTCATTAAAACTCAATAAATTTCTATCCTCAATTGAGAAATATAAAGCATCATTAAATGATAAATTTTGTCTCATTTGGTAATATGAACATTTACATTACTTGATCCTTCTAATCAAATCAAGTAGGACCTCGAAATTGTATTTATTATCGCATTCAGTGGAATTTATATCAGTAAAATATTTCTTAATCTTGAGGATCGTGGTGGGTCAGTTTTCACCGCTCCTGGGATTTAAACGTTTCCAACACGTTTCATGTTAAGCCTTCTTATTAGAAACATATAATGATATAAGACTTAAAGAGAGTAAATTAGCACAACATATAATGAACATTATTATTTCATAGATATAACACAGACATCACATACTAATGTCACACATAATACAAACGTAGGAAATTATCTGCTCGCTACACTTATTCAAACATAAAGTAGTTCATAATATCAAATTATTCATTAATCCAAGTTCATCTTATTTGTCCCCTCAACGAAATCTGTAGCCTCAAGATAGGTAGAGTCATCCTCAAGTTCATGTTCATTATAGTTAACTTCCTTTTCTTTTCCTTCTATAGATGTCTTATATCTTTTACAAAGATATTCTGGCATCCTACATGCCTTAGTAAAAAATCATTTCTTGTCGCTTTTCAATGAACCTTCTTGACGGTCTTACCATTTTCTTTGTCGATTTGGGTAATTTATGAGAGGTCTATTATAATTCACATAACCACGCCCACTTAATTCTCGATCATGAAAAATTATTATGACCATAACTACCTAATTCTACCTCGATTTCTAAATTGATAATAATTTCCACTTCCTTTATTGAAAGAAGTGGCATTTATTTCCTCGTGAAATGTCATTGTCCCCGTGAAATGGCCCTGCTGCTTTTTCATCAATAATTGTAACACTAACATTGGATGATAAAATCTTCCCTAAGACTTTTCCATAAACAATTTGGATCTTTTGTATTCAAATATTTCAGTTTTAATCCATCATCCAGATGATGTTTAATGAATCTTAATACTTTGGCTCTTTTAATAAGAAGCTTTTGTGAAGTTTTCTTTTTAACCTTTTCAACTTTTTTGCAAATAACGATTGCCGAAGTTCCTTCATCGTCAACGTCTTGCATAATTTTCTCAAATTCCTCAACTGCATGATACTTTATTACATTTCTTCCAAGACATGTAATTGTCTCCACTTAAACTCAAAGGTTCGAAAAGAGGTTTAATGATGGACATAGTTTATCTAAATCACAAGTAATCACAAGTCAATCACATATACAAACTACGACATAAAATGTCATTTATTCAATAACAACAATTACAAAACCCATAAATACGGTTTACTCCGAATTTATCAAAACAAAATGCAACAACTGTGCTAAGACTAAAAAATGGTAAATGCCTATTACCTTAATGCTACATTACCTATTCCTAGTCTCTTCAACATTAATAAACCCGACAAGTGTTGAAAATGAGCCATATTATAGCTGATAAATACTAGAAAATATTTTCACATTTTGAAAATATTTATAAAATACTTTAAGAACAGATGTTAAAAATGTCAGTTAAACGTAAGATTTATGTAGCCGAGATTTTATCGGGCTGCTTTATTAAGAACAATATTTAAATATGTGAAACTCTTTCTATCGGGATTTCAAAGTATTTATTTTTGTGGTTCCAAATTATGTGTAAAGTGCTTTATATAGAATGAAAATCACTATACAAACACTATTTAAGCATAGTGTTTAAATCCAAAGAATAATACTATTTACTCACTATTAAGTACTGCTAGTTAATTTAATTACGACAACTTTAATCAGCTTACTTTTAACTATGGTTTAACCACGATCGAGCATTTCAACCAATGTACAAGTACATCGGTAACATCGAACCTAATAAGCATGGCGCCTTTCAAATGACTTGGGCCGACGGCTTAATTCTCATCAGAAGTGGCCATGATTCTTTTTTTAAATGTGAATTTATGCTAATAACCCACATTTATAACACTACATTCATTGTAGAAAATTTTACCATTATAATAATTAATAAGCTACTAACAATAACCTGGAAGAGCAATTGAACATCAAATACATGTACAGCTGCCTTAATCAAACAGAAAGAGACATTATAAAAACATTAAATCATGCAAGATTTTTGATATTTATGAACAAATTTGAACAGTTGAAAATCGAATGGTACAAAGTCCTGGAAGTAATGAAGAATTCGGTCGCTTCTCACTAGCAGATTCTACTATTAATTGAAGGAGAACTGTCTCAAATTAAATATATCAAAATATACATATAATAGTATATTTTAATGAATATATATACATATATTTGATCATACATATCATGAAATATTAAGTAAAACTATATATGAGTCCAATTCAATAATGGAATGTTTTTGAGGGACCGATTAAAAGCTGGAAGTTGAAATGATCGATCAATTTCCGGGGCCTTTGACAGGAATTTTGGACCACTGGAAATTAATTGCGGCTGTGTTAGATCAATCAAGCTGAAAGAATGTTTCTGACCATTCCATTTGCATATGGATAACTGACAACATTAATGCTGCATGCATCAAGAAAGGATATCAAATTCAAGCTGAAGTGATGCTTGCTTGTAACCAATTATTTTTCTATCTTTCTTTTTGTTTGAAGATCATCTAGACTTTCTATTTGCTCTATTTTATGTCGCTACATATGATTTAATCATAATTACCTAATGATGTTAATTGGAAAGTGTTCAATTTGTCATAGCATAGAATTGGCGCAACCAAAGGAATGAAGGATCCTCATGATGTATGGCAAAAGTTGTTCACTTGGGCCACTTTATTACGCTCAACCGCTAAAAATTGTTACACAAAGACGATTCTCGCTCTTTCAAAGGCGAAATCAATTCCCTCATAAAGAATCTAATTGTGATTAAAGCCAGCGCTTAGCTGAAAGCCTCTAAATTCCTCCTGACACTGGCATATCCCGCAATTAACTCCCTCCGTATTCCACGATGCTACCCCCAAGTGAGCACGTAATCTGCTTCACACTTTTTAAAAAAGTGTTCACTTAGTCATAGTATTAGTAGGTAGGAGGCATGTAATTGGGCATATTATATGGATAGGATTGCGGATGTAAGAGCAACTTTTAATAAGAAAAAGGAAATTTTAACATTTTAACCCCTAACAGTTCCATTTTAATTATAATAATCCATCTCATTTGGCATGGTGATTGGTGAGTAAGCTATAACATCAAAAATATATCTGGGAAGCCAGGGTCCTCTTATTACGTCGGCACAAATGATGAAATACATACAGTAACAATGATATCAAGCAATGAGATGTATACCAACTAAAGTCTAATTATCAAATTTCTGTGTATACTTCTAATTTGTTATTATATATTGGAGTATGTCATTTCTGCTCCTAATAATAGAAAATTGTAATTTCTTATAAATAAAAATGGCAAATGGACGGACATCCGACGGGCCGTACTCATTCCCGGACCATTAGCCTTCTTGTGTTCGGCCCAAGTTCATCCATTAGCCCAATTAGTAGTGGATCGATTTTGGGTCATGATTTTAATGCCATGTCCGGGTTTGACCCACGTTCGATAAATATTCTTTCATCAATTCGACCACCTTCGCCCCATATCCGATAGATGTCTAGCTCGATATGGATGCTTAAATTCTTAAACTTCTAATACTAATACTAGGGGTGTGTACGATTCGGTTTGATCGATTTTTCCTTGACTTTCAAATCGAGCTGACATACATAATTAGTTTTTAAAAAGTCAAAACTAAAACTAGTTTCCATATCCATAAATTATGCGGTTGACTTGTTTAAATTCGAGATTAATTTTTGCGGTTTGATTGCGCAGCCGACCCACGTGAGCTTTCGGACAAAGCTTGTGCTGACATAGCACTTGATTGACGTGGTCTCCACTAGGTGTTCGAGTGGTCGCCACACGCCTCCAATGTCCAAAATCACAATTGTAACAAATTTCCACACTTTTGCCATAACCCCATTAACAAAAATCCAATTTTTCACTCAACCTCATTAAGGTATCTTCTTCAGCATTTCCCTCTAAAAAAATTCAATTTTTTGCACAAGTACTGATTTTTATTGTTGGCTTTTGGGATTTTCTGGTAATGATTCAGTAATTTATCAAATTGTTATGTATTTGTTGATTAATTGATCAATTTTGTGGTTCTCGATTTTCAATTTTATGTTTTTATTTGAGCTGAAAGGATCATTTCAATTGGCTTTTCCATATCCCATAAAAAATACTATCAGATTTTTATAAATTTTCACTCTTCATAAGGTATGTTCTTCATCATTTCTCACTAAAGATTTAATGTTTCTGCAGAACTTTTGATTTTTCTTGATTTTTTTGGGGTACCCTTTTGGTAATAATTCAGTATTGAATTATAATAACTGTGAAATTGTTATGAACTTGTTGATTAATAGACCAATTCTGTAGTTCTTGATTTTCAATATTCTGTCTCATTTGAGCTGAAGGGTTCATTTAGTATTTATATTTGTTCATCTTTGGTGAATTTATTGTTTTTTTTTTCTAGCTAAGCATGAGTCCTAAGAGCCCGTCGGCCTCTACCGATGAAATGGAGAACACACTGGCAGAGACATCACCTATTCGGTGAGTGATCGCATCCATATATATAGATTGTGGTGAGGATTGGTTTCAAATGTTAAGCTGTGATTAATGAATATAAGTTTACTTTTGAAAGTGTGTACATCGATTTAAGGCAGGGTCGAGGCAATTACTGTTTGGTATATTCATGTTTGATAAAACTAGTTTGATAGATTTGTAAGTTTATGACTAATTACGTGAGATCGAACGGATGGCGTGACTAATATGTTTATGCTCTTCTACAGTTGAAACATAATTTTCCCCGTTGTATCCCCCTCAATGTTTTCATGTTTTTCTTTTCTAGAGATTAAGAAACTGAATTGTTCGGACCAATCTATGGATTAAGTCATGATTGCAATGTTTCTCAACTTGTTAAGTAAAGAATCTTCAATTATTTTTTCATAAACTCAAAACATGGTAAACAATTTGGGAGGGAGTCAAGCGCTATACATCTTGCAACTTGTCAGCCCAGCAATTCCACACTTCCACTCAGGGGCTATTTGCTAAAAAGTGAGAGTGTCTAGACTATCTATGAAATGAATTTCAGAAGAATTGAAACATGCTTAAAAAGATATTTTAGTCGAGCAAATAAATGTATTTATCTTGTTATACATGGTTAATGATTCCCTTTTTTCAGTTTACTACTGTGGCACTTTCGCCTTGCTTTTGGTTGGTCGAGGCAGCAGGCTGCTGGGCTATAATTGACTATCTGATCTAGTTTAATGTCTTCACTCTTTGAAAAAAAAAATTATAAACATTTGGTATAATTTCCAGTTTGATTCCATGCTATCGTAAAAAATCCTTCGTATTTTGGCTATTTTTTCACCATGATTCCTTCTAAAATATTAATGTATGTGTAGTTGTGTACTCTCTTTCAGTTCTCCTTCTAGCAAGAAGAAACCCAGTAAAGTCCCAAAAAGGATTCATAAAGCAGAAAGGGAGAGAATGAAGCGTGAGAATCTAAATGAGCTCTTCATCGCTCTGGCAAATGCATTAGGTAATTGCTACTACCCTCCTTATCTGATGGTGGGATAATTTCGACAGTCTGTAGCAGCTTTGAGAGATTTATGGAAATGATTCCACATTGCAGAACTATCAGAGGCAAATAGTGGAAAGGCTTCAGTATTGGGCGAAACTATTCGCAGTGTCAAAGAGATGATTGCTCAATTTCAGTGCCTCAGGAAAGAAAACACTGCTTTGCTGTCAGAATCTAAATATGTAAGTCCTGCTCTCTTAGCCTTCCATCTTCATCAGTATACCTGAGTGTTATGTCGATAATGTGTTACTAGAGCTAAGGAGTTTTTGCACTTCGTATTTGTCAACAAGTTGAACAAAACTGTCTTACCGTTCAAAATATGACTTTTTTGCTTCATCCTATGCATGGGTCTACGCTTTATTATATGTTCTAAAACATGCAACATGTTGCTGAGCAGGTGACTGCGGAGACACTTGAGTTGAAGGATGAAAACTCTACCCTTCAAACTCAAGTAGGGGAACTCCAAGCTGAGATAAATAAGAGGGCACATGATGTGAACCTCGACCTTAATGTGGCTCCTTTATTGAATCTGAGCCAAGAATCCGCACTGCAGTTAACCAATCAGCATATTGGTATGCCTGCCTCCGAGCTTGGTTTTCAGCAAGGTCAAATGATAAATCCAGTGTATGTGATACCTTATTGCCCTGATCTACAGACGAATCAAGAGATTAATGCGACGCTGGTACCCTCTAAGCCTACAACTGTTGTGAGCAAGCCACATCCCAGATATCCAACTGCCGGTGACAAATGGCCGTCTGACCTTCTTGAGAAGGGCAAAAAGACCCTAGTCTAGTACACTCGGTAGCAAATATCTCAACTGCACTTGTGTTACACCAAAGGAAAAGAACACTTGTTTCTCCTTGTTATTTAAGAAAGTGCTTGGTTGTTTAAGGAATTACATTAAGTAGATGTGATAGTGCAGTTGTGAACATGGCATATCCATACCTAAGAATAGGAAATGTACTTATATCAAGACCTATTTAGAAGTACAACTTTCTTTGTACTAAATTTTTATATAGTGCAGCTGGTTCAATTTGTTAAGGCTAAATTGTATTTGACCCTCTGTATTTTGTCGAATAGGTTAATTAAGGTACTCAACTTCTAAATATGTCAAGTTTCTCTTTCAACCTATCTTTTAGGTCAACTTGTCTTTGCCGTCCACTTTTGACATTAAATTTGATAGAATGGTAAGCGTGGTTCCGAAGATTTATTTGGCTGGTTTCCATACTCTATAAGCACACTCAAACAGTGTTAAAAATACGTAAAATGACTATTCTCAAATACTATACTTATAAATAGGAGGGTTAAAACAGTAATTTAATGTTAAAAAAAATCTATTTGGATGTGCTTTTAGCAATCATTTTCGATAGGACTATTTCTAGAAGAGTGATTCAGTTTACCACCTTTGAAAGCTACACACTCCCTTAAAAAACAGGTGCACCAACAATGCTTTTCTGGACAATCCCCAAGCACTAAAATGGGAACCATGGAACTATGGATGCTTCACCACTTGTGATGGTTCTTTTTATCCAATCTACAACTCGACAACAACAACCATTAAAATAATTAATAATGACAGTAAGCTTGGGTGTAGCACAGTGGATATGGACCGAATTTTCGGAGCTGAATTTAGTTTCGGTTCGGTCCCGGATGAACCGAAACCTAGACCGGTCCAGTCCCGATTTGGCTGAAAACCGGTCCGAACCGGACCGATAACAACACTAATAGCATTTTAACACAAGATGTTTACAGAAAAAGTAAAGTAACAAGGAAGCATATACAAGTGAGAAGCTTATTTACCTGTACGGACATAATCCAGTGGTAAAGACACCAGTAAATTGGATTCAAGAATCTAGGTTCGAGTCTTGACAATTACAGTGTAGGACTTTCACATTGAGCGAGTTACTTGTGGCATCAAAGGTTGATCTCCTAGTGTTTGAACTTAGATCAACGACTTAACATTTCACAAATTATTGGAAGATTTAACCCTCTCACAAATTGTCGGTTGGGATGTTGATGTGTACGCAACTTTTTTATTGGATCCAATTAGGAAGCTTAGTTTATACCATGAAATGAGAAGGTGACAACTAAACAATTCTTTAACTAGGGGTCTAGGCACCCTCACTTGATCTGCACATATAGCTAAAGTTTAACGTTTTCCAATACGCTTTTTAAATGAGAAATTGGTGATATATCCACTAGCTTAAAGGCTAATCTAAAATGGCTAAGCAAAGCTAGACTTATTAGCTTTTCTATCTTGAAACTTTTGTCTTGTATATCGAGTGATTCATGATTTTCTCTTTAGTTAAAGAAAGAAGTCTCTTTAGTTAAATAAGTACATTTTGATAAGTTGTATCACTAACAATAAATAATTCCGTTACTACTACGTGGCGCCAAGTAATATTAACACAAAAACAAACAAATATACAAACACTACTCTCTAATTCTTTATAATACAAACAAATATTTTCAATATCTCAACAAATATCACATAATTAATTCTAACACATTACCAAAATTCGTTCCCTATTTTCTATATATATAATATAATTACTAATTTTAAATTGTTGATTTTTTTAGCACTACTCTATATAATACAAGCAATTAATGAATATCTCAAAAAATATCACATAATTCATCAAACACATTACCAAAATTGATTCTGAATTTTCTATGTATAATTAGTATTTTTTTAAAAAAAAATTGTTGTATTTTATGTTGATTTTGATTTGAAATTGATTTTTTTAGCAAGAGCTATCGCATTAATCATCACATTGTGAAAAATAATATCGAATTTGTTATATAAAATTAAGATTTTTTTCGATTTTTGGAATTTTTTTATTGATTTTGATTCGGAATTGATTTTTGAGCTGGATTGGAATTGAGTTTTTCATTGAAAGTAGAATTCAGAAATGCGTTGTTGGTTAATGTAGAGGTAATGTGTTGAATTTATCATTGTTTGGAAATTTTTAATGGAAATTTGTGTTTGTTGATTAGTCATTGTTAAACCCTACCGTGTGTTGATTGAATGTGGATTTTATTGCGTTTAGGTGCTGATTATAGCTGTTTAGTGCATTTTGTTGTTGAAATTGTATGGAATTGTGCTTATCTGTATACGTAAAGTGTTCGGTACAATTTTTTTTGAGCTGCATTGACCTTGAATTCTTCAGCAGAACCGAATCTCGGAAATGTATTGGTGTTCAATGTACGGGTAAGTTGGTGACGAAGCTTTGTCGTGTTGAATTTTGGATGATTATTTGGTTTTTTTGTTCTTCCTATATGTTTTTGTGGAACTTGTGTGGGATGTGTTTGTTGATTCGATATTCTTAAACCCTAGCGTTTTGTGGATTTTATTTTGTTTAGGAGTTGATTCTAGCTGGTTTAGTGGGTTTTTGTTGTGGAAATTATTCATAATTGTACTTATCTGCATGCATAATACATTTGCATATGTGTGTGTATAATTTTGTGATTTACACTTTTTTAGTTGCATTGACCTTGAGTTCTTCATCAAAACGGAATTACGGAAACCATTGTTGATCTCTCTACAAGTAACATGGCTTCATCGTATTGAATATCTCAAATTTTAGTTGTTTATTTGGTGTTTTCTTCTTTATTTATGTTTTTGTGGAATTTGCATGGGAATTCGTGTATGTTGACTGTATGTTGAGTTTATTGTGTTTGAGAGTTGTGGACTGTGTTTTGCGTTTATTTGGTGTTTTCTTCTTCGTTGATGTTGTTTGGTGTTTTCTTCTTCTTTGAATTTCTTCTTTCTTGATGTTTTTTGGGTTCATGTTCATTAATGTTGTTGTGAAATTTGTGAGGGAATTCCTGCTTGCTGATCCAACATGATAAACCCTAGTATTCTGTGGATTGTATGTTTCGTTTGTTGTATTTAAGAGTACAGGTGGTTTTATAAATATGTACCAAGCAGATATGGTGTGTCATAAATTTACAATGATATGTAATTATGAAGGATTTGTATATAAATGGTACCATATATATGATTGACTTGGCAAATCATCTAAGTAATAATTTTGATTCCATACTACAATTACACTACATTCTACCAATGGTCGGTTAGTTTGTGTTTTACTTCTGGTTCTACATCCTTTCAACATTTTCAGGTTAGTTGATCTTTGAAAATCTGGTATGTTTTTGTCAGTTGTCTACTGTTGTTGCCTGTGAGTTTCTATTTTCTACCGTTTCTTCAAGATTGCAAGTAGCATTTCAGAAAATTGAGTTTCTGTAGTTGTTAGGAAACCTCCCTTGGACCTAACCTGTGGTTTTGATACTTAGCAGGGTTGTAAGAGGGGCCAGGGGGTATCTGTATTTGTAATTTGTTACCTTGGTATTAAAATATGTTTAATATTTTCCTTATGCTGATAAATAATGTGATATGCGAACCTGTTGAAATATTAATTACAATAATACTACTATGAGTTTCACAAAGAATATGATTGTATGAGATCATAGGATTGTTGGTGAAATTCTCACATGGCGTTTCAATTGATAGCATGTTTTTCAAAGAATAGGTCTTTAAATATTTAGTAACAATCTTTTCTTTTGAAGGATAGCTTCTTGGTTTGTAAGTCGTCTCTGGTTTTAATGGCTAAACTGCATACTCCAGGTAACCAATCCAAGTGGACCAGATGTTTCATACAAACTCAGCTTAAGCATATAGGGCAATCCTGTGCACAGTTTTGGCTGTATCTAGAAGTTTGGAGTAACTCAGATGTGCTTATTTTCAATCGAAGTATATATATATATATGTATTTGTTTAAGCAGTTTGAATGAATAGTCTGCAGAGTAGTCTTGGTGAGAGGAACGTTGAGCAGGTATGTTGCTGATTCTCTGTTTCTCTTCTGCTAGGTGCTGATTAGCAATTAATTCAGCACTCTAGATAGTATGAGGTCTTATACTTCGCTATTTATTTTAATTGCCCGGTATCTTGAATAGTTTTTTTTTTATCCCCTCAAACTATATTAATTTTTAGAGTGAAAATAGTTTCTTCTCTAGCACATTCTACTCTCTCATCTCGCGAGAATAGTACTAGGATGGGTACCTCCTGGGAAGTCCTCGTGTTACACCCTTTTAAAATATATATATATATAATTCTACTAATTATGAATCAGCGCACTGCATATAAATGATATCCAATCTCTGAAGCAGGCAATTAATGACATTCGAGTATATGTTTAGTCAATTATTTACTCCGTATTATTCTGTATCCAGTTTATTGTATTTGATTTTTAAATTCATTTGTTGAAACATGAGATCTATGTGACTCTTTACCCATTAAGAATTTACCCATACTGTTTTAGCATTGGACTCATAGGCTACTGTCTCGTTGGATCATTTGTATATAGAATACTTACTCTTCTTGTTATGCTATATACACTATGTCAAACATTATTAGTGGCAGCGACGAACTGAAATGTAATATCTATTGCATGAACGTGAACCTCAGTAGGATACTATATTAACCCTCACTACGATACTATATTAACTACATCTCTTATGGTAACTGCAGGCTATAGCTTCTGTGAAAAGGGGGTCTTACCTTTTGAAATATGGGAGAAGAGGAAAACCAAAATTCTGCCCTTTTCGGCTGTCCAGTGTAAAACTCTTTCTTACATATAAGAGCTCCTTTTATCCATTAATTACTATTAGTACCAAAACTGCATCAATAATTCTTAGTTTGAACTGGAGAAAGATACCAATTCTAGAATCGGAACTCGTCATGTGAAATCAGGAAGTTGTTCCCAGCAACTTGTGTGATACATGTAATCAGGCAATAAGATTCAGAAAATTATGTTTGCTGATACCAAATTTAACACTATTACTGCTGTTTTCCTCCATATAAATTAGACACTATCATGCATCAATAATTCTCAGTTAAGATTTGTCTTGTAATCCATATTCTGTTCAACGGTTTAATAAATTAGACACTCTTTCCTTGCAAGAATAGTTACTTATAATACTCATTTGATAGTGTTAGTCCTCTTGTTACAAATTTGAACTTGACAATTGGGGGAAATGAATTTGCTCAAGTGTCTCAAAAGGATTAGAGGAACCTCTGTGCACAAATCTTACAAATTGGGTGTTTCCTTAGCAATTGAACTTGTTTTAGACCAACGAAAGTTACTACTTTATACTTATGGTTATGCACTTGAGTTCTTATGAATTTTAATCTCCCTAACAATAAGTCCCCAATGTTTACTAAGCATGTCTGATTTTATGAAAGGATTCACTTATCTTTAGTAAAAGAGAAAGTGCAGTTACAATTGGTTCATCTCTTTTGTATCATTTAACTTCAGTTCAATTCAGCTTTACCCCAACTTGCATAGCTTGAAAAAAAGAAAAAATTGCACAGCTTGCTAGAGTTGGAATTTCTTCTAAAAAGTGAGTGAAACTATTTGAATTCATTCCTTTTCTTCTTATACATCTGATTTTCAGGATGAAACCACACTTATCTGGTATGTCGGGAAAGAGGAGAAACAGCTTCATCTAAATCATGTGTCAAAAATCATACCTGGGCAACGTACAGTAAGTCTATATACAGAAGATTGTTGTACTTTGTGTATCCCCCAAACCTAAAAAAATATTCGAGCATCGCCATCTGTGAGCTTACACGAGCATATAAATGATCAATTCAATTTTTTTAAAGTTTGTTGTTACTTGTTACCCTACTGATGCTTATGTATGAGGATGTGGAAGGTTAAGTAACAGATTTTATTCAAAGATATGAAGCAAAATCTGGAAATAATCCTAAATCTAGTTAATATGTTTGCATTCTGTATTACACCGTAAAACATTGGTAGCTTTGCTTAGTCTTACTGATGGGCTATTTGGTGAAAATGATCCTAAAAAGTTTCCCCAGCAAAACGTGTAATCATTTATTGATTATCATGATCGTTGCTACAAACACCTCAGTACTAATGTACATGGGTATATTTTCAGTGGGTAAGATTATAGTTATCAATCAATGCAAAAGTACTTCCAAAGATATCTAAAGATCTGAATAAAAGTAGTTAGTTTTACTTCATGGATGGGACATGCAAGTTTTATTTTGGGAATATTTATTTTCTCAAACTAAAGAACTCCCCCGATTTTTCTGAGTGATATGCAAGTTAATGGCACGGGCTCTTATACATACTAGTTAATATTTTATAGATGTCACCTATTTCTCTTGGTTGATTGAGGAAGTGAACCTTTTCACTCAACCACTAACCTCAACATTTGTGTTTCCTACATCGGATGAAAATTTTGGAGTCTCTCGTGTTATATTTGTAATTGTCTGTAGTTCACGACCACAAAGAAAAGATCTTCGGTACTGTTGCGTATATTATTTGTAAGAGTGACAACACTATACTTGTTTGGAACTGTATGAAAAAATATTTTTACCAAATAATAGTACTACCCACTCTCTCCCACATTGGTCAGGGGATTATGTGCTCAACTTATTATGACAGCTAGGTGATATGGCTCAGGTTTAGTGCCAATTGTTTGAGGACTAAGATAGTTATTGCTGAATCTCTTAGTGAGCTCTAGCAAAGAGTGTTACATATATTTACAAGATATTGCTATCAATTTTGTTACACTATGCATAATTCATTAAGAATGGTGGTATCTTGTTCAAATATTTCCTTAGTTGGACGCCCCTCAGCATTTCTACTTAAGAAGCATCTAAGTGGCATATATAACAGAATAAATATAATTTTGCAGGCAATATTTCAGCGATACCCCCGGCCAGAGAAGGAGTACCAATCATTTTCTCTTATATATGGCAGACGCTCCTTGGATGTGGTGAGAAGAGATTTGGACTGAATGTATAGGTTTCATATCTTCTTAAGGGCCTTTTAGCGAGTTGTCATCTGTAATTGAACTTTCTGTTTATTGCTTCTGTTGCATTCAATCTATACCCATGAAATGGTAGTTTGTGTATGTCCAAATGTAATAGGATGCACTTGAATTGTTTTGGTACCACCCCCTCTCCGCTTCCCCTAAAGAAAATCATTCAGATGTTTGTTCTGAATGAATCATTTCATATAGGCTTGAGCTAGTGCATTGCCTTGAAGCACGTTGAAAATGGTAAAGGAGGATGGTTATTCCTAAATGACCTGTTGCTTAATTTATGAACCGAAACAAAATAAACTTACACCAGCTCTCTGAACACTTAGTATACGAACCAAGATTTGTTTTATTTGTTAAAAAAAAGACTAAACTGGAGTTGATGACAATTATGTAGCTTTAGCTTTAGCTTTAAAAGCTATTGAGATATGTTTAGCTGATATTACTTGATTGTTATAAAATATAGAAACCTGATGAATTATTTTACTCTAATCAGATTATATCTCCTTCATACAAAATAGAGTAGTTGTTATGATTAGACCTGCTGTGATACGTTATTCTGCTATAATTAACTGGGTATTTTTAACAGATATGCAAGGACAAGGATGAGGCGGAAATCTGGTTTGTTTCCCTGAGGGAACTGATTTCTCAGGGTAACTGCCAGAAGGGGAAAACTGGTTTCAAATGTGGGAGTACATCGTCAGATAGTTCAAGTGCACTTACTCGTAGAAACTCTCAGAAGTCTTTTACTTCCTCTAGCAGCAGTGATACACGAGTTGAGGTTTGAGGTTTATCTCATTTCATCTTGAAATTCTAATATATCAAACCACCTCTGCTCATTGTTGCTACTTGTTCATGACAGGACCAAAGAAAATATCAGAAGTCTGTGTTTCCATTTGCCAGTCCTCCACACCATAGAATGGGTAGAGCATTATCTGACTTTATTCTCTTTGATGAACCATTGACAACTTCACCGCATAGGGATTCTGTGACTAATTCTTCTTGTTCAAGGTCATATGGGAATTTCAATGACTTAAATGACAGAAGCTCAGCAGATACTTCACGTATTAGTTTTGTTAGTGCCATAAGTTCCTCTAGTTTGGGATCATATCTTGAAGATAATGATTCCTTATGTGATGTCTTCATATGGGGTGAAGGAATTGGAAACAAGGTTCTTGGAAGAGGCGTTCATGGATGTGGAAATTTGTCTACATCCAGAATAAATGTTAACATTGGGAAGGCCGTTGAATCATCTTTAGTGTTTGATGCTAAGAAAATTGCATGTGGGAAAAATCATGTTGTTTTGGTCTCCAAACAGGGAGATGTTTACAGTTGGGGTGAGGGATCAGGCGGTAGACTAGGGCACGGAGTGGAAGCCAGTATTCACAACCCAAAACTCATAGAGTCTCTTGGTGGTTTGAAAATTGAGTTGGTAGCATGTGGAGAGTATCATTCTTGTGCTATCTCACTTTCTGGGGAATTCTACACATGGGGTGATGGTATCCATAACTTCGGCCTTCTTGGTCACGAGACCAAGGTTGCTCATTGGACCCCTAAGAAGGTAAAAGGCCCTTTGGAAGGTTTGCATGTTTCCTTCGTATCTTGTGGGCCTTGGCATTCAGCAGTCATTACATCTGACGGTCAGTTGTTCACTTTTGGAGAAGGAACCTTTGGCGCCTTAGGTCACGGAGACCGTGAAAGTTCTAGTATCCCCAGGGAAGTTAAATTGCTAAAAGGACTAAGGACAATACGGGTATCCTGTGGATTCTGGCATTCAGCTGCTATTGTTGAGGATTCTCCTATGCTTGAAAGTTCTGGAGGCTCTTTGGGTCGGAAGCTCTTCACCTGGGGAAGTGGGGATGAAGGACAACTTGGGCACGGGGACAATGAATCTAGACTTGTACCATATAGAGTGGCGAGACTTAATGAGAGTAGCTTATTACAGGTAGCCTGTGGTCACAATCTGACTGTTGCTCTCACAGCCTCTGGACAAGTGTATGCTATGGGGAGTACTGATTATGGAAAACTTGGGAATCCTGAGAGTGATGGAAAATTACCTGCGAAGGTTCAGGGTAAGATAAAGAACGTGATCATTGAAGAAATATCGTGTGGGTCTCATCATGTAGCAGTTTTAAGTTCGAAATCTGAAGTTTACACTTGGGGAAAGGGAGAAAATGGCCAGTTAGGGCATGGGGACCTAAATAATAGAAACACTCCTACTATAGTTGAAGCTCTGAAGGACAAACAAATAAAGAGCATCACTTGTGGAAGAAATTTTACTGCTGCCATATGTCTCCACAGAAAAGTGTCTATGACTGATCAATCAAGTTGTTCTCGTTGCCATGGTCCATTTAACTTCAGAAGAAAGCGCCACAACTGTTACAATTGTGGGTTAGTTTTTTGCAAATCATGCACCACTAGAAAATCATTGAAAGCTTCATTGGCCCCAACTACCAGCACTCCTTATAGAGTTTGTGATGATTGTTTTCTTAAGATAAACAAGGACGATTCAGCTTCAAATACTTTACCTCCCAGAGGCTCTAATGGCAACTTACCGAGGGTTTCTTCTGACGAAAGAGATAGAGTATCATCAGACACCAAACCACTAGGGATACTTGCAAGACTTTCATCATTTGATTCACTCAGACGTTTTGATGCTAAGAAGAACCAGAAAGTAGAATATCCCTGTGACAGGTCTTCCACATCAAGTCCATCACCTTCTCTATTTAATTTCTCAGAGAAAGTGTCCCTGTCTGAACATGTTTCAAAAACTGATTCTCCATCAGCTTCTCCTTTCTCCATGGGATCGAGTCCGTCCCATTCCGTATCAGTAACATCTGCTTTTACTGATGTGGCATATCCTGAAGAAACCCTTGATCGAGAAAATCTATCGACGGATGGTTTGTTAAAAGAAATTTCTATTTTGAAAGAACAGGTAAATTTTCTAATTAAGAAATTAATTGATAGTGTTACTGCTTATCTGACGGTAATGTTTTCGTTTTCTTTTTTTAATTAGCATACTTACACACCAAACTCTTCAGTCTGAAGAATCTAACAAGATGATGAATTATATATTTCTAGAACATGGTTTTTTTTTACTTTTGAACTGTGTGATTTTGAATCTGCTCTACCACATTGAGAACCACTTATATTTAAAAGTTAGAAGTCCTATCATCAATTAAAATTTAGCTTAGCTGAATGGAGATGGTGTATTCATATAGCTGACCCACTTAATGGGATAAGGCTTGTTTTGGTTTTGACACAGCAATAGCAAAATCTAAACCAATTTTCAGTTCTTAATAATCAACTGAATGCAGGAACTATCTTCTTTGTTCTGCATAATGATGTTCTTGACTCAACATTATTAGAATGTTATATTGCCAATACAAAGGAACTTCTTAAAAGCAGGATAAGCTCCTGAAATTTCCTAGTATTTCAAATTTAGCTGCTTTTAACCGACTTTCATTAATTGACTGCTTCCACTTCAGCTGCTAATGTTTTCTTTAAGTTTTACTGAACAAATTTCTTTCAACATAAGCTCTTGAGAATTCCTTGTGATTCAAATTTATTGAAACAGTTAAGTTTAAGTTTCATTCATTTGTGGCATCTGAAGTGGAATCTGATGTAGGTTGAAGATCTCAGTCGGAAATCTCAATCCCTAGAAGCTGAACTTGAGAAAATATCAAGACAACTGAAAGGCGCATCAAAGACGGCTATGGAAGAATCAGAGAAAAATGTAGCTGCAAAAGATGTGATCAAGTCTCTAATGATGCAGGTATCTATTCCACTATCAAACTGTCTCTATTTACCTTCCATGTGGTTGTTTATGCTGTATCTGTTCCAAGATCTTGCAATTTCATGATTATTTATTCAGTAAAATGGAGTATATTGTTTATCTCAAGAGACGTTGAGCATCAGTCCCATATTAGTCTTTTTCTATCCCCAAGCAGTAATCCATTTGTGCTGCAATCTTTTAGAATATTTATATTCTTCTACTGTGCAGTCATGAATGGTCTCAGAAACATGGGAATTATTCAACTCTAGTGTTCTTTCAGAGTTTGAGTAATGTACACTTGTAATTCCTCCAGAACAATTCGGCGGATACTTTTTCTGAACAAAGCCTTAATAAATATGTCCGATGCAAGCAGCTTGTTTGCTTTGTTATTCCTGTTCCAACCCTCCTCTCAGCTTTTATGGCTTGTAAACCTCTATGGGGTTAGTAAAGCATGATGATCATGCCGGTAACCTATTTATATTGTGAATTTGATTGATATATCAGTAAGCTCTCTGCTTTATTTTCCATTCAATGTACCTATGCCTATAAGAGTTGACAAAGACTTCTGCTCCGCGACCTTATATTTCTGTTTATCTTTTTTTTTTTTTATCATCAGTATTTCTGTTTATCTGAACTCCATGGATCTGAACCCACCGCTCATTGTCTTAATTGTATAGGTACTTTGCTCAAATTGGATCATTTGAAAGGGAGATAAAACATAATTTTAGATAGTTTTTTAATGTATCTTATAGTTGTTGCATGACTGGAAATTACGATCCCGGGCCAATAAATTGCTACAATTTCTTTTCAAATAATCTTACACGTCCCATAAATATTCTGTTATCGGCTTAAAATAATATATCTAGTAACTGACGCCATGCATGTTTGTGATAGTTGAAAGACTTGTCTGCTGGAGGACATGAGACTACCCTTTGCAGAGCTTCAGACCAATTCGCTCACAACAATAACAATTCTTCAAGTATTTCTTCTAAATGAGGCCAAATGAGAGACTAAGTCATACTTTTCCTTTTATGAAAGGAATAGTTTGAAGAACTTGTAGTATTGGAGAAGAACCTGCTAATTGAAAGTGGGGCGTCGTTTGCCATGCCCCATTCAGGTAATTGTTTTGTCCAAACTTTTGAATTAAGTGAAGGCAGTTGATTGAAAAAATACGAGTGACCCTTTTCTTCATGTCAATGGAAAATAGATAATATTTTGAGGCGTAAGAGATCAAATACCACTTTTAGAAAATAGATAGTTCATTAATTCTTCAGTCATCCTTTGCGAACGGATCTCCCAATTGATCTCTCTTCTTCATATAGCCAGCAGCAATCAACCCATCTAAATAAAGACTTTGAATTGGGACTATCAGTTGTAGCTGACATGAGAGTACTTATTAGATTGAGCATTTTCTTCTAATAATTTATATGAGCAGATTTCTCACATTTTTTACGTTAGAACTCGAATATGTCAGGTATAATACTCTACATGCTTGTCACATAGTTAAAGTTTCATTCTTCATAAACTCAGGGTGCTTATATTTTCTGTTTTTACCATTTGTACTGATAAAATTGTAGATCGTAGAACACAACAATTTCATGCTTGCTGGCAATATTTGAATATAATTATTCTCACCTTAATGATTTTATAATGAACTATGTAATTAAATCTCAAAAAGTTTCCATACGATAATACATTGTACATTCATGTTTCATAGGTCTTCGGGTAATCAAAGGAACTATTGGAGCACCTCCTCGAAATGAAAGATGGTCTGGTTCTCCTGTATCAGCTGAAAGGATGGGAGCTGCTCTGCTCTTTCGAAAAGATTGTATATTCGTATCTGTTGGTGATGAAGTTAGGTCTTAACCTTTTGTGACTCGGCATTTAGATTACACATCTTCAGATTCAGAGGATGAGTAAATAGAGGTATATTTTGTAAGTAATCATCAATTTTTGCAGGCCTGAAAAAGTCTGTTACTACTTACGAGCAATAGATACATGGCACATATCTTGCTCTAGTTTGATGGTGTTGATGAATAGACATCTATTGTTAATATTTTTCCTGAAAATTTATATACCCTGATGCTGAGGATGTATATAAAGGAAACCAAAGACTTGTCAGCATGCTGTGTGTAAAAGATTTCTGACATGCCTCTTTGATAAAAGACAATCAAATGTGAGTTCTTTTAAAACATATTCTTGTGTTAGCCTTTATTACTATGCTATCATATACTCTTCTGTTTCCACTTGATATGATAATATGTACATACACAGAGATGATATTTTGTAGTACGGTTAATAGGTAACGATTTATTATGACCTGAGAATAATTCATTCTTAAATTCGATCTCAAAAGAAGTCTGGTCTAGTGGTAAATATATATGTCTGATAATCAAGATGTGACAAGATCGTTGATTCGAACATTGTTAGTTATTTGGAACGAGATAAATGAAATAATTTGTGTAGGCTTTTATAAATGTCTATAGGTTTTCATGCCTTGATTTAGAACATCATCCCTTCCTATGAATCTTTATTTTCAATTTGTTTTGCATCTAGTTTTACTTACTTAATCACTTGTTATTTCTTAATGATAGATTTCAAAATGAAATATTTTTATTTTTTATTATGATAAATATGCTATTATTGGATTTGTTTTGTTTAACATTTTCATTGCCTTTTCCTTGTAATTTTTGTAAGATAATTAAAAATGTATACATGATCAAAGTTTTGTATCTAAAATCGATAACATTTAATATTACTCGGAAATCGGAATATGCACATTTTTTGAAGTCTTTTGTGGGTGGGTGAATTATCCTAGTCTTATACTCCATCAGCATTGATTCGGTAGTCAAGATTTCAACTATGACATTTCGACACATTTATTAACTTGAGATTCAGATTCAGTACTTCATTGAAGCATTCCAAGACACCACCACTAGATACCTCTCACCATTCACTCTTCTCAAATTAATTCATTATGGAAGTATCCAATAGCTTCAAGCTAGGAAGCCAAGAAATTCTCATCTCTCAAGATCAATCATCATCAAGATTTGCCAAGAAATTAACCTTCTTTGTATCCTTAATCATCCTCTTCACCTTCATCATGGGATCAATTGTCTCTGTTTTCTCCATTATGAAACACAATGTTGAGTCCCAATCACTCTCTGCAAATCCAACAAAGGCAATTCAAAGTGTTTGTCACTTGTTTTCGTATGGATATTTTGAGTTCTATGACACATCAAAGGATTCGAACTCGAGACCTCGTCATTATTCAGACTTATGTATCAAGTCTATAACATCTCTTCATAGTCAACACAACTACTCAAACAAAATCAACCCATCAATGATTTTTCACCTTTCCTTACAAGTTTCGATAAGCCAAATCAAGAATCTTCAAAATGAGCCAAATCTAGAAGAAGGGTGTAAGAAGCTGATCATTGAGTCAGAAAGTCAACTCAACAAATCATTGACTTTAATGGGAGTTGACCCTGATTATTCAATCTTGAGGGATTGGAAATTGGTTAATGATATGAGTTCATGGATCAATAATGCCACAGTTGATTTAGAGACATGTTTGGTTGGGTTCAAGGAGAAGAAGTTTGGTAGAATCATGGAGTTGAACAAAGTTGAATTAAAGATCAAAAGGACAAAAGAATACTTGGAACATAGCTTGGAGATTCTTGGTAATGTGGACTACATTTATGAAATGTTTTATCCACCCATTGGAAGTGTATGGGGTATTGATTTTTTGTGGAGTGGTGATACTTTCTTGAGTGTAACACTATTTTCCATTCCATATTTGGTGTTGATTTTTCTATTCGGTGTACTTTTACGTCTATATCGAGGCAATTGATGCAATTTTTTTAGTGCAATGTGAATATGTTCATTTCTAATTTTATTTCTTACCTATATATTCCGTTTAGTTGTAGTGGCCAGGGAAGGAAGGGAGTGAGACATCTGCGAAATATAAATAAAAATTGATTATAATCATCAAACTAGCTAAAACAATTTGTAATTAGTACAAGAGGAGACTTGAAGTTGAACAATTTAAATCTATGCATATGTTCTAAAGAGAAAGCACAAGCAAGTAAAGGAAACCCTCCGGCTTATCAAGATAATGCAATCACTTAAATACACCGAACAAGAAATAGTGTAACAAAAAAGTCCAGCCGAGTAAATCTTGAGTAATGTCTAGACCATATCTAATAAAAGAAACGTAGAATGGCAATATAAACATTATGATATTGTACATGTTGTGTCCGACTAAAAAGAATCATATATAGAGATACATGAAAGCGAGATATCTTTTATATATTCCGAAAGAATCTCTAAGTCATTATTTGAGGAGTTTAGAAGTCTCAATAATAGTTCTAAAGCTAATTATCTTTTGAGCACAGTGATTTCATTGAAAACATCTTATGGTTTTAGATACATGTCTTATGAAGTACTATTTTGGGTAATGGGCACGCAGTATTCAGGTATTAAATAAAAGCTATTTTTTTGGTGTCTACTTTGACTCAGTACACCTAATTTAGGTAGGGGATGGGGGAAGTATGATGAGGATAGGGGTGGGGGTGGAGGCGGAGTGGGGGATGGAATTGCAGGGGTGGGGAGGCTGACACTATACGCTTTTAGTGAAATGACAATTTGTATGAGCTTCACAACCTACTAAGCACAGAGCAGGGGAGGCTGAAATAGTGCGTTTCACACTCAGACTGACACTATTTGGGTGTGTATGGCTTTCCCCAGGGGGGTGGGGGTGGGGTGTGTTAAGGAAGAGAAGGGGTTTGGATATTTAGTCGCATGCTTTGGTGTTATGGACAAAATAGTCGTTTCTTGTATTTGATGTGTGTGTTTTTTAAGGGTAATATGGTCGTTTATTCAGAAAATGAAAATTAGAGTGTATGGGGTCGGGGGGGTCTGCACCAGACCTTTAAAAATAGTTTAGGGGGTGACGAAAATAGTTTAGGAAGTGCGACCTTTAAAAATAATACGAGGAATACATGAGCTAAGCAATAGTCTGAGGTCATCATTGTGAAACTTTATCTTTTTGAGTACTATCTTGTGCATAACTTTAAAGTTGGTCCACATACTTTCCGTTCTTTACGCCATGGTCCACAGGTCACTTATAATATAGGTGTTTATGCCTTGAAGTAGATTTATTTTTATTTTCTTATTTAAACTAAAGTATATAAGGAGATATTTTGTAATTAAATAGAGCACTCATTTTTCTTAACTGCTTATCACCGCTTGAATTCTTCCCCGTCGTTTCCCACTAGCTTTAGTAAGCCTCTGGCTTTTCTTTTAACTTAGCACTTGCGCAATTCCTACCCCCGCTTTATGACACTTGTGTGAGTCGTCTTATTTGCTTAATCTATCATCATAGAGCACAAATACAAAACCAAGTCACTATAATGGATTATCAATTAAAACAATACAAATCTATCAATTCTCATTTGCTCATAAACATTTGAACTTTTTAACCACCCACGGTACATAGATAAAAACAAGCAAATTTGGAATTTCCATACAATTCTTATGCTTAACCACTCAATGCAAATAGAAACACGCATATATTCATCTTCGTTTTAGATCAATCGATTTATATTATCAACTAAACCAAAAAAAATACAAACATTGAAACTTTAATCCAAAGGAAATATAAATCTATCAAAGAAATCCAAAAAAATAAACAAACAATAAATAATCCATGGCTAAAACTTCCACCTAGACAATATAATTATACACACTACTAAAACAAAAAAATTCACAAAGATTGACACTACCATTTGTTGGATTTACTTTTATTGAATCCACGATGTCGATCTACATTAACCACACATAATTAAGTTTACCAATACTATGCAATTCACACTACCATTTGTTGGATTTACCTTTATTGAATTGAGAATCAGGACATGGGGAATAAATAAATAATTAAAAGGGTTGCATTTTGTTTCTGAGTGAAAATTACAGGTTCACAGGTTGGATTTATAAGGGGACCGAAAAATGGTGTCCAAAGGTGAACATCAAACGGTCCCATTGTCGTTATTGCTCAAGCATGAATCGGAAAATGAGAAGATTGACAACCCTAAATTATCCCATGGTGAGCATGGCCAGAGCAAGAAAGGAGAGGACTTTATGATGGTAAAGACGCACTGTCAGCGAGCATTGGCTGATGGAGTCACCACATTTTCAGTTTATGGGGTAAGGGGTGGGGTGGGGTGGTTTTTACCGGGGGGAGAGTTGATGTTGGTGAAAGTTTGGGGAGGGGTGGGGGGGTATGGATAGGTGGGGTGTGTGATGAACTAAAAAGTGGTGGAGTTTTATTTTAATTATATAAAATATTTTAAATATTCTTACTATCACATTAGTTTAGTCTTTAAGGATAAATAGTCATTTGTTCATCATCCGGATAATATAGGGATCGAGGGACCATGGGTGAAAAAATTGATAGTATAGAAAGCTAATTAGAAAGTTATGTGATAATATAGGAATTAAAAAATAATTGGCAACTAAGTGAGTTGTGATAACATCGTCAATTATGAGTTCCCTTTCATCCTTGAGTTTCCTTCAAATACCATTTGCATATTCCCAAGACTTTTACGCCTTAAAAGAGTCAATCTTTTTTTTTAAACCTCACCCTTGTGGCTTCTGATGAAAATCAGGCTCAGGGACGCCAGATCGGCTGGAGGCCTCTATTTAAGTCGTTCGATGTTTAAAAAAAAAAAAAGAGTCAATCTTGATGGCTTGACTGCTTGCTTGAGTAGTGCATGCTTCTGAATCCCCACTCGTCTCAGTCAACTTGATTATGCATGGAAAATGGCAGACTATAACTTGGAGTCAATAATATATGATTAGATCTAAAATATAAGTCCACTTCTCATCCCTTCATTCATTCATTCCACTTTCCAAATTAAACCACCAACATTATTCATGGAAAATCCCAATAGCACCCATCTTCAACAAGAACATTCTTCATCAAGATTCACCAACAATAATTTAACTTTCTTCATATCTTCAATCTTCATCTTCATTGTTGGAGCAATTGTCTCAGTCTCCTACATGATCAAACTCGAAAATGAGTCCCAATCGCTCTCCTCAAATCCATCCAAAGCAATTCTAGAAGTTTGTCGTTTGTGTCACTACTTTGACTTAAAGTTTGACTTTTCTAGTTCATGGATTGAAGATCAAGAATTGAAGTCAAAATATGATAACCATGAGTTATGTTTTGATTCTATATCATCACTTCATAGCCAAAACTACACAAACACAATCAACCCTTCAATGATTTTTTACCTTTCTTTACAAGTTGCCATAACCAAAATCAAGAATCTTCATAAAGAGCCAGCCTTAAAAGAAAACTGTGACAAGTTGCTCAATGAGTCACAAAGTCAACTTCATGTATCATTGACTAAAATGAGAGTTGACCCTAATGATTCAATCTTGAGGGATGATAAATTGGTTAATGATATGAAGTCATTGATCAAGAATGCATTAGATGATGCAGAGGGGTGTTTGACTAGGGTCAAGGGGAAGAGGTTTGGAAGATTAATGGGTTTGAAAGAGATTATGTTCAAGATTAAAATAACTAAATCCTATTTAGGTAATTGTTTGGGGATTCTTGATAAAATTGAAGAAATCTTTCAATTATTTTATCCATCAATTGGAAGTGCATTAGGTGTTGACTTTTATTATAGTAGTATAGATACTTTATCGAGTACAATTTTCTTTTGCTCCCAGTATGTGATGTTGGTTATCATAGTTGGTGTATTTTTACATGTGTGGCGCCGAAACTAATGTACTTTGTTTGTGTTTATGAGATACGGAGTATGTTTTAAAACATAATTAAAAGAAAAATTAAGTACCGGAAAATGAAGGCTTAATGTCTCCAACTTATATATTCCTTCATTCAAAACTTTATCTTTCAATTTTATTCAATTTCATCCATTTTAATCGTAAAATGTAATTATATGATATTCAATTTATCTTAAGAAATTTATTAGTTTTAATTAAATGAACATAATTTTAATAAAGACATGTATCATAATTAGAATATAGAAGTGTAGATCATTTATCTTTAGCTTGTTAGCTAATGAGTTATCGTCAGTTTAAAGTCATCTGAATATGTGTGTCAACCCATAAGATGAGGAAATATAAGGATATAGCCTTGAATATAAGCTATTGGTAAAAATGAGAGTCTTCATCTGTATTTCTAGTATTGGAAATATAAGATATTAAATCTCATAAAATATGTCAGTTGAACAATTTGATTGTATAAGCAGGATTTACTTACATTTAATTATATTCAAATAAGATAAGTTAGGATATATGTTCGATTGTTAGACAATTGACATATTAGGACTAACTTCGCATTAGCGTTAGGGATTATGATGGCTTTGCAGGAGGCGAGGAAACCAGGCAGTGAATTTTTGCTGCTCGGTCACCAAAAACACAGAGGCTCGGCTCGCTCGTTGTTGGCTTCTTGAGCCGAGCTCAGCTCACTTGGTGGAAATTTCAAATTTTAAGGAATAAAGTGCACAAAAATAATAGAGATGAACATTTAATTGTCAATTGATAATTGTATATTGATAACTAGATATAATAAAAATTATCATGTAACACATTGGTCCTTAATAATAAATTTGAATCATCATAAAATTATAACAATTTCATATAACCGAGCTACAGGCTTTGCTCGCGAGCAACAGGCTTTGAAGAGCCGGCTCGTGGCTCGGCTCAATCTAGACCCGACGGCTTGGTTAAGCTTCATTTCATTAACAACTACTGAGGTCCGCTCATAATCTATATATTAACTCATGTTGAGTTAACATAAATTAATATATTACTCTTATCAAATGAACTGGGGTCACACCACGACAACAAGGGTCAAACTATAATCTTGATTATAACTTCGAGGGTTAAAGTGTAATTATAAGCTGTAAATATTAGGGGCGAAATTCAATTATGAAATTTCATCCCATATTCGCCGACTTTGAGTAGGGAGTAGGGGATGGGCTTTGCTAATTTAGGACCAAAGTTTTTTAGATTTTAAAACTCTATATAAAGACCACCAATTTGATTAATTCATTAAACAATTCACTAATCATCTTTTCAGAAAAGATATAAAACCAAAATCCTTCTCACCCACCTGCGGTTAGAGCTAATATGGGGAATAAAAACCCAGTTTTCTTCTCCCTAAATTCTTTTGTTCACTTTAATTGTTCTAATAAAACCGAATGAAGGGTTTGATCAATCGTTGGTGTGGACTTTTCTTAGAGGCAGCTTTATTTTGGTTGTTTGAAGCTTCTACGATCGTATTCATTGGCTTGAGGTGTAAGGTATATACATTATATCTGATTGAATTATTATTGTTGTAATCTCGTAGTATTCCTGGAATTCATATATGTATAATATGTGATGTTATTTTAATCCATAAAACCCAACACTAGTCTGCTTAAATGCGGTGTGAGTTCGAATGCGCAAGTATAGCGAGAATCTCGTGAAGTGGTTTTAAAGCTACCATCACGTAGGTTGAGGCCGTCTCGCGATTAAAAGCGCTAGCCCATTGAAATTCCGGTGCCGGAAGCTTGAAATTAAGCTAGTGTGATAATTTCATAGTTTTTTAAAAAGTATAAAGGATATAATTCAAAGATATATGATCCTATTCATAATTAATTATGATATTTATTAATTAGCTTAGATTTTTTACCTAATCAAAGCTATCTAATCCAATTACACTTTACGTATACATATTCTAACTAATTGAATGTAATCGAATTCATTTAATTTGGATTAATTCATATCAGTTGCATGATAATTAAAAAAAAGTCAAATACCTAAATTGATTTAGGTATTACGTACTTACGTAATACTTAATATTCTAATATATAAAATGTGAAATTATTACACTAATAGTCTAGACAGTGCTAAGAGATATTTGCTAAGCTAATTGTCACAGATGGGTACTTGTGTGATTGTGTCATCAAAACCATCTCGAATATATGATCCAACAATATAATTGTGAACCCTTAGGTAGTTGCAATTAAATTTCTTGGTGGATTTTGGTATTTTAAAGAACCACTGCAAAATTTGAAATGGATCCTTAGAAATCAATTAAACAAAGTTTCAATATTCAACTATATAAGTATAATATGTGTTTTAAATAATTATCAAAATTCTTATACACGATTAAGTGTTGAATAGATAATGATTCAATTAGTGAATGGCTTAGGTCTTGTTATTTTATTCTTCTGAATAGTATAGAAATTTGAGTTGTATTAAATGCATTTCTCTGATTTCTTTTGAAGGCCGATTATTTCTATGAAGTACTATTTGGTATAGTCTAGGTTAGTCTATACTTCTGAGAGCATAGTTTACTCATCGAGAACTAAAGTAAGCTTCAGTCACATGTCTAATTCTCCGTTATAGTGAAATTTGATACGTGAAATTTTGAGCATTAGATTAGATCCCTAACATATTATTAGGATACCACGTTAAAATATTTGTCTCTTTATTTTTGATTGCTATAATTCCTTGTCTTAGAATTACTTAATTATGCATTTATAGCCAATTGTCGCATGGACACAACAGAATTGTCACATGGATTACGCCTCCCATGGTAGGAAATTGCCTATAGTTTTAGTTCGAGGCGTTCACTTGATGCAGCTAGTTGCTATAATCGAGTTCGTGATACATGGGAGAAAATTTTCGACATGCCGATGGGTCGAGGTATTGACATCACTAGTATTGTGGAGTTAGTGCAGTATGTCCCAAGAGGAGGCAGTGCAGAAAAATGTCTCCCAGTGGTATTATCGGTATTGCGGCGGTGGTATGCATCTCGAAGGGGACGTGGCCTTAGTTAGCGTGTTCGTACATTTTACAACGATATTATTGGGTTACGGATTCCGGAGTGTTCAATCATATGTGTCTTAGAAGGGAGTGATTCTCAATTCATAAGCAGTTGGATGGTGACATCGTTTCGATTGTAAATAGATTACATCTGCCGAGGGTGGATTTGGGTTTTGGCGCAATTTAGTTAGGACAAGGATGGTAAGATTACGCATTGAACAAGTTTAGACATGTGCCTCACATGACTATAATTTGTTATCTACGATGCAATTAGATAAGAAGAGGTTGATTTCTTAGGGAGAATGTGGAGGGGTTGATTGTCTGAGGGTTCGAGATGATGTGATTAAAGGTGGAAAGCGTGGAACTTTGTATGTTTAAGGTAGGAAACGTTTTATGCAGATTCAGTTGTTGTGGTGTTAGAAGCAGTGGAAGCAGTCAAATTGTGGAGTCGTCAAATTTTGGAGTCGGTGGTAGTCGGGAGGGGCAGCTTCTCGATCACTAGGTGACAAATACTTTAATAGCTTAAGGGGTTTCGGTTGAACATCACGGGGTGGCTCGAGATGTCTGAGATAAGCGCAGATACAGGTACCTTACGAGGTACGACAATGAGAATGGGCACTTCTCGATCACTTTCGGGTTGGCAAATACTCAGACAACTAGGGGTTTTAGTTGAACATCACGGGGGTGGCTCGAGGATGTCTGAGAAGAACTACCGTCTGGGTACCTTCGAGGAAGTGCAGCTTGATGGGAAGAGGTTAGCTCGTGCTCACGGTTGTAGAGGAACTCGGTTCTCACGTGTCATCTATTGCTGGTATTGAGACTATTTAATGAAAGACAATCATTGGAGAAGAGATTTCATCACTTCAGGGGCCTATAGATCATAGGAAGGGACTACTCAGTACAATGTTGGGAAAGAGAGATGCATGACTTACATTTCTCATGTTAGTGGAATAGAAAGTAGGCATACGTTGGTAGACACTAGTTCTGTTTCTGGTTCTTCACACATGGTTAATGTTGTTAGCAGTGGAATATCAACAGTTAGTGGAGAGTTTGGACTTGCCAGCCGATGCAGTACGGTAATTTGCTTTCGTGGCAGGGGCAATATATGAGGTGGAGAGTGCGGTGAGGCATTGTCATCTCTTACGGATGTTCATGGGACACATCTAAGTACTTCGAGGTACATACAGTTCCCTTATCTGGTCACGTGCATTATTTTTGGATACATACGGGTACGCACTTTTAGGAGGTTTGATTTTACGATATGTGGAGGATTCAAGTCAAGGTGGAGATTTGTTGGATTTGGTGACTTGAATCAAATCGGCAACGATTCGGGGAGAAGATCGGGACGAGGTGGTGACATACTTCCCGACTCAAGTCAGATCTTTGTGATTTGGAGTCAGGAGGATTGCAGGACCAAGGCAGGGCTTGATCGGTCCTAAAGGATTTTACGAGGCGGTTTTAAGGAGGTTTTTGGCCTATAAATCATACCAGAGAAACTTGGTTTGAGTCGCCGACCTAAAATGTCGATTGTGTAAGGAGGCTATTGAATAGATAGTTAGGGTTCGTGAATAGCTTGGGTCTTGTTATTCTATTCTTCTGAATAATGTTGGGTGAGTTGTATTCGTCTGTTTTTTAAACATTCTGCAGGAAGGAAGCGGGTTATCTGAGTTTGTTGGTATAGTCTAGGTTATTCTATACTTTTGAGAGCATAGTTTGCTAAATAAAACTAAGTTAAATTTCAATGCATGTCTAATTTCCTCGTTATAGTGAAATTTATTATGTAGCTTTGCCATTAGATTAGTCTAATACATTATTAGGGATACCATTAAACTCATCTGTCTATTTTGTCTTTACATAATTCATTGTCTTAGAATTCATAATTGTCTGTTATAACAAATTCGTTTCCACTGTTATAACAAAAACATTTATTACATCATTTTGTACTCATCTTTTTTATTTTCTTCCTAATCATAGTAAATGTATATTCGTTATAGAAATGCATTCAATATGAAATACGGAGTAAGTTAGTTTCAAAATATAAAACAATATTGACTTTCAAATAAGATATAGGATTTAATTTTTAACTTAATAAACAAAATATAATTAAAATGGAGGTATCTTTGAAACTTGAACTTATCCTATTTTTTAAATGCTTCAACAAATAACCATTAATTACAAAATCCACCAAACATCTATTTACATTGTTTGTTTACATGATTTTAGTGACTGGGTTACACATGTATGAATTAAAGCTATTCAATTGGTACCCACCTTTCTATTTAAGTATTGGCTATTCCTATATATTGACTCTCTAATTTCAGTTGTTTGCATTACTTATGCATCTCGTTTGAAGAGTCTTTGTTTTCGATACTTAAATTGCCATAAATCATCTGCTTCGTTCAAGTAATTCTTTCGTTCATATTGAGGATAGGCAATATTTTATTTTATTTAGTTTTCAAACTAAGTTAGATGAATAGAAAGAAAACTCAATCATCATCACCTCATTGGTCTAAAACATCAACACAACCGGTCTTTATTATGTCTATTGACTCAACCAATGACGATACGAGATTCTTGACATGTTGCATGTCATGTAACAAGTCTCTAAAAGGAAAAGACATTTACATATACAAGTAAGTATTACAATATCTTTATTTTTTTTGGCAAAACAAACTTTATTTTTCATCAACCATTCAACCAAGAATTACAATATTTATGGAATATCGATATATAGCAATGTTAAAATACTCTTAAGTTTTAGCGTGTAATTTGAGTTTCGAATTCGTAATTTTGTAGAGGAGAAGCCTCATTCTGCAGTGAAGAATGTCGAGGAATTCCAATGAAAATTGATGAGACAAAAGAAACAATTACAAAGACTAAAGGAAAAGGAAAAGATTTGTCAAAGGAAATGAAGAATGACAAACACAATCAAAAAGTAGTTTGGCACATGTAGGAACTATCCTACAATGCTTTGAGGTGTTGTTAGTTTATCTAGTGAATGTATCATGTCAATTGTTTCAATCTAAAGGTTGAAATTCATTTGACTTTGTCGAGCCATCTATAGTAAACTCATGTTTTAAATTCATGCTCCAAAAGCATGATTTATAGGATGTAATTATGTAAAGCTTTAATGTACTGTATGAAGATGGCTAATAAGTATATGATGATCATTAATTTATTTCTGTATTTCTTTGGTTAAACATGAATGTGTTTATTATTTTCTTCGGACCAACCAGATATAATATAAATTTTTTATTTCAATATTTGGTTCTTTAAAAAAAGTTATAGGAGGTGTGGAACTAATTAATAGAGAGAGCTTGTTAATTGTTAATCCCTCCATTCTTAAAATTGTTAATAATATTTTGTTAAGGGTGTATGCAAATTTTATCTTCTGTCATTTATTAATTAGATGTAATCATTACACTTTAGGATAAGAATTGAATTGATTCCAAATAATAATTAAAAGTATAACTATAATTAAGAGTATCACTTTTATTCAAAATAATAATTAAATATTTTGAGACAAGAAGCTTAGTGTAATCAATAATCAATTATATTGGTGTGTTATAAATTGAAATATCATTATGAAACAAATGATCTACTCTGGATCTGAAAATAAAACAATTCATTTGTTATAAACTTACAATTAATGCGTTTGATTTAAGGCCCGTATATATACCTCGGGCAAGGTCTACACATTTAACGTACAAGACTAGCTTGGAATTCCAATTACTGTTGTCTGTGGTTGGGTTTAGACTTGTTTAACAAGTCGGGCCAGGGTCCGATCCAGAAAGAAGTTGGCTCGAGGGGTTTCCAATTTTGAATCCAAGTTTAATGTATCAATTTTCAAGTTTGTATTAGACATTCACCTTATTATCTTTTATTTTCGAGTATGCTAGAATAGTCGATCGCTCTATTCTAGATCAACACTTGACGCTTGTATCCCTAAATTATAAAAAAAATTCATTAATACTAACTAGTTTTATAAAAGAGTTGTTAAACATTGATTTCAAAATATAACTGAATAAAAAACTTAATTAAATTATTATCCCTAATATTTAGTGAGATGAGCTATCAATTGATCTAACATAGTTTCTCTTTCTTAATCCAATGGTTTCAATTATTACGTGTTGATAATTTCAAAGCCTTCATAAGTAAGCAACTACCAATCATTCCTCAAAGTGACATATCTCTTGTCCCCCTTCTCTTGCCAACAAAACTTCCAAACTACCAAAAATCCCCTTCCTCCCAATGGAATCTGTAAATTTCATCAGAGGCTATGGCAAAGTCAACCCTTCAGAAGATCAAACATTCCAATTCCAAACCCCTCAAAAACCCATCCCAAAAAACAAGTCCAATATCACCACCATAATATCCATCACAATATTCTTGCTTGTCATCATAGGAGCAATAATTGGAGTAATAATTCACTCATCAAATCCATCAAAAAATCAAGAAACAGGTCAAACCCAAAATCCATCTGCATCATTAGTCACCAAAAAATCATGTGAAATGCTCAAAATTGTATGCAATGTAACACAACATCAAGATCTTTGCTTCAACTCGATTTATCCCATTTATGAACTCCTAAATAATCCCGAACCAACCCCAATATTATTCTACAACATTTCATTACAAGTAGCTATAACCCAAATCAAGAATCTCTCATCTTTACCAGAAAGTTTGATGAAGCAAACAAATGATCCTGGAACAAAGTCTGCTTTAACAGATTGCATATCTTTGTTTGATGATTCTTTAACTCAATTCAACAACTCTTTTACTCAAATGAATTTGAGTCCTGGAGAGAGTAAAACGTTGACTGAGATGAAGATAAGCAACATGCAAACATGGATGAGTGCTGCGTTGACTGATCAAGAAACATGTCTTGATGGACTCAGAGAAATGAGTTCAAGAATTGTTGAAGATGTTGAACTGAGGGTGCATGATACTGAGATGTACATGGGGATTAGCTTAGCAATTCTCAATAATTTGAGCTGGCTTGTTGAGAAACTTGGCTTTGTGATGAATTGAATTGGTCAAAATGGAGAATGTGGTTGGGTGAAAGTTGACTTTTTACATACACTTTGATTTGGATTTTTGTTTTTGTTTGATTTATTTTGGTTGTAAAGTAAAAAGTATAAAAGGTTAACTATAAATAAATAAAAAAGTTTGATTGTTTGCAATATAATATTATGTTTAAGTGATTGTTTAGATTAAATGTCTTGTATCAAAATATTTAATTATTATGAATTGGAGTGATAATTTTTCATTATACTTTTTCTTTTGTCAAATTACTTCTAACTAATGAAGGGTAAAAGAGAAAATTTATATATAAACCTCTTTAATAAAATAATTTGAATCTAAATAATATATATATATATATTGTCCAACACTCAAATGGATGGATTCTCAATAAAGGAGAAATTTGGAAAAATAGCATAAATCAATAATTTTTATTAAGATTTAACCAAAAGATTTGTTTTTGCCAAAACAACACTTTTTTCAAAAAGAGAAAATACATCTCCTTTATTTCTTCTTCATTTTTATTTCTTCCTTTCCAAACCCACCACAGAAAATGGAGAAAAAAAAGAGGGGAAAAGAGAAGAAAAATGAAGGAATATTTTTTTTTATCTTTTTTTAAAAAGGGTGTTATTTAAACCAAGAAACAAAATTGCTAAAAGTTAATAAATTTGATCAAAATATACTACTTTTTCAATTTTCTCTACAAAGTCCAAAGCTACCTATTGTGACAAGCATAAACAATTAATTAATCATTCAACCAATGGAGATTATATTTTTTAAATACAGACCTTTCTTATATTAAAAGGTTATAAAAATCTACTAGATTAGTTACAAGGACTTCAAAAATTTCTATTCGTTCAATAAAAAAGTACATATTTTGAACTATCGCTTCGAACAAATTAGATCATTCGTATCTTGAACCCCTATTTATGAAGTGTTCAAGATCAAAAACTTTTAAAACTTGTTCAACTCATGTATATAAATAGCCCCTTAATAGGTGTGGGGAAATGGGAAAAATTGTTTAACTTATTAATGATTATTAGCCTTTGTTAGGCTAAATTTCACTCTGGTGATTGAACTACGAAAAGAAAATATTTTAAATAGAAGCTAACACAAAAATTTTAGCCTTTTTAAATAAGCTGACTTCATTTTAAAATAATAAACACTTAATTAGAATAATTTTTAATAATCAATTTAATTCATTCAATTAAAAAAATATCATCTGCAACCTTACTCGCACCCCATCGTTATGCAAAAAAGAATTCAGTAAGACTCGATTATGGTTTCGATTCATTAACTATTTCACCAAATACATGACCCAAGGGTGCCAACAGAAAAAGGTCTACGATGGCGGGATTAAATTAGCTAACGATCAAACTAATCGCCATATTTTTTCATCAAAGGTTATTTTGGGCCTGTTGTTGTGTCAAAGAGGCGAATTAAATCGGCCTTGATATCACTGCTTGTCTGGCAGTGGAAATCATGCTTAGTGGTATGACTCGGCTGGGTCTTGGAATGCAGGAATTTCGAATCAGTAATAGTTTCTCTCTAGCGGCGATTGAACCCCACTTGAATTGACGTTAGACTTGAAAGTGAGGTAAGGGACCGACCGCTGAACGCTCCAGGCGATCAAGTTAGTAGCGATTCAAATAATGTGAAAAGTATTAGAGATTGAATTTTGTGATTCTGCTCAAATGAGCAGGAATATCTGGGTATTTATAGAAATAGTCTGAATGTCTTTGGGTTATTAATATCGTCCAGAGTATACTTGAGCAGTTGGATAGTAAAAATTAGATTCACAGTATCTGGAGTCAAATCATATTTTTTGGTGGACGGCCAAGTCAGTGCGCTCATAGCTAAGTTTATATATATTATACCCAAGTTAGGATTTTTAGCTCCATATCACAAACATTAGACAAACTCAGGAAGTACATCCCCTTTGAGCTGCTCAAGGAACTTGCTAGGAATGATGGAGAAAACCTTCTCAAATTTTTTTTTTATAAAAAAAATAGGCTTAACCTTCCAAAACAACTTCCAACAATGAGTAAATTTGACTAGTACAGAACTCCGTTTAATTGCTGCAACTTAAGCGGAAACAATACAGTATCAAGGTGGTGCCCAATAACATAATTATTCTGGAATATATATGGAACCCGATGCTTCATGAACTTCGAGTCCTATAGAAGGACAAGACCGAGTTCTACAGGTTTAATTGCTTGTTGTACCCGATGCTTCATGAACTTCGATAGTGGGATTAACGATGGGGAGTGGGGGTGGGGTGATGGTAAGGTTCAAGATGATATTTTTTTAATTGAATGAATTAAAATTGATTATTAAAAATTGATCCAATTAAGTGTTTATTACTTTAAAATAGGCCATAAGAGTGTAATATATACTTTCATTCGGATTTTTCTTATCGTCTGATGCTTTTCTTGCTTATTAAGAAGAAATAAGCTGATTAAAATATGCATTGAAAATATAAAATATGATTAATTGAAGCCCATATCATTGGTTGGTTATTGAAGTTCAATACAAAAAATGTCAAAATTGCATTGAAAATGTAAAAGTATAATTTATTATCTTTAGAATATGATTATTTTGAAGCAAAAAAATTATGCTAAAATAACCTTCATCGGAGGAGTATAATTTTCCTGTTTGTCCTTAGGTTTACCTATTAAAGTAGAGTTCAGGTCCCAAACCTTTTTTTTTACAAAATTCCGATTCTTATACCCTCGAATGCTCTATTTCAATGATTCAAATATTGGATATCTGACTGAAATATTTTAAGTAATTACAATTGCTATATAAATTTATCCTATTTGTTACCAAGATGTAGATATAACATTTTTAAAATAATAAACAAAAATCAAATATGGTTGTATAAATCTCTTTAAAAATTTACTTTATTCTATTTTTAAATGCTCACCAAATATCATTTATCTATTTACCATATTTTAGTGCATGAGTGTCACGTGTATGCTTTTTATTGAGCTACTTGGATTCTTATTTAATACAGAGTATATAACTATAAATTTGTTATCCACCTTTTTGAATATATATATTTTTTTCTATTACTGTTCATTATTCTCTTCTTAGTACTATTATATATGTTCTCAAGAATTTTGTTTACAGTATTTACATGTTCATGTATCACCTAGCTACTTCCTTCAAATAATTCACTCAAATCATATTTTTCATTTCTTTTGAGTATAGAAAATCTATCAAGTTTTTCGATTTCAAATTCAATCAAATGAAAAGAAAGAAAACTCATTCAACTTTTTCTCATTTCTCTACAACATTAACAATGATGAGCTCCATTATGTCTATGGAAGATGCGAGATTCTTGGCATATTGCATGTCATGTAACAAGTCTTTAGAAGGAAAAGACATTTATATTTACAAGTTAGTGTTACATCTCTATGCAAATCCAAATATAGATTTAATAATATGATTATTATTCATTTTCTATTGTGTACTTTTTGTCTTGAATACTATATAATTTTGTAGAGGAGAAGCTTCATTTTGCAGTGAAGAATGTCGAGGAATCCCAATGAAGACTGATGAGAAGGAAGAATTAAATAGTAAAATTCTAGAAAAAGTCATGTCCAAGGAAATGAAGAATGACAAACAAAATCAAAATGAAGAATGACACTTTGAAGTATATATTATTATATCTAGTGAATATCATGACGATTGGTTCTATCAAATTTGAATTTCGGTATTCTAGTGAATATCACCTAGCTTATTATTATGTGAACTGTTGCTTGTAATTATTTCAAAATAATGTTCATGTGAAGTAAATCATTAATGTTTTATATGAAGCTCATTAATGATTATAAGATGATCATTGATTTATTTCCTGCTTGTTCCAACTTGAAGCATAAATTAGCATTTTTAATCAATGAGATATGTTTCTTTTTTAAACATTTTTCTACTTTTATATATTTGTTTTTTTTTTGGTAACTTTGAGAAAATAGAGTATCATATTCTCTTTTATTTGGAGATAATTGGCGTTTTGATGTGTGTCAAATTACAAATTACTTTTTATTCAATAATCGAAAATATAAATTAATATTATTGAATTTGTTTTTTAATAATATTTTATAATATTATTTTTTTATATTTTTATAATATACATAAAAAATAATTGATAATTAAAGTTGTATATTGAAAATTGAGAAATTTAATTCATTTGAAATAGAGGTAATAGAATATAATAAACGATCCAAATTACAAGTTTGGTGATTATGAGTGAAGTAGGGATTTATTATTGAATCAATTGAAAAGGGAGCTTAAGTATATAGGCGATTATAGGGGAATAACATGCGGATCAATCATCATGGTTGAGGCCTTCCTTGTGAGCAAACCAACTACAGATCGTTCCATTTTATTTTCCACTACGATTCATGGATGAGATTTTGGAAGTTATGATTAATCTCATTTAATCAGGGCTAAACATTGATTAAAACTCCAATTATTTTCTTAACCGGTGTTTAATAGGAGTTGGGACAAACTGAATAAACTCGTCTTTTTCTAGTTTCTTTTTAATTTATTTTTTTATAAAGAAATTGAACAAATTTCACATGCCCGGAAATTGTGACACAATTATTCTTTCCATTTTCATTTTACTTCTATCATTAGATCTAGAAAAAGCACATATGTTACATTTTTGTGTGATCGATACGCCGTGAAGATCATGACACAAGTCTTATTTTTTTTAAAAGATAATTTAATAATACAAAATAAATGCATATTATGATATTAACAAAGGGACACAAAAAATGTCTTTTCACTTGTCAATTTTAATTGAGCTTTTACCGGCATGCTCGAGACAAATATTTAATCTTCAATATCTTTAATTATATTATTAAAAAAATTAAAAAAATAATATTTTGAAAGTATTTTAAAGAATGAGCCCAATTATATAGAATTTTATATTTTTTAGAATAATGAATAATTAATAATTGATGATCCCAGTTTAAATTTAAAAATCAGCTTGAGAATTAAATGAATTGGAGGAAGTAATAGATAATCCACAAAAATTTGTGAATAGTAGTGTCAATTCAATGAAATGAACATGCAACTTTGAGTACATTTACTTATCTTAAATATAAAGAAATAAAACATAGTCTGAATATTTATCTACTCTCAAGTCAAGTCGATAGTGGAGCCTCGACTATACTCTGAATTGTAACATTTATTTTATTTGCTTTGTTTGTTGAATATACATACATTATTTTTTATTTAATATTCTTTTTGATTATTCATTTACTTAATTTAATTAAATACATTAAAAATATAAATATAATTAAATAAAAAATTATTTTAAAGAATCCGTTACTGCTTTCGAACAACCCAGGCTCGAGTACTTTCATTTCGATAATTTGTTCGATGTTAATGTTATTTAATAGAAGTACTGATAATAAATGTTATTAACAATATTGACAATAATATTTAATATTAAAGCAAAAAATATAATTATAAAATTAATTAAATAAAAGTATTTTTAAACAATATAATTATTACATTATTAATAAATAATGTATATTAAAAAATATGGAATATAATATTTATAATGTGATATATATGTTATTGAGTTGGAATATAAGAGTAGATTATGGTGTTCAAATAAGATATTAATAAGACTCTATTGGAAAATGTTTATGTTTGTAATTGTTATTTAATTATGTGAAATAAAGAATATGTGATGTAAAAGTGAGAAAATGTGACTGCACATAACCAAAAGTATGGTACGTGTCCAAATATTGTTTTTTACTATCAAAACAAGCTTGTAGATTTTGTGACAAACAGAACCAAATCTTGTCTGAACATTGTCCAATTTTTCATAGATCTGAGACACCAATTATTGCCATTTGGCTTACATTCTTCAATCCATTTTTGGGTTTTTTTTATTTATACAAAAATTCTTGTTTTTTGGGTTTTTTTATTTATTAAAAAAAATCTTGTTTTTTGATCTATTGAAGAATTCTTATTTTTTTTTGTATTTTTGTTGATGTAGTTTGGATTGGAATTTGATTTGAGTTAAGAAAATGTTGACAAAGTTTGAGACAAAGAGTAATAGAGTGAAAGGTTTGAGTTTCCATAGCAAGAGGCCATGGATCTTAGCTTCACTTCACAGTGGTGTGATCCAGCTCTGGGATTATCGTATGGGCACTCTCATTGATCGTTTTGAGGAGCATGATGGTCCTGTTCGTGGCGTCCATTTCCATAAATCTCAGCCTCTTTTTGTCTCAGGAGGTTTGATTTTTACCTGCATTGCATGATATTATAGTTGAATGGAGACGTTGTATTCATATAGACGATCTCATTTATTGGTTTGGAGGTTTGATTTTTATCTGCATTATCCCGATACTATAGCTGAATGGAGATGTTGTATTCATAATCTCGTTTATTGGTTTTGTTTGGTGCTTTTTATATGCATTACTTCAATATTATAGTTGAATGTAGACGTTAGTATTCAGATAAACAACCCCATTTGCTGGTTTTTTTGTGATTTTTACATGCATCACCTCATATTATAGTATTATAGTTGAATGGAGACATTGTATTCATATAGATGGCCCCAGTTTTGGTTTTGTTTGGTGATTTTTATATGCATTACCTCGATATTGTAGTTGAATGGAGACGTTGTATCCTTATAGACGACCCCATTTATTTGTTTGGTTTGGTTTATTCCATTGATATTAATCATGGGACATCCAGTGTACATGCTTAGATGATTGTAATTGTCCATTTCGAAAACTGGATTATGGTTATGTCTTATTTGAAGTAGTGATCAGTGAGGCCTGTGTTTTTGGATTATTCGAGTGGCGTGGATTGATATGTTGAATTTGATTTAAAACATCGAATCACCTACATTTCTTGATGTTAAGTGTAACAATGTATTGATGTTCAGTCAAAGAAGCTGAATCTAGCTTTGCCTGGTGAAAAAAAAAATCCGAAAGAAAAATGAATCAATATAAAGCCTGAGTTTGTATTTTTTTTTTTTTTAATTCGTTACTGCAATGTAATATGTGAACACAGTTGTAAAATTGTTTGTCATTGTTTGGATGTTTGTTTCTTGTGTATCTTTGTTAATGTAGTCAAGGGGGCTTTTTCGTTTCTGTAATTTATCAAATGAATAGGTACTATAGTTGTCCTAAAATGGATGGAATTGTTACAGGATTTAGAGGCTTTATTTATTCTTCTTATTTTGGAAATACAAAATGCTTTGAATACTTATCATTAGTTTGTTTCTTGAAGTAGTTTATAAGATCAAAGATCCAAACGTTTGCAGGTGATGATTACAAAATCAAGGTTTGGAATTACAAGTTGCATAGGTGCTTGTTTACCCTTCTTGGGCATTTGGATTACATTAGGACAGTTCAATTTCATCACGAGAACCCCTGGATTGTTAGTGCAAGCGATGATCAGACAATTCGAATCTGGAACTGGCAATCTAGGACCTGCGTATCTGTCTTGACTGGGCATAATCACTATGTAATGTGTGCTACTTTCCATCCCAAGGAGGATCTTGTTGTATCAGCCTCTTTGGATCAGACTATTCGAGTTTGGGATGTAGGTTCGCTCAAGAAAAAACCAATTTCCCCTGCTGATGACATCCTAGGATTGAGTCAGATGAACACTGATTTCTTTGGCGGAATTGATGCTGTTGTAAAGTATGTCTTGGAGGGCCATGACAGAGGAGTGAATTGGGCTTCATTTCACCCAACCCTTCCTTTGATTGTCTCTGGTGCAGATGATCGCCAGGTGAAAATTTGGAGAATGAATGGTATGCCCAAAAACATCTAAGTTCGGTTTTGTGCCTCTTCTTGTTTAAAGTAGTGTAGCTTACTTTTTTATCGTTTTGCTTATATGACATTTTTTTTCTAGTATACTCCCTCCCTATTTGAATAACTTGGTTAAATTTGCATGCACATTAAGTAATAATGGTGAATTGGTTGTTACTTACTGTATTGCATTTCCGTCATCTTTATTGTATAATGATGTTTTACATTTAAAAATTGCAAACAGAAACGACAGAATGCATTTAAAGTAGGTAACATGTCTCTGAACGTGAGGAACATGACAATAATAGTGCAGAACAAAAAAATACCAGTATAATGATGCAAAAAATTTGTTAAGTTAAAGGCTAACATTTGAAAAGAGGCACATAATAAGGGAAGGAACTCATCATGTTTGGACAGATCTAAATAGGAAGAAAGTCATTCAAATAAATTTTTGGGGAGTATATGAGATTTATATTACTAGTAACTGTTTATCTAGTTTTATTTCTGTTTCCATTTCCTTCTGTTATAGGTGGAATAAGATTATGCATTTCCTTGTTCTGCTGCTTGTATCTGAATTGGCCTCTCATACCCATAATCTGTTTCATAGATCATTCTGTTACCCATCAGCTTAGTTAAACCTGGAACCTTTTCAATTTCGTAGTTTCTCTATTCAAATCGTATGTCAGATTTCCTTAATCCGTTGTACCTTACTTTAAATTCAGTCTTTGAAAAGATTAGTGATATTAGCTTTTTCCTATGTAGATACCAAGGCTTGGGAGGTGGATACCTTAAGAGGGCACATGAATAATGTATCATGTGTTTTATTCCATTCAAGGCAAGACATAATTGTGTCGAATTCAGAAGATAAGAGTATCCGGGTATGGGATGCTTCAAAAAGGACTGGTCTTCAGACTTTCAGAAGGGAGCATGACAGGTTTTGGATACTTACTGCTCATCCTGAAATGAATCTGCTTGCAGCTGGTCATGACACTGGCATGATAGTGTTCAAACTGGAGAGAGAACGTCCTGCCTTTTCTGCTAGTGGTGATTCCTTGTTATATGTTAAAGATCGATTTTTACGCATCTTTGAGTATTCTACGCAGAGAGACACTCAATTAATACCACTTCGTAGGCCTGGTTCAAACATTCTGAATCAGGGACCCAAAACTCTATATTATAGTCCGACTGAGAATGCTGTTCTGATCTGCTCTGACATGGATGGTGGATCTTATGAAATGTATACCATACCTAAAGACAGCGTTGGTAGAGGCGATACCTTTCAAGAAGCAAGAAGAGGTATTGGAGGCTCAGCTATTTTTATTGCTAGAAATAGATTTGCTGTGCTAGAGAAGAGTAGTAACCATTTGTTGGTTAAGAATCTGAAAAATGAGATTGTCAAGAAGAGTCCTTTACCTATGGCTACTGATGCCATTTTTTATGCTGGCACTGGTAACGTGTTATGCAGGGCGGAGGATAGAATAGTTATCTTTGACCTCCAGCAGAGGATTATTCTTGGTGACCTTCAGACGTCATTTATTAGGTATGTTGTCTGGTCACAGGACATGGAGAGTGTTGCTTTGCTCAGCAAACATTCAATTGTTATAGCTGATAAGAAACTTGTGCCTCGATGCACCCTTCATGAGACTATCCGTGTAAAGAGTGGATCCTGGGATGACAATGGTGTGTTTATATTCACAACATTAACCCACATTAAGTACTGCTTACCCAATGGTGATAGCGGAATCATCAAAACTGTGGATGTCCCGGTCTACATTACAAAGGTTTATGGAAATACTATTTTTTGCTTGGACCGAGATGGGAAAAACCGTGCCATCGTTATTGATTCCACTGAGTACATTTTCAAACTGTCTTTATTCCGGAAAAGGTATGACCAGGTTATGAGCATGATTAGGAACTCTGAGCTCTGTGGGCAAGCCATGATTGCATACCTGCAGCAGAAGGGCTTCCCAGAAGTTGCACTTCATTTTGTGAAGGACGAGCGAACACGTTTCAACTTGGCCTTGGAGAGTGGCAACATTGATATAGCTCTTGCGTCTGCTAAAGTGATTGATGAGAAAGATCAGTGGTACAGACTTGGGGTGGAAGCCCTTCGCCAGGGAAATGCTGGAATTGTTGAATATGCATATCAAAGAACAAAGAACTTTGAGAGGCTTTCCTTCCTTTACCTCGTGACAGGTAATTTGGATAAATTGTCTAAAATGATGAAAATTGCTGAGGTCAAGAATGATGTTATGGGTCAGTTTCATGATGCTTTGTACCTTGGCGATGTTCAAGAGCGACTTACAACCTTGGAAAATGCTGGCCATTTGCCTCTTGCATATCTTACAGCGTCTGTTCATGGGCTCCATGAAGCAGCAGAGCGTCTTGCTGCACAGTTGGGTGATAATGTGCCTTCTATTCCACAAGGGAATAATGCTTCTCTTTTGATGCCACCTAAGCCTGTTATATGCAGTGGCGATTGGCCATTATTGATGGTCTCTAAAGGCATCTTCCAGGGTGTTCTTGATAATGCTCGTGGGGATGCACAGGAGGACTATGAAGATGCTGCAGATGCTGACTGGGGTGAAGCTCTTGATATTGGTGAAACGGATAGCTTGCAGAATGGTGACATCAGTTTGGCCTTGGAGGATGAAGTTAATGAAGAAGAAAATGAAGAGGGAGGATGGGATCTTGAAGATCTGGATCTTCCCCCAGAGACTGATACTCCCAAGACTGCACACTCCTCAGTGTTTGTTGTGCCTACCTCAGGCACGCCAGTGAGCCAGGTATGGGTTCAAAAATCTTCGCTGGCAGCTGAGCATGCTGCTGCTGGAAATTTTGACACTGCAATCCGTTTGTTGAGCAGACAGTTGGGAATAAAGAATTTTTCTCCTTTGAAGTCCTTGTTCATTGACCTTCACATGGGCAGCCACTCTTATTTGTGTGCCTTCCCTTCAACCCCTGTGATCTCAGTGGCGATTGAGAGGAGTTGGACAGAGTCTACGAGTGCTAATGTGCGAGGACCACCTTCTCTGGTGTTCGACTTGTTTCAACTTGAAGAGAAGGTCAAGGCAGGTTACAAGGCCACAACACAAGGGAAATTTTCAGAAGCACTCCGACTCTTCCTCAGCATCCTTCATACAATCCCCCTTATTGTAGTTGAATCACGGAGAGAAGTGGATGAGGTTAAGGAGTTGATCATGATTGCGAAGGAGTATGCCTTAGCTATGCAGATGGAACTCAAGAGGAGGGAAATGAAAGATAATCCTGTGCGTCAACAAGAGTTAGCAGCCTACTTCACTCATTGCAACCTCCAGACTGCCCATCTCAGACTTGCATTACTGAATGCTATGACCGTTTGCTACAAATCAGGAAATCTTGCGACAGCAGGTAACTTTGCCAGGAGACTTTTGGAGACGAATCCAACTGTTGAGAATCACAACAAAACAGCTCGTTCAATCTTGCAAGCTGCGGAAAAGAACATGACGGATGCTACACAGCTGAACTATGATTTTAGAAATCCTTTTGTAACCTGTGCCGCTACTTATGTCCCAATATATAGGGGTCAGAAGGATGTGACCTGTCCATACTGTTGCTCGCACTTTGTTCCGTCTCAACAAGGGCAGCTTTGTTCTGTTTGTGGTATTGCGGAGATAGGCGCTGATGCATCTGGCTTACTCTGCTCTCCAACTCAGATAAGATAATGGCGAAATGAGGAAAACATAGGGATATCGAGTGACTTGAATGATTATTTGAGGATTGTAGTGTAGTTTATTTTTGTGTTGATTCTTGCTTCGTTTGTTATAATTGATTCTCCAAGATTATTGTAATAATGTGTTAGATTTTGACTACATTTCTTTAGAATTTGGAGACCTTGGCAGATTGTTAGCAGGTTAAGGTGGTAATCATCAACTTGTTTCCTCTTTTGCTAAAATCATTGAAATTAAAATATGCAATTATTTATTGTTTTGGTTTGTATGAGAAATACTTTGTGGGTTTGCTTCTGTAGGGTGAGCTCTTATTAGTAATCAATAATGCATGAGAAAATAATTTGGGTACTTGAAGCTTGCAGATGTTCATTAATGATGATATTTGGCTGATTATCACATTAATCATATAATCCGACCCTTCCCATGTTATTATTGTAGGTACCTCGATATTTTTTTCAATATGTAATGTACAACTTTATAAAGTAAGAAGTAAAGACACACCAAATGAGGTAGGTAATACTTTCCGTAAAACTACAAATTAATTAAACAAAGAGCAAAAAATGATCAATTACACTAGACTTGGCATAGGTAAAACTGCGATTCGGCGAAAACGATTGATGCGGTTTGAACTAATTGATTCGGTACCGTTCACGTCCTAATTAGCACCGATTGACATTCTAATTCCAACGTTTCAGCATACAAAAACGGTTGAATATTTCGAATTTCGAAATTTCAAAACTAGGAGCGTCCTAAATTGGGCCCTTATTATAAGGCCGAATTATCCGTTTTAAACTTTATTTGTTTCTTTATCTTTTTTTCTTATTTTATTTTATTTGTAGGCTCCCCCAATATTTCCCGCCCATATATTAATATTAAAAACGTTCCTTAATTAGTAAACTCCTCATTCTTCAAATACGCCTCAATCTGCATTCTCCACTTGCACATTCTGCTCAAATCATTGTACCTTCAAGTTATTCGCACATTAATTATTACATTTCAGTTTTTTTATTTTATCAAAACTCTGTTTTTATGGCGGAATGTGTCAAGGAACAATCTTCTGTCTCAGGTAACATATACTGAATTAATTATATACTCCTCCGTCCCAAAAAAATGTCGGGTTTTTAATTTTGGTAGTTGATTTTTTTAACAGGAAGTATTTTTATGTATGTTGTACCATCCCGTCCAAAAACGATTGTCAGATTTTGAATTTTGATAGTTGGTTTTTTTTTTAAACTCGAAGTACTTTTATATATATTGTACCACCTCCTCCAAAAATGATTGTCGGGTTTTGAATTTTGGTAGTTGGTTATTTTCAAACTCGAAGTATTTTTATATACTCCGTGTGTTGTAGGTTGTACTCACTTCGTTCATTTTGTAACTCTAAAGTATTTCTATATATGTTGTACTTTCTCCATCGATTAAAGATTGTCACTTTTTTTATTTTGACTGTTATCAAATATTTTTGAATATGTCGTATAATATTTTGTAAAGAATGTATCTTACTACAGTATTTTTCATCATAATTTATTATTCCGTAACACCATTAACATGCGAATTTTCTCTAAATAGTCTCCCGACTAAGCAGGCTATGATCGGAATGTATGCAGTCTTATCCCGTGTTTTCGAGATCCTAATTTATTATTAACATAACAATTGTGATTTAAATTAAAATTATATGCGGATTAATACTGTAATTTTGTTAATGTTGAGAATTAAAAACACATTGGACATTTTTTAGGGATGCATGCAGTATAGAATTTTGGTGAAAATGATGAAATGCTAGTATTTTTTAATGTTAGTTTACTATCAACATGATAATTTTTATTCAAATTAGATATACACAGAATCAATTAAAGCTACAAAGTTTATTAATTTTTACAATTGAAAATCAAATTGAACGATCTTTTTGGGGATGGAGGGTGTATGTACTTTAGTTGAATATATGTTGTTTCAGTTTGTGTTAGGGGATGGTTAGTTTATTTTTTTTGGATTTCATTTCACTTTTTATTGGTAATGAAATATGGTACAATGTGCTACTATACGATTTATTTGAGATCAGTTAATTAAAATAAGTTATAATTTTGACGATTGAAAATAAATTAGGTTATTTTGAGGATGAAGTATCCACTTTATTACATATACTGCTATATATATATATGTTGTTACTGTTTATGTAGGTGATCTTATTTTTTATTTATTGGGTTTTCATGTGTGTGGACTTGTATTTTGTGAATATGAACTCTATTTTTTATATGTAGACATAATATGTACCTTGATTTTGTTTCATTTGAAATTATAGGTTTTAAATTGGTTTAGCAGGTGATCTTCTAATAGTTAACAACATGACATGCGAATAAGATATTCTTAGAAGTGTTATTTTCATATATATATTCACAAAATAGATGTCCACCATAACACTAAAGAAAGATGACTCACATATATCCATAAGTAATGTCAAGTCAGTCTGGGTAGATCTAATCTGGATTTTGACAAAGTTTTATGTTTTGAGGAAGTTTGATTAATGAAATGTGATTCTTTTCTTTATTAATGTAATGATTTCCACTGAGGGAATTGAAAACAAGTGTAGCATCATGAACAATCTGGAAAAATGTATATTAGTTTTATGGAGGCAACATTGATGTTGATAATGATTGCTTAATTTCTCATTTATTATGTGGTTGGCTTGTGTGGTGACATAATATGTTCAGGGAAGATGCTCAAATGTGAGTAAGAGTGTTAGTGTGATTGACCTTTCAGTGAAGGGGAAATCAGCTAATAAGCCACCGAGGAGGCTCTCTAATCCCCCCAAGGCTTCTGCAAGCCCTGCTGCAAGGTCATCTGGCTTGCGATATGGGGCTGAGTCAAGGGTCATCTGGCATCCCGAGGAAAAGATGCCTTTTTGAAGTTTCTGATGTTTCGAAATCATCCAGCAAGAAGAAATTCAGTGTGTTGACCTCTTCATCGTATTGGTTGGCTCAAATTAAGCATTCTGAAACTGCTGCTAAGCACTCGTTGTCACTTGGTTTCTTCAAACTTGCATTGGAGGCTGGATGTGAGGTATGCGAATATCTCATAGTTTCTTCAACATTTATTTTTACTGAACTCTGTATAAAAGTTGTGCACCATGAATTTTTTTCCATTTTTTGGTTCTAAATGATATTGTTGGTTCTACATTTCATGTTCAGCCTCTCCAGCTCATTAGGGATGAGCTGAAATCCTATGCACGGAAGCACAACCTGGCTGAATTTGGAGAATCTGTGAAAGAATTATTTGAGAACTACAATATCACAGAGAACTTTGAGCAGTTGCAGGTCTCTGAGACTTGTTCGCATGTGCCCGAAGAAGGAACACGATCTGATGAAGATGTCCACAGCTCCCCTTCTGTAGGGGTCATGGAACAGGTTAAACGAAATTCGTTAGATGGTGATGCTGCTGAGACTATGCAAGTTAAGCAACTAAAGAAGGAGAAAGTTCAAAATGATGACTCTGTTTCAAACATCAAAAAGTCGGCTGCAAACAAGAAACCTTCAAATATGAAGTCTACTGCTAATACTCAGGGCCGTAACTCACAGAAGAGGCCTCAGAAGACAAAGCAGGAGCTGAATAATACCAAGGTCAATAAATCTGTCAAAAGGTGTGCTCATGAAGGTAACTGCTTGATTCTAATATGATTTTCTCACTTCTTAAGTTTCCAAATTAATTCATTTCAAAGTTTCACAAATTCACTCACCATCACAGATTCCATCGATGATTTGCCAGTCCAGAAGGCACTTGAAGAAAACAAGGAAAATTTGGTAAAGACCCATAACTCTTCCTTCTGAAGCTTTTATGTATATATACTTTTGTTGGTCTTACTAGAACCCATCTTTTGGGAACTGCAATGTGGAAAATTTATTGGAGGAGATTAACCCTTTAAAATCTATCAGTGATGAATATCTCACATATTACTTCACCATTTCGTATGGCTTCTTAATTCTTTAGTAAATTCGGAAACAGCCTCCATGGTATCACAGAGGGGAAGGTTGTATACTATCGTCGCCCCCCCCCTCTCAATCCCATAGGTGAACCTCTCTTGAGGCATGGGGCATATTGATGTATTTCATGTGGCTCCTTTTGAAAGTGTTTAATGTCCCTTTGTGAATACAGGATACTCCAAAGGTTGATGAGATTGTTGCTTCTGAAGTTTAGATGGAGCAGATGATATTTTGAAGCAAGCTGGAAAGATGGTTTTCTTGTTTAATCTTTTGGTCTTCACTGTCTAGTTGGAGCCTTTTCTGTATAAATTTACATATACATAACATGGCCAGTATTATAATCTATCTGAAAGTGTGAACGTTTAGAAACCAATGCCTTTACTCTTCAACTGTTGGGTTCAGTTTGTTGCTGAAAACAGGATTTGTTATTTTTATATATCTTGTTATGGAGATTTGTTAGAATTTCATTTGATATTGGCAACTAATATGTTTATCTTTTGCATTATCCTGCATTCATATTTTTTCTGTAATGATATAATTGATGTCGCTGGTTGCCGAAGTTTCGTTTGTCATGACTTTCGTGTATGTCTGCAAAAGCTATTTTAGGAGTGTATTCCTAAAAATGGACTACGGTGGCTTCTTCAAAATAGGGTGGGGCACACAAATTTTATTCACACTGTAATACCCAAAATAATTTACACTACAATTCTTTTTCTGATTCCATATAAATAAATACTCTTCCTGTGAATTTGAATCAACAAACTAATTTTAGTATTGATCCGGTCAATATGAATTGGTGACTCAGGCTAAGTGTTGATAAGCCCACTAATTATCTTATGTGGACTAGGTTATATACTTAGTATTTTATTAGGGAACACTTATAACCTAAGTTTCGCATAAGTCATAGGCTCAAATAGAGTCGTAAGTGCCTTTATTTTCTTCTCTTCTGAGTATTCACACGCTTATAGTACGTAAATCATTATAAAATATAGGGGGCTTAATAATTAGATACCATACTTATTGTATTAGCCATTGATTTTGTTCATGTGTGGAATGGAAATTCATAATTAATACTATCATGTTGAATCTTGAATGGAGGGTATAGTTGGCACTTGATAACAAAAAACAAAATAATAATCAATATGCAGTATAAACTATAAAGCCTTGAATGATCGCGCGTCAGCCAGACGTCGATGTCATGCTGCGGTCTTGTCGGCGTGAGTTCGATCGCAATGACTGACCCAGTAATTGTTGTTGAATCAGGAGTCGTGCCTCGGTCATTCTTGAGGGTTACAAGGCTTTTGTTAGTGTGTATGGAATTGGCTACGGACCCGTCCCCGGCCCGCGTCTCGAATAAGCTTTCGCGTGGTAATGAACCTAACCGTGCGGGCGTAGCGTTGAGCATATCAGCCGTTTTTATAAAACTCTTGAATGTGCAATAATATTGTATAACCAGTGTGCTTTGATAAAGAGAGATTAACATGATATGCATTGCTTTTGTAGAAAATAATGATTTCATGATAAAATATAAAAGGGAAATATATTTTGTGATAAACTATTATTGAATGATTGTTGTATTATTGTTGTTCTATTACATATAAGTTGCTTTATATATAAGCCCAAAATCAATCTGAAACATGGCCTGTCATGATAGTAATACTCAGTTATAAACCGCCGAGCTAGGTCCGTCGTCGGAGATAATTTGGGGACCTCGAGTATCCCGAACTTGTCAGATCTGTTACGGACCGCAAACATATGGAGGCATTCGGGACACTTAAGGTCGGGACTTGTAACTCAGGCCACCATCTCCCGTCAACACCTACCAGTTGTGAGGTCGGCTTGATGTCTTCAAGAGGCTTATTAAAGAAATTGACAAGTTGTGGTCGATGAAGCTATGAGAGCAACAATGGTGCACCATCTGAATCGCGTCGAACAAGTGGCAATCAACCTCGATATGGGTTCGCTCATGAAACACCTATGTATCAATAATACTTCATGATTCTTGCTTTTGCTCGATTCCATCCCTCGAGTTGGAGCTTTGTCGCATAGCGTAAATCTTAACTTGAGAAGAAATAGATAATCATCGTCGTCAATTGGTTGTTTAAACCATTTATAACCTGCGCCATAATAAAAATCACCCGACATCTCGCGGATAGTCGATTGAGTATTGGACTGTTCGCCCGGAACAATGCATTATAGGTCAGTAAATCGGCGTCAGGCCTCGGTATCTCCCAGAACTTGTCCAGTCCCATCTACGGACACAATATATGGAGGCAGTCGGGGGGGGGCATGGGTGTTCGCGACTTGTAACTCCGACCCTATCTCGATCAACACTTTTTTTTTCTAGCGATTAAAATTATAAAGTACATAGGATATGCATTGGTTGAGGAGGAATTTGGGTACTAGACTACTACAATAAATGAAACTAAGTTTACACGTACTTATAGCCTACATTGAATATTCTTGTATGATCCTTGATCGAAACAGGTCGGAACTCTTATAAATTAAGCTGTCATTGCTTATTATGATTTTAATATATTTACAAAATATTTATATTATTTGCCTATCACAGGGGATTAAAGTTGTTATGGGTAAGTGCTTGGTTGTGATATCTGCCAGTGGGTATCATTTATTCAATTATTTTTGAAGTGCACTATATGTTATGGTCATTTTGGTGTGCAAAACTTGAATTTTTGCAAATTGTATATATTACTATATTTTTTGAAAGACGTTTGAAAAGAGTCGGGATCAATCTCTATTCGATGTATTATGTTATATATAAATATTTTGTGATTTGATTACCATGAACTGATATTGGTTTGAAAGAATATTTGAATTGTTTTGTAGGTTAAGTGATGAGTCTTGACCTTCTTGTGAGAATAATAATAAGTATGCTTGACCGCTTCACTAGCGGGAATAATAGTCATGTGTGTTTGGAATACGGATTTGAAACCAATGCCTTTCTTCTTCCCAATATATAATGTAGTCTGCCCCCCTTTTTTGTTGAATTTTCAATATCGTAGAGAGCCTTTATGTTCTCTAATCAAGCAGAATAAATATTATCCTTTCTTGTAGTTGAGTCATTAAGTTTCTATGCCCCCTCACAATAAGGAGTCTTAAGATTGCTAAGATGGTGAATCAATAAGAAAATGAAAACATACTTCTAAAAAATCATGAAGTAGACTAAGAGGGTGTCAGGGTTGCTGCTAGAGGTCGCATGAGCTTTGTCATGTGTATGATTTAGAGTTCATTATATGATAGTGATTAAATTTTAAAAAAGTCAAAAATATTAAAAAGTCAAAAATCAATATGATAATGTGGGATAGAGGAATAATAATTAGGTAGATGTTAAACCAAGTCAAATTAAATGTTAACATTAAATTAGATTGACAACAACAATAAATACTTTTTTGAAAACTATAAAACTATAATTCCTTACAAACACTTTTTTCTTTGTATATTATGCATAATATTCAATGAAAAATATAAAAATAACATTTTTCACCTAATTTATATTTAGGATGCCAATTTATGAGAAAATTTGAAATTCATTCACAACTTATTTGAATCATATGGACTTTAAAAAATATAGTTGTTGGAAATCTAAAAAATATTGACATATTTTAAATATTTAATTTTAAATTTTAAGAATTGAATAATAGAAAAGTTCTTAAAACATCATAAAAACATACTTTCAAAATAAGAAAAGTGGCTGTGAATTATAGGGATGATGATGTAGTGCACTTAAGGGGTTGGCTTACAGTTACATAGGTTTTATTGGTATTTTATCTTTGACTAGTAAGGAGTGCGTAATGTGGGTTAGGCGATGTTATTGATAGTTGATCGAATTAACTTTGTAAAATATAATGGCATACGATTTAACTCAATGCCCAGTATTAATTTGCTCGAGTTTCCTCTTTGGAGTTAATAATTGCAAAAAATATATAAACAGAAAAGGCGAAAAAAACACAGTCACATATGACCCCGTGTAGAAGTAATAAAAAGACGGAAAAACACAATTATTAATTTAGCACCATATTCCAGTGGACGGGCAAAAATATTATCTTAGAATTCGTTAAATAATCAGGTCTTAATTTATGAATTTATTGATAATAAATAAAAAAACGCTACGGTCAAAGATCATGACCATCACACGTTATTCGTTTTATAACTACTACTTAGATTACATATCTAATACAGTCCATAATCGAAGACCTGACTCAAATTACATTTTAATCTCGAGTATCCCTAATTCCCTATCCTAAGTTCAACATTATTTTCACAGCCAAGCAGTTATTTCATTGTGCATTTAGGCGATTTTATTGCCAACGTCCATTTTCCATGTTCAAATACAAATCCAATGCTCTTTTTGGGCATCCAAAATGCACATCAACATCCACTAAAGACGTTGGTTGTGCATTTATACGACTAGTGGAAATTCATTCCTCGAAGATGGTTCGAACATCCAACAAATGCAATTTGAAAGCCTTGAGTGGATTTTTTTTTTTTCAAAAAAAAAAACCCACCCACCGCCCCCTTACAATGAGAATCGAACCCAGGGCCTCTAAGTCACTGAAAGCCTCCAGTGGATGATCATTTGTGTAATCGCGTTTTCAACGTCCTAAGTGGACATTGGTTAGTGATTAATTTCGACTAAAAAATATTGATCGTTCACTACAGACGTTCAAACATTGTCTGAACATCCACAAAAGTGAACTTTGTGCTCCACTCCGAACGTCCAAATTGTTACAGATGTGCAAGTGGTGCGACGTTTTAATAGTGTTTCACGTTCAAGGATTAATTTACACGATAAAATACACGAAAGACCTATCAAAAGCAATAAATTGTTCAGCTTGAATACACAAAATATTAGGAAAATCAGTAACAGCAAATGTATCATAACATGTCTACTAGCTTTTCACCATAATGAACCAAAGTTTCATGCCTCTTTGCTTGCTTTCAACTAATGTATCAGCCCTGCAACAAGAAATATATAAGGTTAACAAAAACAAACTAAAAGTGGAAGTAACAAGAACTACCAGAAGTAAACTTGTCTATGTTAAGGTATTTACAAAGGACTTGTTCATCACATGAAAGTTGGGGACACTTTTAACAACATTTTTACTCTCTTTTATGAATGAGAAGACATCACACAAACTATAGGAAGTGGCGAAGTGCACATAAGTCGACAAGTACCCACAAGAATCAAGAAAACTGAATTTTCATTGTGTACATGTGGAAGTTCCACAAATCACCATTATCAGAGATATCTACCGGAGAATGAGATCATAGGTACACAAAAAGGCAAATAATAGTATTCCGATAAATTCATGAACTTCCTGCAGCGCAGGGTACGATTCAGATAGGGGAGACTGGAGGCATATACCTACCTGTTTAGCGACCATCTAATCAAAAAGGCTTTAGCAGTTGAAGATCACGTAATTAATTTATGTCTGCTCAAACTTTCAGGTATATAATTTACTTATAGAGATATCAGAACAACTTATAAAGCAACAATCTAAACTCAATTGACTCATTATGGGATTGTCAGGTAAGTGATAGACTGTGGCTGACATTATAGGGTTCAATTCATAGTTCCAGAAACAATTTTTTTGACCAAGATTCAGATAACTCTCACATAACTTCATTTTAATTGCAATTTAGCAAACAAGATTTTGAAACATCGAAAAACATTGCTCATACTGTCAGCTTTGGATCCATTGTTCCTGTGGCATTTCCTTCTCCAGTTAAGATGTGGTCAGGGTCCTGTCCATAAAGAATGAAAGAATTAGTTGGACGAGAATGAAAAAGGAGAAAAAAATCATAAGTCAGCGCACAATGTAGGATACCTCCACTCCCCACTTGATATAGTCTGGGGACTCACAGGCCTTGTACTCATCAACAAGACTCTCAATTATGTCTCTAGATTCATCGAACTCTGAAAGATCATTATCCTGGTCACACAGAACGAGTGAGAAGAATAACAATGTAACATAACCAAGAGTGAAGTGCAACCATCAAAAACATTATAAAAACAGGAAAGTTAAAACACTTACAGCAAACGTGGGATGATTTCTGTAATTATCAAGAAAAGCTTGTCTCTTTCTCAGTTTGTCATACTGGCTCAAACATTTGGAAAACAAGTGGCGGATACCAGTATGACTTGCCAGCATCAGACCACTAACCTGCAAATGCAGTGGTTTAGAATATCAAATCAGTGCTTCTAACTCATTAAACCATCATATGCCTTCTACCCAGGAATAGTACAAAATGAAAGATCATGCTTTCCAATATGCCAACAGCAATACCAACCAAGGAAAAAATAGGACATGTAAATTAGGCAGATAACACCATGAGGTAGTTCTCCATTTCCTTTCCAATTCAAATTAGAAATCTACTTAGATTAAAATTAGTTGCTATCAAGCTATATTGGAGTCACAACAAATAAGGAATGTATGAGAAGCTCCGCACACCTATCAAAACAATGAGCTACAAATGAAAAGACAAAAAATGCAACCAAAAGATATCAAAATTATTCTCACCCTATGTGCCGTCTGAACATAAGGGGACTTCCGGGATAATGCAACCTGCCAGATGAGTGAAACAGTTAACTGCATATCAACCTAACAGACATTAGCCACAAAATAATAGATCTAAAAAGATAGTTACAAGACATGCCTGAATACTGGCAGGGCCCCATTCAATGAAGTTCACAAGCTTCCTTTCACGTATTCTCTGCAAACTCTCATGGACCTAATTTGTGAAATAAAATTAGTCCAGGCACATCAAAAACTAAATGTACACTAGTCCTACAACACAACTTTAATATGTAATCCCTCCGGCTCACTTTAAGAAGATCATTTGAGTTGATAAAAACTGACACATGAATTATATATTTCAATATAACATGTTCAATGTTAGCTGCATAAGTATAAGTCAACATCAACCGTTTCAAAACTCTTTCTAAGTTATAATCCAAATCAATATTTGAAGAAATGGGAAACAAATGATATATGAACATCCTTGTGGAATATACAAGGGAAGCTCATGGAGATATGAGATGCAGAAACATCATGGCACCTTCCACCAGTAGAAGAGAAACCCATAACAAAGAACAAATATCCTTTCAGGTTTTGCCAAAGTTCAAGAGGAAAAGGTGGAACTTGGTAAAAATATGGGTACCTCTTGGACTTCCTGAGGTCATCTTCAATGATACCTTACTTCCTGAACAACTAATGCTAAATTCATACTTGTGTTGACAATGGTAAACCTTCCTGCCCCTAGAAGCACAAAAGAATGTATTTACTTACCTGAGTTGGGTCTACATCTCCTTGGATGATATTTAATATGGATATGTATTTTGCTTGACTTGCTTCCTTTGTCCTTGACGAGGAAACCATGATATTCTTAGGCTGAAAAGCAAAAGATTGTAAGCATACTCTCATAGACAACAGAAAAAGATTTTCTAAGAGAAGTTTCCCTTGCCTGAAGAAGCCTTCTCATAACGTCTAGCACTGTTGTTTTACGAATAACACTAGCCTGCAACAAATATGTCGGTAGCAGTTCAGTCAGGTGAAGAGGCCGTGACTTAAGAATACTTCTCTTCTGATACTGACACATATGACGGGGGTTGGGGATACCAAGAATAATTGATAAATTCCATGAAGCTATAAAATATTTTAGCATTAAAATGCCTATACTGGGAGACATAATCCCTTCTTCGTTGCAGTTGAAGTTCAATCAAGCTTTATAAGCATGATGTACAGATTTGCCTATAAATGAAGCTTTTCTCACCTTTATCCCTTTATTACAAGATCTGAATCTGATTTCTCACACAAACAGAAATACATTCAAAGACTCCACATTCACTGCCAAGTGCTAACAATTCAAAGACCATGCTATGTTGATCCAAGTGTCAAAATTGTATGTTTACAGAAACCGTCAACTAATTACTACTATAAGTGTTCTCACCTGGAGCTCTACAGTGAGTGGTGTGTACCCTGTCATGAGAAAGTGGCATCTTGGTGTTGGTATGAGGGATGCAAGGAGGCCAACCAAGTCATTATTCATATAACCTGGATAGCGCAAGGTAGTCGTGCTTGCAGACATTACAGTAGACACTAGAGAATTTGTTTGAGCAAAAGTAGGGTTTTTTATATGGAGGCGCTCCACTGCAATTCTATTAAGAGCAGTATTATCAAGAACAACAACACAATCAGCATTCAGTGTGAGTCTCTTCAATGTGAGCAGAGAATTGTATGGTTGTACCACAACATCACTTGTCTCATTTTGATTTGGAAATACACTGTACGTTTGAACAAGCTTCTTGCTGTAACGATCATTCAGAGTCTCCAGCAAATAAGAACCCATACCTGCATTAACGAAATCAAGTACATATAAATTCCCAATACAAGTAAAAGAAAAGGTACATTGGAGATTACCTGAGCCCGTTCCACCAGCAATGGAATGGCATAGAACAAAACCCTCTAGGCTGTCACTTCCATCTGCCTCTCTATCGATCATGTCCATAAGGTCCTCCTCGTATTGCTTCCCCTGATGATACCCACTGGCCCAATTGTTCCCAGCACCGCCTCCATGTTCCGCAATAAATACATTCTCTGGATTGTAAAGGTTCCTGTATTCACTGTTTTGGATTCCGTTAATCACCCTGGGTTCCAGATCCATCAGTAAAGCCCGTGGAATGTAGTGTTGATCGTCAGCTTGATAGAAAAACACATCTTTCCTGTCTCCTCCCTGCAAATTTATATATTCAAAATCAAACTGGACAATAATTTTGGGACACGGGGACTAAATAATGGTATACCTGAGTCGCGAAGTCTTCCAGGATGCCGTCTCTGCTGATGCCGTGTTCCAGACACAGCTGTTTCCAGAACTCCATCCCGATCTGGTTCCCGCATTGCCCCACCTGCAGGGTTATTATCTCTCGAGGCATCCCTTAATTATTATTATGCAAACACTATGCTTCATACCACTTCCCAGCACATCATTGCAGGATGTTTTCCCTTCGCTTTGCTCCTTTTGCGTCAAAACGATTTTATCGCTTTTTTAAATACCTCAAACCATTTCCATTCAAAATTAATTAGTTTGATTCGGTTATTCCCATTCCATTTCTCTTTTATAAGCAATAATCCACTTATAATAAAATTAATATATATATATATATTTACTAAATGTGAGTTGTATTCTTATTTTCCTTTATTATTTCTTAAATTACTTGCTTACGTATATTATTGTTTCAAATAAGAGATCCTATATTAATTACTCATGCTAAATTTTTTTTGTGTGATAATAATTCAATTATGAATTGAAAAATAATTTTCAATCCAAAAATGACTATTAAAGAATATATATATAAATTATTATGTCATATTTTATATTATATTTAATTATATAATTCAACAATTGAAATTAAAGTGTCGAATCATGCTCTATGCTGCTCCATCCCCAATAGATTGTCAGTTTAAGTTGGATGTTTGGCCGGTTTAAATGTTAAATTTAAATATTTTATTTTTGTTATATAATATTTGGTGAAATGATTAAATAATATTTTGATATCTTTAATATTGACGTTAAATGTTATTAATCAAAATTATGTTTATCGATGAAAGGGTAAAGTTTGTCGATTTTGAGCAACCGTCGAAACATGTGATCGTTTAAGTATGAAGAGAGTGAGAGATTTAAATATTTTATTTGAAATTTATTTATTTTTATTATAATATAGTGTTTTTTCTGAGTTTCGATTCGGTCTCGTTTTTTTCCAACCAAATCGTTAAATCCGGTTCGATGCTGTTTTCGGTTTGACCCGAACCGATAACATCCCTAAGTAAAGCATGGAAACTAGAAATTTTTTAGCATCGTAAAGAAAAGTAAGACTAAATCTATTACAATAATCCTATCTATTGAAAACATCATCACTAGATCTAGCATTCGAGGGCTTTAATTAATGTTTTAATTTCTCATGGCTAACATTTGATCATCAACTACTTCAAAATACAAACAGAAAATTGATGCCACGTAACGAACATGGCCTTAAGATGAGCCAACATTTTGAACGAAATTCCATAACATATGGTTTGGAAGGGATATCATTGCTTTCCACTCCTTTGAAATAAACAATTCAATGACAGAAAGTAAACATTCAAGCTAGCAGAATGGATAAGTTATCTCTGAACAATCACTGGATAGAGTTTTGTACTAGCTAATGTCAACCAAATACATATGTCCAATGAAGCAAATCAGATGGAAGAAGTTAGTCTGCGGTCCAGCTCTGTTCGACAACTTCTCTCACCCGTTTGTTATAATCCCGCTTATTCTCACTGAATAATCGAGCAGCCTCAGAGTTAGCTGGCGAATTAGGATTCGGGTCGTATAGCAATGACTGCAAAAGAAGAAAGGAAGCTCACCAAAATATATACATACTCCATAGCAGATTGTAAAGTAATGCAAGAAAGAAGCATTTAAGCAACTTGAGGTTGTAACTTATAACAGACTTTGTCACATACCCCTCTATTAATGCCCTTTTAAGGCCTAAACCATTTGCAATTTTCAGCCATTTAGAGTCTTCCCCAATGGAAGAAAGTATTTATGAGCATCAAAAAGCAAGCAAGGCAGGAAGTAATAGAATAATAGTTAACCAAGGAAAGGCTCAACAACCCCTTCAAAGAAAAGCGTATGAGCAGTACAAAACCCCTACTATAAATGAAAGGTTTGCTTGCTTTACACACAGCCATCTTTCTATAAAGACATGAAGTAATGAGACAACTTAATTGATGAATTCGAAGATGCGGAACAAGACAAAAAAGTAGAAGCCAAATGACTTCTGTTCATCCACGATTAATTGAAAACAGTCAAAAGGGCAACATTGAGGGTGTTGAAGAAACAGGAAAGCCAATGTCATAGATTGTTTTGTTCAGACATCTCCTAAGAACATTACAAGAGTCCTTGAACTTCCATTACAAGTACACGAGCGTTGCTTGCTTCAATATCATGCACTGTTTAGATTTTATTATCAACCTTTAGTTTCAATACAATCTCACTGACACACCTCCTAGGTTAGTTTCTTTTATCATCCCCATTAAACATAGATATAACGTAATCTTCTTAAAACATAGTTACACTTCATCAAATGTCTTCGGTAATTATTAGATCATTCGCTTTTGAGTTAATAGAGAAAAGTTTGTGTAGCATTCCCTTCAAGCCAACTAGAAAATAGACAATTCAGGCACTTATCACAAATGGGACTTCATTATAGAGAATGACTAGGTCTGATAAACCATAGCAACCATATTTACCTGGATGGACGTCAGTATGGCTGCAACGTCATATATCGGACTCCACTGATTTTGAAGAATGTCCAAGCATATACTCCCATCAGCATAAACTACAAAGGACGGAATGTCGGATTACTCGGAGATAATAATTAGTTTTTAAGAATATTTTGAAAAGGAAAAATGGAAGAATCAGATTGAATTTTAATGGTTTGCAGAGAAAGTTCAAGCCGCTTACTGTTAGGATGAAACATTCTAGAAACAAATTTCACTTTTGGTGGCTTGTTTGGATAATCCTCCAAAAATTGAAGAGTCAATTTGAACGTACCTGAATTGAAACAAGAACCATCTGAATCAATTTCTCATGGCAATTTATGAAAAACTATTAAATATAAATCAAGCTGAATATAAAAGTCATTAAGAGACAATGCTCTTGTTAAAACACAAGATTCATGTTTGAAAGCAGAAAGCCAGAAATCACACTTTTGGTTGCACAAGCATCAAGAGATAAAACACGAGTTGGAAAAATAGACTAATTAATACAATTATCTAGATAAATATGGTAGATACACTGGACTTAAAACAAGTAAATCTAAGGAACTTTTCCGCTGCATAAGAGATCATTGAGCAGAAGACAAATGTCAGGAACACATATGTGCGAAGGAAAATAAGGAAATGATCCATCAGTAGTAGGTCTCTGCTTCTCAGGGATTTATCAAAAGAAGGTAAAATAGTAAGTCTAGTTTCAATAGTTCAAGCTACTTCCTCTGTTTCTACTAAGTAATTAAACGCCCTTATGCTTTATCAAATAGAATGCACAACCCCGAGCCTTTATATAAAATATATAAATTGTTGAAAAACTTGCCTCCATCCCATGGTGTATCATCAGGCCTGTAACATACATGAGAAAAGAAACGATGTTATAATTAGTGGCAAATATGGAAGTCCGGTAAGAGAAAATTATATAGGTAGATTTCAACTAATTAAATTAGCATCAGGAAACAGAAGGTATAAACAAACTTACCCAAATATCACTGCGTTCCAAAGCATTATGTTATTATCTTGAGGAGCACCACTAACTCCAGCAGGAGGATCCTGTTGCAACCGCCTGAAGTCTCTCATCAGTCTCTTTCTAGCTGGAGTTGACATCCAAATTGCCTAATCGTGCCAATAAAAAACAAGCACATCCAACTATGAGAAATATTAAATATGAAGAGCGATACAGACAGCAGCTTAATTCACTACAAGCAACACACAACAGGAGCCTAGCTAGAGTCACCAAAAGCATAACATCTAAGCTCACTTTATGTTGAAAAAATATTTTGTACACCAATTACTAGCATTAAACACTCTTAACAAATAAATAATATCTAACTCTAACTAATCTTATTCCATATGCATAAATAATATCGAACTCTTAAAACTTGTCTTTAGCGTACTTCTTAGCTTAACAAATACGGAGTATATTAAGGTGTACATATATCAAACTGACCCCAGGCTTAATCGTATTCACTAAAAATCTGCACCAAGATTAATAGTTATACAAGTATACAACAAACATGTAAAATTCAATTGAATTATGGGGCCAAGGCAAAAGAGTGAACCTATATGATGTGATTCCTTAGATCATGATCCTTCATTCATATAAAAGATGTGCAGAAATCTAATGAATTATAAAATAAATTATCTACTTTGTAATTATAATTTCATAATCGCATTAGTAAATTTTAATCAGATCAACTATACAGCTCAGGCAGCTCCAATCAGCACCATTCAATATTCACCTTTTGGCTACTTCATTTTCCAATCTTTTGAACACAGAATAAGATTGAAAACATAAATATATCCATAAAGTACAAATTACTCAATAATTATATCCAAATAAATCAACTAAATTACGCAACTTAACTTAAACAAATAACATAAAAGTAACAATTAACATGCCCCAATAACTCTGAGGAGGTTTCTCGCCCAAGCGGAGTAAGAGGGGTCGCAGTAAGTAAGGAGTCTATTTCCGAATTGATCAAATACTGAAACACGAAGGTAAGGTTCTAGACAAGAAGTGTAAGTAGTGTAATAAGTTATTCTAATTTATTTAATTGTATCCAAAAGTCAGAAAACACGAAACCTTTAACTTGGTACAACATGAAAATAATTAAACAAATAACAAGATCAATTTACATGATACCATAGGTAACATTAGACACGTACCTAAAGAAGATGAGCAGAGAAGAAGAGTAGCTGCAAAAAAGTTGTACAATAAAATGAAATGGAATCTTATAAATATCTAATAATGGCTGCTTTACTATAGTTTTATTAATAATTTTAGCCTAAATTTCACACAACTAACACACACATTTTAAATAAATTACCTAAACTATTCAACCTTCAATACACTCCAAGATCGTATTTTAAGACCTAAACTAAAATCAAGCAAGATCTTATACTTTTCAAACCCAAAATCACAATTTTTAAAAGGGCAATTTAGACAAACAACATCTAAATAACTCACTCACCCCTCTAACTAACTCAACTAATCATAATTATTAACACACACTCAATTTTAATTAATTAAATAAAAATAAAATAAACATATCATCTATTTCATCCCCACCTCCCTCTTCACCTACTTCCCACCCCACCTAAAATCATGCATTAAAAAGGACTACCTTGGGCTTTAAAGCTGGATTACACATTACATTGTCAAGATAACGAAGTCGTATAGAGACAAAAAGAGTACCATGCTGCCCTTTGTGCCTACTTTAAGCCTTGATTTTGTTATCCTCTAATCAATGAAAGTTCTTATCCGCTTTTCAACTTCAAATCCATTATTCTAATGGAACGGTCACACTTTTTCAATCATTTATCACGAAATCGGCAAGACTAGATACATGTATAGTAAAGTTCATAAAAATCTTCATATGCATGCCGATAAATGACGTTGCCCCTTGATCTCATGATCTTTGATGTGCGAATTACCTATTCTTCCGCTTTTGGGGCGCCAAGGCTGTTGGGGAAGAAATGGTATTAAAGCGATTTAATGCAGAAGGGCGGATTTACATGGTGCTCCCCTGACCACCCAAACTACATAGAGCTTGTTGCCCCGTACGGCAGAGCGGTTAACTTTGTGCCAATTGACTTTACTTATGACAAGCGTCAAGATAATATATTTATTTTATTTTTATTTACCTAATTAAAATTACAAAGCTAAAAAATTATGCATGGACAGCTACAGAGTTTTAATTATTCGGATGCTTGTCTAAATTGTCCTTTAAAAAATTAATTTCGGCTCGAAAAGATAAAGCCACGATTTCAAAACGCATTTTTAAAAATGCAAGTACATACGCCATTTAAAAAGATTGGTCAGCTGAGGCTTATTCAAATAATTTTATTAGCTCATATATGTTTGAAATTTAGCAATAATTTTGAAGTATAGTTGTAGTATTAAAATGGTGAATTATTGGATGTGAAGCTGAGAGGAAAGAGAGAAAAAGATTGATAGATTCGGACGCCAGATAGATTGGTCCCACTTCTTAAACAAACATGGATAGTCATACATACATGCAACTTGCAAATGATTACACGCGTAATATTATTCACTCAAATTTTACTTTTCAATAAAACATACTTGATACGCCAACGAAGTGGGCGCTTCATCAAGCAATTCATCACCAATATGTAAAATTATCCTATGTTACTTTTCAATAAAACACATGTTGTAACGGACTTAAGAAGGATACAAAAATTAAGTAAAAAATGGAATGACACACAGATTTAACGTGGTATAAAAGAATGTGTTACAGAGTCACAAAATATATTTTCAATATAATAAAGGATTACAGATTACCAAATCTTTCAGAGTCGCGGTATAAGTGGTTCTACTGGAGGCTATTTGTAACTGAGGCTGCCCGCCGCACGGGCCGACATATCGATTCGATGACCGACCACAAACCACTACGCAGCTTTTCCAAAGACGTGTCATTCAACTTCAGCCGGTCACCCATCTCTGCATTCGCCCTGTGTCAAGCACGCTTAACACGGAAGTTCTTATGCGATGAGCCTTCCTAAAAGAAGACGTGATCTTCGGCTAGAATAAAGAAGCACTAATCAACATATCAAAAAATGGACGCACGGCCTGCACAGAGACGGGTAAGTTGTGAGTCATACACACACACACACATTTTTCAGTGCTCCGGGTATTAGGAGTCACCTCTAGAATCTCACATGGACGGCACGGTCCCGGATGTGTCAGGGCTTAACGAGGACCGAGTATTTAAGGGAGAGTTGTAATACCCGATCGCAAAACGCTACTACAAGGCTGACATGTTTGACAGATTGACGTAAGACTAATTCATATCACCAAAGACGCATCTTTCTAAGCTCATCCTATAAGAACTCCAATGTTAAGTCGCGCTTGACCGGGGCAATTCTTAGATCGGGCGAATCTTAATCGGTAGTTTTTCGGCCGAAGACGCGAGTGAGACAAACGCTACTGAAAAGCATCAGAAATTTGCCATGGCGCCACCATCAAATCCAATAACGTGACGACCCTGGGCGGCTGGCCTGGGCAAGCATAAACCAGACGCATTTTGAGCCGTCCGAACCTGAACTGCGTTACGCTAAGACAAAGTGCGGGACACCTCGAGGTCAAATGTGATGAGTCACCTCTAATCTCAGCCACCTGACGCAATTTTGCCCTTGACAAGACAAGTGCTCAACGGTGAGTATTGAAAAGATTTGGCTGGGAGTCGTAATTTACTCATCATAAAAAAACGCGCTAGCTGATACTTTATCTGACGGTGACTACCTACGCTTACCAAGACGCATTCTTTTCAGTTCATCATATAAAGAATCATCATAAGTCGCTGCTGAACCGCAATTTGGGGGATCGGGCGACTGGAAGTTTCAAATGTAGCACGCTGAATGGTGATAAAACGTGTCGGAAAGACTCGTGGTGGCTCAGGAGGCCCATCAGTCTAATAACGCATCGACCCGGGCGCGGGCCGGGCATAAATGATATCGAGCAAAGCTCGTCCGGAATCAAAGGGATCTAAGCGCTACGCGGGCGCAGCGAGACACCTCGAGCCGCAGAGCCACCTCTGTAATCTCACAATTTGACGGCACGGTCCCGATTTGCTGCGGGCTCAACGAGGACGCCGAGTATTTGCTGGGAGGTCGAATACCCTACCGCAAGCAGAGATGGGATACTTATCTCATTTACCAAGACGCATCTTCTTTTCGAAAGCTCATCCTATAGCAATCTACTGTTGCCGTGCTTGACCTCAAGTAATTTAGAATGCAATCTAATCTTAAGTTTCTCGCTGAGCACGTGGAGCGGCGGCTGCAAAACGCAAGGAAGTGATCGCCAAGTATTGCGAGCGCCGCCCATCAAATCTATTAACGCACCGACGCCAGTGTTACACTAATAAACATAATCTAAATACTCCGTAATTTGGTTAGTCTAAGCCCTAATATAATGGAGGACTACAAATTATCGAGTCTTTCAGTCATATCTTGTTAAAATTAGACTCTAAATTGATGAAAATGATAAAATTGGACGGTAAAACTCGATTAGAGACAGCTTAGATTTCATACTGCAGCAACCCATGCGTATTTACGCCAAATATTTAAATTAAAACAATAATAATAAAAAGTAATTAACTATTTACGTAAATATATAAATTATACTTTTTATTTATATCATAATTCATTTTGTTCATATTATACGATCCCTTATAATTTTTAATAATATTTAAAAAGTTTCTGTTATCATATCTATATATTATGTAATTTATTTATTGTTAAAAACATCATTTTTCTCTTTTAATAAAAATATACTCTATGTTATTTCATGTATTGTTAGAAAATATCATTTCTCAATTGATTATTAATATAAATTATTCATACTTTCACTATTTAATTTATTTTACGTATTCATTTTAACATATTTTTATCAATAATTTGTCTTTAATAGTATTTGCACAAAATTTAATAATATCGAGGTTTTTTGCGAAATTCTCTCAATTATTTTAACAATAATAAAAGAAATCCAAAGAAGCTATACATTGGGATGCCGTTGTTCGAATGTGAAATACTCCAAATAAACTAATTATATTGAAAATCAATGAAATAAAGATGACATGCCTATTTTAAAAAGTATATCTTCAGCAAGAATAATTTTTTTAATAAAAAAGTTAAATCTCACAAGATATACGTGATTAATATTACTTAATATGAAAAATTTTTAAAATTTTGACATAACAAAAATTCTAATATAAAAGCGTCATGCTAGTTTCATTCAAATAAGCAGTGTATCGATTTATACATCGAATCGCTCATCAATAAAATGATTATATACATATTCACGTATGTGGCTTTTTAGACTTAGTATTATCAATTATATTTCATATAGAGTGAAAACTATATGCATATATTATGTCAATATAATCTTATTTAGTTTACTAATTACTAATCAATATTAAATAGTGAAGATTATATTTTTTTAATTCTCTCATATATCGAATCTCAACTCTAACTAATTATTGTGTTCTGCATTTATAGACAAATATATTTTTATTTAAGCAAAAATAACATGTTATATATATTATAATAAAAAATAAATATCCAAATCTATTACTCCATCCATACTACAAATAATTTTCATGTTTCGATTTGGGGTTTCGATCAAAATCGACAAACTTTTACGCCTTCATCGATAAACATAATTTTGATTTGAATAAAAATTTACTTCAACAAGTAATTTGTCAATATTATTATTTGATACTTACTCTCAAATATTATACAACAAAATAAAATATTTGAATTTAACATTTAACCCGTGAAAATCCAAATTTAAATATCGACAACTGGCATTTCTTTATGAGTATTGTATACGATTCGATTAATCTTTTTTATTTCAATCAGCCGGGAAATATAATACAAAATATCACATAATTCTGTATATATATTCTTTAATAAGAATTTTTAGATTAAAAAATTATTTTTCAATTTATAATTGAATAAGTATCATACAATAAAATTAAGTACGGAAATTCAATTCATTGCATTAAAATAAAATTTACTTATTATTATGATAAAATTAAAAAAAATCTAAAGCAATATTATATCAAATATTTTTATCTCTGCTTGCAAAAGACACAATATTTTTTATATAATTTTACCTAAAATATCGACAATTTAACATATTTGGTGAATTAACATACATACAAAAAATGATAAAACTATCGCATTAGATGAAAGAGAGTTAGATAAATCGGAATCGGTGCTTGAATTGTTATAGAATTTTTAGAAAAATTTAAAGATTTACGCACTACTAAATTCCAAGAGAGTCATTTTTAAAATTTTATTGTAAAACATATGTTTGAACCAATAAAAACATGGCTATACGTAAGCGATAATATAAGAATTGGCAATAAACGAAAAGAACACAACTCATACTTTTATGCTATGAGGATATTGTAGATATTAGAAGGCCAGTATCATCTGATCACTCCTTACCTAACTTATCTACGAGACTTTTCAAAAACATTAAAACACGCACCCCATGTAATATAGACAAAAATAAATGTTATTACTAAGATAAGATTATATTCAACTACACAAGCTGTTTGAACTTCCTCATCAACTTCTCTAGTTACAACAACATAGCTAATCAAGAGGAAGTAGGAATCCATTCATCTCCCTGAATAAAAAACTTTTGCACTGTGCAAGTGAACCCATTGCGTTCTCTGCTTAATTCTGCTGCCCAGGAACTCTTGCAGAAACATTAGCTCCAGGACCCTTATTCTGAAACTCCCCATAATACAACGTCTTTATCGCGAAATCTCCACTCCAAGGCAACCAGCCATCTGGAGTAATGAGGGCCTCCATGTTACATTGTATAAACACGGTTCGCGAATATTCCTTCCATGGCCTCCCCAGAAAATTCAGGCGACCCTTTGGCTTACTGAAATACAAGGTCATGTATCTATCAGTTCCATTGATTAAGCAATTTTCAAAGACAAATCCGGTTGATTGAGCGGGATCTATCCTTCCATGGGCTGTCACAGCATTCTTATGGCCTTTTTCTGGGTTACTTTGCCGAGGTGCAACAAGGATTACGCAATCTTGGAAGAATGCAGCTGAGTTTCCAAATACGAAGTCCACATTCCCCTGAATATGGCAAGATTTGTAGAATTGGCGTAGGGTGTGGGCGTAAAGAGTGTCTTGATTGCCTAAGAATTCACAGTTTTCTAAGAATGAAAGATCGCTATCAGATCGGAAGGCTACTGCTTGATGTGCATCAGAACCTGCTGTGTTCTGAATGGTGAGCCCCGTCGCCATGAACCCGTCACCGACAACAGCTGCAAAAACAGTCGAAGATGATAGCTTCAGGGCTAAACTTCAATATTTGAGCAATTTTCTTACTCAACTCAACATCTCAACATGCGCCGATGCCTCTTAAGAGGCTCCCACCTAAGCGGTGCAGGGGGAGGGGCGGATAGTACTCAGCCTTACCCTTGCGACAACAGGGAGGCTATTTTCGAATTGACCCAAAGAGTTGAGCACAAACCTTCTAATGGATTTAATACTAATGATAGTATGATACTAAAACATGTTAGAATGGCCAATTAACATGATTTGTAGACTGTCGACACTTGACACTAATGTGATCAAAGAACTAACAAACATCACATTAATAACATGATTTAACCAACATTTTAACAAGCAAAAGAAGCTTGGAAATCAGAAACTACATACCAACAGTTGCAGAATTTAAGGTTGTCATCCCAGGCTGGCCAACATTCAAGGACCCTGTAATTACTGTTTTACCTATCCCATCACCTAAAAACACCACATTTTTCTTCTCCAATGGTACCCTAACAATCTCCTCATACACACCCTCCTTAATACCGATCACAAACCTCTTCCCGGAATTAGCCGGGGCAGCATTCACCGCCTCTTGCACCGCCTTGTAATCACACCCGCCAGTCTTACAAACCGTCACATCCGCCTTCAACCCACCCGGCACCCCTAACTTCAAACCCGACCTCCTACCCGAGCTCTTCTTTAAACCCACCCTTCGACTACTCAACCCGATCCCAAACCTGTTCCTTCCGGTCTTGGCAGACCTTGCTACATCTCGGTTTTTTATCACCAAAATTATCATAATTCCACATCATACTCAAAGCATTGCTACTCAACCCCATCATTGACCAGCAATCATACTGGTAAGCCAATGCAGCACTCATCCAAGCTCGAGCATCCTTGATCTTGTCGCCACGTGGCAAGACCTCGACCGTCGAATCCATCCTATAAGCGGAGTAACCCAACACCTCAATACACACTTTTGCAGCATTTGAACGGTTAAGATTCCCTGAAGATAAACTCAATATATTTTTCACCATAGACACACCCACCTGCAGGGTGGATCTATGACATTAGTAGTGCGTGTTCGGATTATCATTTCTAACATTTAAATATCGTACAACTATAAAATACACATAAAAGTAACACGCATAACACAAAATTATTCCTATTTTTTAATGTAAATAATATAGCTAATACTGTCTCTAACTCAATTTAATTGATATATTCGTTTTACTCGGTCAAACTTTAACTATCAATTAATTTTTACTTAAGAAAATAATATTATAAAAATTATTTTCAAGGACAAATCCAAACATATCAAATTTATATTTATTAGAATAATGAGTAAAACTTACTCGTGATAGTCAAAAAATGACACGAAAAAATAAAAATGACAATTAAAACGAATAGTACAGAATATATAATTACGATGGCATTTTTCATTTTTAAATTTTTTTGGTGTTGGACTGAACAAACATGAACTGCCCACCTGAAGCTTATCGTTAGACACCCCAACAGCTGATTGAATAACATCAACCAACGTAGGATTGGAAGATGGCAAATTCTTGAAATTTGCTATAGAAATCTCACACGTAGATGGGTCACGTGAGGCCTTACATGCTTCATGCACTAATGGATTTGATGCAATTTGTGAATTATGTGGTGATTTATTATTATTATGGTGGTGGTGAGAGGCTGAGGAGATTGAGAAGAAAAGAACCAGAGATATGATTAGAGCAATTGTGAATAAAGATGCCATTGTGATGAAAAATAGGTTGAATTTGGAAAATTGTTTCAAGAATTTAGTGGGTTTTATGGGTTTCTTGGGGTGCATAATTATTTTATTTATTAGTGTAACTGTAACTAATTAAGTGTCACGATTATGTGATGATATGGAGATTGGTTAGAGTATGATTAATGTCGCTAATCTAGATGACAAAAAGTTGGAATAAAAAGGGGTTCACGGGTGGGAATAGTGGAATCACAGAGGAGCACTATGATCAAGAATCAAGAGTGGAATGCCCGAATGAGTGGGTGTGGTTTGGGGGGGTGGGGTACTGTGTACGCGTGAATGAAGAAAGCAGATCTGCTTGGAAATTTTCACCAGGATTTGTGAGGTTCAATTTGTTGGTATCTTTATCCTTAGGTTATGTTCGGATAGATTTTTTACGAGGATCTTGCGTCTTCTTTCAATGAGTTTCATCGAGCCTTTCGATGTATATAATTATGTGTTGATGATTAAATTATAACTAAAGATTATGTTCATAATACATTAAATCAAGGAGAGATGATGATTGATCTGAGGTTTACACATGAGATAGAGGACCCCGTTTTAGGAATTTTGTTGGATCATAGTGGTTGTGCCATAATAAGTATTGAGTAGGATAGTCAAAAGTTTGGGTATGGGTATGTGACTTGTGAGAGGTTTTTTGTGGAGAGGTGGTGTGGTTGTTGAGGTTTTGTTAGTGGATGATTGAAATTGGGAATTTAATTGTCAAATATGTGGACTTAATGGTTGGTCTTGGAGGAAATATAATTATCTAGTATTTGTTCACTAGTTATTAGTGCTAGTAATGGACCGGGTAATCTGGTACCCGCTCGTTATCCCGCTCGAAAAATCCGGCTCGAAAACCCGCTCGAATCTTAATCGAGCGATACTCGAGTAATTTTTTTACTCGATGGCTTATCGAGTAACCCGGTACCCGCTCGGATATTACTCGATAAAAAATAAAATAAAGTATTATATATTATGTAAAATAAAATAATACTAATTTCTTGGACTTCAAATACAAAAAAGACAAACAAAAATTCTTAAAATATTATATATTGTATAAAATTAAATATTACTTCCTTAAAATACAAAAAAAAATGCTCAAATTTGCTAAAGGACCGGGTAACCCGGTACCCGCTCGTTACCCGGCTCAAAAAACCCGGCTCGATACCCGCTCGAAGGTTAATCGAGCGACACTCGAGTAATTTTTTTTACTCGTTACTCGAAAGTACCGGGTAATTACCCGGCTCGGTAAAGAGAAAACCCGGCCGGGTAACCCGGTACCCGCTCGTACCCGGCTCGTTAACAGCACTACCAGTTATGGAATCATGTTGCAGGATGAATCGGGTAAAAAAGTATTGTTTTGGGGCGTGACTTAACGAAAAACACTTTCTCGGGTGGTAGAAAATACTATCACATGACAAAAATGGTAGAAAATAAAGTTTTGTTTTAAAAATGATATCTCAAAGCGAAAGATGTGAAAAATAAAGTTCTGAAGTGAAATAATTGAAATAATGATATGGAAACAAGTCACCAATCACTCCCACCAATATGCATAATAGGTATGTAACAATATCGACTATGTATCACCTCTAGTACAATGATCTACGGAGTATTTTTTTAAAGGTGTAATTTAAGCATAAATATATAAAATTTTCGGATGGAAAACTTTTTTAAGGAATTGAGAAAAATACCAACTTCTTAATTGAATTTGAATGGAAGCAAGTATTTTCTACTCCCAAGTCCCAACTTGGCACCTTCTCATCTTAATTGTTTGTATTGAAGGTGATTGTCTAGTGACTACTCTATCCATTAGTCTAAATAAGTCATTTAACTTTTTATGATATCAAATACATGGATTTTGTGTATTAGAGTTGGGGTTCCAAAATGTCATTTATAAATAGGAGTAATAGAATAAAGTAGTCTGTAATGGATGGGTGATATACAGGGTTTTGCCACCGACTTTAGCATGCTTGTCGCCAGCATTTTATATGATTTTTGTTAAAAAAATGTCCCTACTTTACGCAATATTGTTTGTCGCATGGTATGATTCAGCTCCATCCAACAAGGATGATTATTGTATTTTTTTGAAGATCCAATGAACCGTTAATGATAGATTTATTTCAGAAGCCAAAAATGCATAATTAGACCACATAAATTTCAACATTATGCCCTTCTTGAGCACGACTATATACTCAAGGAGACTTGGTATTTTTGTGTAAAATCTAAGTAAATAATAAAATCAAATTTCAAATATTTAAACAGGACACATAAATTTGAAATTAAAATAACATAATTTGGTAGACTATGTTAATTTCAGTAAATAAAGGATATCTTCATCAAACCCAGAAAAGCAAAGAATATTTTTCCCAACTCCGTAAACTTAACAGCCTCTTGACTATAGGTTGGTTTTCAGTTTGGAATAACAATGCATGATCTTGCAAGAAAAGCAATTCTATATCAGGCCATCTTCTGTATTCAGTCATGGAACATCTATCTTGTGTGCTATGTCAAATATCTTGACATTATATATATTTATCTGCATAACTGAACAACTTAGTAAGCATCAATACAACAAAACATCTCTTGCAATTCCCATAAATCATCATCTTCATCATCGTCAATGGCTTTAGGAGGAGACCTAAGAGGTCGCGATGAGATTGTTCCGTCTTCTGGCTGGACCGAGGACTCAGATTGCCATTGTCTCCTAATTGATCTTCCAGGTATGGAACATCCATATTCATTTTGAAGGATTGAACAATGTTTTATCTTTCATCATATCGATTTTCAAGAAATTCTAACTTTTTTGCCTCTTTTGTCACATGGATTTAAGGATTTAAAAAGGAAGAGGTGAAGCTTCAAGTTGACAACAATGGCCATGTAATAGTAAGTGGAGAGAGGAAGGTAAATCCAAATAAATCCATCCGCTTTCGCCAGTCCTATGACATCCCAGAAAACTCAAGCATTGATGAAACTGGAGGTAAATTTGAAGATGAGATTCTGTATGTACTCATCCCAAAGAAAGTGAAAACAAACAGTGCAGAAGAGCCTCCTCAAGCCGAAACTGTTAGTAACAATCAAGAACAACAACCTGAGCAGAATGCAACAAAACACCCGGAGATTGAAAAGATTCCCAATATTCATCAACACAACGACGAAGAAACATTTTACGATGCACACACAGAAATGGCATCATGGGATACATATCATTCGCTCTTTGAAGCAGTAAAAGAAATGTTGAAAGAGAACAAGGCATTTATTGTTACAGGAGTATTGGCATTTTCATTAGGCATCATTGTTTCTCGAAAGATGCAGACTAGTGCAGATTAGACCAGTCACGACAGAGACTTGGTTCGTCATGTTCTTTGTGAATATGTAATTGAGAAGCAATCTTAAACAGAACATTGATATAATACATAAGCAAATAAACTTGAATTTGTTGCATTGGGTACTGCATTTGATACTTCATTACAGAGTATTGATTGATGCAAGAATCAATCTAAAGTACACTTTATTCAAAGGTTCAGATCCCATATCTAACAAACCAATACAGGAAAAGTAGAAACATGTCATAAAGAACATTCTAATCTTAAGCCTATTAGGCAATTTGAGCAATAATGACCCCGCACCCCACCCCAAAGAACAGGTTTGTTAAGGTGAACGGCGGAATCAAGTGGTTTCACATAAGCATTTCCGTTGCTCTATTGCCTGAGTTGCTCATTCTGCTCAAGCTGAAGAAGAACATTGAAACACAGAAGTCAATGAGAAAATAAACAACGGTTCTTGTGAAACATATTACTCTTAGCCCATGTAGAAACTCTTGACATAAATGTATACAATCTAGCTCATCACAATTAGTGAGAACCATATAGAATGCCTCTAACAAGCAATGAACTTCTCACAATCAGCACATTCAACTCTGGAAATCTCCGTTTGGGATGGCCGATCGGAGCATTTCCTCGGCAGCACCACTGATGACCCTGTCCGTGACCTGCCAGGAAGTCCTAGTATCCCAATTACAAGAGAGATTTACCTTTTCCCAAAATTTGTATTAAAACAAAGCATAATAAGCGAAAACAATTTAAATGAAACTGTTTTGGAAATTTGATATGAAAATAAAGTTACATGTCAAGAGAATCAAACAGTCATGGACTCATGGTCATGAACCTATATTAATGTAGTTACATCAAACTGTCATGTACGGAATATGTAATATAATTACACCATAATAAAATTGTAGCTGTACGATATTGCTGATATTTAAATCAGTGTGTACTTAACACCCAGGAAGGAAAGTAAATGACATGTTTTTAGTCTCATGTAAAGCGAGGGTGATGGTTACTAATGCGTCGAAGAAGCTTGAAGCAGACCTTCACGGATCTGGGCACATCTGACCTTTTCCAGGTCCATGAGGAATAAAGACAACCTTGAATGGTGGAAGCATGGTGCTTTCATTGTAAAGTATTGTGACAAGAACCATGTCCATGACATCCTTTGCAGAGGTCCCTGGCACGTTATCGGAGAAGCCTAGCACACTGTCTCTCAAGCCATCAACAATAGCCTGACGTTGGCGTGCAATACCCAGTCCAGAGAGGTACTTAGCCTCTGCCTCTCCTTCAGCCCTCTTAATTTGCAAGATTTTCTCAGCTTCTGCCTTCTCATTTGCAGCCAACCTCATCCTAGCAGCTGAAATATTGTAAGGTAGTTCAGAACTAAAAAACAGAACATAATACATAGAATTAACTTTTCCCCTATATTCAGGTGCATGTTGTGAAGAATAAGTTAAACATAAGTGATTGTGAGAAACTACCAGAGTCTCTTTACTAACTAAATCACATAATTCACGAGACTCTTCTTCTATTGTCAAGTAGATATGATTTTATCAAACTTTACCTGCGTTGATTTCATTCATAGCTCTCTTCACATGCACATCAGGTTCTATATCGACAATAAGTGTCTGAACAATTTCATAGCCATAAGCAGACATAGCCTGACAAAAGAAAAAAGTTTAAAACTATGAAAAGTTACAAAGCACATCAACTTATATATATAGTCATTACCTTCTCCAGTTCATCTTCAACAGCCTTGGCAATATCATTTTTTTGCTCAAAAACATCATCAAGAGTAAGTTTTGGGACACTTGCTCTTATCACTGTAAACAAAAAAAATTAAAAAAATGACAATGAGTTCATATCATATGACCGAAATTGAGGGATCACTGAAGTCATAAGATCAACTAATACTAAGGTCATCCTTATAAAAGTACAAGTTTGTACCATCGAACACATAAGCTTGAATTTGAGATTTTGTGTTGCTAAGTTTGTAGAATGCATCGCCAGCTTTGTCTGCCAAGGCACGATACTGAATTGAAGCCACAACATTGACAAAGACATTGTCCTGAAATACGAAAAATCATATAAGCATGTCATCTAGAACTAATCTAACGAACAATCGAAGATATTGCATGTAAATTCGCAGTAGCATTCAAATAATAAGGAATGCAAGGTAAAACATTCTTAGCAGGATAACAATTTTCTTTACCAATAGAATACATTATGAAATTTCGAACCTTGGTCTTGGTCTCACAGCGAACGTCTAGCTGTTGCAGCCTGAGAGTGAGATGACCAGCCAACTGGCTTCCAAGAAACCATGGTAAGCAATGGCATCCTGGCTCAAGAACTTCATCAAACTTTCCGAATCGCTCCTTGATTGCAACATATGATTGATCAACTTGGACACAACAGAATAGATTGCCCATTTCCTAAAATCACAATATGAAATCAAAATAATTAAACTTAAGAAACTAAGACACTAGCAAGAAACTTGGCTCAAGAATAAACATTACTCCTAATAAACTTCTAATTTTGATTGTCAAAATATATCTTAAAACAAATCAGCAACCTACTTATTCAACCAAGACTATGCTATTTTGACTATAAAGGTATATTACCATAATTTGAGACCTTGATTAACACATGATCTTTATAAAATGGATCATTACACTACCTAAGCTTATTGTCTATTGTGAAGTAGTAGATAGTGATTACACTTCATTCTAAGGTGAATTCGGAAATAGTCTTCATGTTGTCATAGGGATAAGGTGGGTACTTCGTACGTATCAATATAGTCAATCGTTTAGACTAAAAGTATTGTTTCAAAATATTTGATTATTTTGATCAAAATGATAATTTTTCATTATTTTTACCCTTTTGTCCACATAATTATCCTAAAATGCAATGACTCTTAATAACAAGTAATTTTAGCTAAATAATTACTTATATTGATACAAAACGTAATATTGATATTTTCCGTAAAATACGTGTCCACTAGACTAAGTAGTAGTTGACCACCTTAACACTAACAAAATAATTTTAAAAATAGGAACATATGTAAACCAGAAATCAATTGCAGAATTCTAAGCACTAGATAACAATCATCAACAACCAAAACTGTGAGTATTATAAAAAGAACAGCTCAATTCTAAACATATTTTTGGCAACAAACATCACAATTAATTGATGATATTTCAGGGCTCATCATATAATCAACGAGCAATAAAACAGTTAAGATGAAAATTGATGATATTTCGAGGACTTACAGTTTGACAAGATCGAAGATATTTTCAAGTCTTCTTGGAGGTCGTGTATATATTTATTCAAGAGATGATGTGGAGACGGTAGTGTTATTGTGGACACCCTATAATTCAGTGACGTGGCCGAAAGAGAAAAAATGAAATATTATTTGAAAATACGAGTTATTATAGGGGACATTAATAATTTTGAAGCTGTTGATGTCTTATAGAAATAATATGATGCGGAAAAGTTGTTTTTAATAAAACTAACTATTGGAAATAGTCTAATAGTTAAGATTGTGAGTTGTAACATGTCTTGTTTGTTTTGAAAGTTAATGAAAAATAAAATATATGTAATAATTAGCGAAAGTACAATAGCATATAGTGTCACTAAAGTCTTAACTAAATGATTCTATTTTCCTAACTTTGACTAATTTTAAGTTTTACTCTTAAAATATTTATTTCTCTAAAGTGAAAATACATTTAAATTTTAGCATTGTTCATGTCAAAATTCATTCGCTATTTACTCATTCATTTGAATGTTACCGAACCTCTAAACGTGGAAACAGTCCTCTATTCTGGTAACACTTCTATATTTCGCACTTTAAAAATTGTATTCCGTATTTAATAGATATATAGTCGGTGGGTACAAATACACAATATGGATGATATTAAGAATGTGTCTTTTTTAATGGATAGAATTGTTGGCACAAAATGAATTGGACTGATACTTGAAAAGTTGATAAGTGGGCTGCAATTTTGCTGAGAATTAAACCAAACAGGCCTCATAATTTTGGTGGCCTTTTGAGAAGGAGCCTGGAAGTCTGGAACTCTGGAAGAGTGGAAGGTCCCCCAGCAGGCCAGGCTTCAAGATTGCCCAAAATCAATCTAATTGTTTCTCACTTTTTTCTTTTCTCAAATTTTCAATAGAACAGCAATTTGACATTATCTAAAAACTTCGACTCAAGAATTATTTAAACGATATAATCATAGAAAAAAATGATGGCATCATACAATAATAAGTTCAAGTTACAACACTAATCCAACTCTAGAAAATGGGTGCTCTAAGTATTTCAAACGCCTCATTTTGAGCTCCACATGACCAATGAAGATTCGAATGTAGCACATTGTTTGCCTCCGACTTACCATGCTCAAATTTTAACCAAAATTATTGATGAATATCAACCAAAATTATTTTCACTTCTAATACATTGGTCATCTTCCCCATAATCAACATGTATACATTTAAGTTATTTTTCAAAGTCTCCTCGTCAATTTCCTTACTATGTGCAATAGCGTTGGATTGAGTTAAATCAGATAATAACAATGTCCAATTACTTATCTTATTTTTCACTCTTCATAAGAGAGAAATGCATTGTCTTAAATTTTCAGACCATACATTTCATGTAATAACCGTTATGTTAAAAAAAAAATTTCGATTAGGTGGTGGAATGGAGATAGTATAAATAATTTGAAATAAGATGATGTAAAGAGGCCCAGTATTATATGAGTAGTAGTTTAATATGGGAAATTTTCATTTTGGAATCGGTTTCGTTGAAGTTTAAGTGCGGAAGTGGAGAGTGCTTAGAAATAGAGGCGGGGCTGTTGATAACCCAAATATCTTTCACCGTCTTTATCGGCCACATCGTCACAAACAAAAATCATCTTCTTCTTCTTGAGTTGTGGTAGAGAATCCCTTCCCTCCCCGTTTGAAGCTTTCTTAGTTTCTATAACTTTGATTATATTCCAGGAATCGTTTAGTTGAATACTCTTCCCTCGTACTGCTTTGAATTAAGGTAAGAAAGTTTCAAATCTTTAGAGATATTTCATGGATTTTAACATAGTTGACTTTAGTTGACTTGCTAAATTGAATTTAATTGTGTTTCCCAAGTTTATTTATAGGTAGTATGATGAATATAAATAAGTTCATTCATGAGTTAAAGGTATTTAATTTGAGGTTTATAATTTGATCGGTTGACTTTCTAAGTTAGTTGACTTTTTATGTTTGATTTTTATCGACTTTAAATGTGTAGGGGTTAATTGGGACATATTAGTTGTGTAAGGTTAGAATTGTGATTTATAATGGAGTTAGGAGTTAGGTTGAGAAAATGTGATTGGTAAGTTGGTAGTAATTGAGATTTTTGGAGTATAAGTTGTTATGGACTTGAGGGTTATATAAGATGACTTATATAAGTTGATTTGAAATGTTAAAGTGATAAAATTGGAAATTGTAGAGGGTGGTGATTAGGTTGTGTCCAGAAGCCAGGGTTGTTATTTCGTTGTCTTATTAAATCGTTTTTATACCCGTTTATGATCGTTCCTTAGAGTTAGTATCTTCTAAACATAAGTATAGTAGTAGGTTTTGATTGTACTTTTCGGGTGTTTTGTTGGCGTTGATCGTGGGAAGGCGGTGCAGTGATTGTGATTTGTAAAGTTTTGTGGTAGCTGGCAGTGACCTTATCTACTGAATTGTTACATTACTTACTTTAAATTGTGAAACATGTCATTGAGGTATGATTATGTGAGGCCATTATCGTATCGTTGTTGTATGATTATGTGTAGTTCATTTATTGTAGTCATGATATGATTATGTGATTGTGACTACGTAGGCGTTGAAGATTTGTGAGGTAAGTAAGCTTGAACTCTCAACTTACGTTTCTAATTATTTTAGTGGCCTTGTCGGCATTCACTTCCATGGCCTTGTCGGCACTTGTATTTACGTATGGCCTTTAGGCGGTTACGATTGATTTTTGATTGTGTGAGACGTTTATTTGTGTGCTTTGATATTGTTTAGGAGTGGAGTAGTTAGTTGTTGGGAGGTATTGGTTGGAGTTATCTGTGAAACTTTTTAGGGGTGGTGAGTATTAGGATATGACCCTATAGTTGGGATGATTAAGGGGTTAGGTATTTCTCCTTCACTTCCAGGGATATGTAACTATTGGCCTTATACTTAGGTATAAGTGGTTTGACCTTATACTTGATTTATAAGAGCGGAGTGATTATCTATGACGCTTTTTCTTTGTGTGCGTTGTTGGTGTTAGCTTATCTTCTGATCTGAAGCGGTGTTTGTGGTGATTGGTCCCATTCACCAGTCTAGGCAGTTGACATATATAGTTAGTGATTTGTGGAGATATGAGATAGATGGTTTGATGACTAGAGTTATAGTCGTTGTTAGTCTTTTGATTTTATTACGGGTGATTGTGTGCCTTATTTAGACTTTGTATTATATCTTGGCGTATTTATGTTTGAGACATGCTGGAATTTCGTGATATGGCGCATTAGGTAGTCCTTGGTATATACATATTTATTCATGTTTGACTACTATATCTATTGGTATGTCTCGTTTCGTATGGGCAAGTTTCACCAGCAATGTTAAGTTTTCCTTAGGCTTCGCGGCTTACCTTTTTATTCGTTTTGGGTGGCATTTCATTTGTGCAGGTTGACGGGCGGGCGGTTGAATCTGGAGGCTGTTTGAGGATTTATATTCAGTATTGGGTGAGCATCGAATGGTGAGGATCCTCAGATCTCGTTTTGTTGTCTTGTCAACCGTTTTTTTATTGTTATGTTCATTTTGTTTTAAGCCTTGTCATTGATTATTTTGTATTTAGAATACGGTGTTACTCTCAGTTGTAGCCGGCATTCTTGTTTTTGAGATATATTTGTATATATATCTACGGAGTTGGTTGGTTAGATATCATTTTGATGGATTGTAAATTTTAAAATTGTTCTTTAGAATTTTAATTATGTCGAATTTTTGGATAAGCATTAGTTCTATAAAGCTGAATTAGATCGTAGGTATAGTGACTACGGTGTTCAGGATTATAATGATTCTACCTCGGTGGCCGACTTCCAGGGGCGGATCGTTCTGATTCATGTATAGGTGGAGCTTTGTTAGGCCAAAGATTTGGGTTTGCATTTTTATTTTTATTCATTTTTAACACACTAAATGCTACTAATTTATTGATTAAAAAATTTATTATTTAATAAATTTGTAAAATAAAATCATAATATTTCATTAAAAAAAAATTAATTACAAATCAAGATCAAATTTTACCTATTTTATTCAATGATTTAAGAAAATATGTGTTTGTGGTTGTTATTTGATTGCCCGGCTAACAACGGCTCAGTCTTATCTAGTCACCTGCTCGACTCGTTAACTTATCGGTAGAGTCGGAGTACTAAAGTTAGACTCGTTACTTTACTTGACTTCGTTATGATACCCGACTTGGATTATGCTTAATGAGTCAGTCGGAGTATTCAAATACCACTTTCGGTTTAGCTCTTTTAAAGGCATTAGTAATGTGGTAGATATGTTATTAGGTTGGAATATTGAAATACATAGATACTATTGTACATGTACACAATACTATTGGGTTGGAATAATAAAATTATTAACAATAATGTTTAACAATGATAATAATATTTAATATTAAAATAAAAAATAAAATTATAATTGAGTAAATAAAAATATTTTTTTAAGAAGAAATATAATTATTACATTATTAATAAATAATTAATATTAAAAATGTGAGATATAATATTTATAATGTAGTATATATAATATATGTTATTGAGTTGTAATATTAGAATAGATTGTGGGGTCCAATAAAATTTTATTAGAAAAAATATATATTTGTGATTGTTATTTAATTATGTGAAAAAAAAATATAATATGAAAGAAATAATAAGTGAAATAAATAATACACTAATTTAGATAACCTTATATTCAATCAATTTTCTTAAAATAATTGGAAAACAATCCAAAAGATACCCTATCTTTCCAACTACACCTCTAGATAGCGACAGAATTAGACTTGGTTAATGTTTTCTTTCACTACCAAACAACATTTGCTTGGGTGTCCTCTTTATAATGTTCCCTTCATGAATCAGTCTCCAATAATCTATATTGGCCTCAAAAATATTTCTTATACGTGTGTATGCTAGTGCTTGCCATGTTGTAGTCACATTGATAATTGCAATCCGTTAATAATGTGTGATTATAATGATCGCGAGCTTTACGATACGGGATATTGGCCTCTTTGGGCTACCGCGCTCGGTTGTATCATTGCTGATAATGTGATTACATGATTGCAATCCGCTAACAATGTTGTAGCCACATTGATATTTCTTTTGAAGAAAGGTTATTTGTGTTTCTTTCTTTCTTTGTTAAATTAGCGGAAAAGATACAGCTTGTCGGCGTCGCTGGTCGAAATCTATTTCGGTAAATCGGTTTGAAAGTGTGGCTAGCGTGGAAACGTCCCATGAAGCTCTTCAAACTTGATCAATCGGTATTTTGGATTTATATAGAGTGCAGAATATAAGAAAATGTCTTATGAAATAAAATTTGGAATTAAAAGGAATGTCTTAGTAGTAAGATATTTATAGGCGAAGTAATAGGTATGCATGTGGTAGATTCTCTCCGTATAATCGTATCGATTATCGATATTTTATATCATACATAATCGGCGGAAATTAACTGCATGTGGATCATTAACAAGAGAGAGTGAACACAAAAATAGTATATATATCACACATAAGTTGACAGATCTAGCACAGTTGATTTTGTGAATGATAAGTTATTAAGTTATTTCATCTATTTAACTTCAATACTCTCTCCATCTTAATAGAACTTTATTTTTTGAAATAGTTAGCCATCCTCAGGCCCGGCCCTTGGCAACATGGAAGAAAATTATTGGCCGACCACACCAGTCCTCAGTTTTAAATAGATTCCAAAAAATTTAAAATTGTATTACGTATTAAAAAATTTAAAATTTACAATCACTAGGAGTAGTCCAATAATCACGAAATATCATTCATATGATGAAGTCTGGAGATCGAATCGCTGTATTAAAATAAAGAGTTTTAGATGTGAGACCTGATATTAGATATCAATCATAAATGACATTCATGACAGTGCTGGTAACAAATGTTAATAGTATAACATGTCCATAGGAAGTTATGTTCTTTGATTACATGTTTGTTTAAACAAAAGAAAATTTAAATTAAATCTGATCACTCAATAGTTAATATACTGAACACTGTAATAGCATATTAGATAGGAACATGAATTGACTTCTACAGATTTAGATAATAATTATAAACATTCATAATTAATGCATGCTAGCATATTAAGACAAATTTTTCTTTTAGGATGATATACTAAACCTTTCAATTTGCGCATGATCCGTCATTGTCAACTTATTTCAATTTTGCATGAAAGTAATAAAATGAACAAATAAGATACGAGTATTAGCTTCTTCTGGCATTAGTGACCTAATTTAGTTTTGGGAGCAAACTATTATATATGAATATATTATATCATGTTTCATAGTTTAATGAATCGGTATGAAATAATTAGGCATAGACCAAGAAAAGTTTGAATCCAACAAACTCATTATTAAACATATGGGGTTGAAACAATTCAATAAGATAAATCTTGTTTTATACTTTAGAGTATATATTATGCATGACAATTGTCAAATTGACCATTAGAACATACTCGTTATCGATGGTTATAAAGCAAGATTCATTCTTCTACGTATAATTATCATAACAATTTGAGATAAATATTGTATCTGAATTATATTTTTGATCAAATATAAAATAAATTTATAGATGGTGGTTGAAAATTGAGAGTTTAACTTTCATTAGGATTTGATAACTTAAATTATGAGGATTAGTGATAGGATTTTTTATTGTATCCTTATCCTTGATGATTTATTATCTTATAAAATAAATTATTTTGGCTTGTTTTAAAATAATAATTTATTAATAAATAGCGATACACCGTCAGGAGCGTTGGGGTAGCCATCATTCGGATAGCTTTGATTTTATATATAATGTGATATGTTAATTATTGATTTATATGTTTATGAGGTCAAAAAGATAGTATCAAATAAGCGAATCTCAAGATTTATTCATGATTAATTTGATATATTTATGATGAATTCTACAATATATATAATCGTGATTTATCGACAGTATATTTTGAGTCGAAGACTAGTTCATAAGACTTGTGAATAATTGATGGGGGTCTAAACTTGGATAATGAATAGGGATATGCCATTTATAAAAGATCCACTGACCTTTAAAAAAATTTGAGAGGTATGATCACACGAAGGCGGTTATTACTCGAAAGCTTCTTCTGGCTTGATGCGTTTGAGGCTTCAAGGTCTCTTAAAAGTGCCCAGTGAGATAACAAATGCAAAAGATTACTTGTGATGTATCATGCTTTACTATATATCCTTGGTTAAATATCCATTAAAATAATATTTTGGTTATTATTAGTCCATATAAATAATATTTTGGTTATTATTAGTCGAGAGGCTAGTTCAAAAGATTAGGGTTTAGAATTGGCGTCCATCTAAAATTAAGGGCTTTTGAATATTCCACTTTCTATCATTTTCCTCATTATTTTGAAAATATCTGAGAAACTATATGAGTTCAACATGAGACCGAAGATTCCTATAATTTGGAAGAATTCAGTTAGGTTAAATGGATAGAATTTTATTGATTAATTACTACGTATAATTTATTATAGGTCGAGGAAGTACCACATCTGAATGAAATTACTTTGAGTGTGTAGGCATATGGTAGTGTAAAAAGTAATTGAATGTGAGAGCCAACATATTATTTCTTGAAGGAATAATAGATTCCTGTCATGGTTAGTATTGTGATTATACGTATCTAGGCTAGTTCGGCTAGAGGAAATATTTGATATTTAAAAAGCGGTCCTTTGTGGTACACTATCTTTCTGGGAACTTACACGGTGTATGATTTTCCAATTTCATTAAGTTGCCTGACTTAACATAGATAAAGGAGAAATATGTCTTGCACATAATGCAACAACTTATACCATTCTAAAAGAATAAATATTTCTCTTATCTAATAACACAAAAGCGAGTGTTATTACGAGGCGGTGTAAAAATTATTTGAATGCTCGGGAAGAGATAACAGATCGGTGCCTCAAAAAATATGTATTCAAGATGCACCATATTATTCTAAGAAATTAAAGGAATCTAAAGCGGTTTCAAAAAAAAATATATCAAATTAATACATGGCATTCAGGGCAACCAAGTAGAAGGCTCGGAAGAGCTAATATTTGGCGAAGTGTATGAAAATCGATTGAAGGCTCACGGAAGAGCTAATATATTGTTAACTAAAGTAACAAACATGTTTGCGTATCAAAATACTTTGTCAAATCGGAAGTTTGAAATTATGAGAAATTTTATTATTTGGCATAGCAGGTTAGACCGTCGGGTTAGTTACGATGCGAAAGAATAATTGAATATTTAATTGGAGACTCGAAGGGAATTGATAAGCGATTGGGTTTGAAGAATTTATGTGAGCTTCATAGTGTAAACTCTGAGTTAATTGTGGAGGCGCGTTGTAGATTGTCTGATACGATTGATCATTGGAAATATACCTTATGTAGTAACACTTGTTAGCATTATGCCAAATTATTATAAAACTCTCGATATAGTTGAACTTTGATCATAAACCATATTTTACCCTCAGTTATCGTCGTCATATATTCTCTACTATGCACAAATGATGACTTTTTTAAATGATTATTATCTGCGAGAAGGTATGTACGTCATATATTGGAAATATGAACTTTAAATTAGTTTATCTAGTAATTTTCATTGTGACCATATCAATATTTTCAACATTGAGAGATATGATATACAATGATATGATGATTTCATAAGAGGATATATGATATGCGTTCTCTTCTTTTTTCACTTATTTGAGTTTTTTCCCTTGAGTTTTTTTTTTCTTGGTTTTTTAATAAGATAATTACGAAGCATATCTAAAGAGAATATAATATTTTATCTCACTAGTTTTTTGTCCTACACGTTTTTCGCAATCCTTTATTTAGTAGTTGGTTAAGCGATAAGCTTCTGAGAAATCTTGAAATCTGAGAGAATAAAGTCATTGAATATTTGGTTAGGGGATATGATCGGTAGATCCCGTATTGATTGTCGTTTATCATATGAAAATTGGTCTTGACAATCTTTATGATAATAATTATACATGTATTAATGGAGTTAAAGGCCGACATATCAAATGAGATAGAACAATATATATGTTGTTGTTCTTAAGCACCCGTGATCTTCAAGGAATGGTGAAATCGATTTTCAACAAATTCGATCTTGTGATAATCGACAAATATATTCCTTTAAATCCTTTCCTACGCTCCAACATTGAAAATTTATCAGGAAGTATAGGGCTACGTCGGTAAATGATGTCAAGTGATGTGGTCTGAAAGTATCACGAGTTATACTCTTTTCCTTAATTAATGTTTTGTACTCGAATGGGTTTTTTTCACGATAAGGTTTTTAAGGAAGCGGCGTTGTAGCGTATGTTAAGAATAATGTCTCTTTTTCATGTTTTAGTTTTTTATCCACCGGGCGGGTTTTCTAGTAAGGTTTTGAGAGACATATTCTTATTGAGTTACTAAACGTCGGGGAGTGTTATGGAAATAATATATATGAACGGATGTATTGTGTTAAAATGATGCTTGTTCTTAGAAATAGAGCAACTTGATGGCAAACAAGCTAGGCGAGCTTATTTCTGCAGTTACTTAATTACCTTATTATTGTATCTTAGGAAGCTTTATAAATAAATATTCGTTGTATTGTATTCTGCGATTTTTCTGGCTTGATAAAGGTATTCTCATAAACATTTATTGATACGTAATACATTCATTGTTAAATTATATTCGTAACATATATATTTGTATCTTCACCCGATTGATCACTAAAAAGATCTAAAGTCAACTGGATCTAGTTTTTTTGGCTAATTGGCGGTTGCCTCGCCTTCACTTGTCTTATCGTTAATTTTCGATTAGATCGTAGGCTATCGTTCTTTCTGTATGATCGCTATCTTATTGTTCTTTTCTGTTAAAGGAAATCAATAAATAAAATAAAATGATGGTTTTCTAACCAAGCTCGACAAAGATTCAAGTAGCATCAGATAATATTGAGATTTAGTTGGTGTACTTTTGTTGCAATATGTACTATAGTCTTATTAATTCATGACCATAGGTGGGATGACGATATGAGTGATATTGAAGATTAAAACAAACATACACCAGATTCAAATAAACTACACTAGATTCAATCTCACAAATAAAATAGTAATAAGCAAATATACAATTGCCTCGTTTTTCTTCAGCGAGATCAAATGCATGAATGAAGGAATAGCGCATCTATAGCTGTTTTAAGGGAGTCTGATATGTAATAGCGCATCCAATACATGAATGAACTCAAAGCTTCTTCTTGGTTGTCATCTTTGACTGTTCCCCATCAGATTGTACTTTTCCCTCTCCTCTCTAGCTCATGTTCTGTAACTTTGATGATTTACATTTCTGTGTAGATATGTTTTGGCTATATGTGAATAAAGATTGAATCTTTTTTGGTGAAGTTCAATCTAATCTCCTCTCCATATGTGGTTCTATTAAGGATGGTGGTGGTTGAGTTCGATGTTAACAATGATAGGTGGTACTGGTAGTTATGCTTGGGAAATATGATTTGAGGAGGTGATGGGGAAAGTTGAGGGGGGAGAGGGATGGGGGTAGGGGTAGGGTGTGTTAATTAATAAAGTGGTGTAAAATATTTTAAATGTGTCTCATATCTTTAGTTTAATGTAAAGGGTAAAGTGGGAAACGATATCTGTGATAGAATAGTAAATTTAGAGGAGAAATATTTCTTTTTTGTCTTTTAATTGAAATTCTTATCCTTTACTTCAAAATAGAGGGGATATTATAGTCGTTTATAGGTGTGAATCACAGGAAGAAAACAATAGCGTAAAGGCAATGTAGAAAAAGCGTAGGTAGGGCCTGCTTGAAAATTAAGCAAATGTCTGAGGGCAAGCGGTCCAATTAACCTTTTTTTAATTTCTTGTTCTTTCTAATTTTGGGATGTAAAAAACAAAATAATTCAAAAAATGAAAAAAGAAAAATAGAAGCACCCAGTAAAAATTCTTTCATTTTCCGTACATAATAGGGATTAAAATCATATTTTTCATTCTACATGACATATTTACCAACAAGGATCAAGGAAATATCCGGGGCCGATATTGATATTTTTTAGGTCTAGTATAAAAATTGAAAATAGAGACGCTTGTGCCGTGTTGATTCTATTTGTGAAATATGAATATATGATTAGTAGTGAAATCTCAAATTACAATGTGTAGGATAAAAACTTCAGTACTAATATCTCATATGATATAATACATATTAATAATTTTTCAAAAATTTGGGACCAACAAAACTGAATTATTATCTGTGTGAATAAAATGTTTTTTATGAAATTATGAAAAGCTTCATTTAGATTGTAAAAAGCTACATTGAAAATATAAAAACTTATATTAAAATTGCAAAATGGTATATTAAAATTGTAAGCAATGATTATTATGAAAAATTAATTTTTTAAACGATAAATACATTATGAAGCGGAGAGGTGCTTTCTTGAGATGATCATAATTGCTACATAACATAACTACATAAATCCACACATATTCGCCTCTTATGCATATAAATATCAGCATTACAACTGATTCGAGTTGAATTAAGTGATAGAATATAAATATTTAAGTGGTTTTAATGAAGGGGTTGGGGACCGCTACGGTGGCTGGTTGATCTTTTATAAATCCACACATATTACATATACATATTCCACTCTCCATCTTCAAAGTCCAACTCCATCATCTTCCTCCATAATTCAACCTCACACAATTCCCAAAATCATACACAAACACTTCACAAAAACATCTCAAATATTATTCAGAAACAAATTTGTACTGAAACATTAAAGGGGGGTAAAATGATGTTGGCTATAGGCAGTACCAATAGGGGTTCACACTCTTCTCATATTACCCAGATCATCATCACTAGCTTTTTTCGCCATAAGCTATAAAATATAAATCAAACCATTTATTTTTTTTGTCCAAAATATATATTTGCATTAAAAAATCAGAACCAGAAGTTTTGAGGGTTGTTGGTATGATTGGATTGTTGAAAATTAGTTAAAAATACAATCTTTTTTGTATAATTTTACCAGGAGTTTTGAGGTTGTTGGTATGATTGGATTATTGAAAAACAGATAAGAAATTCAATCTTTTTTATATAATTTCATCAGAGGTTTTGAGGATTGTTGGTATGATTGGATTCTTGAAAAACAGATAAAAATTCAATCGTTTTTATATAATTGGTATGATTAGATTATTGAAAAGAAGATAAAAATCCAATCTTTATTGTATAATTTCACCAGAATTGTGTAGAAATGGCAGATCACTCAATGGTTTTTGGGAGTTCTTCAAATGGTGCTACAAATATGAAAATTGGCTCTAGTTACTCAAGTGTGAATAGCCCTTCTCTGGTTATGAATGGTCCTCCTCCTTTTCATGGTATATATATTTATTGCATATGTTATGTACTGATTTGTGTTACTGGAGATGAGTTGACTATTTTCATAATGTTGTGTTTTAAGACTAAAATTGTGTTTTAATTGATTGTTAGTGTTTTATGTGCAATCCAACATATAAAGTTTTCATATTTATACCATATATGGTAATAATTGTCTGTATTTTAGTTTTCTGGTTTTATAATTGGATTGTTGAAATTATGATATTACTAAGTGATTTTATGGATGTTGTATAGTTTAATGAACATGGATGAGCTTAATGTAACTATCTGGAGTTGTTTTCTCCATCATAATGTATTGTGTTCTTAAAGTATTACGTGCTGGAAAAAGGAAATTATCATTGAAGGCTTATGAGTGATTCTTATTAATTTATAAACGTGAATGATTAATTGTTTTGTGATGACACAGAACGATTATGTCGATAATTTATTCTGGTTACATTAGGTCAATGATGTTTCACATTTCCTAAGATATGGTATGCTGCACTAGCAATGTTAAATTAAATGTCATGTTACCTTGTTCTGATTGATAGTTATCATTATTTGGTCCTTTCCTACTTGGTTAGATATATCTGCAATCAAGAATACTCTTTTGAAGATAATGTCATATTCATTTGATTGGATGGTCGCCCACTCACCCTCTTTAAGGCTAATATGTGATGCTTTTGTAAATGAGCCCAAAAATAAATAAATTAGGTGACTACAAAGAGACATAAGATTTTCTGATTTCAAATAAATTTGAAGTTTTCCTTCGTATGCAATTTAAGTATATGTGTATTAACTGATTTTTAAGTCTGTCTGCATCTCTTATTGCTGGCTATATCACCTTGGGTCTTAAGAGTCTAGAATTGTTACCAGGTTTAAGGTCCATGCTCAGTTTCAAGAATACCGGATCTGAGAAATCTTTCTTTTGCTCTTTCAATCAAGATGAGAATGTAGATGATGATGATTTGGAGGAATATCTGCATCAGCCAGAAAAGAAGAGAAGACTCACTGTAGAGCAAGTTCAGTTTCTTGAGAAGAGTTTTGATACAGATAACAAACTTGAACCAGAGAGGAAAATGCAGCTTGCAAAGGAGCTTGATCTGCAGCCTCGGCAGATTGCAATATGGTTTCAAAACAGGCGAGCAAGATGGAAGAACAAGAACCTTGAGAAAGATTATGACACTCTCAAATCCAATTATGACAACCTCAAAGCTGACTACGATAGCCTTCTCAGTGAGAAGGAGAAACTCCAAGCAGAGGTACAAATTACAAAACTCACACTTAAGCAGCACGTTCTTGTTTACATTACTAAATACTAACCTTCTGTGACACATTTAACTTAATAATTCAATCCTTAAATCAGGTTCGTCGGCTCACAGACAAGCTGCCTCTGAATGATAACCAAAAGGATCTGAGAAACTATGGTGGCGAAAAGTTATTCCAATTACTGCCAAAAGCACCCATTGCTGAATCTGTTGCCACAAGTGAGTCTTCTCAAGCACCAGTTGTAGCTCTAAGGCAAGATGATCTAAGCTCGTCTAGAAGTGGTGTACTTGACTCAGATAGCTCGCATTTTGCTGATGGGGTCCATTCATCTTTCTTGGAGACTGGCGATTCTTCATACATCTTCGAATGTGAGCAGTCCAATTTATCCCTAGACGAAGAAGATAACTTCAGCAAGAATTTGCTCTCCCTCGCCAATGAGGACTTCAAGATTCATGATCCTAATTATACAAGCTTTCCAGCAAATCCTAATTTCTTTGGACTTCCACATGATGATCATGCTTTCCGCTCCTGGCCATACTGAGAAATACGTGGTATTTTCTGTTGTTCCACTTTTTTAAAAGCTTAGTAAATAGTGTTTGAGAAATAAATGTGAATCCTGGCATCCCACGTAGAAATGGCGGTGTGTTCTGGTTGTTGTATGTTGTTGGAACATTTTTAGCAACGGTCTTTTTTTTGTGTGTGTTATATAATATGCGTATTTTCTATTTTTGTTGAACATTTTTTAACTCCGTATAAATCATGAAAGTCTATATCTTTGTATAAAACCTTGCTCGTTCATTATCTTTTAGATTCTGTTTGATTGAGGATATTGAGTACTTGGCTTATTCCTGATCTTGATACACTGACACCTCTCTCAAGTAGTGGGTGTTACTGTTTTGCTTATGTGTTATGGTAGTTGAGCATCAATTCTTTGGGAAGTGACAATAGCACATTCTAGTGGATTTTTACTGGAAATTCTTGCAAGATCTTCATCTACCTAGTCTCTGATGAAGACTGATTGTCCCAAGCAAGTTACTCTAATCGATTGCTTAATTGAGTATTCACCAAGGATGAATGATAGTTGGTCACATATCGATCAAGCCGAGTGACCGCAATAAGTTGAGTGTCATGATCTTAAGTTAATGTAACATAAGCCCTTTCGAGACTACTTGTTTAGTTTTATAAGAATTTTCCTTAGAATAAGTTCAAATGACAAAATTGCACTTGATTTGATATAACTATAACTCAACACAGAACATGTATTTTGAGAGGCAATGAAACATGTTGTACATGAATTCACACATGTGGGGAATGTCATACCTTCATCAATTCACAATAAATTATGAAGGTACCATACCTAACACTTTGTCATTAATCATTGAGCATCTTTATTTTCCCCTTTCAGGAGCTCAGAAGGCTAGTGTTTTTCTGTTCATTTATCACCTGTAGCTAAAGATAACATTATTAGACAATGATAAAAGAATCCCACCCTACCCATTTGTCTTCATTCTTATTTATATATCTTTCACTCACATGCATAATTCATTGAGTCATGCAACATGGATCAATTTTTTTGTTGTTTTGAAAATGACTTGATGTTTGCTGAGAAATGTGACTCAGTTTTTGGAATGGTTTATACTGTTGCATCTTGGACCACACTGTTCAATTGACAACTTATCATCTTGCATGATTATAATCAGGAAGACAACAAAGTTAGTTGGTTTTCACCTTCCAGTGATTATTTAATTTACTAACTTTTGTACAATTAAATAATGTTTGTCTCTACTCCCTACCTTACCTAATCACAGTATTTAATTGTACCACTAGACACACATGATGCATGTTGATTTTTCACGGAAGATTTGATTGATTACAAATTTATATTTGTCATTTTAGTCTAATTTTTTTGTTTTAAAATATTTGTCATTCTAGCATAGAAAATTGTTCTTTTATATTTTTAATGTACTTTTTAATTATTTTTGTTCATGAAATTAACAAACAGTCAATAATATAATTTTAAATGATTTTCATTTTTTAGGGTGCTTAAGAAAGGCATCACATATTCACCAGCAAAGCAAAGATTAGGAATTGGCATCTATTACTACTACAACCTTCTCCAATTAAGATATTAATTTAAATGAATCAAACAGTAAAAACACCATCAATCTTCAAGTGATAAAAGCAGAATCATCTGAGGCAAGAAACAATACTGCATCAGCAATATGTTCAGCCTTCAAAGTGCCTGATATTGCTTAATTGTTTCCTCACCCCCCTTTCCCTGGTTAAACGCATCGACTAACAATGGCGTCACAACTACGAAAGGCGAGACAGTATTCACCCTAATCCCATACTCTCCAAGCACACCTCATTAGCCCTATCACAGCATGCTTCGACATGAAGTAGTCCGTTGAAAACTGCCCCCCCATCGACCCTGTCACGCTAGCTGTGCATACTATGCTCCCTTTAATCTTCCCTTCAACCATTGCACGAGCCTCGTGCTTCACACATGCAGCCATACCTCGCACATTGATGCTGAAAGTACGGTCCATGGATTTCACTTGCTCTTCATCTGCAACATCACAATGGAAATAACTGCAAATGTTTGAGCCAATTGATTCGACAACGCTTTTACCTAGTTCATCCTGGATATCACCTATTGCAATAGCACGAATGCCGTTGGTAGCAAAAAGCCTCGCGCTCGCCTCTCCGATACCACTTGCTCCACCTGTTATTATGGCTACTTTGCCATCAAGTTTTTTCTTGGAAGGGGAAATTTCTGCCATTTTTTCTCCTCTTTAGTTAGTGGTTTCTTTTATGTCTACTATATATTGGAGATTGAATATAATAAACAAAATGGAAGACTGGAGGAGAAAACAAAGAAAATAAAGAAATTCATTGCAAATTATTGCATAAATTATACCATATTGCTATTTCATGTGATTTTTCACACATAGCCTAACTTCTACGTCTACTAGTTTAGAGAATCTTTCACTATTCATCAATCATCACTCTGGCATCATAGTAATACTACCTCCAACATCAACATAATAATTTTACATCCCAAAAGATAGTCCATTTTGATTTCAGTTGTCTACATAACAAATTTTATAATCTTAATCGATATGCACAATTTTATTTGAATCAAAATTAATAATATCTAGGAAAGTACATTAAAGTCCTTTAACTTAAGAAACTTCACTAGTTTGATATCTGCTCTTGCTGAATTTTCTAACTTGCCTACTAATAATCTACTACAGAAGAGCAAAAAAATGTTCCAAGTCAACATTACACACGGGTCTAAACATACATTTTCCTTTTCTTAAATATTTGAATGTTGGCGTCCAAAAATTAGTATTTCAATATAACTTTATCGAGAGATTAATCGTCGATTTGGTCCCGTGGTGTAGGGTTGTCGTTGGTTCAGTTGTTGGCAAGTTGCGCGGTGGTATGATAATATATTAGTTGCATAGGAACCATTAAAGACGGACGACAAAATCGCGAGTGCAATTCACTAAGGTTTAAACGTTTTCGTTTATTTTTTAATCAATAGGCAACTTTTGTGCAATATTAGGGACCAATGTATAAATTGTCAACTGATTTTGTCAATTATGTAAAATCAGTTGACAACCTATTCACATTATGTGAGACAAAATCAACAATTAACTCATTTATTAACTCGCACTTAACAGATTGCTGTATGCATTTCCCAAAAGGATAACTTGTCATATGAAATAAAACTTATATTGAAATAGCTGGCCTGGAATTGAACAATGCAAATGAAGGAAACAAATATAGCTTGGATCTAAACAATCCAAACAAAATCAAAATCCAGATCTAATACAAGTTGTACAGAGGAAGATATTGATGAGCCTAAGCAAGTTTAGGCACTAAATCCACCATCAATCTTCAAATCATGTCCAGTAATAAACGCAGAATCATCCGAAGCAAGAAACAGTACAGCATCTGCAACATGTTTAGTCTTCATTACTACATCTTTCAAGCTTGTAAGTGGCTGAAACATCTTTTCTATCTCCTCAATATTTTTGTTCATAGAACTAACCATAATTGGCGTCGCAACAGCAAAAGGCGAGACAGTATTCACCCGAATCCCAAATTCCCCGAGCTGCTTGCTGGCGCATTTCATTAGTCCTATCACTGCATGCTTTGACATGAAATAGTCCGTAAATCTTTCACCCCCAACCGAGCCTCCCATACTAGCTGTACATACTACACTCCCTCTGATTTTCAGCTCGGTCATTACACGAGCTGCATACTTCACACAAGATGCCATACCTCCTACATTCACGCTAAAAACTAGGTCCATTTTGGATAGGTCAAAATCCATGATGGTCTGAGAAGTGCTATATGTACCGGCATTACTGAACATGATGTCAAGCCGACCATATTTCTGGACAGTAAATTCAACCATGGATTTGACCTGCTCTTCATCTGATACATCACAATGGTAGTATCTGCAAATGTTTGAGCCAATCGATTCAGCGACTTTTTGGCCTAGATCATCCTGGATATCAGCTATCACGACTGCACGAACACCATTGTTAGCGAAAAGCCTTGCTGTTGCCTCGCCTATTCCGCTTGCTCCTCCTGTTATAATGGCTACTTTGTTGTCAAGTTTTTTCTTAGGTAGACAAATCTCTGCCATTATTTCTTTGATCTATTTCTCTCCACCTACTACTATTTTCTAGCTTAAGGACTAAATATATAACTATAAAACAAACGAGTTTTCATAGAAGAAATAACTTTGTTCACATTAATATCTAGCAAAAAGTAACAGAGGATAGCAATAATTGAGTGGAAAATCTCAAAGAAATAAACTGGTCAACTATTTGTAGCACATCGGTTAAAAGGCTCCCGTAAATCGAGCTCAAGGACCCAATATAAAACTACAAAAGAAAGGCTGTTTTGATAGAGGAAATAGACATCATAAAATAAGTATCTAAAAAGCATCTCATTATACGATAACTTAGTTCATACAAATAACGGGTAATTTGCACCATAATTCCTTATAAACTTTTTATAAACTTTAAAAGGAGCATCATACGCTGTGTAAACTTAAAAATACACATCTCCTTAGTATTAACTTGGGTGTTAAAGTTAATAATAAAAACTCAACAAAATATTTGATTTTCACTACATCAATTCGATCTTCTTCAAGGACCATTCCTGCATTGAGCCCACACTGAGATCAAATTGCACATCCTAAACTATTAGCACATTTTTGTCTGTTGGCACTTCACACTGGGTTTTCAAAACACTGATGATAATATGTTGGAAGGAACCTAGTCGAAGAATATGAAACATACCTTACTAGAGAGCTCAAGTATTGAACCCACAAAATGATTCATTTGGATTTTGATGCTTCAGTTCAAGAAAAGAATATGCTCGGCTATTACATCGAATAGCGTTCACGGTAGTTGTGTATTATTATTACAACTGATAGAGCAAGTTAAGTTGATAAATAACAAGAGGAATTACAGCAAACTTAAGCAAAAACATTATGCATATATAGACAATAAATTTCCAAGCCTTCTAGTTTCCATGCCCGGTATTGCTTGCTCGATGTTTGTTTCAGGAAAGGGTACACAAATATATCTAATAAGGCGCACTATAAAGTGCTGAAAACAGAAATGCATAGCTTACTACGACTGTACCTAAAAGGATAATTCACAGTTAAAGCTACGCTTCAACACTGATGAAGTTGCAAGGCACAAACGAGGAATGGTGGCTTTTCAAACAGTGTACGCTTGCTGGATTGTGTCTATATCAAGACCCTTCAATTTTACTACTGATTCAACATGTCCCTTCAATGTGTGAAGTTCACGCAACCTGCAATTATATACGAAATTAAATGCACTAAGAATATTGTTTGTGGTCTGAGATCACAGAGGAGTTCAACGAGGAATCCCATTTTCGTCCTTCCACTGAATTTCATAAGAGAATATTGAAGGGCTCAAAATGTCAATGAATAGAAAGCGTGATTTTCTGGAAACAGTTAAGAATGTGATGTGTAATTTATGGAAGACCTAAAAGGTAATCTAGTAGTACTATTTATAAACTCAACTACTAACTGTTGATGGGAATGTTACCTTGCAATTTCCGCTCTTCGTTTTGCTTCTTCGGCCAAGTGATTGAGCTCAGTGAAATTGGTAGCTTCATTGTACATTTTGGTGTCAGGTACTTGCAGTCCATGAAGGGTTCTTTGTGCATGTGCCCATTGCAGTTCACGATGTTCCTTACCAAAATCCTTTTGCCTTGTGAAAGCAATCTGCAAAGGAATGGCATTTAGAACGGGCAAGCAATACATTAATTAGTAAACAGAAAAAGAGAAAGGTGAACGTCTTAAATTCTCAGCAATATATACCCTTCGCTCAAGAACAAGATCCCATGCCCGTCCACTAAGAGCATAGCGGACGAAGAATTTGATAGGATCGAGTGGGAGATAGGTTACGATGTTATAGAGCCAAATTACTCCTGCCCAACCCATCCTGTCCCTTCAATGTGACAAAAATCAATGCCTGACTGATTATGCTAACTTGCAAGTATATTGCTGATGCAAGCTTCCTAAAATCATCATGTGCAGTTTTCTCCAGTGTTGAAACCCCAAATGTACGCTGGCAATTTATCAGGAGAGTAAATAAAGTTCCAGAGTAGAAAGAGAAGGACCTAGCATATTGAATGTTAGGATGGGTATGTACTTACTGGAAAGAAATCAGTTTTATATGCTGCCCAAAAGAATATGACCGTCATCACTGCCAAATAACTTCCAAGAACAACTCCAGTAGTAAAGATCTCAGCTAGCTTCCAGCTATCAGGTAGAGGAGAGGGCTTCACCCTATCCTTTGAAATAGTCATTATAGTACCTGAAATTGCACCAGTTAAGATAAATCTTCAAATAGTTGTCATTAACGAATTTTCAATTTTAACAGAATTTTGGTTAACATAATTTACCAACTCATTTAAGTAACCTTCAAATAGATCTTTCTTAAATGATCATCACTAAACATAAAGGCATACACAGTTTCTAGACATGTCCAACCCAATCATTCCAAGATTGTGTTTTAGATATATACTGAAGTGAGGGAATACAAATGGAGATGATGAACTAACCATCATTAAGGATTGCAATGATCAGAACCATGAAAGGTGGAAAGTCAAACTTCCATATAAGGGCAAGCAGCATAAAGCCAAGCTGTCATGTTTCACGATTGGGCATAGTTAGACACCATCCGTAAATCCATCTCATTGATTAAAAAATGAAGTGAAATCAAAGAGAAAAATGTATCAAACAACGGAATATCTAAACATACCACGATACGAATTGTTATCGAAACTGCATAAATCTGAAAACCAAAAACAATGTCAGGCTTGATCCAAAACATGAAATGTGCACAAGTCAATTGCAGAATGCAGACAGAAAATAGTCTTTGTATAATAATTCAAATTTATTGAAAGTAATGTGGAACTTCACAATGGATAACAATTACTGCTGCCATAAGATAAATTAGTAACAGCCTATACCGTGTAATTTTTCATCCTCTGAAAAATTGCACGACTAGTCAACACAGCACTGATGATAACACTCAAACCGGGCTCGGTGAGGACAATGTCTGAAGCACTACGAGCGGCATCAGTTGCATCATCAACAGCAATCCCAATATCAGCTTTCTTTAAAGCTGGAGCATCATTGACTCCATCACCAGTCATCCCACAAATATGCTTCCTGGCTTGCAGACGTTTGACTATCTCGTATTTGTGCTCTAGATGAATCAAACATGAGTCAATGAAATAGAAAAAAAAGGATAATTCCTTGCCCTCATTTCGTGTAAATAAGCAATGGAACCATAACAAATAAATCAACTCACCAGGGAAAACCCCCGCAAAGCCATCAGCCTTCTCTATTAGTTCATCAATTGGTAATGCAGCAATGGACTCATCCTTGTCTTGACCCAACAATGCAGATGAAGGGTACATGTTTGTTCCCATTCCCAAACGCCGACCAGTTTCTTTTCCAATTGCCAGTTGATCCCCTATTACCGAAATTTTTAAGAGTGAAGGTAATTGAACATCAAAATCAAAATGAAGTTGAATTAAAAAATAAGGAAACTAAAACCTCCCCTGCAACCATAAACTGGTAAGAATAGAAGTCAGGTACTATGAATAGTGGACCATCCTGACCACTAGGCAGATTAATTGTTATCACCAAAATTCTTTCACAAATTAAGCGATAAGAAGAATTCTGTCTGAAGGAACAATGAAACTGCACCACGACTCCACAAGCACATCGTGAGTTAATTATCTGAGCGGGAGTATAAAATCGAGGGTAATAATGTAGGTGACCTCTGAGTAACTTCAAGTGCCAGGAAAGGTCAGAACTGAACCCAGGACCTAGGACCTCTAGGTCCTGGAAAGTCCTAATCTAATCATCAGGTTGATTGTTCTAACATTTTTTTCACAAATCATTATAAATTTTAAGCAATAACACTAGGAAATATTTAGTATTGAGTATTAACTGAGCCGGTAAATAAATTCAGGGTGATAATGCAAGAAACCTCTGGTTAATTTCAACTGGCAGGGAGAAGTCAAACAGACAACCCCGTACAACACAGTAAAAAGTGGGGGTGGGGGAAATAATGTTGAAGTCGCAAATACCTGTAATCATCTTAACATTGACTCCAAGATTTAAGGCCCTCCGAATTGTCTCTGCACTATCATGTCGTGGTGGGTCAAAGAGAGGCATGAGGCCAACAAATTGCCATGGACCTCCAGGGCTCTCTTTCCTTCCATCGGGAACTTCCTGCAGTATACATATAGAACAATGAACACACACATAAGATGCTGGTAAGACACAGACATATATGATTATTAGGGATATGAAGATCAAATCAATGTTTGTACAGATCCTTTACCTGGTAAGCTACACCCAGTGACCTCAAACCTCTTTCTGCAAACTTATCAATCACGGTATGAACTCTGCGCTCTATCTCTGACTTATTGTGGCTAAGATTAAGAATCTGAAGTTCATATTGCAAGAGTCAGTTAACCATTGGCTGAAAAATATTGCTAAGACAAAGCATGCAAACTAACATGATACCTGTTCAGGGGCACCTTTGCTGACCCTATGCATTTTTCCTTCGCTATCTAAGTAAGTTAAAGCTGTTCGCTTGTCAGTTGGGTTAAAAGTTAAAGGGAGTGAGACATGTTCTGGTGAAAAAAAAATTCGCTTGCGTCAAGGCAGGTTAGCCACTCACCTCCTTTGATTAAAGGCACTATAGCAGTATCAATGGCATCCTGATTTTCTGTTCGTGAGGCACGAGCTGCCATTAGAACAACTGTATCTGGATCTACACCTTTAGCAAATACCTTGCGGGTGCGGAAATGTAAGAGAGAATTGTTAGGTACTATGTCCAAAATCACTTCATTAACAGTTCAGAGTGGTATCCAGGTTCCAGGCTAACCTCAATAAGGTTCTTGTCAACAGTGAGCTTGTTCAATGTTAGGGTTTCCCATTTTATGCAGCTGAAAACTTCGTCCATGCCAGCCATTTCTGTTCCTGCTTAGTCATTCTTTTTTGTGATGAAACCTAAATAGAAGTAGTCAGCCAAATCAAGAAATCCTTAAAGGTGGGACACAAAAAAAAAAAAAACACCTAACCTGTTGTGCTAGACGATGAGAACCAATAGCCATAGTCACTGAAAGGACAGTTGGCATTGCAATAGGGATTCCACCAATGAGAAGCACAAGAAGATTGTCAATGCCAGGGCGATACTTGCGCTCTTGAATTGGGTACATTACAATAATCTCAATTACCATGCCAATAGCAATGGAGCAAATACAAAAATTTCCAATAGCTGTCAAAACCTGAATACCAGAGCATGGCTTCGTCATGTTAGGATCCACTAAGGGTAAGGAAGGATCAAATGATTATGCACATCCATATTTACTTGCCTTCTGAAAGTGACCAACTTGGTTAGTAGAGTCAACAAGGTGAGCAGCCTTTCCAAAGAAAGTATGCACCCCAGTCGCAATTACTATAGCTTCAATTTCTCCCTGTTTGCATGTTGAACCAGAATACACGCCATCACCAGGACCCTTAGTCACGGGAAGGGACTCACCAGTCAAAGCGGACTGCAATTAGAGGGGTGATATTTTAGAATCAGTGATTGAATCAAGGGAGCAGAAACAATTCACTCAAGGCATCTACCCACCTGATCATTTACACAGGATACTTACTCAACAAGCAGAATCTACCCAGGAACCAATGTCACCAAGTTTAACACTGACTATATCACCAGGTACTAGCTCTGCAGCATCTTGCTCATTCCATCTTCCATCAGAGAACACTTCAAAATAATACAATTGATGGGCAAATGTATCAGATTAAAATATCATATATCCTTAAAATTGGGTGATACCTTTGCCTTAGGGGCAAGGCAGGCCATAAAACACAGCATTGCTTGCCTGCATTGTTCTCCTCAATAAAACTAATAGTAGAGTTTATCACTAGCAAAATAATGAAGTACTTTCCACAAAATCTTAAAATGGGGCTTTTGCAATAGAAACCAAGACATCTATCTTTTTAGATTGCAATTTACAGCATATTTTAATAGCAAATTGCTAATCGAAGTGATGGAAAAATTCTTCCTCCTCCATTAGCAAGGGCGATTGACATGATGGCTGCAGCTTCCATAACCCATGAGGAGGATTCACAAGCCCAAGAAACTTCAACAAGAGTTTGCTTTCCTGGAATATTAAAAATTACTCCGGCAGAGACGGAATCTTTATCAAGAGGCATAAAATATCAATAAAGATATTAGAGGTCCAGCGCTTAAAATGGCTTACGCTCCAAACACACTTCAAACCATCAATCGAATTAAAGGGAATCCAATCAAAAGATGCAATGATATTAGTTCTCTTTTATTTTATAAACCCAACGGCAAGGTTTGAACCTCGTCGACTACCCTTACAATTGAGTGTCTAACCACTACACGAAGCAATTAGTTAAAACATGATTTAGCTAAAATCTGCAGTTGTCATATCAAGTCAAAAATTGACACAAACATCAAACTAAGCCAACTTAGAAAAGTTTAAAACTAAGAAGATAAATGGACAACACAAGTTGCAGATCAAAGGACACAATACAAACCCAAAATGATACAAGACAATAAAATTCAACATAAACCAATACCTTCTTCTCCTCAAGTTTGTTGTAACCAAAAATAGCCAACCTCTCTTGAGCAGCATCTGAAGTAAGACCATCCTTAGTACATCTCAGATTCTCAAAGACTTCCTCAACAGGAATATTTTCCTACAACAAAATAAGTAAACCCATCAAACAAAAAACCACACAAACAAGCTCAAATCAACAAAAAGCTCCCATCTTTAGTGCCAAGATCCATTACCAAATCAACAGTCTCCTTCAACACAGCTTCAAGAACTTCAGCTTTCTCACCCATCTTCAAATCTCTCTCTAAACAACTCTCTACCCAATATCACTACAAATTCCAATGAAGCAAAACTATAAATCAAAACCCATCAAAGCAACAAACATGCAAGAACATAAAAGCATGAAAAATCGACAATTTTTTCCAAACTGGACAATCTTTTTGGGACAAAAGAATGGATTTTGAAGCTGAAAAAGGCCTACCCACCAACACCAAATCTTCAACTAGTGTTGTACAACTAGAGAAAGATAGGACAGAGAAATAAACAGACAACTTTTGTACTTGTACAACGAATTCTTACACACATTATACTATTTTGTTACGTATATACAATGTATTTAGTACATTTTTATAAAGAAAAATGTATATAAAAATAAATTAAATAAAAAGGAGACAAGCTAATAATAAAGTGATAATTAATGAAAATAATGGCTTTGTTTAATGAATTAACTGCAAAGGAAAATCATGCTTTTATTTATTTGACGGTCAGGATAATCATGATTTGGGTGCTTCTTGTTTAATGAATTTTAATGTGGTGCATATACAGTCAACACTTTATAAATTAATAAATAGGACACATAAATTTATTGCAGGTAATTTATAGAGTTACATGTTTTGCGAATTATTAATTTTGGAAATTTTATTAATATTTACGATAGAAAAATTTATTTTAATTTATTAATTTAAATAGTTTCTAGAGTCACAACAAATTTCGATTTTAACCTTCAATATATAATGATACAGCTTAATACCGTTGTATATTCGATTAAACAAATATATGATGTATATCTTTTCGTTACATATTAATAAAGTCTTTTTAGTTGTCAATCTATCTTTAGAGTGATTTTTTAGTATGTATCCTGTAATAAAAGAACTCGATTTAGGCGAAAAATTCAGGTTGGCGTAGTTCTCATTTTTATCGACTAGATTCCACTAGCACCCATAAATTTTATAATTTTTTCATATTTATCATTAAAATTCAAATGTTGAGGTCGAACTTCCAATCGAACCTCCGAACCGTTCGAATCGAACCTTCCGACTTTTCGAGGCAAGATACACCAAGATTTTCTGATTCAGGTTCAGACACCAGGGTGAGGCCGAACCTCGAATCCTTTCTGTTCGGTAGTTTGTTTGATAGGGTTGGCTGGGTTTGAATATGTACCCCATGGTTCTTGCTTTTTGAGTGCAGTGTGGAAAGATATTGATGATCCAATTAAATTACTCTCTCTTAAAAGGCGGAAATCAGTTATTATTAATAAGTATTTTTTTAAAAATTTGGAATGTCGATTAAATTGAGACGAAATAATATTTTCACATGGACGAGCACTAGGATATAGCTCAATAATTTGTTTGAGAATGTGTATATTTAGTATTTATTTAATTGATAGATCCAGAAGTAAGTTGAACCTTTACATTATTTGGAATCATATCATTGTAATAATAAAGAAAATTAATTTTCTTTAGATGCACATGTCGTTTAACACTTCATAATTTGACATCAAAGTAACTTGCCAAATGATAATTATTAGTCCCCATTAATATACAATTATTTTTAATTCTTAATTTATTTTTGACTTATACAATACTATTCTATTAATAATGTAACGGTTTACTAGAATGTCCAAAAATAAAAGCCAATAGTAGGTTTGGCCGTTCGGCTCACCTCCACCCCAAATTTTGTAACACAAACACACAGTGTCTTGGAGAGGGTACCTACTTGAAGAGTATGATAGTTGAAGTTTGTATTAATTGAGGAGAAGATTTAATATTTGGAGCTGAGGAGGTTCGAACACTGGACCTTTTTAAATAAAATACGGAGCCAATCGCAGAGCGTCGTATGATAACCGTTGGGTTTGTTAGTTGGAGAATTAGTTAGATTCCAACTTAGGGTTCTAGTTAAGTTGGTTAGATCGTTTTGGGTACTTCTAATTTAGTAGATAAGAATCCAAATCTTTTTGGATATGTTTAATCACAGCTTATATAAGCCTCATTGTATATTCATTTTGTATCGAATTATTATAATAATAAAGTAATTTCTATTTCCTCACTTAGTCTTCCTCGTTATATTCTTTCTGATTATTTGTTCGATTCTTGAATGGGATTTTGATTGCTGTGCAATCTTTGATTTTTCCACACAGGGATTATTATACTTTTCATGATTTTATGTACGGTTAAGGTGAACTAATAGATTAAAATTCAAACTAATTGAAATGAGAGTATATTAATTGAGGTGAATCTTGCGTTGTTGTTTGTATCTTTACACAGTTGTCGTATTGTATGTGGCTTATTAAGCGGAATGAAAGTATGAAATCAAGGGTGAATCACAATTTGGGTTTTTAATTTGAATAATCTAGATAATAGCCCAGAGCAACAAAGGCGAAGATAAAATTTAACCTCAATTCATTTCAATCCAAACGAAACCATTAAAAGAGATACGAAGTACACACTTTATGATTAAAGAAATGGCGTGAGTTTTGTCAACTTTAGAAGATAAGAATTCGTTGATATGTTTGTTGATGTAGGTAATTCCAATGTATATAATGAAAGTCTAGAAATTGAATCTGAAAGTACTTTTGGAGCCAGGAAGAACTAGTATTGGCAGTTCATTTAATATTAAATAGCAAACTCGTGTGAGTCGTGTCTTGACTGATTAATATAAATTTATTACGTGCATAATAACTTTTTTTTTTTAAAAATTAACGATAAAGAATCAAAAACGACTTTTATAGAAGAAAATCTTCTTATTCTGCACCAGGTTGTGGCCTACCGTGTTGTTCTCCACAGGTCCCATTATTACCACAATTCAATAATTGACAATTCATTAGGAAACTTTGTGGTTGCCATGAGAATCAAGAATATTTCATATACTTCGCAATATATTAACATCAATAATATTTGGAAAAACTGTTATGGACTGCATGTTATAGATTCTCTTGCTTTCTGGCAATCAACTTCTGAAAAAAATAAACAAAAATATGTCGTCCTAAATGAAGATGTAATGTTTTTCTTTTTAAAAAATGAGATTTCTAATATTATCTATACTATTATAAAGAAAATATGTGGAGTTAGTTATTAGGCTTCACCAAAATATTTTACTATTTTATACCCTTTTAAACTTTAGACTTTTGATTTTAAATTTAATTAATTTAAGGGTATTATTGTAACTTTCATATATTTATTATAATTTAAAATTTCAAATTATTCACCCCACTAATTAACAAGTTAACCACCCACTACCACCAAATATATGACAATATCTCACATCATTACTATGTTATTAGCAATTTCATTTCATATTAACTTCCGGCATTTTTGTTTAGACTATTAAATATGCTAAGTAGTAAGTGCTTGATCATTAACTTCCTCTATATATCAATTATTTAGGTTTTAATATTTTATTAAAAATGTACATGCTTAACGTGTGTAGAATTGTTAGTGTTAAGAATTAAAATTGAAAATAAAGTATAATACCTGAAATCATATAAGAAAACATTCCATATATTTGACAAATAATTCATTCGCAACTATTACATGGATCGGAATAAAAAAAACATAATTAAAATTACTAATAACAAAATTCTTCAAATGCAAAATGAAATAGAAACTATTAGATAGCTAAATAATTTTATTAGTTCGAGACATCTCTTAGCCAGAATAATGCTTCAATCTCCAAGCTACTAAATTTTGCTCAGTCTTCAGTTTTATTCTAAGAACATTATTAATTCATCTTCGCAACCTCCTATATTTAATGTAGGTTTAATGTGACGTTGTCATTTTTGTTGAGACATTAATGCAATTCTATTCTACACTATATAAGATGACATTTAACATCACATCTTTTCACTACTTCATTTCCAAATCAATTCATTTTTACAGTCTCCCTCCAATTTATTATAATGTCACCCAAACTCGACATTCAATCCGTTTAACTTGCGAGTTTCGATAGTTTTATGTCGGATCCCACAAGTCCTCAATTAGTAAGATATATTTTTATTTTTATTAATTAGCTTAGTTTATTTTAGTGATTATATACAATATTAATTTTATATGTTGTTGATGAACAATAAATACCTGGAAAATTTACTCCTAGATGGCAAATAACTCTCCGTGGAGATTGTAAACTCTAAGTCTTTGAAAGAGTTTATAATGTGAAGATTGAAAGTGGTAGTGCTGAGAATAATAAAGAACATTTTAAGTCCTTCAGAAATGATTGACTTGAATTTGAGCAAGCTAACGACGTGAAAGAGGGTGAGTTGATCGATTCGAGATGTCACCGGAAACTCAATCAACCATCGACCCTCCATTAAGTTACATATTTTTTTTATTTTCTTTGAGTTGCTCGAGATACTAATAATGTTGGCTTGTTTAAAATTGTGTTGTTGAGTAAATGTAATACGTGTCTTATTTACAATTGTAACAAGACAACATAAATTATTCAAGATTAAGATGAACAATAACACAATTTTGAAAAAAACACCACAAATAATTTGAGATTAAAATGACCAACAACACAAATACACAATTTTAAACAAACAAACATTAGTATCTGGAGCAACCCGCAAGATAAAAAAAATGGACCTAAACGAGACTGATGACCCAGAGTTGCGAGACATCTCGAATTACATCGACTCACCTCTTTACTGAATTAATTGCCACTTTCAATCTTCACATTATAAAATCTTTCAAAAGACTTTGAGTTTACAATCTCCCAGAATAGTTACTTGCCACACTACGGTAGAATTCCTCGGTATTTATATATAAAATTAATATTACATATAATCCCCTTAAAGCCAAACTAAGCTAATTAACAAAAATAAAAAACATATCTTTCTAATTGAGGACTTATAGGGTCCGACATAAAACTAATGAAACTTGCAAGTTAAACGGATTGAATGTTGATTCTGGGTGGCATCATCAACTGGAGGGAGAGTGTGAAGATGAATTGATTTGGGAATGAAGTTGTGAAAAACAGATAGTATAGAAATATTAACCAATGTGTTATAAAAATCGGACTATCGAATGAAAACAAAGCCCAACACTTTTAAAGTACTCAAATGATATATATATTCTTTTCTTATGAAATTTTTTTAGTGTGTATTATGTAGAAATGGAGGGGTATTTATACTACAAAATTACCCCCTTAATACTATTCAAATACCCCTATTACTATTCATTTTACATTAATATTTCAACATTTGTGGGCTAAGTTATTAGCTCACATTTATAACACTCCCCCTTTGAAATATCAAATAATACTGATTACATGGGAGGAGCATGTTGCCTAGATTCGCCTTATGAGGCAAAATCCAGTGGGACAAAAACCCCATAAGGAAAAATGCAAGCGGTATGCTTTCCCTCAATGAAACATCGGTAGTTATTCAAAGATCTCGAAGTGACGCATTCGATACTTTGAATGTGCTTCTTGGCGATGTCGAGGCGTTTGTGAAGAATGCGCTGCATTATCATATGAGGCACGGATATCACGGATATCTACCTCCTTGTTTCTTTCAGTTTCTTGGTGAATGAAAAGAACTTAGGGGGATGTGTTTGAGGTACTACATCACTTTTGATATATATCATTCTTTCATCAGGTAACACATGCGGCATTGTCTTCATGCGAAATTGTTGGTTCTTATCAAATAATATTAAGCGGATGCTCCTTGGATATGTTTATTAATCCAGCAGTCTTAACCATGCACCTTCAGCCGCTTGCTTTGTGGCTATTACTTCGGCATGATTTGAAGAAGTTGTTACAAGTCTGCTTTTTTGGGATGCCAGGGATATTGCAGTCGCCATATGTAAATACCGCACCGATGCAGCCGATTTAGCGTTATTAGCTGGATCGACAAATAACACATACATAACCAAGCAAAATGGTATGGTACTTGATTACCTCGAAAATATCGAAATATATGTTTTATCCCTTTCCAATGTCTCTTTGTAGGACAAAAACTAGATCTTGCTAGTAAAAATTCACTTTGCCAAAAGTATATCAGTGTATACGATTAGCAAAGAGATACATTAAAGGCTCAATTTGAGATATAGTACTTGATTACCAAGATCTTCTTCATTTTCTTTCACTTCACCAGGGCGGAAGGATCCTTTCAATATTAAGTGTTCTACCCATCATCGGAGTACTTAAAGGGTTTGCCTTATCCATGTTAAACCTTTTTAATACCCTTTCTGTGTAATTTGATTGGTGTACCAAAATACCATTTTTAGTGTACTCAATTTGTAAACCAAGGCAGAACCTGGTCTTCCCCAGATCTTTCATTTCAAATTCTTTCTTTAAGTAATTCATTGCTTCTTTGATTTCTTTATTAGTTCCAATAATATTTAGATCATCAACATAGACAGCAATGATTCTGAAAACGGATATTATTTTCTTTATAAAACACAAGGACAAATAAGTTATTCACGTAGTACTCTTTAAGTAAAAATATTCGCTATTAAGCTAATACCACATTCGTCCGGATTGTTTTAACCCATAAAGTGATATTTGCAACCTAATTGAATACATTTCCACAGGTTTAGATGTTTTGATCATTTCATTCGAATTTTCATGTGTATATATCACTATCAAGTGATCCATATAAATAGTGTAACAACATCCGTAAGATGTATATCGAGATTATTAGATCTTGGCAAACCTATTAAACCGCGAAAAGTAATGGCGTCCATAACAGGAGAATAAATTTACCTCGTAATCAATTCCGTGTCTTTTGAGAAAAACCTTGTGCAGCAAAGGCAGGCACTATATCGCCCACAATCTCGTTTTCTCATTTCGTTTTTCTCCTGAAATACCCACTTATAACCAACGGGTTTCCTTCGCTTCCAAGAATAGTCACAATAGGCCAAATACGTTTCGATTTTTAAGAGATTTCAATTCAGTATCTATTGCATCTTTCCATTTTGGCCAATCAAGTCGACGTTGACATTCAACCACAGATCTGGGTTCAGGATCATCATTTTCATTCATAATTTCATATGCAATAGAGAATGCAAATATTTCATCAATATCCTTATTTTTCCGGTTCCAAAGATTTCCTGTATTAACATAATTGATAGAAATCTCGAGATCATTCTTATTTTCAATTTCATTATCAATGTGATGCCATTTTCATCATCTTGTTAGCTACAGCCCGAAACCGTTTTTATCACGGGCTTATGTATCGTTTAGTGTCTTATCAAGATCACTTTCATTCATATCAATCTTTTCTGCCCCTTTTCTTTTTCGAAGATTTTTATCCTTGGAACCCACAGGCCGACCCACTTGACTTCGGTGTCTTGGATGTACTTGCTACATCATTTTGCTTCGAATTTCAATACGAGGAAAGGGAGTATTAATAAATTGGTACATGTGACTTTGTCCACTCTTTTCATATCGATAAATGGGTGGCAATTGATTTGCTAAGCCTTATAAGTACACAATTTTTCTTTACATTTTCTTCCCGTGATTTATTATCACGGGTCACGTCTGATGAATAATCGTGAGCCTTTTCGAAAAACATCCACTGTTAAAGGTTCAAGATATCTAATAATAATAGAGGGTGACTCGTACCCATATATGTCCAACCTCCTTTGAGGTCCAATCTTTGTTCTTTGTGGTGGTATTGAGTACGTAAAGCTATGACCAAAATCTTTAGATGGGAAATATCTGGTTCTTGACCAATTGCAAGTTGATATGGAGTATGTTTATGATTAGCACTTGGTCTTAAACGTATTAATGATACAGCATGTAAAATTGCATGACCCTATATAGTAACTGGTAATTTTGTTCTCATTATCAATGGTCTAGCAATATAGAGCGTTTAATTAATGATTCGGCTAAACCATTTTTTGTATGCACACGAGGAATCGGATGTTCAACAGTAATTCGAAATGACATACAATAATTATTAAATGATTGAGATGTAAATTTCTGGCGTTGTCGAGTCTAGCTTTCTTTATAGTATAATCGAGGAAATTGTGCTCTTAATTTGATTATTTGGCGATAATCTTGCAAATGCATATCTCGACTTGACAATAAACAAACATGTGACCAAAAATACTACTAGATGCATCAATTAATACCATAAAATACGAATGGTCGGATAAGTGGATGGATAGGTCACATATATCGCCTTGAATTCTTTCAAGAAATCACGAGGGTGATTCCGTGTGAAGTTTGCAAGGTGCGTACCTAGTTATTATTTTTTTCCTAGAGAACAGCTCATGTTGCATTATTAATCTTTAAACCTTTCGAGGATGACCATGTGTACTTTCAATTACTTTTCTCATCATTTGTGGAGCAGGGATGACCCTAAGCGATCATGCCATAAGAATCACGGTTTGGATCCTCTTTTTTATTACTAAGTTACATTCAATTTCAAGAATATAAATGTAATGTAATCAGGGGAGAAGGCTTAATTTTGGTAGTTTCTCTAATATTTTCTTCTTTCCCAAAATACTAGCGATATCTGAGATGTATTTCATATTACCTTGATTATCGTTCGATTATCGTACCTTTGGCGATATATGCCATTTAAACTTAATAGTTTCTTTTGACGGAGAGCCCACAAACCGTCATTAATGACAAATTTTGTTCCATTTGGTAATATGAACATGGCATTACCTGATCCTTCAATCAAGTACGAAGGACTGAAATTGTATTAATTCTTGCTTTGCATTAGGATTGATGTCGATGGAAATATCATGCTAACTTCTTGAGGATTGTGTAGGTTGTTCCCTTTGGCTCAGGATGCAAATGTCTCCAGCAGGTTTCATGTTAAGCCTTGTCGAAACATGTAATGATATAAGACAGAGAGTAAATCAACCTTGACGTATAATCAACGATTATTATTTAAATAGATATATAAAAGCAAACATTACATACTTACAGGTCACACATAATCTGGACACAAGAAGATTATTCATCACACATTATTCAAACATAAAGTAGTTCATCATATCAAATTTCTTTTTAATCTAGAAGTTCATTTCATTTTACTCGCTTTGAAGTCTCTGACCTCAAGATATACGAGAGTCATCCCTCGAGGTTCATATTCATTAAAGTTGACTTCACTTTTTCTTTTCCGCTTTCCTTTTTCTTCTCTGAGATGCTTTATATCTTTTTTACAAAGATATTTTTGGCGTTCAACCGCCCTAGACCAATGACCTTTCTTTCATACAGCAACACAAATTGTCATTGTTTTCAATGAACCTTCTTTGGATTTTCTTACCCACTTTTCTTGTCGATTTGGGTAATTCTGGTAGATGCTGCTATAATTCCACGAAACCCGTCGCGACATCGACCACGAAAATTACCCACGACCTTGACCTGACCTCGACCTCGTCGATCATAACCACACTTTGACCCCGCGCCAAAATTGGGTTGCATTTGCTTAGAAGCGTATGTTGTCCCCGATGGGCGTAGCGTGGTTTTTAGGCAGGGCTTTTCATTATTCTTTTACGCAATCAAAGGGCATGCACCAATTACGAATATTTTTATATTCTCTGTTCCTATTGTTCTTGCAATATTTGTGATACATGAAGCGTTGAAAATGTTTTTCTAATTTTTTCCCCTTAGGTTTACAATTTTTACCACAATATTCTAATTGAGATACAATTTTAAATAAGGTAGAGTTGTAATCAATAACTTTACTTTTAAAGTCATAGAACCTCGGTTGTTTCCATTCATGTCGATTCTTTGCGGAGCAAAGAACTTCCTTAATTTATCGAATGCTTTCTTTGAGTTCTTAAAAACAGGAGCTTAGGATCCTCTACGTTAGGATATTCTAATTTGGCAGAGAGCATCGTCAAAAGATGATCCATCATTAGTCGCTTATGGCTTTAGATTTTTCGTATAAAGTTCAACATACCTTTTGCTTTCTCTTTTCAATCATTTCTAGATGTTTTGTGCATTATATTCAAAAAAAATTTACAAACCCACTACATCGAGATATCTTATAACTTTGTTTGCCCAAGACATATAGTTGTCTCCTTTGAGGTTTAGAGGGCCGAAGTTGAGCTTATAGTTGGACATTATGCATCTAAATCACAAACAAAAGCGCCAATCATCTGAAAAATGACGGTTTTATTCGATATTGCATTCTCGCATTCAATACATAGATTGAAATCTTATTGATTACAAATCTAGTATTTCAACTCTTCATGGAAATCTCTATCGAAACAAAAATAAACAATCGAGCTAAGATTAGAAATGATACAAAATGCTAATTGCAAAAATGTTGTCATTTTAACTACGCATCTCTTCAACTTTTAATAAAACCCATTACATGAAGAGAGAGTGTCATTATAGTGACAAACACTAGAAACATTTTGCCGTTGTGAATACGTTTATGAAATACTTTGAGAAAGATGTTTAGAAATGTGGAAGGGAATGAAGTATTTATAGGGTGAAATTTTGAGAAGTGTCCGTTATTGTTACCGTTTTATTACCGTTTACGACCGTTTGAGGATAGGAAAAAAAATATTAATTTTACTGTTCATTACCGTTAGAAAAATGGGAAGGAAAAATATTTTTAAGTGTGTTAAAATATGATGTAGTCGTTAGAATGCACATAATGCATGATCATACGATAAATGAACGCAATATGATAATGTAATACATATGATTTATAAAAAGCAAAATAATTCATGTCAATAACAAATAAAATAAGATATTACATGATAATTGAGATAATAATATAAGTAGGGTGTTTTATACCTCCACAAGTTATAAATAAATACGATATGGAGATTTAACTCTCCCTCAAAATAACCATCTTTTATTACAGGCACTTGGCTGAGTGCTAGTTTTTCTAATAAATACACTTCACTTACTATAGAGCGTCAAAATCTTGATAACGTGTTAAATCGGATATCAAATGGCTCAAACTAACACACAAAGTACTCAAATGATATATATATTCTTTCTTATGAAATTTTTTAGTGTGTATTATGTAGAAATGGAGGTATTTATCTTCTGAAATTACCACGTATCTTATTCAAATATCACATATTACTATTGTTTACATTAATATTTCTAATTTATTAAATTTAAGTTATTAGCTCACATTTACTCTTTACAATGCAAATAATTGCATTGTAAAATATATGATCAATTATAATAAAATAATATATTTTTAATAGATGATCATTTAAATTGAAACGAAGGAAATATATATATTAAAATAAAATAAATTAAAAACAACTCATGTTTAAAATCGAAAACGATGTGAATTAAAATGAACGAATATACCATAGGCATTTGGCGCCAGTTCTTCTGTACGAATTCTTAATCTTTCCCATACCCAAATCTTCCAGTTCAAGAAAGGTACTAAAGTTCTCATGTTTTATTTTTATTGTTATTTTTTTATGCTGGATAATTCGTTATTTAATTACTTTCTCCATTTCAAGAATATGGTTTTGTTTAATTTTAATGGTTGGCCTTTTATTATCCATTCGGATTGGGTGAACCTAATTGAATGTAGGTGAACTTTTGAATTCATTTCGTTTGGATTTTATTTTTTGTGTTCATCTAGTTACTCGAGATTAAATGGTTCACGTCCATTCAATTATATTCAATCTATTTTTATTATCCCAAAATTGAGGTGTAATGTAGGTGATAAAATTTATATTCACCTTTACAAATAAAATACTCCGTAGTTCGTAGTAGTCAAACATTATTTTAAAACATTCACCTAAATTCAACTCGGCTAGCTTAATTTTTATTTTTTACTCTCTCATAGGTTCACCACGATCTAAATGGACCATTAAATTTTGAACTCAAATATTTTTGTTTTGTGTTGTATTAGTGTATTTGGTAAAAATATATGAAAAAATTGAATTTTTAATATACTTTACTATTAGCATGATACTTTTGATTTAAAATTAAAGTTTTGTGTCAACTAAGGTATCTAAGTTTGTTAATTAGGCCATTGAAAATCAACCCTTTTTTGGGATGGAGGTAGATTACTATTTTATAGGTAGTGACTTCTTAAAATTAGATTTTACTAACTAATGAGTCAAAAGTGAACATTTTAAATAAAAAGGTTTGGTTTTTAATTTGTAGAAGGGTGTTTTAGTTTTTTTAGCTGAGCTATAAAATTTGAAATTAGGCTTGTTGAATTTATATGTGGAATCCTAGCGAGATTTGATATGCATATTTATATGTGATGTCTTAATTCTTTATGTCATGATCTTGTCACAAAAGATGTTTGGAAAACTGGATATTTGAAATCACTATTAATATATTACGTGTATTGCATGTGAACATAAGTGGAAAAAAATAATATTGCGTGCTATGAGTACAGTATATATATATATATATATATAATACTCTCTCAATCAAAATAATTGTGTTTGGCTTTTTTTGAAATTGAGCTTTATTGAAGTGATTATTAATTATTTTTAAAAATATAAAATTTTATATAATTGGATTCTCTTTTAAAATACTTTCATAATATTAATTTTTAATTTTTAATAATATAATTAAAGATTAAATATTTACCTCGATATGTGAGAAAGTCAATTGTTTTGGATTGGATGGAGTATTGTTAAAAGCGATAAATTAAAGTAATAATAATAAAGCAACCATGAATGGTATTTGGAACCAGGCAGTAAAAGGGTAGGTTTTGTAGGTGACATTGATGATGTGGAGTATGAAAGAATAGAAAACTATTGATATAGATGCAATTTTGCTTTCAATTAATTGGTAACATGTGTTATATTTTTACTGTTTAGTGAGCTTGTTCCTGATTTTTTCCCCTTTGTTTTCATTTGTAAAGTTCCCGAATTATGAAGCAAAGGAGGAGTGTTGTTGATTATAAGATGAAGAAAGGGAAGGAAGTTGATGAACTGAGTCCCATACTTTGTTCTTTTATTAAGAATGTACCTGAGGCAATCTTGGTTGAAATCTTTCCGATTAAGGAGATAATCATGTGCAAATCTGTGTGCAAAATATGGTATCATCTGATAAAAATGCCCCAGTTCACCAAACAGCATTTTGAGCGTGCGCAACCATGTGCAGTTGTTAAAAGGTCTCGACCCTCGCAAGTTTTCAGAGTGCTCTATCTAATTGAACTGCATAAAGTTAGCGTCACTTATTGCCGTTGTACTAGTTACTTTACTGACTGTGAGCATCGGGTTAGCCTGATGCTGGATACCACACTGAAGACACCACTGAGAAATATTGAATTGCTCCGGACAGTCAATGGTGATCTAAAAACAAAACATAGTCGAGCTATAAAGAATTGCTGCACAAAAGCGACACACACACTGCATAAGATTAATATTGTGAATTCATGTAATGGATTCCTTTGTTTGTCGGAGCCTCAGTCTAATAACCCTATGGATTTGTTCAATCCGGTGACAGGGGAGTATCTAAATCTCCCAGGGACAGAGAAAGTTGATGGCAAAATGGAACATATAGTTTGTGGATTTGGCTATAGCCCAAAATTAAATAAATACAAGGTAATCAGGATGTTTGAGGCAGATGAATTGCAAGATGATTCATCCGTGTTCAATGGTAGAGATCGTTTTAACCGCACTATTGCTGAGACATATACATTTGGCAAAGGATCATGGGAAAGAATTGGTAATGTACCTGATTCTATATACTCATATCAGCCTGTTTTGAGACACCGACATATATACGCACATCAATTCCCTGTATATTGCAATGGAGCTGTCAATTGGCTACAAGACTTTTTTTAGGCACCGCTTCTATACAGTCCTTTGATTTAGACCAAGATTGCTACAAATCCATTGAGTTACCTTTAGCATGTGACCTACGTAAATCATTGGGTGCACGTCTGGGAGAATTAGGTGGCTGTCTGTGCTTATTTTTTTATTCTTCATTCTGCATCATTTACTATCTGGGTGATGAAGAAGTATGGTTGCCCAAGTTCATGGACAAAGATGATTACACTTCATGAACACTATTATGATAGAAGGAGGATGCCTTGCAGCCCATATTTACCAATCTCATATGCTTAAGATGCAGGTCTAATAATGTTTACTGCCCGTAACAGTGCCTTTGTGCATTTCAATGGGGCTCATGACTGGAAATACCTGAAGATACGTGGAGTAAAATCAGTATACGAAGCATACTCATATGTTCCAACTCTCTTGTCACTCGAGGACGCCCTAACAGATGAAGATGAGATTCTGAATGTCAATACCAAGTACTTTATGCTATTCGATATATTTTTGTGTACGGTTATGCATTCAATGTCACCTTAAAGGTTTTCTTGTTATTTGTTCGGGCATCTTAAATAGTGATATCAACAATAGTAAATGGATCGAATTTTGGAGAAGACTCACAGGAAGGGCTTAGAGCATGAAGCAACTCTCAGTATTACTGAGATGCAGCCACGGTAATCCATTTTAAAAAATTCAGTAATTATTTCTTGGGAATTGCTCACTACTAATACCATTTTCTGAGAATTGTTATTCACATCTTTTATATGAGCTCTAGAGTTTTGGAGAACTTTGTTTAACATTTAAACTCTTGGTACTTGCAAATTGTAATGATATTTTCCTCCTGCCAATGTTCCAATTTACCTATATGAAGGATCTTTATTAGTTACTTGGTTGCGTCTAACTATCTAAGGGATGATTGTTACAGGGTAGTAAACAATACATTGCGCAGATTTGTTTTCACTTCACAATTAAACTGGTTACTGTTCCTTGCCATACATTTCAAGAAATCTAGTTAATGTTCATTAATACTTCGAGCACGTTTTGTTTTCACTTCACGGTTTCACGGTTAGACTCAGACCCTCGGGTTGTCCTTCGGTTCACAATTTCTTAATCATCATACTTTCTATTTTTGTGAAGGGATATAAAATTGTTGGGGGAGAGTAAACCTCTTTTTTTGGAGGAAGAAGACCGGGAGTTGGAGACTTCAACAGAAAAGTCAGATTCAGATCGGAGTGATGAAAATTAAATCTGACATTCCTGCATGCAAGAATTAGCGTTCCTTGGCATCATGGAGTACTCCTATCTATAACTTTTGATTTCCTTATTAAACTTTCAAATAGACTGATCATATCCTATGTAAAAGCTTTCTAGTTTAACCATTTTGCAAAAAATATCTTCTAACTCCTCTACATGTCTTATCTGGTGCCATCCTGCTGCTTTATAAAATTGTATCACATGTATTCAGAAGCCAATGCATGATGTACAATATTATAAAGTTGGAGGTATCAAAGAAGGTAAGGATATTCGTCGACCCTTTTGGACTACTTAGTAGATCTTCTTAGTTGCTTAATTTAGGACATGTGTTGTAGACTTTTGATGCCTGAAAGGATTGGTCTGGCTCTCATGTTCTAAAACCTTATGATTCTGTCAGGATGAATTGATGACTAATTTGATATTTTGAACATTAACAATGTTGCTCCTTTTGAACTTAAAGGCAAAGTGTTAACTTTTGATTCTGTATCTTAATTCTATGTTCACCTCTTTGTACATATCTCATGTATGTTGTACTCACAGTTTTTAAGATTTCAGAAAAAGAAAAGTACAATAAATGAAATGAAAATAAAATTTTGGGTGGCCAAAATAAGTGTAAATTGCAATGTTGTATGTGTAATAACATTTTAATTTGGAAGAGGCCTTGAAAACTCTTCTCATTCTACTTTTTTATATTCTAATATTTTTTTGTTATGGAGTTTGGATAGCATGTGATTAAATTATTTAAGGTTTTAAATTTTCATAATAATATTATATGTAATGTCTTTTTTTATTGAAATTAAATACTTATTTGATCGATTAGCTTTATGGTTGAGATTATTAATATTTGATTTAGGAGTTTGAAAAGAAAAGAAGAATTGGATAAATATTCAAATAAATTAAGGAGGCTTTGACATTAGCTAGCTCGGGACTCGGTTCAAAGCTAACACGACTAGATAAAACAACATTTAATCGAGATTCCACTAAAATTTCTCCAGTTCGTGTAAGATCCTATGTAAAAGATCAACAAGGGAAAAAATAGAAAGAAGGATTAACATAATCAAATATCATTCCTACTTTGATTGTAAAGATGAGTCTGGTGTTGTTAATTCTATATTTTGCATGCATTACATCCTAAAATCCACGGTAATTTGTTCACCTTCTCTATATCTTTCATTTTCTTTTCTTTTTTCATTTTGTGTTAGTAATTATTAAGGAGTGATAATATCAACATTTGAAAGAAGAATATTGTATTATCAATTATTGTGATCTGTTCATTTTCAGGTTAACAATATATATTACTCCAACCTTTTCATCCAATAATAATATAGTCAGTTTGCCATGCATGGTATATTATGTTATTGGTGGTTCTTCGTGGAAACGATCGTGGGATATTTGGGAAAATTGGTTTCTTGATATTACAGATATATGATAATATTATTTTGTTACGATGGACATCGTAGGCGGAGGCAGAATCTGAGCTCTATGGTTGTCGACGATGATGTAGTAGGATTTTAATATTATGATGTTCTAAAATTATCAATGATATATCGAAAAAAATTAGAAAAGTAATCAAGAATCTCAAATCTATGTGGTTGCCATGCAACACAGTAGACGATGATGTTACACATGGTTTCTTGATTTTTCACTATCAAATATTATTCAATTAGGCTTGACAAGCGCTTAATTTTTTTAAGAGGATCAATAGTGGTTCACATTATTACTTTGATGACTCGAACTCATGATCTTTCAATTAGAGGTGAAGGGTCTTACACTATGTTTCACTTTATTTCATTTTAAAACATCTGCAAAATATAATATTTTATCTCCTAATATATGAAACCATCAGGAGTTGTAGATGTTAGAGCATAGCTGGTACTAATGTGATTGATTTTATGGAGAATGAAAGGTGTTATCTTATATAACTATCACATATATGATCTGATTTAACCTCCCTTGAAATGTAATGCAGATTCAACTAATCGTATGTTTTCGTTTGGCGATGCAGTCTCCAATTGCTACTCATTGATTGTTGATATTTGACATTATTTCTAAATAATGTTCAAGACACAGTATATTGGAGGCAAGAAAGAGAAGTTTGTTAGGTAAATTCCCTGACCACCCCCCTTTTGTCTCTTTCCGAACGGTCATGCTTTACCGCCTTGCCTCATTAGTAAGGAGGCTATGAGCTAAGCTAGTTTCATTTCCTTGAAGAGGTGTTCATAATTTTACTCGTTTATTGTATCTTAAACTTATCTAATTTATTGTTCATAAAGTAAGAAACACTTGTTTGAACCATTTTGCATCCTTTATTGTCAGTATGGATTTAGTAAATAGAAGTAATATTCTAGTAGAATCTACATCACTTCAACCTAAAAAGCCTTTTATATTTGTAACTATAGTGCTAAATTTTCAAAGGATGGATTTATAAGTTGTAATGCTTCTTTGAAGGAGTTTTCATTTTTTCGTTTCATTGATAATATGCAAAAATAAATTTGTTCCTATATATACATAAATATGTTGTTAATGGAACATGGAATTTAATTGTTGTTAAGTTTCAATAGTTTAGAGTTCTTTTGGTAACTCTATTATCTATGAGGGATATGGTTGTGTAGTATAATGAAAATGTTTCAAAGCTGAGTGCGACTGTTACCCTCTTTGGTCTCTCTTAATCCCCGGAAATCAGAAATCATATATTTTTAACACATTGTATTTGAAGGTTGAATGATTTGGACTCGAATTTATCATTCAAATCTGACATGGCTGGGAGAAGAGTTGGATTTAGTTTAGAAGGAAAGGCTGATCCTGTTCGTTCAACCAACCGCCAAACGAAGTCGTTTAGATTTGGCGTGATGAGAGGATCTGAAGGACTTAAGACAATTGGGAGATCACTAAAATCAGGAGTTACAAGGGTAATGTTTCCTGAAGATCTTAAAGTTTCTGACCATAAGATTTTCGACCCACAAGACAAGCACCTCTTGTTTTGGAATAAGCTTTTGGTCCTTTCATGCATTGTTGCTGTATCAGTGGATCCCTTGTTTCTCTATCTCCCCATTTTCAAAACAAAGGACATGTGCCTTCATATAGATGAAAACTTAGCATATACAACTACGACATTGCGGTCGCTTATTGATGCATTTTACCTTATCCGTATGGTCTTCCAATTTCGGACTGCATATATTGCACCTTCTTCTAGAGTTTTTGGACGAGGCGAGCTTGTGATTGATCCTCGGCAAATAGCAAGCAGATACATACATCGTTACTTTTTCGTGGATCTTCTTTCTGTTTTACCTTTGCCACAGGTTTGTGTTATAATTCAATTTGTTCAAAAATTTGCTTCCATGTATAGTTTTCAACCTTTGAAAATAGCAACTGCTTCGGAAAATTATCTGCAATCGACAAAGAGACAATGTGAAATCTAAGAACTGATATATGTGAATAAACGTCAATTAAAACTATATGAATTCGTGGTCACTGTTTCGCCTGAAGAGAGAAAGGTCAATTAAAAATATCTATAAATTTGACATTCATATCTTATGTTCATTTTATACTTTTGTCAAGAGTTGAATTAATAATTTTTGAACTTAAACATTGGCTTTCTGCTTTAGGCTTTTGTACATTGTGATCAAATTATTGCGTTGCTCTTGTCATTGTCTCAACTTCATATCTTCTAAAGTTTCATTATCTACAGATCGTGATTTGGAGATTTCTCAATTCATCAACAGGCTCAGATGTCCTGGGTACCAAGAATTCTTTACTTGTTATTGTCATTCTTCAGTATATTCCCAGATTTGGTCGCATTATACCACTGAATTCAGAGTTGAGAAAGACTTCAGGTGCCTTCGCGGAGAGTGCTTGGGCAGGTGCCGTATACTACTTGGTGTGGTTTGTACTTGCGAGTCACGTATGTAGCTTCATACTTATTCTTTTCAATTCTTATTTATTGATATTTGTTTGGATGCACCCTAGTATGGTCTTATAGGTCTTTAGCTTAAGAATTTCGAAAAAGTTTGCTTAATTCCTATCATTCTCAGTATGTAGTATGTACTCACTAGGATAAAGTAGTAGAACAAACCACTGTTCCAAATGTTGTTTCCATGCATGTCCCACCAACAATTGAATGGTATCTGTAAATTTTAATATTGAAGTTCCTAAAATGCAGAAGCTCCATTACACCAACCTTTTCTAATAAAATGTTACATGTATCCGTCTAAGTGATTAACAATTGGAACGTGTCCTGTTATCCTACGCCGTTTAGTAGATATGAACTCTGTTTGAAATGATCAAGTTGAAGATGTTTTGCCTATCATTATTTCATATTATACATTCTCCCTAACAGAAGAAAAAAAGAAGAATGTACATCTTTTACTTTGTTCTTTCTACCTTTATCATCCTAGAGGCTTATCATATCTAACAATTCATCAATATATTGAGGACATCAATTTTTGTTGTATGTTACAGATAGCTGGAGCTTTCTGGTATCTAATTGCCATCGACCGCAGAGACAAGTGTTGGGAGACTGCTTGTTTAGAAAGTTCTGCTTGCAACACAAAATTCTTGTATTGTACGCGTGAGAACATAAACATGACGAATTGGAAAATCATTGGAAAGGAGGTTCTTGATTTTAAGTGTTCAGTTGGTGGTCAGCAGAAAATCGAATTTCAGTATGGGATATATTCGGAAGCTTTGACATCGAAAGTTATTGAATCTGATAAGAAATTTATTGATAAATTCTTTTATTGCTTGTGGTGGGGTTTGAAAAATTTGAGGTAGGCTTCTCTTCTTGATAACATTTTTGGGGTTTTTCTGATGTTCATCCTTTCTTTTGCTTATATTTCTTTTCTGGTTCTTGGTTTTGTCAATGATATGTTTCTCACCCCCCCCTATCTGAACAAAAAACCCCAACAATTCCCCTACAAAAAATAGAATAAGCTCCTTTTTATGGTCAAGGTGATGTTATTCCTTGGGAATGATTTTCCTTTATGCCACTCCTTTTATGTTCATAATATGATGAGATAGTTGTCTAACTCTATTCGTCTCACCGATCAAATTGTGTGTTTTAAAGCCCTCGGATCACCTTTGTCATATGCCGATACAATTCATGTTCCATAGTATTAATTTCTGTTTCAGTTGTAGTTTTCGAAGGAACGTGGGGAAATTGGAGTACATACGTATTTTAGTTATTATAGTTCACCAGACAATAATTTATTAGCGCGACAATATTTGAGCCATGATTTGGCACAGACGATCCAAGCTGGTGTGTAAATACTAAATACACCATTTTTTGGTATAGTTGATTTTATTTTCTTTCTTACTTTGGTGCAGTACACTTGGCCAGGGGCTTGAAACAAGTACTTACACATTGGAGGTTATTTTCTCTATAACTATTTCCATTGTTGGGCTCCTCTTGTTTGCTCTCCTTATTGGTAACATGCAGGTATATTTCAATACTAAAGCTCATGGCTTCAAATATAGTTAATTAAATCAATCTCTGTATATCACTTGTTTTAGTAAAATAATGGAAGAAAATGTTGTCTCTCTGCAGACCTATCTTCAATCTCTAACAGTTCGCCTAGAAGAGATGAGGATCAAAAGACGAGACTCCGAGCAATGGATGCATCACAGGGTTCTTCCTCAAGAGCTAAGACAAAAAGTGAGGCGTTATGATCAATACAAATGGGTTGAAACACGAGGAGTAGACGAGGAGAGCTTGGTACAAAATCTACCGAAAGACCTCAGGAGGGATATCAAACGACATCTCTGTTTAAGTCTAGTCAGGCGGGTAAGTATTGTTGTTCAGGCAAATAGATTAGGCTCTTAAATCATTTTCTTTGTTACTATATTGATTTTTGCAACTCATAATTTTACAGGTTCCACTTTTTGGAAATATGGACGAGAGACTTCTCGATGCCATATGTGAAAGGCTAAAGCCTAGTCTGTATACTGAAAACACCTACATTATCCGAGAAGGCGATCCAGTTGAAGAGATGATCTTCATCATCCGTGGGCGACTGGAAAGTGTCACGACAGATGGTGGAAGAAGTGGATTTTTCAATCGCGGATTTCTAACAGAAGGCGATTTTTGTGGTGAAGAACTGCTAACATGGGTACTAGATCCTAAATCTGGAACAAACTTGCCACCATCTACCAGAACTGTGAAAGCCTTAACCGAAGTTGAGGCGTTTGCACTGCCATCAGAGGAACTCAAATACATCACTACTCAATTCAGGCGTATTCATAGTCGACAAATTCAACAGACATTCAGATTCTACTCTCAGCAATGGAGGACTTGGGGTGCCAGTTTCATCCAAGCAGCATGGCGTAGGTATGTTAGGCGTAGGCAACTCGAAGAGCTTCTTCGCAATGAAATGGAAGATTCTGATACAGATTCAGAGACAGATGGGTTGATTGGGAATCCGAAATCGCGCTTTCGTTCAACCATGCTAGCATCAAGGTTTGCAGCAAATGCAATGCGAGGCGTTCACAGGCTTCGCAGCTCTAGAAAGTTTGTACCAATACCAGCAAAGCCTTCTGAACCTGACTTTGAGAATGACTGATACTGGCAATGACGGATTTATATAGTTCGAGGTGGTTCAATTGAATCACGAAAAATGTTGGTAGGTTAGTTGGTAAGTTAATTTTAAATTAGTTCATAGGTACATGATACGATATTGATGGGTCCATTTCTTTTTGATTGGGGTTGCATGTTTGGTTTCTTTAGTTGAAGAAATAGTGAAAGGTGCAAGTAGTCTTGAAGTGCAGCTTTTAAACTTTTGGTCCAACGTCAACCTTTCCTCCATATCAATTAAGTAATTGTTTAAATAAAACATATATTGAGGAGTCAAAATGATAAATTAAAGTGTGATTACATTACCTACGCATTCTATCTATTTTGAATAATAGATAGTGTTTTGCACTTCTCGAGTCAATTTGGGAACATTCTATATGTAATTATATAGGAGTAAGGAGGATCGCATACAATCTGGCTTCCCCTATCCCGCTTAACGAAAACTTCTTTACATGCATCGCAGCATGTTGATATAACTCATAAACACTATCAAAATTCTATCTATTTCTGAACCATAACACGAGGTAAAAGGGTTATGCCTAAGAACAGGATGACCATTTCATCTAATAAGATCATACATCCCACAAAGTCAGCTTTGAGCAACCAGCTACTGCTAAAAACTAATGTTGAACTAAGAATACATGAAAAATGGTCTACACGGACCATTTTTGGTTAAAATTCAGATGCACAATAGCCTTCTGTGAAGCACATACACCTTAAATGAGACCATGCAAGTCTTCTAACTATAAATCTTTCGTCGCAATATTAGTCATTCTATAATGACAGGACAAGAGGAAAGAGTGATCTCCAACATTTTCCCCACCTGGACGGATCTCATGATTTTCGGAACACTAAAGATGTACTGCTCAAATCTACATGATTTCCCAGCATCACAGTACTCCCGGTAAGATGCATACACAAACCGCATTAGGAGAGAAGATTGTGATTCATCAAGAAGCTCCAAACTTCATCACTTCCTCATTGAGGTGGACTCGACTCAAAAATTTTGACTTATCCATCATACAATCAAACTTCTCCAGGGGAAAAATTACCACATCTCATAAGAAGGAAATGTTATCTAGAAGTGATCAGTATCTTCGTCTTTTGTAGAGTTAGGGCCATCATCATAACCAGAACCTGGAGCGAGCTCATTCAGATCAAGAAACTGCCTTCTTCTTACACCTTCAACTTCGTTTTGATCTGGATTACATGGTTTTTCAGGGGGGTGGTATTGGTCATCTTGGCCTTCCCGTTGTTCTTCATGTTCTTCCTTGGGTAAGTCAGAATGATCCTCTACTGTTTGATCAACTTCAATATTCTGGTCATCCAGGTTCTGATCCGAGTATTTTCCTTGGCCTTGTTCTTGTTCTTCCTCAGGTAAGCCAGAATGATCCTCCACTGTTTGATCAACTCTATTATTCTGGTTGTCCGGATCCTGATCAGAGTCTTCACCATTGGAGGATTCAGTATCGTCAGTGCCATCTGATTGTTCAAGAGATCCATTTGACTTCTCAGGTTTCGGTAACTCATTTTCTGACTCCGACAAATCATAATAGCTGTAATCCATACGATTTCTGGTTGCCCTATTACTGCGACGTAAACCAAATTGGATCTCATCAACTGACCGCAGCTTAGTTTGCCTTCTAGTACGCCCTGGCAATTTCAGGACTTTCCTTGGCTGATCACTGTCATCACTTTGACTAGAATAATTAGCTTCTAATTCCTCTTCTTCATCTTCAGGATTTTCATCATCCCAATGATATTCATCATCTTCCTCAGAGCTGCTTGATGTCTTCCTCTTCTTCTGCTTTAAATACTCTTCATCATATACAGCTTCGCCAACAATCTCATCGTCACTGTCATAATCAGCATCATTATCTGACCCTGCTTCCCCAAAGTCTTTCACAGAAAAGCGTCGAGGCCTTTGTCTTCTGCGGTTACTAAAGGAAACAGACCATCAATTAAGTACAATCAACTACAAGATCTTATTAAAGAAAATGAGAAGTAGGAAAATAAAAACAAAGCAAAACTAGAGATCTAAAATACCTGCGATCTATTGTCTCGTCTATAGAATTGTACCCATATTCATCATCTGTTGATGATTTTGAGAACTGCTTGCTGAAAGACGATTGGCGAGAAAATTGTGAAGGGCCAGACGATGTACCATTTGTAGCAACATCATGACTCATAAAATCTCTCCGCCCAGTAGGATCAGGTGAAGGCGGTCTCTTCCTGGAAGCAAAAAGAAGAGGCATGTAAGGACTAAAGTAAAAGGTGAACGAACTTCCCAGTGGATAGGAAGATCGAAAATAAGCATCAATGTGCAAAGCATAGAATTTTCAAGCAGTAAGATCCATACTTAGTATCCTTGATTGCCTCATTGATCGACCTGTCGTAATCATCTGTAAAACCATCCAGAATAACAATCAGTTATCTACATATCATTGTTCAAGGAAAATTAATATTGTCATACAAAATATATCACTAAGTAATGCAGAATAGTAATGTTTTCTTTTCGTATTATATGTATTTTTTCTAGATTGCTTCACTTCACTAAAGATCACCAGATGTAATGAGCTTATTCCCTTCTGCATCAAAATTTAGAAATTCCATTCAAATTACTCGATATTCTTTGGACATTGAGTTCAAATTTCTCGATATTCTTCCCAATTCGCAACTTCAATGTTTTAACATATAATGTCGTCAAACTCCAAAGAAGTTTTTAACTTGCAGAAATATGTTTTCAGTCAAAAGTGCATAAGTTCAGTATTTCAGTCTAGTTATAAAACTTTACAAGTTCCCTACACTAAACTAAGCTCAGACAAATGTGAAGATTAACAACTTCACATAACTTTAAAGATTTTGGTGATTGACAAATAAAAACTTAGTGGTGGATTTCTGTATAATGGTACAAGGCACACACAAGGGAACAGTAACGTAAAAGACAAACATGTCATACTGCTCGAGGGAGTTTCCTCAGGAAGATTAGGGCAATTACCTACTTCCAGGGAGTATATCAATCCAGTCAACTAAGTAAGAAAGTCTAAAGAACAGTCGAGACATAAAATCAGATAACATCAAAGTATCATCAAGCACAGCTTCCTTCTAAGTTCTACCTCATTTTAGTTTATTCGAGTGTGAGCATTTTAACACTAATACGAGGCTACCACTGCCTAGCAATTATTTTATCATTCCTTACCAAATGTATAGGTAACATGCTTTCTATCACGAAGAGAGCGCCCAGCAGCAAGCCCATCCATTTGTAACATGTTATCAAGCAGAAGAGCTTGTCTGTGCTGCTTCTTTAACAACTTCTCTTTTCTCTGTGCTCACCCAGTAGTAAAAACCAGTAAATGACAACATAAGGTAACATAAACCAACCCAACTTAAAAAGGGTGATATGATAAGCTACTGATTGAATTCATAGGAGCATAACAGGCAAGTCCAGCAAAATTACCTTGTGAACCTTCTCAATTTCGGCAAGCATGTCATTTTTCAACTTTTTTCCAACTGATATTTCAGTTCTGTTTGTACTTGTAAAGAGTTTCTCCTACACATAACGTTCAGAGTCCATCATTCAATTCATGAATGATAGGCATAATATTTCAATAGAATGGACAAACAGATTTGTAAATGCCTTACAGAAACATCAAGGAATTCATCAAGATTAGTCGCAACTGTTTCCCACTGGTAAGATGAATTAGGAATAGGTGGTATGTTCCTTCCCTTTCCTCTTTTCACCTCAACTTTCCTTATCTCGCGGTAGAGCCTGTGACCAATGATGGGATCATCTTCATACCTATATGCCACCATCAATAATATCACTTGGTGATAGAACAACAGCTGAGGGTTACTATAAAAAATAAAAGTACTTGGAAAATGGTGTAGAGATTGACACTGCTTACCAGTATGAGATACCATGAGAATCGCCGCCAAGGCGTGCCTTTCGGAATGTGGAGAGATGAAATCCTTGTTTGATAGACTGATCTATATAACTCCGAATGTCTTCTTGCTACAAAACAAGGTAATAATCTTCTTACACCATATCTTCCAAGATTTAACCAGTAGAAATTGAGATGTCAAGAAAACATTACTTATCAAATATGTAGCACATCTGTTTCCATATTGATTAGTCCATTCACCTTATAATATGTAGTACCCTCTGTTCTTATAAGATTAAACGGTGCAGATATGGAATGAAAGGTGTATAGGGTCTAATTTGCTTGGTGTCTTTAAACTTTATATCTAGATTACCTATAGCATACATACAGTACGTTCAAAAACCAATAGTACGTCCAGGAAGATACAGAACTACAAGACTGAATTAGGAACTCTGGTGGTGTATCTTCATTTAAAGCATTAGCTGAAATGTATAGCATATTAACTCCAAAGACCCCTCCAGACTAAAGAGAAGACCAAATGCATAGTTCATGCCTATGTTGGCATCCTGGATTCTGGAACCCTTTGGGTTGCAGCAAGCAATTACCAGCTTCCCTAAGAAAGTAAGCTTACTACTATCAAGAGACACTACACAACTAAACCAAAACATGATTGAGTGCCGAATGAGGCTTTTTTGGCACATTTCAATAGGCAAGATCAGTAAATATAAGTAATGGTACTTAAATTGCACAATACCTCAACCCGAATATCGCATAACGCCTTTAAGATTACCACACGGACCCCAGGGTCAAGTGTATGATAAGTTTCGATTTCAGCCCTAATAAGAGTATAAAAAAGACAAATAAGCATGCATGCTTTCCAGAAATTAAATTTACATAATTCACTAAGCTGATGTTATTTATCTGCAAAACTACTGACCCTTGAGCTGCAACTATAGGCAACTCTCCTTCTGCAACCTATATATACCCACAAAAGTTATTTTACAGATAGTTATAATCAGAAGGCATTCAAGAAACTAAGAGAAATATTATACCAGCTCAGCTTACCCAATGCCACCAATCCCTCAATTTTCTGCATAGAACGGTAATCCAAGTATTATGCCCGAGTGCCATCCGAGTGACTGGAGGAATTGCCTTCAGTTATAAAGCATAAGGAGAAAATAAAAGCTTGTTAATCCGTGCCTAACCAACCATTTTAAAAGTCTACATGCATGAGTAAGTACATGGAAGCCAACACACTTACAAATTAACAGAGATGGCACATAAATATCAAACGATGAGAAGTCTTAGTTGGATCAAAGAACCTCGTTAGTCCATCATACTAAACATTTAATTCAAGCATCCAGTACGTACAAAATATTGTATTAGTCTTTGTTGGCTCTTGAATTTTCCAATTGGATAACAAGTACATAACAAATAAATCATTCTAACAACGAGTCTGTAACTAAATTGTTAACATCAATAGATCGTAGAACATAGCAACCAATTTTCACATTCTTCTGGACAGTAACAAAGTATGCATGAGATGACTAAAAATATAATACTTTATCAACTCAGCACCATCACAGTTCCAATCACATCTTGAATTTGGTAATTGCTAAAACTGTGTCTAAAGATCTTTGGGTAAAAAAAATTCGGAAAAGAAGACAGAAAAAGGACACTATCACACTGAAAATAGCTTCGCTAGCATCAAAACAAAAGGGAACTTACCTTTAACAATGGCATGTGAATCTCCCCTAATGTACTATTGGGGGATATGATTGCTGTTTCAAATTCCTCAACCGAAAATTCTGCTTTAATATTCAACAGATGCCTAAATACCTATACCATAACACAAACAAAACACATGAACACCAAATTTCACCATTTCTAGTCCTCAAAGAACCAAACTTTATACCGAAGATTCAAACTTTATTAAAGACAACAATTTTTAAATAAAACACTAAATGCAATACAAGTACACAACCCACTAAAACAATTCTCCTTCAAAACCACATACATTCAAGAAATTGAGTATCGAAGCTAATGCCACATTGATCGAATAAAGTCCCATACTTTATATTAAAGACAATCCTTACTAAAGCCTAAAACACTAAATGCACCACAACCCACAAAAACAATTCTCCTCCAAAATCACATACATTCACGAAATTAAGAATTGAATATAACAGCCACATTGATCGAACAAACTTCCGAACTTCATTAAAGACAATCCCTTCTAAAGCTTAAAACACTAAATGCAATTATGCAACAACCCCCTAAAACAATTCTCCTTCAAAACCACATACATTCAAGAAATTAAGAATACCTATACCATAAAATACATTAGCACCACATTTCACCACTTGTAGCCCTCAAAGAACCAAACTTTATACCAAAATTCAAACTTTAATAAAGACAACTCTTTCTAAAGCCTAAAACACTAAATGCAACACACTCCACCAAAACATTTATCCTTCAAAACCACATACATTCAAGAAATTAAGTATCGATGCTAACTGCCACATTGATCGAATATTCCACCGTGGCAATTGAGAAGGCTCCGGCTCCCCAACCAATACAGTAACAACCTTACTACATTGCCCACGAGACGAAGAGGGCTTCCCTAATTCATCAACCCCATCATCAATTCCCTCCCCTCCCTCCTCCCTCGCCCCTGTCCCCCTCCCCCTTCCTCGGCCTCTCGTCCTTAACCCGCCTAGCTAATTTAACCTTCCTCTTAACACCCTTCCTCTTCTTCTCTGCTGCAATCAACTTAGCCTCGGCTGCAGCAGCCTCCTGCATCCTCTGTGCAGCCCTCTGAGTACACGCCCGCGACGGCCTCTCCCGTCTAACTACTACCCCATTCTTGTTACTACTACTACTATTACCATTACTACTACCAATTCCTTCATTATTCCCCTTGTTGTCGCAATTAAATTCCTCGGTTTTCGGGGGGTTTTCGCTATTAATTGGCGGGTTCTTGGAGTTCTCCGATCCAGCCATGGTCGTTTTAATTAAGGGATCAGAGAAAGGGTAATTATTGCATAAGCTCACACATTAAAGATCATGGTACTAAATCAAAAAATATAATCAAGAATGGTAATAAAAATATAAAAAAAGACTTTATACAAATCTTTGAAAAGGGACAATAAAAAAAACAAAAAAGTTGGGGTTTCGAATAACACAGAAGCTCAATAGGAACACGATAAAGAAACAAACATCAGAAATTAAAAACAAAATAAAATAATAAAATAAAATAAAAATAGGATAATTTTAATTGAAAAAATTGAATATATTTGAAAATGGTGATTTTATTTTGTGGGTATTTTATAAATTATGTAATAATTTATTTATTTGAGTTTGAAATCTATGGAGAGTTGGGTTGGAGGGTGTGAAGAAAGAGAGGGCGGAAGAGAAGGAAAGAGTGAAATAGGGGGAAAGAGAATTGTAGGAAGTGGAAACTTTTTGGCTGTGTTTACAAGCACCCAAATAATGTTTTTTTAGCACTAAAATGACTATTTTACCCCTGAGCATAATTTCTGTAATTACCACACTTACAAATAGGGGGACAAAATAGTCATTTCATTCCCAAACATCTATCGCTGTAAGCAGCTGTGATAACAACTCAGGTTTTTTTGTATCAAGCTTCACCTAATATAGTTTATTACTTGAATATTTTTTAGTTACGTTATTTAAAATTATAATAAAATACTTTAAGCGAAATATTTTTAAAGATAAATATATTTACATCAACTTTTTATTACGGAGATTTATTATGGAGTATTGTAGCAGTAATAAAAAAGTAATTTGGTTGACAAAGGCTGAGCATGAAAAACGAAAACCTAAGTTGAAGTGAATTGTAGATAATATTTGTGAATTTAGGTGTTTTGTTATTTCCATTTTTGGGCTAAAGTTTCTCAATCATCATACATTGCCAGAGCCAGTGCTCCACCATCACCCATAATGCTTCAAAACGTACTTATTCATCACTTACGCTTCAATAATGGCAAAATTCGGCCTTCCCATGACGAATCAAGAGCCTGATCGTCACGCGACTAAAGACACGACCATTTCTGGCAGATTTTAGTAAAAAAATTAAAAAATTGGACATGCGACTATTCATCACACACGCTGGCACTGCGCTCCAGCCATCATACACGCTTCAAAAACGTTTCGTTCAACTCAAGCTTTAAATAACGGCAAAAGCTGGCCCAACTCGCGATATAATCCGTTAAGTTGCTACTTTTTATCAAAGTGACTATCATATATGTATTTAATTTCAAAAGCTTTTCTTAACAACAAATATCCAACTAAGCAATGTGTTAAATATGCACAATTATTTGCTTACTCAGATTATCCAAACGTATTCAATGCTAAGCTCATTATTATATAAGAATGTTAGTTTGAGTTTTTTTTAGATTTTTTTCTTTCTAATTTAGTCATGTGTTAATCACGTAACCAAAAAAATAGCAACTTAACGAAGAAAAAAATTAGAAAGAAAAAAATCATAAAAAACTCAAACTGGACAATCATTTTGGGACAAAGGAACCACAATATAAAATTAAAAAGTTATACATCAACAACAACAAAGATGTTTTACAAATCACAATAAATAATTTTCATTATTTAACCTTTCAAATCAAAATAATATTGTTATATGTGAACTTTAGCATCGATACATTTGGATAACGCAAATTTAAACGTCGCATATTTTCGTTTTTCTACTTGACATTTACCGGGCAAGAAAAATTTCAAGATTAAATCTATATACGATAAATACGTGATGCAAGCAAATAGAACTTAACGAATTATATCACGCCGACTCACTTTGCCCGTTATTTAAAACTCTTGAGTGACGGTAACTTGCGACATTTTGAAACGTGTGCGATGACCGAACCCCTTGCAAACGCTTATGATGGCCAGTGCCTTCTCGTCTTAATTTTAAAAAATATTACAAAATACCTCAAAATGGCTTCCACGGCTCCATCAACTTAACGGATTCCACTTTAAGACCATTTTTGCCCATTATCAAACAACATGTCATTTAACAAAGCATATTTCTTTAAACGCGCGATTTTAACTAACCCAACCGCAAACATATACATTTACGTGGCTTTTGCCCTTTCATTTTATATCCATATTTTGTTATTTCATTTTATCAATTTTTTAAGATTTTAAACTTTAAATATTTATTACATTGATCTGAAGACAAGTGAGTTTGCTCTAGGAATTTTAGTGGGGAGGTTTGATGCACATTAATATTGGTGTTGTAGTATCAATTTATCTTAATTATATCTTTCGGGTTGAATTCGTAACATTCTTGTTGTACTAACATAACAATGAGTAGTATATCATATGTATGAGATTTTAGAAATGGCTCTTAAATCTTAATATTGTATTTTGATCGAGGTAAATTATCATGAAAAGATAAATACTTTAAGTCTATAATACTTACTATCCAAACCTAATTATATAATTTGTTGGTTGAATATATTTGATAAGTCGACTATTGATATCACGTTAGTTTCGATATCCCATTCGTAAATTTATAAAATCTATAACAACGAATGTAAATTTATTGTTGGTTTAATCCAATTGCTTACTTTGTTTGAACAATAAATAAAGGAATGGTGATTCCTCATTGTGAATAACACTAGAATCGAAATACTCTCTACTTTCATTGGCAAAAATCTTTCATTTTAACATATAATTGAACATCAAAATAGGTCCATATTATAAGAGATGGACAATGTTATCTTACTTAATCTATGAAATATTGATAATATGAAAAGGATAAATATGAAACTCAAAACTTAAGATATCCAACTTCCTTTATTATCAATTAACACTAGTGAGACTGAAACAAGCAGCAGCACTCTTTAATTCATTTTCCGCAACACGCTCTATTGATTGTGTAGTGTCTCTCAATGAGGATTCAGGGCTGCAAATGAAGTAAGAATTTCTTCTTGTAAGAACAATAAAAAATAGCCAATTGTTAGAGTCGGGATGATAGTGGAAGCGCTTACATGAAATGACGAGGTAAACCACCATCGAATCTTAACTGAATATAAATGGTTCAATACTAGAACCTAATAACTCCGTATGCTTCCACTATCATTCCGACTCTATCTAACATCATTGAATAGTTTCATCTTATACTTAAATAAAATAAGAAAATGTACCTTGAATCATATGCTTCCTTGGAATCAATGTATGATTGCCTATCATCAATAGTATCAAAAAATGGATGGATCTCATCATAATCTTGAACTGATTGTTGCTCCACATTAAGATTCTGACAATTAACCAACTGAGATTGCATAATTGTTGAATTACTATTATTAATCTCATTGCAAGAGTTGTATGCCGGTTGAATCCACATTGGATTCCCAAAATTGTTATCCTTAGAGGGATCAATGAAGCTTATATTATTATTATTGCTATAATGCAAAGAAGCATCTTGATGAAACATATTTAAAGAATTGTTTGGAGGTGCCATTCCTAATTGTAGTTGTGACATTGAATCATTAATTCCTCCTAGAGATGAGATCTCAATATGTTGTTGTTGTCTGAAAAATGCAAGTTGAGAATGAATAGCATGAAGCTCCTCTTGGTGCATTTGGATCTCCATATGCAATCGTTGAATCTCATATAAACAACCATAAGTAGGGTTCTTGTCGCGCGCATTCGATTGGTATTTTATAGACCTCATTGCCTCAGCTTGTTGGCTTGGATCAAGTTGTTTCAATATCTTCAAGATGTTACTCACCCCAAAGAGTTTATGTGCATTTTGGAATACTTTAGGTTGATCAGCTGGAAAATAAGGTGCAAGAGGGCAATCAGAAACACATCTCCTTCTTTGATATTTGCATGCTGCACATGCAGAACTTGTACCGCCCTTTAAAGTCATATTCACACAACCATTTAAATTTCAAGATGATGATGAAATGAAGAAGTAGACAATAATTGAATCATAAAGTTATATAAATACATCTAGGATTACAACTTATGTGAGAGAATAATAATGGCGTGATTGATTGGAATTAGTCTTGATGATATTGGAGCTTTTACTAAGTTTATAAAAGTGAAAATATGAAGATTGTTAGTTTTGAACAACTCTATTTCGGTTACTAACAAACTTTTAAGTTCTAATTTGTAGAGAGTAAAAGTAGGGACGTTCTAAACATTCTTAACCACCAGTTACTAAAGACTAAGAATTAATCATAGTAATTTATAAAAGCTTAAAGATGTTTTACTCCCACACGTGGTGTTAGATGTTTGTTAATTATATATTAGCCACAAGTTATATTGCTACGTGTATTTCTTATACTTGCCCTCACTTTGTGAGGCAATCAAAGTCTATGAAGTTAATAAATTTAAGTTTATTTTTTTTAGTTTTAATTCCTAAAAATAGCCGGTAATTTTTTACTCCGTATAATTGAACTTTGAAAAGCCGACAATAATGGCCTGGGCGACTCACCTGGATGGTGTCGAATTTAGACTAAAATAAATAAGAGTGAGAAATCCAGAAATGGTTTTTTATCTAGTTTAATATAGATGATGAGAACTAGAAGGTAGAAGCATTGCCTTTCTATTTTTGATTGTATCTTACGTACAAAGTATTTTTTTCAACAGTAATAATAGAACTTGTTTATCAACGTGTCTTTAACTCGAGAATGAACAAAATTATCACCAGAATGGCAAAAAGAGTAAACAAAAATACAGAACAAAGGAAAGTTCAAAAAAAGATGAAACAAATAAGTCTCTTTTAATCATAATCATCTCATCATAATAGATAAAGTTGAGGACATGCAAAGAGTTATCATGCTCACTACCTAACCAAAAACTTTTTACCCCATAATTGAAAGATCAGAAGTAGCAACAATGCATTAATCCGAAGCAAGGGGGTTCCATCCTACTATACATACCTTTCCATGTATTCCTGATATTAATGATATATATCTAATTCACAAAACTTCAGTGTACAACTGCAAAAATATTGCAGTGTTCGTCGCCATTGATTCCTCGCCATTTTCACAGTATGAGAAAACTGCTGCACTCACCCTGAGCTCCATATGTTCATTCAAACTGTACCATTTTACTTGAGATCCAAAAACTTCTGTGAAATTCCAAAATTTAAGAATTTTGTTACCTCAGAATGCACTTTTGTTGATCTGTGCATATTTTTGCTTCCTATAGAATCTCTTTTGAAATTCCTCCAGTAACTCCTACTTCTCTTGATTACATGTACGTTGCACATTTACGAAAATTTTACACTCTCGGGGGTTCATATCATCATTTTACTTGGAGAATTGCTTAAAGGATTTTCCTCCGGGGCATCATACAATTTGATGGACATGCAAGAATACATCTGCATTTCTTTGTTCCAAGAAAAATATCATTCAGTTGAACTAATTTACAGCTTCGTAGAAAAGTACTTGTGGTTGTAAATGCCCCCTCTCGCACATCAAAAGAACGTCATCCCAGCCACCAACAACCTATATAAAGAAATTGTTTATCATCAATTACTGCAATTGAAAATCTGTAATCCTGAGACGAAAAAGTGAGCCTATAGAGTGGAGTATTGCAAATCGTACTTTCACAGTTTTGTCATCGTACATGACCCAACACTCATTGTCATGATTGTATGCAAAACAGTGATAATGCTGGCCATAATAGCACACCTGAAAGAAAAAAAAAGGTATACACCATATCAATATTAGCACAATCTGACTCAAACTCACAAAGAATCACCCTTCAAATTGTATATGAGGTTTGCATGTATATGCGTATAGTGAGGTGCAACAGATAGCCGGGTACACTACAACATTCTGCAGTATCAGAACACTTCACTGAATTCTGTGTTGTGCATCATCGGTGATCATTATTATTTATATTGAACCACTAAAAGAGGATCATACATAAATATTTCGTCAAGAAACATTTATGGAGTGGTAGTTTCATTTAAATAAATACAGAATCCCAGAAAATTGAGACTTAATCCAATTACATGAAAGGCACGTTGGAATCCTGTCATATGGAGTCAAAGAATTTATATTCTCTGGCTCTTGATGAATAAATCAAAATAGCTCATTACGCTATATACACTTCTTATCTATTGTGATGTAGTAGATAGTGTTTTTTGGGTCAATTTGGAAGCAGCCTCCCTGTTATCATAGAGGTAAGGTTGTGTACTATCCGACCCCCCCCCCAAACCACCCTTACCCCGCTTAGGGGGACCCTCTTCAGAGGCATTGGGGCATGTGATGTTGATTATGTACAGGGAGGCACATTGGAGTTCTCCGAATTCCACTGGAGCATTATAATTTCACCCACATTGTGTTCTTCCCTCAAACACAAGTACCCAATGAAAAGGATAGCATCATTTATCAATGATCCCATAAACCCTGGACAAAACAAAGGTGAGACAAACTACTAGAATTTACTTAACCAAAGCAAAGGGTGATGGTAGTGATATAAAACTGCTAGAATAACCATAGCCCACTACTTGTGGCTCATTTCTTCCACATTGCAGAGCATTGATTGGAACATTACAACACCATGTTAGAAACAATTTAATTTAGCTTCTTGCACAATTTTTAGAGAAAACAGTGGTCACTGCAAAGTAATAAAGTAACAACTGGTCATAAGACATACCACTGAAACCAACGAATGTCTATTTTTGGGATCAAGGCCCCGATAAAGGATGCCAACATCCACCACTGTAGATAAAGCAGTTAATGTTGCCGTAATGTCATCAACACTCTCACACGTGTTTTGCCACCCCAGAACTGCAAGACCATGTATCGCATGGGAAAAAATCAATAAACTGGCAGCTGAACAGTAGTTATACTATTATGACAGAGGAAGGGAGGAACGTAACAAAAACAAAAACATATGAACTCACCAAGTGTGAACAGATGTGGTGCCTTGGAAAGAATATGATGAATATAGTTGGGCTTTCCACAACCACCAGCATCTGGATCACAAGCTAATTGATGATTCATCTCAACAATGTTCAGAAGCTCATCGAAGGAATTTTCTGGAGACATAACCTATAGAGGAAAATTATTACAGATCAATTAAGTTCCAATGCATTAACCATCTCTATGAGCTCACTACTGTACTATAAAATACTTGTGTAACAATAAGGCTCGAGGAATGTAAGAAAAAGATACTTCTACAAAGACATGCCTTCATAGTTCTGAGGGAACTGGCATTAATATTGTGGAAGAAGGATGTATACTTCAGATGTCTAGACTCCAGGCCACAATTGAAGCAGTTCATCTGTTCAAAAATGTCCATTCCAAAAAGTGTGTGGGCAATACAAGCACCATTTATGCAATCCCAAGTGCCCGTGTAGTTTCCGTCTACTGATTCGGTATCAGAAACAGCTGACACAGAAGTAAATGACCGATGAAGACAGTCAAATATTACCCCAAGCACTTCAGAAGCATCATTCATCTGACCCTGCAGATTGTTATAGTTATCAACATGAGTTCCATCAAATAATACAGGCCTCCAATGTGCCATTAATTCTAATTGGTAAAAAGAGCAGCTTTGGGATGTACCTCTTGGAAGAAATTACTATCAGGATACAAGTTGCTTAGAGCAATCCTCAATGATGTCGGGGCAACAGCTTCCCTACGCAAGTCTGTAGTAGCAGTGCTTAAAGCTGTGAAGATATCATATAGAGCACATACAACACAAGGATCCCCAACATGAAAATGTTCTGATGGTAATCTCTTCAAGAATTCAGCCTGGAAACGTCTCAAGTGCCACAATGACTGAAAGAAATAAAAGAGGATATTTAGAATGAAAAAGAAAGTGAATACCACCAGGTCAAGAAAAATCGGATGCCCCAAAACCAACCTGTATAATGACATTTAGGAAACAATTATATTCACCAACTTCATTCTTGAGTCCAGTACCATACACATCTGTTCCATTACCATCCTCAGTTGTGACCTCAGAAATGCTGAAATCCCCTATTTCTGGAGTTTTTTGGAGAGCCTCTAAATTCTTGATCAATGGGGGTTTCTGACGTGCATTATATATGTCTGGCATGAAACACAAGCATGAGAGAACAACTTGGCTAATTGGAAGACAAAACAAATTATACACGAAAACTCAGAGAAACTACAGCAGCATCAAATTCAGCCCATTTATTAGAAGTATTGACCAATTATAGTGGTGTCTCTTTCCACAGACAGACCTCGGAAAAATATAGTGGGGGTTTCTTTCCAAAACCAGGCCTTGCCTTGATGTCCCAAGTGAGATGTATCTATTCTAAATGCTAATATCAAACTACAAGAAGGCCATTACGGAGTAGAGTTCCCACTTCCCAGTTCATCCATGGCATCAAGATATCAAAATTTCACCAAATATTGAAGTGTGTAGACCGTAATACATAAGTAGAGTTTTCAACATAAAAGTAAAATAACCACAAAAACAATCTCTTTGACTAGAAATATTTATCGTAATGTTAGATGCAAGTGCATCTTGCAATAGCCAGATAACCATCCCAAGATGAATGGAATCACATAGTCCACCAAAGACAAGCAACACACAAGAATTTGTTTCTAATTTCTCAATATAAGAACTGATGGAGCAAAATTAACTAACCTAGTGAATTTTACTATGTGGAAAAGAAGATAATAAATTGAACATACCCAAACTTTGACGAACGGCTTTCTTAAGGTCAGCTTGGAACCTCTCTTCGTCATCCTCAGCTGCCTTTAGCTGACGTAATGTCGTTGCTCCGCCATCAACTGCATAAATGAATTAAGATATTATAGGATTCAATAAAATTTAAAGTGAAGGAGTGAAAACTCAACAGAACTCTTCAACAATAGTTATAAGAAATTATCAGCCTTCATAACATGGTGCCCCAATATTAATATAGAAAAAACATTACTCAGGGTTAAATGCATGTGGCATACATGAGCATCAACCACAAGATAAAACTTTAAACAGGTCATGATAGTCAAGTTCGATAGTACCAACTGCAAAAATGTTAATTTTTTAATATGGAAAAAGGGAATCCAAAGGTCTAGATTGAAGGACTTAGGGGACAACAATTATGTAAATGTTCCTTAGTCATCAAATAGCTACAATAATCACGGTCCTCACCAGGTGGACTATCAACAGATAAAGGCCGACTAACAGCAAGATTTTCCTTCTCTGAACTCATAGGTTGACATTTTCCATTTCCCAATCTGGTGGAACCCTTCGATCGCTTGCCTCTCCTTCCAGTTCGACGGTCTACATGCACCATATCCATCTCTGAAGCTGTACCATTGGGCAAATCTGTGAATAAAGCATGAGTTTAAAAAACAACAATTAAGTCACAGATACTGCTAATCAATGCAGCAACAAGCCTAATATATTTCTGTTATCCAAATAAACCAAGAAAATACCCAATCTATTAGCTGGTGCATCACCAGTGCTTTCGGGTAAACCATCATATATGTTTGAATATCCATTACCATGAATCAAGGGATCCTACAAGACAACATTTACAGGTTCAAATAAGTATGAAGTGACTTACACATGAAGGAAAACAACAATATAGATGAAAATGCCCCACCGAACATTAAAAAAAAAAAGTCGAGTCCCAGAAATTTGACATCATTTTAAATGTTCAACTAAACCAGGCTCAGGAAAAGTAACCTTCGTATTGATTTTCCAGTGTCCATTAACATCTTCATTGTTGATTTTCTGCTTGGATGACATGTCTGGTGGCGTTAACGATATCATCGTATCAGAAGCTGTGACGGTAGTCTTCTTATTCTGCTGCTCAGCAAGATGCTTCAGCTTAGCCTCGTTTTCTATCCGCCTCTGATATTCCAGTGTTTCTTCAAGCTTCCTTTCCTCAGCTTCAAGTTCAATTCTATGTCGATATTCCTCTTCTTCCTGTTTCAAAGAATCAGAAGACTCGGCAACAGAAATTTCAGTTTCATGAGCATCTTCATCATGTTCAACTTGATATGAGCTGAAACAACAGAAGTCCATGAAAAATAAAACGTGGGTAAGGAGCTGGCAGCAGAATTAGAAAATAATTATGAAGCATATCGATATCCAGTACTCACATATCATTGGGTTTTTCAGTGGGTGAAAGGAGTATCTCATTGCCACCAATGTTCTGCAAAAGAAATGCATAGTTAAATGCCAATTTAAACTCCACAGCAAGCTTCCATCCGTGCATAAATTTGAGTATAGGTTCAAACCTTTGAATCCTTTGTTTTCTTATTATCCTTGTTCTTTTTCTTATCTTTCGCCTTTTCTTGCACATGTCTAGAGTTTTCAATTCCTCCTTTTCCGCTCTTCTTAGGATCACGGGCAAGTTCAGCTAACAAAATTTCTCTGGCAGCATCTGACTTCTTTGTTGCATCTTTCTCTGCCAAATCCTCTAGATGCGCCTACAAAAGATAAAATGGTGTAAGACTAACATAAGAAAGAAGAAATCCATGAAAAAGGATGATGGAAATATTTTGAATCAACGACAGACCCGTAAGAATGACTTGACCAATGGCACTAGGATCGACCGGTAATCAAGGGCACATGTCGGCTCAAGCTTGAGCTCCAACTGCTGCATTGCAGCAAGGGACCTCATAATCCTCACATCAATTTTGCTAAGCTGCATTACTGAGATAGTAAGCTATGTGGCCAAGGGATGACCGATTTAGTGAAAGCATGAAATTCACAAGTATTACACTGACCTCAATTGAGACATGTTCCTTCTGTCTTTGTAATGCAATTTCAATGCAAGAATCCCCTTGGTGGAAAGAGTCCTTTAGTCTCCATTCATCATCATCGTTAGCCTCCAAGTCACGTAGATGAGGTGAAACACCACTATAACTTTCTTCGAACCCGAAGTGGTTACCATCCAATGATTCTGCTTCCTTGAGAACATTTGATACAGCTTCCAACTCAAACCTATTGCTCACAGTTGTCATGTCATCATTATTTTCAATTAGCTCGTCTTGTCTTTTTTTCAAGACAGCCTCGTAACTTCTGCGACCAAACTCGGAGATGTGCTCTCTTTTCTTACCTTCAACTAAACAAAGGTCTTCTACTCCTTGCAATGCTTCCTCGTAACTTAAATGATCACATTTCCTCTCACAGAGTCCCTGAAGGTTGAAGAATTCTTTCTCAAGTAACTGGAGAAGCTCTGATCCTTGTTGTCCGCTCTCTTCTCTTAGACGTGCCCAGGACTCCAGTTGTTCCCCACTGGAGGGACCCATAAATATCCATGACAACAATGAATCAGAATCAACAAGAACATTGTCTTCAAGGTCACCATTGGCTGATACAACTACAGCAGAGTTATCATTAACAACAAAATGGCTTGACTTTAAAGTGGGAAGGAAATGTTCATCAAACATTAAGCATGTCATATCATCAGTGAAAAAAAGTTTCTCCATAATCTGTACGCCTTTACTGCAGGTAGAGTCCTCTGAGCCATTTATTTTCTCTGAATGTCTACTTTCTCCACAAGATTGTGAAAGTTCTTGCAAGTACTTGAGGATTTTCTTGAGCTCGGAAGCGCCTAAGAAGCATATGCACAAGGGTGTTTGATCAAGATTAAAGTTGAGAAGTTGAGAACCGTAGGCACGTCCCTGAAGCTCCTCAACTGCAAATTGAATAACCTTACTAAGATGGCTAGCTGCGAGGTATTTGTTTTTAATAAGCGCCTGAAATACAGAGTGGATCCTCTCAAGAAGCTTCCCACGCTCAGGATCATCAGCCACTGGCCAGTCATCAGGAAGGAAACAGACCTTATTCGGTGGCTTCTCTTCATAATCCATCCACACAATGTCAGAGTTCCTGTCATATTCTCTACTCTCAGGAGTAGATCCATTACAATTATCATCTGTTAATTTATTTCCAGGGGATGAATCCCATGCATCTTCGTTGCAAAAACTATCAGAAAAGAAATCCTTCGACTCGTCTTCACCACTTTCACGGGAGGAGGGCTCGACCAGAAAATCAAGAGAATGGGATTTCGATTGTTTGTCAGGCAGATTAGCAACAGCAGTAACGTCTAGCGGTTTCCACGAACAATTAAGAAGCATCTCAGCCCACTCACTATCTACATTTTGAGGCAACACTGACTGCAATTTAGGCAATAAAGTTCCCATATGTTCCTGAACAGCATGCTGCATGAACGCATCAGCATCGGGAAATTTCTCGTAGCAACGACAACACATCCAAAACTGCCACACTTTATAAGTTTCGCCATATAACAAGGCTTCCAACATCACTTCATTCGCCAACCGGTCCTTCGATGAACTGAAATGTGCCTTAAGATCCGAGACTTCAACTTTAAGCAAACTTCTCTTCTCATCCAAACTCATAGAGTTCCAGAAGGAACGAACCCAATCCCTCCTCTCAGTAGAGGATGCATTCTTCCTAGCATGTGAACTCTTCCTTCTCTCACCCACCCTCTGTCCCAATGCAGACGCAGAATCTGACCCCCTATCACCACTATTCTGTGATTGGGGTGAATCTGACTTCTGCTGCAACAGCCTGGCAGCAGCAACCCGAACCTCGACTTCCTTCCTCTTCTCTTCTAAGGTCTTAGTAGCCTTCTTGATCTCATTAGGCCGTCTAGCCTGAGCCAAACCCAACTCCATAGGGTCCTCCGCAACCCTCTTTATCGGAATCAACCTAAACTTCTCTTCCCCATTGCTCAAATTCTTCATCCACGTAGAAATAGACGCTATATTCGACTTCTGAATCAACGACCTAAGCTCACCCTGCACCTGACTAATCCGAGCCTCAGCAGTCGAAATCTTATGCTGACTCTCCTCCTGTAAGCTCTCCCTGGCGGGATCTATCGGATTCTCAATTGCCAATGCCCTCTCACACTCCTGAACCACCTCCTCGTACTCCTTCCCCTCATTAGCAGCCTCGTACAACAAATTCGCATAGAAATGCGCAAACTCAATCGAACAAGGCGACAATGCAACCGCCTTCCGCGCACTCTCCAGCGCGTTCCTCAAATGCTTCTGCTTATTCTTCGGGCAGTCAATAATCGTGGCCGCCTTCACACAAACCGTGCCCTGCACGCGGTGGACCAACGCCGCGTGAGGCGAGTTCCTATACTTGGTACACAAATCCCTCATCATACGCAACGCCTTATAGTGGCTCTGACGCCTCAACACACTCAAGGCACGCTCACACTCGGCTCGAATCGGGCCATTATCGATTAATTGAGGGTGGGCAAGGGGGAGGGAAATAGCGTATCCATCGTCTTTCGAGTAATCGGAAGGGGTTAGGCTTTCAACTAATCCATCTCCTCCACCACCACCGGAGACGGCGGAGGAAGGAGGCTCCGCCGGCGAGGGTTTGGAGCGAGAGGGTAAGGCTCGCTTCTTGTGTCCCATAATTGCTAAGCTAAATGTTTATCTAATTGCATGAATTAAATCTACCTATATAATATTTAATAAAATTGATTAATTATATAAACCTAAGTCTTCATATAAAAAAAATGAGTATCTAATTATTATATGTAATTGGTAACCTAATTGATGACAAAAATGTGTATCTAATTGGATTATTTTGGAATTAGATATATATAATAAAGTATATAGAAATAAGAATTAGGTAGAGATTGGGGGGGGGTGACTTACTTAGATCGGAGATGAGGAAGATTGAAGAAGATGTGATGGTATATATAGTATAGACTATAGTATAAACGTTACGGAGTAATAGACTATATAGTATATAGATGTATAATAGACTATAGACTATAGTATAATGTAGCTAATGATGTATTTTGAAGAGGGGTGGGGGGTGGGGGTGGGTGGGCACACCTAACAGGAGGTTGCTGGGGCTGGGAAAGATTTTTTTTTTTTTAATTACACTTAATTTATTTGTTATTTGTTTGTATTTTGTGATTTATTTCTGTGTATTATATATATATCGTTATTAATGAGTGGAGTCGGAAAATTATTGAATAAAAAACATATCTTGTATTGATTTCAATGGACTTAGTTGAATTTTTTTATGTTTAAAAATGCCAAACACTTTTTTTGAGTTTAACAGTTCTAATCGCACTAAATATTTATAGGTAAGAATCATACAAATTATTTATATGTAACTTCATTATTAAATATATAGTGCGTATATATAGTAATCGCTAGTATTTATTTACATTGAGGTGGGATTTGGCATATGGGAAAGGTGCATTTTAGTGGGTCACCCTCCATATCAATTCAAACTAGTAGATGTTTTCAATTATTGTTTTAGATGTTTTCATTTTATTATGATTAGTCAATAGTTGATTTAACTTTAAAATGATATGGTCGGTTGCAAAGTTTTACCATCGACAAAAAATAGAGTATTCCTAAAAAATCGATCAATATAATTTTTCAATGATCAAAACACACAAACTTTACGAGCTTGGTTGATAAATAAATTTTAATTTGAAACAAAATTATACGGAGTATTATTAATGGTACATTAAAACAAGGCATCTCCTCCTACCTAAACAGAAGAGGCTGCCACAATCTCTATAATAAATTATGCAAGCAATTTCCCAGTTGAGAAGCTACACAAATTACATGTTAATACATGAATAATACAGTCACTGCCCAAGAGGACCATGGAAAACTGGAGACACCTAAAACAATCTGTGTCGGATTTTGCTCATCCGAATCCGACAGGTTTAACTACGAATTACTCTCTCTATGAATCACGTCGCTACTAGTGCTTTCGAATTGAGAAGCTGAGAAACTATGAGAAATGTTACCTACGGTTTCAGGAGATGGCCAACCAATGACTTTATATTCATCACCATTTGATGTAGGATGATCGTTGGTGGTCCACGCACCTTTATGGTTCGAGTTAGAGTCTGTAGCATGCCATCCTGTGTGGTCTGAAACCGATTTGGATCCCTCATCATCAAAATCTTTAATTGGATGGTAACCGTTGCAATCATTTGGTAACAGTGTCACTTCAGGGTTGTTCTCTTTAAGACACCTTTCCTTGGGGGTAACTAATTCACTATTCCTGTCGCCAACCTAGAAGAACAAAACTACTATAACATCAACAAGATAATGACTAGAAAACTCTAAGACATTTGAAAACCAAGACCTCTTAGCTCTCAAGTCATTTTGATTTCATATTCTGCAATTTTAAATTTGGATTTCAAAAGTATTAAATATAAGCAACTTGTTTGTAGTGGTACTTGGTCACAGTATGAAATATTTTTGGGATCTAGAAAAGAAAAATACTACGTATAAGAACTAAAGAGGGAAGTGGGTATCAATATATAGTTTCAAGGTACTATAAGTGTATAACCAAGTAGAAAGTAACATACTTCAGGTGAACTTGGACATTTTTTAGCAAAATGTCCTTCCTCGCCACATTTATAACATGAAGTAAGTGACTTTGCTTTAAAGTCAAAGCATGCCTGCATGAGAGGAAGTAATTACAGTAGCACCATAAAGCTGAAAAATGCATAATTCAGACTAGCAACGACTCTGCTCATACAATACAGTTGCACCATTATTCGAACATAACACACAAAGGGTCATAAATTTCACAGCTTGCAGATGATTCGTGTCCAAATCTGAAGCTAGAACTTACCAAACCAGTATGACCCGGTTGGCCACATCTGTAACATGAAACTTCAGCAGGGCCACTATCGGTATATTCTACACAACATAGATGGCCAAGATTCCCGCAAATATAGCATTGAATATGCTGTTGAGGTAAGAGAACCGAGATATAAGTTACAGAAGTCAAATTTATGTAGAACAAAGAAAATATTCCCTCAGCAAAACATCGTCAATAGTAATTCTAAGGATTGGACAAAGAGGACAAACTGAGGACCTTTAAATCATCTTCAGAATAGCTGTTTCTGCAAGAGAACATAGTATGACCAGAATCTCCACATTTTAGACATGTTTGAGCATCTTGAGGTCCTGGATATTTTTCGGGACAATCTTTAGCTCTGTGACCACCCTTCTTGCAGATTAGACAATCTTTCCTCTGCCATAAAATTTCAAAGGAAACATAACAACAACTAAGCTAGAGTAAGAGAAAAAGAATTTACAAAAAAAGGCCACTATAGAGTATACACTTATATGTAATATATTGGATCAGAATGACTAAAATTGATTCATACACTTCTTTAGTTATTACACCAGTAGATGGCAAGTAATGAACAATTTGAAGTATATATGTTATCTAAATTTATGAAGCCAATAGAATAGGTTGAGGAATCTAATAAACAAAATGCAAAAGCACTCAGCTGCATCATGAAAAAAGACGATATCTGTGACTCGAAAAAGTACAGCGGACACAAGATGTAATAACTACATGGATATAGTAACACGCAAATCCTAACTATAAAATGCACTATTATTATCTACTGCTCAGAAAAGAAATTTTATACAACACCATCACTTCAATAGAATTCAATATTAACTGAAGCACAATGTCGCCACTGTATAATTTTTCAAAGAAATTGTTTCAATAGGCAGTACTAAACAAGGCATGACAAATTAATACAGCATCCATTCCATCAAAGAATGTAAAATATTTTGGTGTAGTCGTGAGCTAATAGGACTCAATTAGTATATAATTTATTTAACAACCATCCAATGCTTCCATAATAGCTGCACTTATCAACGAACCTTAGTACACCGCTTTACGTTATGATTTCTTCTTCCACATTTATAGCAAGGTTTCCTGAGCCTCACTGCACTACAATTCAAAGCTGTATGACCTTCATCACCGCATTTATAGCAGGTTCTCCAGAAACTATTAGGTGGATCAAAGTATCTGCGACCCCTCTGAGATACAATAATGCATGACATTGACAAAGGAAAAAGGAAGTTTCTGAAAGGCATTGTGTTCTAAATTGAGATAACCGAAGATACTATTTCCACTCACAATAAGCTTTCGCAAAACTAAGTTATCAGATGCCTCCGAAGGAATCACAGATGTTGCTTGATCACCGACTTCATGTGATTTTCCAGACTCTGCTTTATGTTCTTCCATACCACCCCTACAATAACAAATCAAACATAACAGGGTTGGAACTTAAAAAGTAATATACCAAGGAATATTTTGTAAATACAAATGCCTCAAGTAGTTTAGATGTCTTATGGAGTCAAATATCTTTACCAATCATTCAACACTCTCACTCAATGGTAGCCACCATTACCTTCAATTTTCATGAACATTCTCTTCTTAAGTACTTAGTCTATTCACTTACCGTTTTCATTTCTGCTATTGCCCTGTTCGAAGATAATACTTAAAACAGCTACTACTACCATCTTATAATGGTATTGAACAATCCAATATTCTTGTGTTTCCCCACCACATAAGAACTTGAAGCAATGCTAAAGGATTTGAATGGGGAAAAGGGTACTCACTCCTTGAGTGACTCTCCCTCTCTTTTTCCACTCTGGGCAAAACAAATTAACGTTAAACGTTTCGTAATCAACCACTTTGAATTCTCGCAAACTCACTACCAACAAGAATTACACAGCCAAAATTACCACAATTCGAACAAAGCAATTTCAAAATTAACCAATAATGATAAAAATGTACGGAACTAATTAAAAAAGACTGCTGTATGCAAATGTGGAGCTACTTGTCAAATCTTTTGCCCTTCTTTTCTATATGAAGCAAGTTCATATCCTGGCATTAATAATCCTACCGCCAATAACAACAATAAAAATAAATTAAAGACGGGATCTTTCTATCTAAAACTTACTAGAACGGATTAAAACTCAAAAGAAAGGAATCAATTGCAAAGTGAGGCAGCAAAGATTCGAATAAAGCAACTATAAAACCAACCAATTAATAACAACATATAGGAAACTAATCAAAAACTAATTAATATATGGATATAGGAAGCCAGATTTCAAATTTTCTTTTCCCTTTATTTAGCAATTCCACATCATGGGCACAGTAATAACTAATAAGTAATCAAATTACCAATAACAATAAAATAAACTAAAGATTGAATCTTTTCAATTAAAACTAATACTAATTCCATCCCCCCCCCCCAAAAAAAATTCTCTAGTTTGACTTTCAATGGTTAAACTTAACAAACTTCGTAGACTTAATTAACACACGTAACTTTGATTCGAACCGAAACTAGTACGTCAATATTAAGTACATTAAAAATACCACCAACAAATATCTTTTTCACCAAATATGATGCAACATATCTAAGAATACTCAGAGTTCAAATTTTAAAAAGCCAACCATCAAAAAATCAAAATTGGACATTCTTTTGTATAACGAGGGACTATAAAATAAACTAAAAATTGGATATTTTCTACTGAAACTACAAGAAAACATAATTAATTCAAAGAAATTAATGAATTTGAATAAGGCATCAAGAATTAGTTACCTGAAAATGGTAGTTGGCTGGTTATGGAGAGAGAGAGAGAGAGAGAGAGAGCAAAATCTGAGTTGCAACACTCCAAGCGAGGGGCAACAATATACACACACATCAAAACAGAACACGCCAACGCGAAACGAATTATTTTACCCTTTAACAAAATGTAATTATTCTACGCTTGCTGCAATGCTCGGCTTACGCATACGCTGGCTGCAGAATGTGCTCGAATTACGTCCATGCTTGTTTTGCAATGTCGAATTTTTCCTAACGCTTATAAATAAACTACCAATTCGCTTTTATAAATATACAACCACCACGTTTCGCTTATTATACACAAAGGGACCCATTACATGCTTATTACACAAGAAATTTACTTTTGTGTTTGTTGGGATAATAAGCATTTATATTAACTTTGCTTGCTTTTACGTAAACACAAAGAATACGAATTCAAATAATTAATTACATAAGAAATATGAAATAATTAATTACATAAATATTAAATATTAATTAAGCATAAGAATTTAATAAAAATAAATTAATAACATAAGATAATTAAATATTTAATTGCTAATAAGAATGAATTAAATAATTAAGTATATAAGAATATTAAATAATTAATTGTGAAGCAGAATGAATTACTTACATAAGGCAATTAAATATTTAGATTACATAAGAATGAATTAAGTAATTAAGTATATAAGAAATATTAAATAATTAATTGCATAAGAATGAATTAATTATATAGCAATTAAATATTTAAATTACATAAGAATGAACAAATACCACCATGAAGAAGTATTTAACAATTAATTACATAAAAAAAATGATAATACTAGCGAATCGATCCCCAATATGCATTGTTAGCCAAGACAAAATGGTTCAGAGTCATGGTTGTTAGTAAACAACCTAATTCGAGCCATGATTATTGTTAAACAAGCTTAATTAGAGAAATGATGGTTAGACAACAAGCACGCATAATTATTTGTTAGGTTTGGGATTTATGAAATTATGTATTAATTATCAAATTATTATTCATTCCAAAATTGATTTTTGAAATTGCTTAAGTTACTCGTGATTATGTCTTAAATATTTCAAAATTATTATGTTAATAAACTTTCTCTTTTCATGTTGAATCGCATTATGCCTAAAATATTATTTAAATTATTATTTAAAATTATATGTATTAATCGAGATATTTAATTGTTAAATTATTGTTAGTCATTTCTAAATTGTTGTTAATATTTCTCAATTATGTTCAATTTTATTTCTAATGTAATTAATTATTTAATTTCTTTCTTACGGAATTACTATTTAATTCATTCCTATGTACTAATTAATTATTTTATTTTTATGTAATTAGTTATTTATTTCATTCTCGTATGTAGATATATTTAATTCATTTTTATGTAATAAATTATTTAATATTTCTTACGAATTAATTATTTAAGCTCATTCTTATGTAATTAATTTATTTAAGTAGCTTATGTATTCAATTTGTATCATGCTTACATATAAACAAATAAGCTAATACCATGCCTCGTTTATCTAACAACACACAAAAAAAATCGCTTTATTGTGTAATAAGCATGGATCGATTTCGCTTTTATGTCCAAACAAACAACTCCACAGTACGCTAATTAGCAAACAAGCTTAATTCAAGATTTGTTCAAGAGTATGACAACCGATTCGATTTTATAGCTGTTACGCAACAAGCAAATTCAAGCAACGACATAAAGACAATAAATGCGATTTATTAAAGTGTAATGAGAATGAATTTCAGGTATTAAATTGAGAGAAAATGTAATGAATCGTATTTAATAGTATCAATTTATGAATTATATATTTGGAAATTATTGACATTGTGAATTTATGAAATATAATAGATACGGTCAAATTATGATAAAATTATGAAATATGCCGAACAGATTAAACAACGAATATGAGATTATGATAAAATTATGATGAAATTATGAAATATGATAAAATTTTAAAGTTACGATAAAATATGTTAATATTATAAAATATGGTTAATTTTAGATTATGAGAAATCGTAAAATAATGTGACATATCGAACAATTATAAATATGATTAAACAATAAAATATGATTATGATTACAAATTATGATTAAACAATAAAATTATGAAATATTATGAAATTATTATGAAATATGAAATTATAAAATTATGAAATATTATGAAATTATGAAATTATTATGAAATTATGAAATTTTAGATTATGAAATATGAAATTATAAAATTATGAAATTATTATGAAATTTTAGGTTATAAACAATAAAATTATGAAATATTATGAAATTATGATTAAACAATGAAATATGAGATTATGATAAAAATTATGATGAAAATTATGAAATATGATAAAATTAGGTTATATGTTAATATTATAAAATATGGTTAATTTTAGACATGGTGAGAAAAATATTGTGAAAAAAATGGTAACATTATTTAAATATAAAATATGGTCAAAAAATGGTAAAATATGAAATATGGTAAATTTTAGAAGCAATGAGATATCGTAAATTTTAAATTACACGGATCTGATTTTTCCAAAACGACCTTAAAACAAAAGTCGTAATTGAATTAATGCTTCAGATACCAACAAAGTCAATTCTCTTCACGCTTATATAATGCTCAACATTCATTTGCTTATAACCACGCAATCATTTCAATCAAGCATTATATCGCACTACCTTCGCCCATTGGGCTTTAATCAAGCAGAATATTAATTATAATTTCTCGAATGTTAATAATTTTACCATAATTTCAATTTTTATAATTAGTCGAATGTTGATAATTATTGTTAATACTTCAATTTTGATAATTTCAATAATTAATAATTAATGTTGTGTGTATTTCCAAATTTGTGCTAATATTTCTCAAATATGTTAATTGGTGTTTAAATATGATAAATATTATTCAACTTATGATTCACTTCTACTATTTTTAATCGGATGCTTAAATATGATAAATATTATTTAACTTATGATTCACTTACTATTTTTAGTTCGGGCCATACTACTACGACAAACTACCAATTTACGCGATGTTAGAAGCGAAAAGTAGAAGAATTGTCGCTTGCTCGTAATTAAACAAAGCTAATAAATCAAATGTTTGTTTAATACAAACCCATCTGACTGTTGTTGCTTTTAAGCATACTAATCTTCGGGCTGTTGCATGCTGTTCTAAAAATCGCTTGTTTTCCCACAAAGAATGCGAAAAAATTGCTTTTATACAAGCTAATCGAAAAATTCGCCAAGTAGTAAAATAATAATTTCGTCCTGTTCATTTTATCAAGCGGCTGTGTATAATAGCTCAAATTTCAAGCGAGTTAAGTTATGTTTGCCAGCATACTATCTTCGCTCACGCCAAATTCTCAATAAAATTCTCATAAAATCAATGATCTAGTAGAATTAATTAGTTACTCGAATCCAAAATAATTCTGACGCTTGAATTTTAAAAATTGAATTTTGATCATCAATTATTAATTATTTATTATTTTAAAAAATATAAAATTTATATAATTGGATTCGTCTTTTAAAATACTTTCATAATATTATTTTTTTAATAATATAATTAAAGAGTAATTAAAAATTTACCTCGATATGTGAGAAAGTCAATTGTTTTGAATTGGAGAGAATATCAATTTGGTATGATTAATGTGATCGGATTGCCATGTTGTCCCAATTAGTGATATTATTGTACATTTAGTCCCTGATATTGTAATTATCCTATATATAATGCCATAGCGATGATTGGCAATAATCAAAGCTCGAAGCCCAAATTTTGCTTTTTCTATTTTATCCTTTTAAGAATTAACCAATTCCCAAAATTCAAATCTCACAATTATTTTCTCACTCAATTTTCCTTTTATAAACGACTCGATATCGCATCTTTTAAAGAATTACTCACCTATATTGTTAATAAATTTGTATATAATTTACATCACATATGATTCAATTATTTTTCAAGTATAATTTTAAATTATATAAAATCACCTTTTTTCTCCTCTCTTACATAATTTTAATTCATTATTTGTACTATAAAAAATATATATTATAAAATTAATGATTAATTTCTAGCATGTTAAATCAAGCGCACACAAATAACTAGTTTTGATTAATGGAAGGAACCGTTAATTATTTTCGTCTAAATGTGTCATGTGAATAGTTAACAGTTATATTCGTTTAAGGACTAAATTTCAACTATAATTGAAGATGGATTGAGAGAGAACCTAGGTGGTATGCCCATAACATAATACTTTTAAAAATACACAAGTAAGTAATTATGAAATTATGATTATTACAAATGATCCAAAGGTAGAGGAGACTAAAGAAGAATTCATCATAATTCATAAACTATATTTAAGTACATATATTTTATAGGTAATGACTCGACTCAATATACAGATCAACGAATATTTTATCATATAATAAAAGTTAGTTTTGTTTAAATGGTCTTTTTCACTGCAAGTCTCTAACTAGAGTAAACTTTGATTTCATAGTTGATTGTCCAATAATAATTTGTTACACTGCCTACATTTTTTATCAATTATAAAATAGAAAATAATATTTACACTTCATATTTGGATCAATTCGAAACAACCTCACCATTATCAAAATAATTAAGATGCATATTATTAAACCCCTTACCCCACTAAAACACTGAGCCTCATTAACATTCATTGGGTGTATACAACTGACATAACATTCGTAACATTATATCTAATCATTATAACATAATTTGGTTCCAAAACAATTGTTGTGAGCGAAATACACTCGAAAGAGAAGGAATAATACTCTTAAAGAGTTACAGATCTTGCACTCTATAAGCTTAAAACAAAATCACCTAAGTCCTGGAACAAAAGAATTACAAAACAACCTCAGCTCATACAAAAGCTGTTCCAGATTGGACATACTGATGCCATGACTAGAATAGTCACACCATCCATCTCCCCCTCTAACTATGAGAGATCAATTATTCTGTATCCATTTTCTGCTTCTTTTCGTCAGGGTTGTCCGACTTCACCTTCAACTTAGCTTCCCGACGCTCCCTCTTTACTCCTTTAGCTTTGTGTGGTAACGCTACTTCCCCGACCTGTTCAAAGCCAGAGGATGAATTGAAGGTGCAAAAGTAGGGTAAGGAAAGACACTTTGGAGGAAATTTGAGGAAGAAGGCATATGAACACGTTGGATGCGAAGCATGAAGCACATGATGATTACGAAGGCATGATAACAGCATGCAATTATAGTAAACACAAAGAACCACCAGATTTACATAACAGGTCAGGAGAAAGCTTTCGAGTTCTAGCAAAACTTTGTATTATTAGAAATTGACAACTGTATCATGCAACCATCAGACAACTATCTCTTACCTTTTGATCTGGAATGTATATCTTTCCAATTTTGCCCTCTACTGGATCTTTCTTGACATTCTTTTCCTACAATGGCAAACAGTGTGAACATTAATACCTAAGCATCTGTGGGTAGCACAGAAGAAGATGACACCCCAAAAGTCGAACAATCAAACAAACCTTCTTCTTTGGCTTATCAAGAGATGTTTTCATCGCTTCCTTCCTTAAGCTTTCTTCAGGCAAACGGTGTCTCCGAAGTACCAAATCCATCGACGGGCCAACCTCGACTAACTCCATTCGTGGGACAATGGTGCCGGATTTCTTAAGCTTAAGGGCACAATGGGAAAAAAGTACTCGGGTTGGAGATACAGCTGTGCACACATACACCCGATCCAAACCAGCAAGGTTTAAATTGGTGATTATCTGCATGAAGAAGATTTTGTTCTCATACTCTAAGGTCGAACAAATTGTAGAACATAAAATAAGCAAATGTATATTAGCAGTATGTTAAGAATCAAACCTCCCCACGAAACAGATCAAGTAAAACTTCTTTAAGATGTTTCAGCTCTTGAACACTCTCGAATCCTTCACCAATAAATGTGAAGAAAGGTTTGGACCCGACATGAGGAGTCAGCTTCTTATCATAAGAGAAGGAATCCATACTTTTATAATTTTCAACCCCAACCTCAACAAGATCATAGACATGATGATCATATGTTCGCCCCATGACTAGATTATTAGGCCTCTTCTTTGAATGAGACCCAAACTGCAGAGAATTGATAAAACAAAGACAATTAATTAGAGATGGTCATGAGCACACCTTCCAAAAGATAAAAAACTAAATAAATGTATGCCAGCTCCAAATGATAAATTGTGCTGGAATTCTGATGACATCCAAAAGATCATATACCCTTCTTCCATGCTTTAACAGTTAACAAAATTTCGTAAGAACAACAATATGAGTAATAGTATCCCAAACTAGCCACTCATTTCAAACTACGGATATCTACCACTAGAGCCACATCAGATGTCCACAACTCCATAATTCATGCACTCCTGGTTCATATCATATAAGACACTAGCTAAACATAATTCAAACTTTAGGCATATTTTAAAGGTGAGTGCTTATCAAATTCACTAGTTATATATAATCAACCTAAAGCAAGGACCTTAAAACTCATGTTACATGTAATCTTCGGAAACAGTCACCATGTTACCACAGGGTAAGGGTGCATACTATCAAACCCCCTCCCCCGCTCAAGAGGGAGCCTCTTAAGAGGCATTGGGGTATGTTAATGTATATGCAATCTCAATCAAGCAAAGACTGTAATGACCCGCGATTCATACTTACCACAAACAAACTGCAATCAGTTTTAGCTGAAAAGAACTCCAACGAAGTTTCACCACCGTTTTCGAAGGGCCTAATATTGTCATTCTTCCGTGTATACTTCATTGAATTCGCTCTCTTCAGATGATAGATGTCACTCAAAACTTGATTCAACACATTACTTGTTTTCATTCCATGAAGTATTAAAGTTTTCTTCCCACTTTCCACCTATATGAAAAAACATAAATACTAATATAGTAAACCACTAACTATCACAATCAAGAGGTAAATAATTTACCACCTCCATCCCAAAAAGATTATCTAGTTTGAGTTTCAATGGTCAAAATTAACAAACTTTATGACCTCAATTGATATACAAAGCTCTAATTCAAATAAAATTATTATGTTAATATCGAAGTAAGTAAAAATACTATCTAATCATATCTATTTTTTTTGCCAAATATCATACAACATATACACAATACATAATATTTGAGTTTAAAACTTACAAAGCCAACAATAAAAATTTAAACTGGACAGTAATTTTGGGACCCAGGGAGCACATAATGTGAGCATCTCCATACAATCTTATTCAATGTTAACACTAAAACACATTAAAATACAATCTTTTGATATATTTGTCACCAAATATCATACAACATATACACACTATATATTTGAGTTCAAATTATAAAAGACCATCAATCAAAATTCAAACTGGACAATCAATTTGGGACATAAAAAGCACATGACATGAGCATCTAAATCCAAAACACCATATTTTCAAGAAAATACACAACTTACAAGTTTAGGGGCACGTTTTTCAAGTGCCCTTCTGATTCTTCCCTTTTGGGGTGTCTTTATTTTCATCAACATCTACAAAAAACACCAAAAAAACTTGAACACTTCAATAAACAGTTCATATAATAAAACTCAGTACATAATAAATTTAATTTAATTTATATATTTATCAACTTAAGCACCTTGATTATATGTGAAGCTTTTCTATGGAGGGGCGGGTGGTGGGGGGTGAGGGGTGGGGGAGGTGGAGGCGGCGGATTGAGCTACAAAGATTAGTGAATTTTAGGGTCTTTTGAACCCTTTTTTTTCGCTACAATGGAAACTGCTTTATATATTAAGGTTGAAAAAACAAGTCTTTTAGGTTTAACTAAAAGATATTGTTTTTTTTTATATATAGCAATGTTGTTAATAAGTCGGGTTTGACAAGTGGAATGATAAATATTTTATATTCGAGTATCGAATTGCTTGATCAATTTTGCATATAAAATTGTGATTGGTCCATAAATGAGTTTAGGTTTAAGATTCAAGGGTAAAGTACTTTAGGCTCGGTTATTAATCAAGGGCGAATGTATGAGTCTGAGTTTTGATGTTGAGTATTGACATATACTAGGTATCCGGTTTGTTAACAACCGTTATCTCCTTGCTCTCGATTTTAGGAAGATGGTCCAGAGTTTGTAAGTTAATGACATGAAGTTGATTTAAATCAATGTTATTTTATTAATTGATTATAACTTTAATTTTTCGATGAGACAATGACAACATTTTTTTTTAACAAATATAATAAAATATCATTAAAGATAAAATTGTAGCAAGAATTAGAATAAACATATAACTTTAAAAATTGGTTTATTTTTCAATTTACCCCTATGCTATTGCGATATTTTTAATTTATTGTTCGTACTTTTATCTTTTCAACCTCAAATATTACCTATCTTTTCAACTTGTCCCAAATACTTTCTCGATCGCTTTCTTGAACCTCGTTTCACTTAACTTTCAGCGCCGCTTTGCGAACAGCGAACCGAAACCGGCCATTATGCCGATTTTAACATATTGATTTTGTAACATTGCTCTTCGCTTTTAATTAGTTTTCAGCTGATACCCGATTTTGGGCTGGACACTGATCTTATCTGGACGGACTGCCTGGTGAACTCTGCATCGGCCGGTTTTTACCGTTCCGTCCGGTCCTAATTTTTAAATCAAATGAGTTTCTGGCTCGCCTCCCGGATGCATCAACAGACTGTTCCGTCCTGGGCCCCGATTTGATCGAACCCTAACCTGGACGGGTAAATATCTACTAATATCTATTTAATTCCCCCTTCGACCATCTTATCTTTTCAACTAGCTCCTGCCAAGACACCATCTTCAACCTTGAGTCCTTGAATCACCCAACCTCCAAAAATGGGCTCATATCTTCAACAGTTTAGCATAATAAAATCAGACCCCCCAACACATATTCTTTAACGCCAAAACCAAAGGATCAAGTATAGATTGCTGAAAGTGAATATGCGGGGTTGAGGGATCAAATTTCAAAAAGATGGCGGGGTGTATGAAGTTAAGCTATGAATGAAAATGCTGTGATAATATAAGAGGCATAAGCCTTAAAAATACAATATCAACATCACATCTTCCCCATGAATGTTTTGAGTTTATGCCACTAGAATACATGATGCAAAATAATTTACTTCATTTTTATTTTGATCAACAAATTTGTCACTTATTTTTTGAATTCTCAAAACTACCAGGGTGTTTGGAAATAGCTTTCTTGAAAATGCTCCAACTTACAAGCAAACCCTGATTCATAATAAACTGACTTAAAATCTATTTTTTGCAAGACCCAATTAATTTCCAAAAAACTTCTAGTGCTTAGTTAAACTAATGGACAACAGTGAATTATAAAACAAACTTCTCTGTCTTATTCAAACTAATGGACATCCTTGAATTTGATTGTATTACAAAGTGATCAAAATTGTTGAATCAAGCTACATTTCTTGAAACAGAACTGTTATTCACTTTGCAATAACAGAATCAGAAATAAGCACTTTAAACTTTTGATGATCATTTATATATTGGTACATTTGTTTTTACAACAACGAAGAGTACAACGCCGACTTGATAGAAGCAAATTTAAACCAAATCCTTCACGACTCTACGAGCTAACTGTAGGTGTAGTTTCACTTGTACCCTTCTCCGGAAATAACCTGTGATTTTCCCAAATGCAAGCTGAGATGGACACTGAGGCACCGAGCAACTTTCTCACTCACAACTCTGTCGGAAAGCTTCACTCATGGATATCACACCAGAAGGTAACACAAGAGCATCTATAGGAACGTCATTTGGAGTTGTAGGTATGACACCTTCGTCCATTATCTGCTCTGAATAAGAAAGAGCAACTGCATGACAAATCGAAAGCTTTTATTAGGCAGCTGACACTTCAAATTTGTATAAATAAGAGGCCAAACGGATAGTTTTGTAGAAGGCAGCTGAAATTACAATTTGTTTCAGAATAAGAAGCCCGAAATATGTGTAAGATTGAACAAAGTTTAAAAAGAGAAATGTACTTAATAGTGGTTGCTTCCAGTTCTGTCTTTTTGCCAGCTCTTGATATCTTTCCAAGAAAGTGTCGTAGTAGCTTTATCCAAGGGCCAGAAAATGCACCAATAAGTATAAGAACGATGATATATAATCAACTGAAAATGAGTACATACTCGAAACAAAGATAATAGCAGATTTTCAAGCGCCATGGGAACTGGGGAACTATGAAAGATGCTTATTCCAAGCTACTCTCTCATGCACGAGACAAGTAATGATAAAGAGACGACCATCACACCCCCTCCCCTCTCCTACAAGATCTACAGAAAATTAAGGCGCACACACAATGTTTACTTCCTCTCCCCTGACTCCTAGAGTAAGGAACAAGACCTCTGACCTGAAAACTTGACACGGAAAATTGATTCACTAAAACCTCCAGCTTCTATTATTTTACCTAATTATTAATGTTTATATATTTTAGGACCAAGCTCAAATTTATGTGTTCTCATTTCAATAGATTAAAAGAGAAAAACATAACTTTAGTCTAGAAATAGTTCAAGGACTACAAATTAGAAGATCAAGAGAAAACGGCCACTTAATTTTTTTTAGTATAGTAAACAGTAGAAGACAGATGACAAATCAACCCTACCCGCCTCCACGGCCTAGACGCCTTCCAGATTTGTCAAATGCTAGCCCTACAAATTTGAAACAGAAAATAATAATTTCAAGTTCAATAAAATGGTTACACACTTGTAAATATGATGAAAATAATCAATAGGACGTCATAGGTGTACTAACCAGGCAACAGAAACAAGTCAACTGGTTCCTTAGATGACATGACTGCAAAAAATCAAGCTCTGTTACACACAGTAAGATGATAAGAAATGTGCAGTTATGCATGGTTCAATTAAGCAAGCTATCATATATGATTACACTTTTGGTCACAAATTAAAAAATTGGCAATTTTCGGCTAAAAAGCAACAAACCATGAACTCTTTTAGACAACACTTGTCATAAATTGCAAAGGTATAAGAAAAATACTGATAATCAACTGAAAGTTTGGACAGTGGAGGAGAAAAGTTACCTTCTTCACGTTCCTTTCCATCAGCATCAACTGGATGTGGCTCTAAAATGTTCATTGAGTTAGCAATTAGATCATCAATTTTAGAAATGTGCAGCATTCTCATGTTCCTATTCTTATCCTCCACCCTTGGAACATAAAGCATCTTTCTCATCTGTGAGTCCCCATCTTGTATGAACATGTCAATAAGAGACATATCAAATGAATAAATAAATAATCGTAGAAACCAAACATCAATTTGATACTCTGACCATTTCAACAACAAACATTCACTATAAATACACATTTAACACTCAACATGCACCAGAATACTTAACAATTAAGAGATACTTATAAAGACGAGAATATTCACTAACATAAAAAAACTGAACAATGCCTAGACTTTCGAATATTCTTATTTAAAGCTTGTTTTAAATGACAGAATCAGAGACCATTTGTAGATGCTAGCTAATTGAAACTTGAAACGTAAGCCAGAAAGAACACACCTTTAGACGGTTCCTTCAAAATTTCTGCTAAAATTTTGGAAGTATCAACTTCTCTAAGAGCAGCGCAACTGATATAAGCACACAATCTTTGACAAGACTTGAACCATGGAGCCTCCAGTACAACTCTCTGTATGGCATCGTCTGTTCCCAAAAGAACATGAATAAGATTAATTAGAGACAGGAAGTAACATATCAGTAATTTACTATACCTGTAAGACGTCTGTTAAGTAAAAAAGGTGTCAAGCTTCAAGCATCAACATTCAGCACGATAAAGTGTAATGTGAATCATTTAGTTTATTTAATATACATCCAAGTTACTCCATGTTCTACAAAACATACAATTATACAATATGATCATTGTACATTTCTGAGCACTTTTAAACAACATGTGTACATTTCATTTTACTCATTAGTGTTGTGATTGACGACAACTTTCAATAATTCGTTATCCTCATTTCATAACTAAACGTTAAATTGTTCATTTTCGTAACACAAGATTAATTTGCAGATTAGATAACACAAAAACGTTATATTCGACTTAGCTCAACAATAGTTCTAAATATTCAGTTAGCACCATCATTATGCAACAAAGAGAGAAGCCAAACAAAACATTATTTCCATTGATAAAAAATACTCCATAGCAAAAAAGATTAAAACTTGAGCTCTTTTTGTTAACAAATTAAGCAAAAAGTTAGCAAACAAACTTAAAAGTCAACGAGATCAAAAGGGTACATCAACAACAACATACCCCAATGACTCTAAAAAGTCTCCCGCTCCCGCTTAAGCAAAGGTAGGGTACAAACACTATCTACTACTCTCTTCGTTTTAATTTACTTGATCCAAAAATTTTTCTTTACTTTTTAATTGATCATATATAAAATCTCAATGCAACTTTATCAATCTTTCCACTCTTCTCCCTTAATATAAGTACTCCGTAATTTTTATATTCATGATTAACTAAAGTGTTTTTGATAAATTGCTTTTTAGAGTATACTATTAATAAATCCATGATCAAGTAAATCGAAATGGATGGAGTGATTCACATCCTACTACGGAGTAATTCACAATAAATAAGTGTAATGATAAATCAAAATCTGTAAATTCAAGGCGATCAAATATTACCCAAAAAAAGTAAATATGCAAAACATTTTTTTATTTTAACTGAATATTACTATCTTTGTTTTCTTGATTTTGATACCTTGTTGGATTCTTTTTGTGGGGTCCATTTGCCTTAATTCTTTCTTGACTTTGTTCCTTAGGAGCTTCTTTTGGTGGAAAATGGCGTCCAGATTTGAGGGGTCCACGGCGGCGGCGGTCATGGCGGCGGAGCGCGGCGGCGATGGCCAGCGCAAAGTAGTGAAGATGGTGGGTGATGCTAATGTGCACGCCTGGGTCATTAACAATTTAACCACATAGGGGACTTGTTGGTTGAGCCTACTCATTAGTATCATCATTTTTTTGGTTTTTTTATTCTTCAATTATTTTTTTATATATAAACAAAACATAAATTGCATGTCTAGATCCAGTAAATTTTTTCTAAAAATAATACACATAAGTGAAATATCATAAAAATTCATAATTAATCATAAGTCCATTTTTAAGTAGCGCATTGATCCATTATAGTGATTGTTGTGAATTACTCCTTACATCTCGAACATATTATCGAATTTTGTTTTCAATTTATTAAAACTAATAAGTTATAATGCATGAATTCATATTTATGTTTTGATTTGAATAAAAATTATGTGGTGTATAATATGTTATTTTGTAAATATGTTTTAACCAAATATTATGCAAAGACAAAGAGTACATATCAATATTTCCATCCCTCATTATTATTTTTTATTTACTTATAAAAGTAGACATACACTTCATTTGAATAAAAGTTACGATCCTCTTATATATTAAATTCATCGAGAAAAGAAATATCAAAATTAGAAGGAAACAACTATGGTTAGGGTGTGCATGATTATCACCTCAAGTGTTGGAGTTAAATAAGAACATCTATAATGTATCTCCTAAAATTTTCTTTTTAAAAAAATGCATTTATAATAATTATCTTTTATTTTGTGCTAACTTTTACGATGCATTTTTAATGTTTTCCTATTATTATTCACACCTGTAAAATATAAAAATCAAGATTCAAGCATTTTCAATAACGAAAAATAAGCAGATAAATATAGTACACATTTAGAGTGCGTGTAAATTTTTGCGCCAGAGCAGAGGAAATTTAAAAAGCGATCATTTTATAAAATTTTAACTTTTTCAAATCAGAATAGCTTTTTAGGGAATTGATGCACATACTCTAAGAATTAAGAAGCAATGGTTATTATCAATTTTGAAAAAAAATCACATTATACTATACAATTGTAGTTCCTTTACAAAATAAGATAATTTACCCCTCGAACAACTTTAATTGAAATATGTTTAATTTTTTGTTCTCCCTTTTTTTAATTTCAAGATCCGTCACAATTTATCCTTATACAAGTTTTGTATTGTTTTGTGCGTCTTGGGATCAAGGCATACAAACAATATGAAGTTTACATATTAATGTATGTTGTGGACCTCTTCCAGTTAATTCTTGATTGTCTTGATAAGTGAAATTATGAGAGCCTTGTTTGGACCCCAAAGAAAACAAATTCTTAAAATGTTGTCGAGTTCATATCGAGTCCCAACTTCTTGGAGAGAACCTTGTTGAGATCAGTCTTTCCTATATTCAAAAGTGAGAATTCACACATTAGTAGATCTTAAGAAAGTGTAAAATTGGCAAGATATTAGTAAGATGAAAAATTTAGTCACCAAATATTTTTCGAGGATAATAAAAGGAGTTTTACCATAGACAGTGAAGATGTCCCTAGTGAGTCTCCATGAAACTTCAAGTCCAATCATTAAAGATCCTTGTATTTGACCAAATATATATTTACATCCTAGCTTGGGTATGTCAAAATCATCTATAAAACATCAATATTTTCCAAACGTCACAAGTAAATCGAAACAAAACATGATGTAGTCAACTAATAGTCTAGAACAAATACACATGTTCTGTTGAATTGAATTTGAACTTATTGATTATCCCTAATCATCAGAAATTGCTAGCTATTTATAATACATGTATATGCTTCTTTTTTAAAGATAGTGTAAACAATTCAAATTAGTGATTTAGAAATCAATCACTCATGAACATAATCACCTAACACATCTTATAACATCTCTAAATATCAACTAATATCTCCTAATATTAGCTAATATTTTCTGGATCCATTATAATATTACATAATAAAATATTTAAATGAATTTTGTGTAACCTGATTATGAAAGTGATCCCTTGGATGCCATTTCCATAGAGTTCCTAAGTTGTCTCAAATGCTCAGCTATCTCTATTAAGAGTTGGGCTCCTTCATGACCCTTTTGAAGAGTCATAGCGGCATGCTTTAAAAATCCACTTGCTGCTTCTATAGATCTTAACCTCTCTCTAATCATAGATACTTCCCTAGTTAGAACTGCAGTAGCCTCATGTTCTGCCAACAAAAATTATATCATTGTTAACTTTCAATTAATAAACGTTTCGTTCCCGATCCACTATACTTTTGTACTCCATTCCATGCCCCGTCGTATTATTTTGTATATAAATACATTATATGATTACATCATAAATATCTCATGATATTTCCAAAATATGTTCTACTAATTAAATTAAATGGACACAAAAGGTATAGAGGATCCAGAGTTTATTTGTATCAAAATGATTAAATTTATGTGAGTAATATCTTCCTCTCTTTCTTACTTGGATGAGAATATGAGGAAATAGACTCTTCTTTTGTAGGATGAATAATCTTCTTCTCAAGATCCATCAATAGACTTAAAAGATGAGACCTCTCTCCTTCAAAATCTAATGCAGATTCATTTTGATGAATTCCATCAAAATAATTGTCATTTTCTTGATTTGTATATGCTTTATGAAGACTACCCATGTCTGATTTCTCACTATATGATGATGACATTGACCTTGATTTATTAAACTGTTGATAATCATCATCATCAATTTCACAAATCTCACTACCAACTTTCTTGATATCCCCATATTTTTCTCTAAAGGCTTCAAGTTCAGATTCCAAAACCCTGATTTCTTCTTCTCTTTTCAAAAGGGCATCCTTCATAACTTGTAAAGCTTCTTGATCATATTCAGCTTGCTCATCCATCAATCTTTGATATTGCAAGGCCTCCATTTGAACAGAGGCTTTCTCTGCTTGCAATCTTGTGATCATGGCCATAGCATTATTTGCTGCAATAGCTGAAGCATTTCTTTCTTCATCTAACTCCATATATAATTCAATGAGTGACTTTCTATCTAGACAAACTTGTTTCTTTAAATGATGTAAAATGGAGTCACCATGAACTTCATTAATAGCACTTGAATCATTGGTTATTCCTTGAATAAACTCTAGCTTGTCAAGTGTCACTCTTCTTGTCCTCTTTCTTGGACTAGGTTGAGCAGAGTCTGACAATGGTATTCCAAAAAATTTATTCCCTTTACTGAAAGTATTAGTTCTATCATTGTCAAAGCCCTCAAAGTCTGGAAGTATTTGAGTAGTAATAGGTTTAAGGCCTTCACTACCTGCTACACAATATAGATGGGGAAACTATATTACACCAATTTTGGTCTCAAGAATCATATTAATACATGCTTGCTTTGTTATAAATTAAATTAAGACTAACTACATAAGTGTAATATGGATATGTATAAGTGTAATATACTCTAAAAATTAAAATTTGAATATGTATCCAACAATATTTCATTCACACCCTAATTTAAATTTTGATGAATTTAGTCAAATAACTTCTTTTTTAGTATTAATGTATTTCAATTCGATCTATATGGTATAACTCAAATATGAATTATAATGATAAATGATCTTTTTAGAATCGAATGTTACCTATCGAGGCAAATGATATATGCCCTCAACATTTATATTGATATTTATTGATCACATAATAATATTGTTTTTATTTTAAAATATCGTAATGGTACAATATAGGTTAATAGATGAATCAAGGGCATTGTTTCATATAATCAATGGTTTTGAGCACCTACATGGATGTTAGGAGTTCCAAAGTCCATAGCCATTTACTCATCATCACACACAATAAACTTAACAAAACATTTCAAATGAAGCAAATGAGATTTGAATATATTTTTCATAATTGTCATAATAAAAAGACTAGAGGGAATTAGCTAGTAGAGTTCAAATGAAACAACAAATATATTCTATAATAGTGGCATTATAAATATAATAAGAAAGATACTCACACAATTTTCTTCCAACTGGAACATTATCATCACCAGGAATTTTGGACCCATTACCAGAGACAAATTTGATCTCACTCAAATTAATATGAGGTAATTCCATGTTTCTCCCCTCCTCAGTTTTCCATGATATTCTAGGTGATGTAGTGGGAGCTTGTAAGAATGAACCTGATATTGAATTGCTTCTACAATAGTTTGATTGAGGCCTAGTTTTGTGATGATCCCCATTTGATATTGAATTGTTCCTAGAATAATTTTTTGAGTGGACCTTAGCATTGAGAGGCTCCCCACAACAAGAACACTTACCTATTCCACCTCTATTCAATGAGTTGGTATAAACTCTTTGATCATCTTCAACAAAACAATCAATTTCTTTGTTCAAAATTCCCACCAAAGATTTATATCTATCACAATCCGAATCCTTCTCGGTGGCGAAAGAAAGAAGACAAGTCTCACACATCTTTTTAGTATCAAACAACTTCTTGTGTATATGGCAATATGCAAGGGAAGATATATCCTTCTTGTGAACCTCACATAGTGAATCATTATAATAGAAGTTTTTGTCTCTATGGACAAGAACATGATCAATCCTTGTGCAAAGTAGACAAGGATTTCTCAATTCAAATAATTTTGCAAATTCATTGGAAAAAAATGAAAGAAACCCATCAATGAATAACACAATTATCATTACCCACTCTAGCATAGCATATATAAAAAAATGAAAAACATTTCCTAAATGTTGGTCTATAAAGATCTTGAATGCCATGCTAATAAAATGGATAAAATCAATTATCAAGGATATTATTTATTTAATGAATTATGTTCAAAATACCAAGATAATAGATTAGATAACTTGTCAAAATTAATTATATATAATCAATCCTAAAGAATGTAATGAGACAGATCAAGACCTTGGAAGTGTAAGAATGCAAACCAAGATCATGACCTCTCTCATTTTCTTGAAACAATTGTTGTTTGTGTTTTAAAGTTTTTATGTGTGTGTGAGAGAGATAAAGGTTATTGTCCAAGTCAAAAGGCTCCAAATAAATTAGGAAATGGTGGTGTTTATTTGATTTACATAGTGAAGGTGCTCAAGCTTAAATGTAAGATGAAATTTTGTGGTCAATCCATGTAACTAAATTAGCGGTATATCTCTACGTCCAACACCCAATCAACTACTCCCTCCAGTTCACAAAAATTATCGCTGGAATAGTTTGGTCAAAATCCACTTCAATTGATGTTATTGTGGTAAGATCAAAGCATGCTTTACCATTTCTTTCATTTTTAACCCTTCATTAACTTAGACAAATCATTATTGTATGTTATTATTTCCAAAGCATCATTTATTATTGAAAACAAACAATAATATTAATGGAATCATTCACCATACGATAAACAATACTCAAAGTAATCCATGCAAATCATACTATAAACAATTTTTTTCATATTTACATAAACGACAAAAGAAATTAATAATACTCGCTTCATCAAACTTATTCTTTAAGGTTACTCCATCTGCATCACCATCATGTTTTTCATTATTTTGATCGTTTTCATCCGTAATATCATCGAATTCCTCATTTTCATAAACATTAAGGTCAATTTGATATTCTCCGTCGATATTAACATCACTTGGCGAGCTTTGTTGTACCGCAACTTCATTTTCATCGATGATTTGATTAATATTTTCTGGAATCTGGTTCAAATCAATTGAGTTATCATCAAAAGCCGTCGCCATAATAATATTAAGAAAATTCTCGAAATTCACATTTGCTCAATTCACCTCATCGTATGCTCCATTTTTTTTTTTAAATTGTCCGTCGATAATTTTGTGAGCTGGAGGAAGTATATTATGCAATTTACAAAATACCATGGTTAACCCATGTTATTTGCCTACATATTTTATTTAAAAAATACCACACTTTTACCTTGTGAAATGACCTAATTACCCTCAGTACGCTATATCTCCCAAAATGCCACATTTCTTCATCTTTTTTATTTTTGACACTTACCTACAACGGTGGTTTTCGACCATCACCGCTCTTTCTAAACTTTGACATAATTCCCCAAAGTTAGTATCTTCTTACTAAATTCGTTATATCATCCATGTAATTTCGTAAAGGTGAAGATTTTAACTGTCGTGGGCTAATTTCGAATTTTTTTTGATGAGATTCATGCTAATTTGACTTGTTTATTTAATAGATCTATATATGGTTTATATACTTGGTATTATTGGTGTAAATTGTACTTTTGTGGATAAATATGTGTTGGATGTTTGGCTTTTGTTGTTTTAGGGTTTATCATGAATTACGATTTTGATGTTATAAAATGTTGGATCTTTGTTAATTTTAATGAACAATTGGACCAAATATTGTTAAATTTTCTTTCACGTATGATTATTTTTGATATTTTTTGTTTTTTAATGAAATTCGTGATTTGTTCAGAGTTTTCTTATGAATATCTCAAAAATATTGTGGTATCTTACATAATACATTATAATGAATTATAATAAATTATGATACGTTATAATATATTATGATATGTTATATCGTTATAAATACGTTATAATGCGTTATAATTCATTTGTATAATAATCTATGAAAAAACTTTGAAAATATAGATTTGTTAATAACTGTAGTTATGTGTTAATTTTGTTCATTTTTAAGTGTTATTTAATTTTTGTGAGTTTTAACGTTGATTGACATATGCATATTTGAGAACTTATGTGAGTTTTTATAAAAATATTATGATATGTCTTGTTCAATTTTTTGGGTTATTTTAATTCAGGTTATAGTGAAATTGGGTTGTATATTTTGGGTATGGTTATGCATATCTCATACACATTGTATTATATATTATAATATAATATAATTCATTTGAGCACATAATAATATATTGTAATACCATATAATATATTATAATTGATGGAAAATACTATAGATATATGAGTATAAATACAAATTCATAATTCGAGGATCTTAAAGTACATACTATATTATTAATTAAAAATATATTTACAATATATGAATAAGCAGTACTACGTTGCGGCGGAGTAAATTCCGCTCAAGGATTTCGCCGTTTAGTCGCAGCGTGAATTTGACTTCACTCATTCCTTTGTTGCGATATCAATCGTATAATTATCTACAGTTGGTCAGCGGGGAGAGTTGAATCGAGAACCGATTATGCTAGTAAGCAAAGGTTAAGACAAAACCAAAAACCCAAGAAAATTCTTGAAATTTCGTGGGTTTTGATGAAAATTTACAATTCTTGTGTCGCTAGAAAACACAAGTTTCTTATGAAATTTGAGTTAAAGCAAGCCCGATAAACTGACCGATAGAAATATTAACTGACTCGTGCTTTATTAGTTAAGTTAAAACACTAATGAGTTTGCTAATGGGTTAAAGCTATTTGAGTAAGCTTAATTAAATAGTAATGAGTCAACTATCAATAATCTTTCAAGTTATTGATAAATACTAAAATTACTGAACGATTAAATAAGCCCCATTTAATTGATACATTTGTTGTCGATATTACGTAAAATGTAGAACCGCATGATGAGAAATACATTTCTCGATTATACGAGTTCTCTTTAATTTCATACATGAAATATAACTCAAGCGATCCTTATGTGTGACCTTAGCTGGAGACAATAGTAAGTTGTATAATAATAATAATTGACCCGATTACTATTATTATAGCGATTAATAGTAAGATCTAGCAATTGCTGCATAACCTTAAATTATCATGAGAACCAGCTAGTAATATATACAATTTACTAAGTTGAACACTAATTACGATAATGGCATTTAACTTAATTTGGTAAATGAATTGATACATGTGTCGCGGCAGGCGTAATAAATGAATCAATTCTGTTTGATTTCATGATAATATGTTGTAAATATCCATTAATATTTATAATAAATTATAATGCAATTTAATACATTATTATCCATTATTAACTTCAAAATGCTTGTGTGTAAAATTTATGAAGACGCATTGTTTGTAATTTATATTTATCTTAGTGTCTGATTTATTATATTTAATGAAGTTAAATTGTATGAATACGTATGTATGTCGTTTATTTGCTTGTGCGAGGTTTGTTAACAATCTGTTACGACCGAATGAATAGCATAGATATTGAAAGTGTGACAAACTTACAAGCATAGAACACTCGATTGAAACTCAAGTTATTTAGACAAGAAAAAATAAATATTTCAAAGTTATCAAATTTTGAAATTTTGGGGTTGATATTCATGTTTTGTATTTTTCATTTAGTAAAAACAACACATTGTACTCCATATATGAAAAACAAATAATGTGAATTTCATATTCAATATCAATACTATATTGCACTTGTATAAATAGAGGTAAAAACTACATTCGCTGTTAATTTGAAATTATTATTCCACATAGTTTGATACATCTTTTTATTCTGGTATTACTTAGTCTTCCAAATGTTTATCCTTTCTTGATATAACCTGTCGCGTATGTAGTAATTGCGTGTAGTCTCGACCATCTCTTAAAAGAGCAATACAAATGAGTTAGTACCATGATTATAATACATGATAACGTCTTTATATTATATTATACTCAATTATGATACAATATAATAAATTATAATGTCAACTCAAATAATATATTATAACATATTTGGTTTTTTAGAAGATGAGTTTAATAGAGAAGTGTTTTGGTTTATATTAAAGAGAGAGTGGGGAAAGATAAGAAGAAAGGAAAGAGATGGGTATTATTTCATGATGGAATATAGCGGTCGTTTCGCGCTAAAATGTGGTAGTCTTCAAATAAAATTGCGTCCATTTAGACAAATGTGTGGAGTTGACTCGTGGTATTTTACAAATTTCACATGTACTATGCATAGGCACATGCTTGAACCAAATAGGGCAGATAAGCCAAGGTTCGAGTTAAATTGATTGATTCAAAAAATAAAAGTCGAAGCGGCGAATATCGATTTTGATATTCGGCTCAAGTTAGGGTCAATTTTGCAATATTAAATTTCGAATTTTGCTCGTTTTTGAACCGTTCGAAAAAGCTCACATTCGAAATTCTTTTTAATTTTTTATTAGGCTCGGGTTTATGCTTGAAACAGAGTCCAAAGGCGCCGTGGTACAAACAACAAGATCTTCGTGCAATACGTCTCAGTCGATTCGGTTTATAATCTAAAGAAAATATATTTGCCAAAAAGTAGCCTGAACATCTGACCATGAGCACCAGATTAGTTTATCAGCCAAAGTCAAAGTCAAACTCCTTAACTTTCGAATTCAGTTACTTTGATTATTTCGGAAGGTTTAGATTACGATCTAACGTCGTATGGAAACCCCGTCGCTTTATGAATTTGGAGTTTGAGGAGATGATAGATAGAGATTGAGATTGAGATTTGAGTAAACGGTAGAGAAAGAATAGAAGAAATGAGAGAGATCGAGGATTTGAGAATTAGGAGGTATATTTAGGTTTTAGAGTTTTGGTGAGCTAATGTCTTGGAACATAAAAGAGGGGAAGGGGATATAATGGATCAAGATAAAAGTATATATTATGATGATGAAACGGTGAACCGGCTGAGACTTATCGAATCGTTCTGCTTTCGGTTCGCGAATAACAACAAGGTTAAAACTGCGTTTGAACACCCAAGCGGGCTGTCGAGCAAATTATCGAATCGAAACTTTGGGTTCTCTTATCCGTACAAAGCAGCTTCCTGAACTTATGAAGTCAAACCAAATATCCCGTTTTATAGTTTGTTTACTGTGCAATTAGCTTTTTCATTATTTTCATTTTATCCTTTAAAGCTATTAAATCATTTTTAATCTATCCACTTTTGAATTATAAACTAGATTTTGAGATTGTTTTCTAAATAAATTAGTGATATATTTACAAAATATTTGTTAATAAATAAATCACCATTAGTTGGTGTCCTCGAATCAATATATATAAGATCTTGAAATTTCTTCTACATTAGAATTAATTTTAGAGTGGAGGCAATATAATTTCTTACTCATGTCTCCGAGCCGGCGTGGAAGGTGATGAGGCCTTGTAGATATAAATTCTAGTGAATGGAGGCAAAGTGTCGTGCCAGTCGAGGAGGGTTACAAGTGAGGAGAGTGTTAATGTCGCTCGTCATATCGTAAAGTCGATGTCTCTGAAATCGATATATAAAAGTGCTTGAGCCCCACTCCTCTATTGCTAATTATTTGTAGAATGAAGCATAATAGGCTGCTTATGAGTAAGTAGTTAAATCATTGATACTCCTACTAACGAAAAAATAAAAATAAAACAACATACCCTTAATCGTACCACCTCTAACGCCAACTGTTTTTTGTACTACATATATTTTCGTGTTGATCTTTTTAAACATTGATTATAAAGAAAGAAAAGATGCCAATTAGAGATACCACCATGGGTGTTCCAAATGAAACCAGTTAGTCAATCAATTTAATGTAGTTATAAATTTTTTAATCATTTTTGTTAAAGAAAGAAAAGACTCCTTTGAAAGATACCACCATGTGTGATCCAAATGAAACCACAAATCAGATAATGCATTATCCCAAATCCCATAATGTTAAGAGACCCTACCACTTCTTATCCTGTCCATTATTAGCTGCAATATTCCCATCCACATTCATTTGCACCATTACTACTACTAGATTTCCATCACAAGAAGCATCTAATCAAACAAATGTGGATTTCCACTTAGATATTTTCATATTTCCAACTACTCAAAATACTATATTTTTTCAAAAAATCTACCCCTTATATGATGAGAATCTATAATCACTTTTAAATCTCTTGAAACCTCCTAATCATTAGGTCAAATCGATATTCTCAACCAACTATTCAACTACTAATTCATAAATAAGAACCAATTTTTCATTGGTCTTGGTCTTTGTTTCTCCCAACAGCAAACAAAAAAGACAAAATAAAGCAAGATTTGATGAGGAAGGCAATAAGTAGTACAGCAAAGCAAAGGATGGCAATTTTGTCTGTACAAATCAAAGCATTGGATATTAAGTCAAACTAAATTCTTGGTCTTTTATTCCAGAATCAAGTCTTTTTAATCTGGAAAAGTATTTTATTTTTCTTCCTAATGGAATGAATTTTTTTCTGTTTATTGCTGGTCTTAGGCAACACTTATGATGCTCTCCCCATTGCCGAAGCGCGGCATAAGCTGAAATGTAGATTGCCTTGTAGATGACGATTGACCTTGCCCTGATGATAAAGATAACCCTAATGATAACTGAGTTGATTCCATCTCTGATCTATGATTCAAGTTAAGATCCACATTTAGTGATGAACTTGAGGTTGGAATTGGAAAAACGGGGACAAGCATAGACAATCCATTGTTCGGTTGATCCACCTTCCCAAAGGTCATGGTTTCTGTAGGATTCTGAGGTGCTGGCACAGTAACTTGTTGAATTAAGTTACCTTCTGGATCATTACACTCCTCCATTGGCATGCAAGAAACCTAACCACATAAGAAAAATACTCAGATAAATCGACCTCCAATCACCGATTGAACTACTTGCCCTTTCCACTTCAAAATCTAGCACTTGATGAGAATCGAATAAATGTTTGTTATATGAAAAGGATTATTTTACCACAAGAGCCATCCAATAATCTATGAAGAAAGTTATAATGCAAAGTTGAAACCTAATAATTCATCTATTCTGTAATGGTTTGCTCTCCTTACTAAAACATAATCTGATTTTCCAATGATCAATACCGAACTACACAATAAACCATTCAAATTTTGAGTTGATTGGCAACTTACAGAATCAGTAGTGATATCGAAGAGGCTAGATCGCCTGCGACGACGATTAAGGTTGTTTCTCCTCAAGAAGTATTTCTGAGCATGACTGGCTACTTGAGTTGGTGTTCGACTCTTAACAAAGTTTCTTGAAATTCCTCGCCAATCGCCTTTTCCAACTTTCTGTAACCCTAAGAGGAACAACTTGTGCTCTTCCTCCGTCCATGGAACTCCTATTCAAACAAACATTCCACCACATATAAGATAAAAATCCCAATAAATTGGATTCAATTCCACCAACAACAAAAACCTTATCAAATCTAAACATGAAAAATACAAAATCTAACATAAGAAAATCCCGATTATCATTATCAAGTCCAAACTTTAAACCATAATTAATATGTAAGTCAACTACCTCCATCAGATTGAACTAAAGAACATCATAACCCAGTAATTAGATTTGAGTCAAATCTCCAAGACCAAAAGATTCAATATTTTGATTAATTAGTCAATATTTCTAAGCATTCAACAATACATTCATTCAATTTCAGGGGAAAAACACTATATTGACATATCATAAGATCAATTGGTACATAATTAACAGCTTAGTCCACTACAAAATCAGATTGAATTGAAAAAACAATTATAACCCAGTAATCAAATATGAATCAAATCTCCAAAACCCAAAGATTCAATCTTTTCTATGAATTACAACATATCTAACCATGCAACACCCTAATAACCCAATCTCAAAAAAACCATAATATCAACACACAATAAGATCAAATTAGCATATTTTTCACAAACCATAATTAACAACCAAGTCAACTACACACATCACATTGAATGACAAAAAACAAGCATAACCCACCAATCAAATATGAATCAAATCTCCAAAACCCAAAAATCCAACCTTTTTCATCAACTATACAACACCACAATCACACAATTTCAAGAAAACCATCATATCACCACATTAAGATCAAATTAGCACATTTTTCCAATATGGGCAAATAAACAAACCTCCAAAACCCAAAAATCCAATCTTTTTTACTAACTATACAACACCACAATAACCCAATTTCAAGAAAACCATAAAATCGACAAATTAACATCAAATCATCATATTTTTCCAAAATGGTGCAATAATCAAACCTCTTTTACGCTCCTTAATACACTTTCCAACTGAAGATTGATTAGGCACCACATCATCAGCTGAAGCATAACCATTATCTTCAGCAACAGCCTTTAAATCCTCATTTTTTATGGTATTATTAATATCAATTTGTTCATATTCAGACAAATTGTTCATACTCACACTCTTCCTCATTGGATCAACCTTAACTCTCACTCCAAACAACATTATTTCCTCCCCTGAAAATGAATCCTTCAACATTTTTGGATATGAAATTGATTATAGTGGACAGATAAAAAGGGAGAAAGTGGACAACTATTTTGGGAAGAAGAATGAGGATTGGTTATATAGAGATGGGGGAGACAACTGTATTTATGGTGAAAGGAAGAAAGGAAAGAATTGTTTAAAAGCCATGTGGGATATTGTAATTTTTTAATAATATTTTAGTTATTGAAAAAAAATGTAAAGCTATCTGAGCAGGGCTTAGAATTTATGATACAAATAATTTTGTGATGCAAGCGGTGTAAACTTTTTTGCTTTAGTTTTTTTAATAAATACGTGCCTTGAAATGTACTCTATAGAATGAAATACATGAACAAAATGATAACAAATATTAAATCAATTTAATTAATTCATACATTTGGGATTTGAGTGTCAAAACTTTGTGTGAGTAATATTTATTACTAATTCAAAAATATAAAAATGATATCATTGGTTCGTTTTTAAAACTCATTTTCATTATATTATTTTATTATATTTTTTCATAATATATATAAAGAAGTAATTAATGATTAAAGTTGTAATACCGAAAAGTAGAGAAAGCTACATTAATTTGAAATTGAGGAGAGCTCTCTTCTAACGTTGAGAAATTTGTATATTTCTATTCAAAGTATAAATGTACTCCGGTATGAGTTCATGCTCTGCTTCTAGAATACGTTTATGAATTTTTATGTTGGCCAGGTCGGCGTTCTTTCGGCCAATCGGTGATGAATTGACCCAGGCAAACTCCAGATCAGCGGAGTCGACATTTGTAAAGTTGCACGAGTTTGCCGTATTGGTGTTCTTAGCAATACTCGATTCCTTGTTATGATATATGAAAGAGGAGTTAATCGCGGGATATTAAATCGATTCTCCGGGGTAGAGTTTTTTAATCGGCTTGGCATAAAGTTCGCTCTTATGAAATTCATTAACTTAAAGCGTGAAGAGTCGAAGTTGATGACTCTGCGCTTTTTTATAGTTAAGATTCTGATAATTATAAAAACTCCCACTGTAAGTTGAACCCACTGGTTCCCTTTCGACACGAAGAGTTGATGTTGATGATCACTATGGCTCCCAGATTCTCTTTCGCATGAAGAGTCGAGGTTGATGATATTTGTAATCCCAATTTTTAAATTAATTTATCTGCAGAAGATTTAATCGTTTGTATATAGATTAAGAAAACTAATATTAGTAAAGAATACATTAAAAATATAAGATGATAATTAATTAAAATTATATTATTATTTTGTTGATAATTTAAAGATAAAAATGATCAAAAAATATATTAAAAATATAAATAATAAAAAATTGAAGTACTAGTTTAATGGTTAGACAATTCGACTATCACGTACGGAGTAACATTTATCAATGTCTTAAATCTTTATGGTTTTAGGAGAATGGAGAGGACACGTGTTTATCACCTCACGGTTTATCCGAATCTTCTCGTCTATGGCTGTGAGACTTCAATTTTGTTATCCGATTTCATTGAAAGCCTCAATTATTTCATAGGGGAAAGGGAGGTCACTACTCACTAGATGAGCTGTATATTTTCTTGATGAGATAGAGATTTTTATTTTATTTTTATCTTCGAAGATTCTAGGATATTCTAATATTAAAATAAGTTAGATATTTATTTTGATAGTTTTAGGAATTTTGTTAATCTTACCTACAATAGTAGTTATAAAACCAAGAACACGTGCTACACCACGTGATGTGGGTTAAAATAAATAGCCTAAAGGATGAATTAGCATATATTTATCTGAGTAGCAGGCGGGTATGGATGTAAGGCCGTCCGGTGAACACGTCTTTGAGTCGGTGCAGGTTTCTGCGGCCGGTATGGCAGACAGCGTCATCGTATGCGTTGATCAGGATTAACCCCGATACGTACGCATGCTTTCTTTTTATAAATCTAGTCTTATGATTTGATGTAATGACAAATTAAAATCTTGATCTTTTAATAACAATTCTTCTTAAGCGATCGTCGGAGTTAATGCGTGGTGGGTCCTAGCATCCAACTCAGCGGTATTTCGAAAATCGATATTTCATTGGGAAAATTTATTCTTAATTCGGAGATTCAGACTTTAAGATTGATGAGTCATCTGGCAGGAGGATTTTCCTTCCATGGGACAACAATGATCTTGATCCGATTTGATTCGAAGGGTGAACATGGATCCAAATCAAATTAATCCATGACAAAATTTAGCGGATCGAATGGGGCGTAGGTACGTGGGGAGCCTTAGTCAGAGTTCCTAAACATCGAAATACATCGTATTTCGAACCACGGCGACAAACACCTATGGATATACCTGGACCATCCTAACAACGTGTTCCCAAAGTGATTCCCCCAATAGAGTAGTATTCGAGGGAGGATATTCGTGAAAAAGTACAGAGGAGGTTCGGCTAGGGGGCGAAACGTGAACATAGGGATGGGGAATCTTATCAAATGTGATGATTACTCACATGCGCTGTCTCTGAGTCCACTTGTATACTAACTCATCTTCCAGGAATATGGTAGTCTGTGACAACCTCATATAAGCCATCGCTCGTACATCAAAAGAACCACTCCAGTAGATCTTATGCGGCTTTATTAAGACATGCTTGCGAACCAAAAGAGAGTTCGATGAATTCAAGCAGGCAGTGTAGCCTCGCTACCGGGAAAGCGGGCAAGTGTTGTACACCAGCAGGTTATGTCGTTTCTGCCTAAATATAATACACACATAGCGGTGGGATTCATTTTACCACAGTTCTGTGATACGATTGGTATAGGGGATCATGAAAGCATTAAAGGATTTTGGCTCAATGACTATCGCATGAATGATGGACATTTATGCGAAAGGATTCCCGAATAATTACAACGGGGACATGCGTTGGATTGGTACATGGAGTTGCTAGCGAATTGATTGATTGGCTAAATACGTGGATGCTTTCGTTTCCAAATCTGACACGATCCGACACAAGCAGGCGTGATGAAAGGTTTAATGGATTCTGTTGAATTTGTGCTGAGTCGACTTGGGACTTTCCTGGCGATACAAAGCCATTTGAATAACAACCCGACCATTGATAATAAGATAGCTTATAGTTTTTTATCGTGAAGCCCAAATATGCGAGTTGAAGAGCTGGTGGTATTAGAAACACACTTTGTGAGGATGGTGACGAAATGAGATTGATAAGCGTATCGATTTGGAGAAATTGCAAGGAAAGAAAGTCCCCACCGGGCAGTCTTGAGAGAATATGAGTAGAAGGGATACTTTCAAGGGACAAATCAATGTCTGATATAGGATAGGTTGAAGTAGAGCGAAATTTCGAGGAAAAAACCTGATCGCGAGAGAGAAATTGGTTTGATTATTATGACTTTATTTCAACTGACACATGGTGGGCCAAATCCCATTAAGAGTCGCCATCTCTGAGATTTATTCCCAGATGGCAAACAAAAGATTGTTACCAAAGCCTCCTCGGATGAGGGGACAAGAGGCGAATAGAGATAAATCAAGATATTGTGAATACCATAGAGAGTATGGTCACGACACGGATGAATGTCGCATGTTGAAGATTGAAATGGAAAAGTTAATCAAGAGGGGACACTTGAAGGAATTTGTGGATACAAGGGTAGATGTGAACTCGCCCTGAGAGATCACGCGGCATCGAAATTAGCCCCGCGAGGCGGCAGTGCGAGTCAGCTGCAGCGGGGAAAATAGAAATAGGTGTGAATGCCATGGGTGTGGCGCGTGACCTGATCACAAAGTGCGTGCGGAGGTGGTGATTCAAGGGAATTCGGGAAAAATTATGCTAAAAGAGAAGTCTATGCCTGTCATCCGCCCCCAATATACGTGGAGACCGTTTCGTTTTGGATCTTTGAATTCTAGTCTGAATTTGTGATGACCCGGTGGTAATCGCGCCAATTATTGCGAATTACACTGTAGAAAGGATGTTAGTAGACACCGGAGCTGAGCAGATATTTTGTATCTATCCACTTATATGATAAGCGGGATTGCACCATGACGTATTACAAACATCTGTGAGTTTCTTGGGCATTCGATTTATGAGGATGGCAACTCTGGGCTTTACTTGTGGGCTCGGGCAACAAAACTCCACGATTAGAGCCCGAGCTACGGTGAGAAATGAATATCTAAGATTCGGTACCACCAGTTGATTGGACTGACCCATTATTAGCTTGGCATTAAGAAGCGTCGTTTCCTAGAACTGCGCCTCAAGTGAAGTTCCAAACCGCGAGAGGACATAGGGAAATATGTGGCAATAAGAAAAAAGCGGAATGTGTTATTAAACCTCGGTTCCTTGGGAAAAGAGCTTTGAAAATCAGAAAAACGCGGTCGAAAATTATCACGAGGTGATGTCAGCTAGGCGAGACTCGGAAGGAGAATGATAATTATTTGAGGAGGGAAAACCTCAGAAATCGGTTCCTCATGGGAGATTGTTAAGATTCCACGTTAGGAGGGCAGGAGAAGGCAGTCAGAGTGGGAATGATGTTGAAGGAAGACCTGAAGAGGAGGGCTGGTTCATTTGATTCGGGAATTATAAGGATATGTTGTTTAGGGCCGAATGCCTAGGATAGACACGTTAGTCGGCGTTGCTGTTGCGTGTACTCATGTCTGAGCCCGTTAAGCCACCACAAAAGAAACGAACGTTTAATGACGAGAAGAATCAGCGGTAGAGTAGTTGATATATTATTGAAAGCGGATGGATTCGCGAGCTCGATTTTAGAATGGATTAAAGTAGTATTGGTTAGAAACCAAATGGAACTTGGAGGATGTGCCCCGGGCTTCCACGAGTCGCTCAACATGTCTAAAGACTTTGCCCTTTACTTGTCTCATGAGACTTGTTGATGGAAGTGCGGGTCACCAGTCTTCGATTTATGGATGTTTCGAGGGTAATAGTGAATCAAGATGTACCAGGGATGGAAGAAAATACTATTTTTCATAATAAGTATGGATTGTATTCTTTGAGTAATGACATTTGAATTACAAATAATATAGGGTCCACGCGAAAGAATGGTAAACTCCGTATTTGCCATCCAGGTGGGCCAGAAACATAAGGAGATATATATTGAGGAAATAAAGTAAAGTTATTTGACCACTTGGAGAATTTGGGGAAACATTTGAGAAAGTAAGCTCGGGGAATTAATCCCAGACGAAGTGTTCGTTCGGGATAACCCGGAAATTCTAGGATTCATGATTAGCGAGCGAGGGTGAGCGATCTGGAAGATTAAGGCGATACTGATATGCACGCGCTCGTGAGTACCAGATATTCAAAAACTCCACGGGGTGTCCATGACCTTAAGCCGGTTCGTTTGAGTACGGAGAGAGAAATTTGCCATTTCAAGAATCTTGGCGAGCTTCCCCGTGCGAGTTTTGGGATGATGAGTGCAATAAAGCTTTTGAAGGATTAAAGGAGTATTTGAGCTCACCAAAGTTACTGTCACAACCTGAATAAGGGGAAACCTTGCGGTTATACCTCGCTCTATCAGATGGAGCTATAAGTAGTGTGTCAAGCGAGAGAAGCTAAAGAGGCGAGAAAATGTCGATCTATTGTAAGTCGACTAGCACATGGAGGCGAGAGGAGAATTATCCCATCATGGATAATTTTGGCTTTGCCACAGTCATCGTCAACAAATTGAAGATATCTTTTGAATCGCATCCGATTCAGTGGTGACGGATCGACCCGTGAAGAGAGTCATTCTGAGTCCACATGTGTCCGGGAAGGAATTGTGCTTTGGGCCATAGAATTGAGCAAATTTGACATATCTTATATCCACCGTACCGGCGTGAGGCCCAGTATGACGGGACTTATGTGATCACATTTCAGGCCCAGCGAATTATCGAAGGATCGAGTGACTTCAAACTGGGAACAAATAACCCTGAATGGACGATGTTTGTGGATGGGGCTAGAAATGAAAAGGGATGAAGCGCGGTAATCAGTGCTTAATAAGGAAAACAAAAGCGAGGTTGACCAGGCGATTCTGTCACGACCTCAAAATTGTCACGTTGCTTGACCTCACATGGGGTTGATTGGCGGGGGCTGTTATTGATATGAAGGTGTTACAAAGTAGAAAAGGAGTTAGATACCCATAAGAAAAATGACTTGATCCAGGAGTTAAGTCAGGATCAAGTAGAACCCCATACATGTGCGAGGAACAAAATGACTTGATCGCGGGGAAGGGGAAGCGGTGTCTACATATCGAAAGGAATGGAGACATAGGTTGAAAAACTATCTAATTGATCTATAGTTATTTGTGAAGGCAATGACTTCTTAAGGAAAGTAGGTAAAGAAGTCATAATGCTTTGATATGCGACATTTCTTTCGTGACAAGGTAGTATTTGAGGCCAGACCAGCAGGTGAAGCTTAAGGAGAAACTGACAGTCATTGAAGGGACAAGTTCTAATTATTTGGTTAATATTTGGAAAAGACATCTCCCAAGCTCGGGGAACATTATGTGTGGTGCAGGATGCGTGGCGGAGTTCATAGTTATCCATTTGATTTTTCGAAGATTGAGACATCTTAACTGTCGATAAAGAAAAAGTGGGTCAACGAGAGATAACATAATAGGGCAAATATGTAAAATTCCAGGAAAAGTTAAAATATCAATTTCCCCCAACGAGAAAAGTCAAAAACAATGGCGAGTCGTGGCCAGTCGAGAGCGAATAGTCGTGACTTCATTAAGCTTCTAACCGTCATCCTCAACTCTACAAACAAGCCTAAAAATCAGTTTTACTACCAACTCAAAACCAAATATCCGGTTACAGGCGAGAAATCAAGGAGTATCTGTCAAAAACAAGATAACATCTATATTACATTATCTGATCAGCGAATACGCTTAATCCCATTTCTGAAACCGAAACTCACAACCGTTAATATTCCTTCACGAGTTAAAGATGTCTGAAATCTTGAAAATCAGAAGAAATCCACTTGATTATGAAACTGGCAATACCTTTATGAGGACGAGGGTTTAGGAGGGCAAGTTCAGAGAAACGATGAAGTTGAATCTTCCATAAAAAAGCAGTTGAAGAAGGTGTGAACTTGGAGTGAGTTCTTAGGGAAGATTTGAGAAGACATAAGTACAAATAAAAAAGGAAAAGTACCTTTTATAGGCTGAAGTGTGACAACATCATTTAAATTTTTGAGACAATTTATTCCAACCGTCGAGCTTGAGGAATAGGTGAGTTCACGATCTGGATGATTAAATCGTGAAGGATGGCTTCGCCATAAAGGTGAATGGGACTCAAAGCGAGGCTCGGGACTCAAACTTTTGCATAAAGACAACCACCGCATAAACACGCTTATCATATAATGGAAAGGATTATTGCAATCATGAATAGAACTTATTCATGTTAAATCCGTTCTTAAGTTATCAAGAATGTCGATTACATAAAAGATAAGGGGGCAATTGATTTGGGTTAAAATAAATAACCAAAAGGGTGGATTATCATATATTTATACAAGTAGCAGGTTATGCGGATATGGGCGCTGACTGGCTTCTTGAGTCGGTCTTTTGGGTATATCGACACAATTTAGCCAGCAGGACGCGTGTCAGCGCTGCGTTGATCGGCTTGGCCAGTCACATTACCATGTACTATGCCTATAAATCACGGTACTATTGACCATTTGAGGTAATAAAATTTCATCTCTTGGTACTTTTACGCTATTTGAATCCTTTACTAATTTGATATTGAGGTAATACATGGTCGATCTCAGGCACCGGCTTTCAGTGCTGACGACTCAGGAAGTCGATCGGCTGCGCTAGAGGAAGTCGTTGTTGATTCTCAGTTCTCGAACCTAAGACCCGGTCGTACACTTGAAGGATTTTCCTTTCGCCGGACAATGGTGATAATGAGTCCAGATTAGATTCGCCAACTAGTGAACATGGATCGAGATCAAATTAATCCATACCAAATTTAGGCGGTCGCCACGCATACGGTCATGGAATCCAAATTTTTTTTTTTTTAAGCGGTTTTGGGGTTTTGATTATCAACCTAAATTAATACTCCATTATTTTTTTATTTTTTTTCCCTTTTTTCCAGTTTTTGGGTTTTTTTTCTTTCAATCATCAACTATAGTATAAACTCGAGAAATTAATACTCTATTATTTAATAAACTCTGTAAGATAATATTTTGGCGAATCGAGCTTCGTGGATAGGGTCTTAACTTAATAATTCGTGCTCTTTTTCATTATTTATCTATGATAAATTAATACTCGATTATTTAATAAATTACGTAAGATAATATTTTGATGCGTTCCGACCCAGGGATAGGGTTATAGGTCATATGCATTGTGCTTTTTTCACTCATTTTCATAATTTTCTTTTTCCTTTTTTGGAGTATTTAGGGGTTTTTACAATTATCAACTAGAGTAGAAGCTTCGATAGAATTTCTTCTGTATTTATCGTATCACATTGTGCTTTTTTCAGTTCCTTTTATTATAATTTTTTCCCTTTTTTCGGGTTTTTTCAATTATCAATTATAGTAGAAACTAGATAAATTAATTCTCGATTATTTAATAAATTCTCTAAGATAATATTTTTGTTCATCCAGACTCTACGGGATAGCGTCTTTAAATTAATAAATTCGTCTTTCTTTTTGGTTTAACTGGGTATTCTACTTGGGCATGGTCATATGCAGTGTCTTTATTTTTCGTTTATTTTTCATATATATATATATATATATATATATATATATATATATATATTACAATTATCATTTGGAGTAGTTCGACTGACTATTGAATAGAATACAGATACCATTGAGTCATTTGATGACTCTAACTAGTAATTTTTAAAATAAATAATAATTTAGTTTCGATGTATATTATAATAAATTTGTATTTGTATCGAAGCTAAGTTCGAGTAAGAGAATCGTGTAGTGGATAATAGAGCTTTATTATCGCGAGGAAAGATTTTGTATTTATATTAGCATCGAAAATAATAAAATCCGTTGGAAATTTTTAAATTAAAAGAAAATTTATCAAGCAGTTAGGGATTGGAAACTATGAGTCTAGTTATATCCTACGTATCTTGGCGTCTGATGTAACGATTTGATGGACTCGAAAGGCAGGCAGGTCTTGATTTGGATATATTAGCCGTGAGCAGGGGCTGGGGCGGATTTGGTCTTTGATGTGGATATAGTGCGAACAAGGACGTTTTACTTGACACTTGATCCGTGTGGTTGTGCACTTGATGCTGCGGCGGACTTTAATCCTTGGTGGGGTGTGTTTTATTGATCTTCAGGTGTTCGAGAATGCTTGCGTCTTCTTGAGGCTTTTATGCGGCTTTTCCGTACTTTTCGCGATTTTACGGATATGAATATGCTTTTGCATGGTGTAAAGAAAGAGTATTTATAGGCTTTGGGTTTGCTTACGATTGGTCGGTTCATTTTCGAATTGGTCATGTCCGACGATTGATAATATAAATTGTTGAGACATGATACGAGCGGTGAATATTTAAAATATTAAAAATAATATTATTTAATAAAATGTTTGCCATCTTTGCTGGAAATCATTTTGGGCATAAAACAACTTTATTTGAAGGTAAGTTTCACCTATTTTGCTCGGCCTTGTTTGGAGTTCGTTTATGCAAGAAAATTTTATTTTGTTTGATTTTCTTTTCTAATTTATTATTAAAATCCACGTAAATTTAGAATACTTTATTTTGGGTTTAAAATTAGATTTATTTAATATAAAATCACTCTTTTTAAACCTCAAAATTAATATCGAATGATTGAATCAAAGGGAACCCTATTATTTTCTCTTGACTTGAGATTTGTTCAATTTCGATAAAACCCTAGTAACACGTGTTATCGTATGAATAGGTTATACATTAATTAAATTCATAAAATTAAATTTTATTAGGCAAGTATTAAAATTACACAAGTAATTGAGTATGAATCGACTCTTGTATAGTTTTATATGATATTGAGCCGTTTGCTACCTCTTCAAATGTATTATTGATATGTTGAACGATGAGCTCCTTTACTGATTTTAGTTTTGCATAAATTTACATTTTGTATGAATAGATTAAGAAATACATTAACTCTATTTAATTACATTTAGTTAAATTATCTCTTTATTTTAGAGCACAAAGAGATTATCCCATTATATAAAATAACTTAGTTAGATTGAACGTGTTTATATTATTTTATTTGATCGGTCTTTGTTGTTAAATTAGGTAATATTAAATATTTGCTTGTATTACGAATATTTAAATCATATTAGTTTTAAAATAATCCGAATTTTTATGATTCAAGTAATAATTGAGTATTGTTTTTCTTAAAACAAACCGAACTAAACAAGTATATGGTGAATTACTACTCATCTTTTCCCTCTAGTAGAAAATGGCAACCGTCTTTAACCTTTATTAGACGCCTCTCTTTTTGCTTGAATGAGACCTGGTCTTTTGTAACACATTAGACACCTCCTACTTAGTTGAATGGCGCCTACGTCTTTGCTTTATTTTTCTTGAGGCTAAGAAACCTCGTCAGCTTATCTACATATATCAAATAAAGCAAGCAGACACCAAATCTTTTCTCTTTTTTCATGATTAGTGAACTCCACTCCCACTTCCCTAATTTTTTCTTTTCCTTTTGTTGTTATTCTCCTCTTAAATCGCTTAACCTTAAAGTTGATTTCAAGTTTGAAATAAAAGTGTTGATATGAATAAGTGATTCAGTGGTAAAGTTGTTGATACTTGACTTGACTAAGATGTAATTTTCATGCTCGCCGCGTTATAATCTTCATACACTATGAATATGTGTATTGTATATTTTAGGTTATTTGTAAGCTAGTTACTATTAAAGGATTACAGTATGTTGATATAATAATTAATGAAGGATGGATATATGAAAAGTTATTTATTGAGATAAGTTGTAAAATGGAGAATCTTGATTATATTAGTGTGATATAATGGTATAAGTGTATAAATATGAGAATCGATCGATTGAACTAATTGGTTGTATTGAAACTATGTTGAATATCGATATATGAGATATTGAATGTCATAGATTTGAGAATCTTATGATATAAATTATATATGGATAAGAGTTAATGTTATAAAATAAGCATTAAATGAGATTATATGTGTTATGATTATGAATATAATGAATAGAAATGAATAAATCATTTAGTGGATAACATTAAAGGATGAGATGAAAATCTTAAAAATGAATTGTTGTATTCATGTGAATACTAGAATATTTGAGATTTATGATGTTATTGAAGATAACATGATGATATGTTAAAATTGAAAGTTGATATGATGTTGAGTTGTGAGATGTGATGATATGAAATTAATAATAAGGTGATAATAACATTATTATAAGATAGATTATATAAATTAGATGTCGTATATTGTATTGCATAATCTTATGATTGTAGCATGAGATATTGATATGTTTTGATAGAATATTAGTGACAACTTGATCCAATTATTTGATGATAGTAGCTTGAAATAATAGCATGTATCGGGGAATATATTGATAAGATTCGATTATGCTGTGAAGTCATGATTGATAGTAATATATAAAAATATTAACATGATGAAATAAATGATGAAAGAAATGTTTGAGTTGCGATGATATTTAGTGATATTGAGATGGTTATGTATTAACGCCAATGTTATGATATGACAATATTATGAAAGTGGATATGATTTGAGTTGTGATTTATGATGTGATATCGGTATTCTCTAGAGATCGGTCCCGTAGATTATTGTGTTGCGAATCGGCGACATGTGTCGGTATTTGTTAAAGAGATCAACTCCACATAGTCCGTTATTGATGGAATCATGATCATATAAATTTAGCTAAAATGTGATTGTGGTGAACTACATTCGGTTTGTTAGGATGTTGATATGATTCGATTTTATCAGTTTAATGGAGTAAGGAAACAGCAGTGACGTTGATTATTACATTAATGTGTCTCGTTCTTGGAGTAGAAATGACGAAGTGATGTTGATTATTACGTTATTGTGTCTTGTTTCTTGAGAGTAGTTATTACATTATTTGTCCTCGTTTGTTGGGTAAACAGTGATCTTTGAACTTTCTTCTATTAGAGTAGACTCTAATAGAGGGGCAGAATAAAGTTATTGTTGCTTATGTGATATATCGGGAGTTTTTTGATTTTGTAGTGATAGTATATTATATTAGTTATTTGATATTATAGTGTTATCTAATATTATTGAATTATTTTGTAGTTGATTGTATTAAATTGTTTGAGTACCACTAAATTGAGGATCATATGGAGGCCGACTAGTATTATGAATAATTATAATAAAATATAATGAAAGTAATTATCACGACTATGTGATATTACATGTTTATATAATAATGTGGTTGAATATGACTTGTTATATGAATATTCACGAGCTTTGTATTTCGTCAAACCCCATTTTTAGGGACCCAATGTTGTTTATTGTTCGGGAAGAGTCGGCGTTAAGGCATCATTTGTGGCGATGAGTCAGGTAAATCATGATTCGAGATTTGGGTGGCTAGAATATCTGACCGTCTTGGTGTTCTTGTGTTGTGATAAAGTATGTCACTAGAAAAGCGTGTTGTATATAGTTTAATACGATTAATGAAATTAATGAAGTTTAATATTTGTTGTTGTCTTAGATCGTGAAATGCAGGCGTAGTCGCGTTGTATTTTATTTTGTGCTGGTCAGGGTTATTATGGTGGCTACGATATTTATTATTGCGTGAACTTAATGCCGAGCAGTAGAGCGCAGATCAGACCACAAATATCACCATTTTGTTTGGCCTCCACGGAAAATGTGAAGACTATATTTCCACAATCTCAATTATTGTTGGAGGTAGAACCACCAAACTAGTGCAGAAAATGTGATTGTATGTTAACAAAATGAAATACTCTAAAAATTTGTCTATAATTTTGTCACCATCAACCTAGTTTAGTAATTTTGTCCTATTTATTTGTTTGGTTTCGGTGTATAATTAACAATTGAGCTGGCTAGTGATCACCATTCAACAAACTTTGGGGCTCAAGTACAGTGTCAACAATATATAATACTCCTTACCATATAATATAGTTACTCCGTTTTAAAATAAATGATTGTTTAGATAAAAATTAATTTATTAAAAGATTGTGAAAATATATATTGAGATTATAAAAAACTACATTGAAAATGTAAAAAATTATATTGAAATTGTAAAAAGTTATATTAAAATTATAAACAATCAACTATTTTGAAAAAGTAAAAATTTTCTAGATGATTATGTATTTTAAAATGGAGGAAATATTGATATCTATCATATCATATAAAACATAAAGAGATCTTGTTTTTGGATTACTTTAGAAGAATTTTTCTTAGTTTGTAAGTTGCGTATTGACGATAATAAGTGCGAAGATTTGATGAATTTATCACGAATAAAGTTAGAAGATGATGTATTAAACTTGAAAAATAAGACGAAACTGGTTGTGGAAATAATGGACATAAATGCATATATAAATTAAATTAGAATTTCATAAGTTAACCAATTTGTATAAAAAAATGCAATAGTTGGACTAAAGGTGTAAAACAATTAATTTGTTTTTTGACAATAACATTATTAGGATAAAATGGACTGAAAGATAAGATAATGAATTTGAGAAAGTACATGATGTGATTCATCCGCAAAAATCAATGGTACTATGGTATTAAATAAATTTATTAGTGGGTGCAAGTGGATAGGAAAAATTAAATATCACATGACAATGAAAAGTTTAGCATTATTAATTAGCTGACAATCAAGTCAAGGAATATATTTATACAGCTAGAGTAAAAACTCTATAAATTAACACTCGAGAAATTAATAAACTCTTTAAAATAATAAATTTTTTCGATTCCGATTTGGACCCGGTTAAAAATTTAACAAAATCGATAAAATAATAAGATAATAATTTTTCGAAAAATCCACTTTATAATATATAGGATAAAGAAAATGTAAATTAATAATTCTTAGAAATTGAAAAAATAATTAAATTTAATAAAAATATGAATCTATAGTTGTTTCTTTTCTTTTAAAGTTCAAATCTTACTCGATTTTATCTCTAATTTTTCTTATTTTATCCAATGGTTCTAGTATTGTGTTTTTGAATTATAACGTAACGTTTTGAAGAGTTTTAGACCCTAAAAGTGCTTCATTTAGCCTCACATGCTCCAAATCTATCAATCATTATCTTCATTAATATTATTTTCTTATTATCTTACTTTGTTCTTATCTTGATATCTACGAATCTTCTACATCTTTTTCATCGGTCTTAATAAATTCAACGAAGCCATTGAATGTACATGTGTTTATTTTTATTCTGAGCCTCTTTAAATTAATAAATTATTAATTTATAGATAAATAATAATTCTAAAGAATTAATAAATTTAAATACGTCCCAGCGATATTAATTTGTGAGTTTTCTTGTAATTGTAAAAAGTTATACAAGCTCATCGCATATTTTTAATTTTTAAAACGTTAAGATGGATCTCGATTACGCATCTTTACATTTTAAGCCATGATTAAATGAGAAACCACTACTAATTTTTTCAAATAATAAAGTAGAAATATCCTTATTAGAATTTTAGAAAGTAAAAATAAATTTGTAAGCAAAAATAATTCTTACTGCGGGTAAGATTATATCCAAAACACTAAATGTACAACTTCCTCCAGAATATGAATTCTTGGTTTAGTACGATGGAAAACGATGATAGAGCTAGATGTCTGCGTTACGTCCCGTCCAGATTCTTAGATATTTGGATCTAATATTGAATTTGTCTTTGTTTATGGATCAATTAATGGAGATAAGTTATAAGTGTATTAGATGGAAGAAATAACATGTCCGGGGTAAATTTGAGATTGAATTGAATTAAATTGAATCATCAAGAGAGTGATCAGATTTGTTATGGGTGAAGCCAATAGTGGAAGCATGTCAGTGAATCGGTGATACAGTACGGGGGCTTGTTTAAGGCCATCTGATTTCTTGTGACTTCTGAACTTATAATCTGGATAGTGGGGTCGCAAAAACCCAAAGGCTGATACATATAAATTGTCTCATGTAAATCATCATGAAGAAATACATTTTTAACCTCTAACTAATGAATGGATCGTAGGCGAGAAGAGCGAAGTCAAAGCAGGTGCGAATAGTGGCGGGTTTGACCACCGGGACTAAAATATCCCCAATCGATACTGCGTCTTTGTGTTTTGTCATCACTGAAGAGCGAGCCTTATAGCATTCAGAAGGAACGTCGATTTGAATTTATGAAAAATCCCACCGCAGAGCGAATTATATTAACTCAGGAGCGGTACCAAGTCCCGTGTATTATTTTTGTTAAATTATCGTATTAAGTAATGCATAGCCATTTTCAATTAGAATTCGTTAAATTGCATGCATGAGATTTTTAGGGATGGCCAGATTCGGCGAGCTAGGGGGATGTCGAGGGGTTGGGAGGTAAGCTGGGCGGTTGTGAAATTGTTGGATATGGTGGAGAGGTGATTAGTTCGTGAGGTGGTATGGATCGGTTACGAATTAAGGTTGTTGGGCAGTGTATGAATGATGGGTAGGTAAAAAGGCTGAAGTTGGGGCTAGGTTATTGGAGTCGGGCGGATGTGGGCTGATGGATAGAAAAGGTGATGGATTAGTTGGGTAGTGGAATTGGCGTGTCTTTATATGAATTAGAGTGAAGAACAGATGATTGAGGAGGTGGACGAGGGAGGTGGGGTTGGTTGGCTTAGATGGAATGGAAGTGGGTTTCCCCGACAGTGCTTGTCATTATGATAAGCTTTTCGATTAATAGGGTGTAACATTTGTAACCCACGATGATTAGAGGATAGCCTAGGAAGGCAGCGTAGGGTAGTCGGGTTTACCCAATTTATTGATAGTGGATAGGAAGAGGATATGAGCAGCGAAACGCGAAGATGATTATGCGTCGGTTGTTTGTGATATAGGTAGTGAACGGGGGTATGGTAGGATAATATTTTGTAAGGTACGATATTTAGAAGGTAGGTGGTGGTTTGAAGAGCATGATGCCAAAATTTGGTGGTACTATGTGATTATTAATGGTCGTAATTATTAGATTCGGCTTTGCCATTTTATGGGGAAGTGTAGGGGTACGAGAGACGAAGAACAATGCCATTAGTGGTGCATAGATTTTTAAAAGAATTGTTGGTGAATTCGTCGCCATTGTCACATTGAAGGCATTTAATTTCTTTATTAAATTGAGTGCGAGTTAGAGGCGTGAAAGCAGACAAAGTTAGAAAACACACGAGCATGGGATAGGGGAAAAGTCCATAAGAAATTAGAATAATCATCTAGCAAAATAAGATAGTAACGATGGCCGGACGAGCTCAAAACTGGAGAGGTCCAGATATCACTATGAACGATATCAAAGGGCATTGTAGTAATAGAAGACGAATTCTTAAAAGGTAGCTTTAATATGTTTCTGCGGCCTTGCGATTGACAAAATTCATAAAAACATCCAGTACATGTAATGTAATTATTCTTTTTAAGGGAAGTAAAAACGGGCTTCTAGATTACCTAAATGTGCATGCCACAAGCTAGGAGCTAAAGTGGAGAGGTTGTAGGGAATTTGAGGAGGCCTGTTGTCACTGGAAGGGGTGGACGAATGGTGTTGGTGAGGGGGTAGAGTTCGTCGGGGCTGTCACATCGCATGAGCTTAGTACCCGTCCGAAAATCCTTCACGGAAAAGCCAAAGGGGTCAAATTCAATTGATACGCTGTATCATGGTCGAATCGGCGTAGAGATAAGATTCTTTATTATTTTGGGAACATGAAGTACATTGTTAAGTTTTAAGGGAGGGTTCGGGTAGGGTAACAATGCATGACCATAACCAGAAATAGGAGCAGGGCCAATAATTTCAAAATGAAATATTTTATAGTTCTTCAATTAAAATAAGAGGAAGAATCATAGGTTGGAAGTCGTATGAGAACTCGCTCCGGTGTCCATGTAGTCCGCGTCAAGTGGGTTCCAGGCCAAGTGTATACATAGCCTGCTCTATGTTAGTAGCCGAATGAGCTTCATGATGAGTGTTGGGCTGCCAGGTGTGGTTTGAAGGCCTAGGTCCAAGAAGTCTGGGTGCTTACATTTCGGTTTCTGACATACTAGCTTTGGGCCGGGCCTGGTCAGAAAATATTAGATAGGTAGGGGCAGTGAACTGCAGTCCATGGCCAAGGGTTGGTGGTTGAAATAATTAGGCCAAAACAGGTTCATGAAACAACTGGTCTAGGAGCTGTTTGGGCACTGATGTCTGGGCTTGATGACGGGCCTGTAGCACTGAGAAGCATACCGTGGACCAGGTTTGGTCCAGTTCCTGGGCTTGGGTGGTCCTTCCTGATGGGGCGCAAGTTTGACAATAGAACTCTTGGGTTCTTCCCTGGTGAGAGAAGTCCACGTGCAAGGTTGGCTTCATGGAATTGGTGAGCCTTCTTAGCTAAGCGAATTTTTCTAAGACAACCTTATGGGTGAGGTGGGTGACGAATAAAGGGTACCGACACCATTATATGCTTTTGTGAGCCTGAAACCAAGCAGACACCGAAGTTTTTAATTGATCCCGGCCAAATTCTTTAATGTCGTTGTGATATCTTTGGCTTGGCGAAGGAAAATACGCAGTATGTACTCGAAAAATCTTGTTCGAGTGGCCCTTTCAAGGATCTTTCGTTATCACGAAAAATATCATGAAGTGGTTCGAGCCTCCCGCTGCTTGATGAGGCTAGGTTCAATAATCGTATGGAGGAGATCGGTGGAGATAGTAGCATAAATTCATTTTAATATAGCGGCGTCCAGTGTCTGTCTTGTTATATCGACTTCAGGAAGGTTCGGATTTGCCATTAGGAAGAATATGATGAATTACTTTGGAAAATGACGGTGAATTTGAAAAAAGTTCGGTCCACGAGTGGAATAAAGGACTTTACCGTCTACCGAGGTGTAGCAAGAGATATGCGGATGGATGTTGGAAGCCGCGAGTGGGGTGTGCCTTGAGTGGGGTGTAGTTTGTTGTTGACCGATTGGGTAGGGGTCGGCGTTACCGGTGGGTTTGTTTGAGTTGTCAAATCGGCCATGATGATTTAGTGCAGGTAGTATATAAACATTAGAAGGTTTAGGCGGTTGTGTGGACCACCAAGAATATTAGGCTTTATTTCTCGGAAGGAGTGCAATTTGTAAAAAGGAGGAATAATTAATTAGGTTTAGGCTACGATTACCGTAATAAAATGTATTAATTTATGTATTTTTTACAAAGAGAAGTCTTTGCTTATTTATAGATCATAGAGGCGCATGTCAACCTACGTGCCCAACCCAGTAATATGAGACAATGTCTGATATCCACTAATAATAACCATTTATTTTATACTCATAATTTCCTAATTGATGCAACTATGGATGGAGAAATTTGGATAACTAGTACCCTTTTTGAAGGGGTTTAATTTCTAACACTTTTTCTTTGAAAATTAGTGATTTCTTACAGAAAATTAAAATCTTACAAAATATCGCCCTTATTCTTATTTGAATTTCCGCTACTTTACGCCTTGCTCCAGCTGCCGCCTGATTGAGCCTACTTCACTTTCCCCTGCTCTACAATTACACTCTCCCAGCAATCCATCGCCACTTCCCTTGCTATACAGTTCCGTCCCATGAGGCCAGAGCCTAAACCCATACACTCTCCCGAATCTGAGCATACTAACGGAGGGGTGGGGGTTCTTGACTTAAATCATCGTCCGTTACCAATCCCAGCGCGACCCCGTTTCCCTTTGAAATCAAATTACGAGAGGGCTGGCAGGGGGAGGATGCAGGCGTCAGGGGGTGAGGTGGGGTTCACGAGAGCCACGGGGTTAGGGGGTTGCGGCTTGGGGTTGGTGGAGAAGGGATCTGGCTCATGTGAAGGGGGGTGGGCGTCTCTGCGGAGGAGGGAGGCGGTGGTTATAATGGTGGTGGTGGTTGGGGTTGGTGGTGGTAGTTTGGTTTAAGGTTTTTGAATTGAAGAAGGCGATAAATTGTGCTGGTTTTAGGGGCAATTTAGTTTTTCTGAGGAAATTGTGCTAATTTTTCAAAAGAAAAAAAAAGAGGTCTTTGAAATTAAACCCGCTAAAAGGGTCTTAGTTACTCCAAATTTCTCACTAGGGATGAGACGATAGAAAAACCAGAATCGCGCGATTTGACCGAGTTGATTGAATTTTTTCAACCCGCAGTATGGTTCAAAAATTTCAAAGCCAAAACTTTTGCGGTATATATTACATAATTAAATTGAGAGATTATAATTTTATTTATGATTTAGTATCGATCCATTAAATATTTGACATATTCTATATGACTGTCGGTGGATCCTAAGGAGGATAGAAGATTATATTTAGGCTTGCTCGGTGGCTGTGATATGGTTTTGATGATCCATGAAGGTCATAATTACTTATGTGATCGCGCCTATTATTGCCATTGTTTTTAATATTTATTTTGACAAATTGACTCTTATTTGTTGAGCGATTGATGAATATGTATTTTGACAAATTGAATGTCTAATTTCGATTATTTAATATTTTCCTTTGAAAAAAATCGAATAACACCCGACATACCGACTTCAACGAACCGGACAAAACCCGGCGATTCGCTTGTGAATGGGCAAAATAAAAAATATGAGGCGGTCTGAAAGCCTTGCCAGAATCGCCTTGCAGTCACCAATACTAATATGGATATTTTGCCCCATTACGTTCCTAATTTACCTATTAATTACGTCATGTTTTGTCCAGGAATAAATCAAGAGAAGAGTTGGTGGTAAGAAATCAGAGTAACTCAAATATGCTTGGTGTGTAGAATAAAGTTTTTATTTTTATTTTACAAAACACACTTCGATAAAAAAATGGGTTGGTCACAATTTTTTGATTGGCAATTCTAAGCTAGACTAGAGATGACTGGGAATGAATAACAAATACAACATAAATCCATAAAAGAAGTTGATTAATTGTTCATCTTACAATAGGGACTTGTAATAAACACGGCATAAGTAGGAGCTTACTCATTATTTAGTATGGCAGATCCTCATGCAATTATTTGCATTGTAACCATCACAAATGCTAACACAATTTTCACTATTATTGCTATCATTGTGAGGCTCCACCCCAAGGCAAGGTACCTTATAGCTTCCATAAATTGTTACTGCAAAAAAAGCAGCAAAAAGAACCCAACACAGGGAAAAATAGAAATAGTGCCATATTCTTTCATAAGTGACTGTAACCCAAGGAACCGGTTTTCGGTTATGAGATGATGTAGGAACTAAACTGTCCAGCAATTTGACTTCCCCTGAACTCAACAACTTAATGAACTTGATGGCAATCAATGTCAAAATCGATAAATTAAGAGTACCGGCTATAATGGAGAGGACGAGAGGAAGCCAACGATAATGGCACTTGAGAGACGTCGAGCTGCTATAAAATGCAGTGAAAATGACACCCTGAAATACAAAGTAGTAATTCACCAAGTTTATTCCATCTCTTCTTAATTCTTGCAATTCTTTCCTATCAGGATCATTGTTTTGAACATCAACTGTATCAGGATCATTGTTTTGAACATCAACTGTGTTATTGTTAGCCATAAAAGAAACTATATTGGGTGTTTTTTGTCAAGAAATGTGTGAGTATTGCTTAGGCTTGAGTAGATATAGATGATAGTTATTGAAGGGACATGACTATAGTACTATATATTACTACAGCCACTATATTATATTGCATGACTTATCAATCATGTATTTCATCTATGAATGTTCAATACTTCTATGAATTAGGAGAATAAGAATAAGCTTATAAACAATCAATTATTTTGAAAAAGTAAAAATTTTCTAGATAATTATATATTTTAAAACGAAGGAAATATTGATATCATCATATCATGTAAAACATACAAGAGATCTTGTTTTTGGATTACTTTAGAAGAATTTTTCTTAGTTTGTAGGTTGTATATTCACTTATAATAAGTCACGATAATATTGAAAATTTGATGGATTATCCAAATAAAGTTAAAGATGATGTATTAAACTTGAAAAATAAGACGAAACTGGTTGTGGAAATAATGGACTTAAAATGCACATATAAATTAAATTAGAATTTCATATGTTAACCAATTTGCATAAAAAAATGCAATAGTTGGACTAAAGTTGTAAAACAATTAATTTGTTTTTTGACAATAACATTATTGGGGACAAATGGACTGAAGATAAGATAATGAATTTGAGAAAGGACATGATGTGATTCATCCGCAAAAATCAATGGTACTATGGTATTAAATAAATTTATTAGTGGGTGCAAGTGGATAGGAAAAATTAAATATCACATGACAATGAAAGGTTTAGCATTATTAATTAGCTGACAATCATGTCAAGAAAAATATTTATATATACCGTTAGGTAAAACTTCACATAAATTAATCTTCGAGAAATTAATAAAAGCTACTTTAAAATAATAAATTTTTTCGATTAGTTGGGCCAGGTTAAAAAATTTAACAAATCGATAAAATAATAAGATAATAATTTTTCGAGAAAAAATCCTTTATAATATAGGACCCAAAATATAAATTAATAGTGCTTAGAAATTGAAAAAATAATTATTACAACAATAAAAATATGGATATAGTTGTTTCTTTCTTTTAAAGTTCAAATCTTTTTCGATTTTATCTACAATTTTCTTATTTTATCCAATGGTTAGTCTTTGCGTTTTGAATTATAGCATTAACGTTTGAGAGTTTTAGACCCCTAAAATTAACCATTTAGCCTCATGGGCTCCCAATCTATCGTATCGTTATGTACGTTAATATTATTTATTATCTTGCTACGTTAGCTATCTTACGATATCACTAGATGCTTCTCATCTTTCAAATCGAGTCTTAATAAATTCAACAAGCCATTGAATGTACGTATGTTTATTTTCTGAAACCTCTTTAAATTAATAAATTATTAATTTATAGATAAATTAATAATTCTCTAAATTAATAAATTTATTTGTCAGCGATATTAATTTATAAGAGTTTTTCTTGTAATTGTAAAAAGTTATCTGAAACTCGTAGCATATTTTTAATTTTAAGCGTTGATGGATCTCGATTACCCCATCTTTTCACAGTTTGGCATGATTAAATGGCTTATACTAATTTTTCAAATAATAAAGTAGAAATATCCTTATTAGATTTTAAGTAAAAAAATAAATTTGTAAGAAAAATAATTCTTGGGAGTAAGATTATTTCCAAAGAAACACTAAATGTCTGGCTTCCGCGAATATGACATTCTTGGTTTGAAATACGATGGAAAATGATGATAAATTTAGATATCGACGTGCGTCTATCACGGAATTCTTGAGCGTTACTGATTAATAATGAATTTGTCTTTGTTTATGGATCGATTAATGGAGATAATTTATCGTGTATTAGATAGAAAGAAATAACATATAAAATTAGAATTTGAATTGAATTGAATTAAATTGAATCCCATAAAAGAGAGTGATCATATTTGTTATGGGTGACGATAGTTGAAACATAATTAGCGAATCGGTGACCTACCGTACCGGGGGGCATTTAAGGCCATCTGATTTGCGCGACTGCAGAGCATAATGCGGATGGTAAGTCCTTGAAAACCCAAAAGGGCGATACATATAAATTGTCATGTAAATGCATCATGAATAAATACATTTTTAACGTCGACTAATGAATGGACCATGAGCGAAGAGCGAAGTCAAAAGCGGTGCGAATAGTGGAGGGTTTGACCACGGTTAAAAAAGTATCCTACGTCGATACTTTCGCGCTGTGTTTTTGTCATCGCTCTGAGGCGAGCCTTATAGCATTTCGAAGGAACCGTGATTTGAATTTATGGTACCATGAATTATATTAACTCCCAGGGGATGAGTACTAAGTCGTATATTATTTTAATTGGAGCATCGTATTAAATCATACGCTGGCCATTTTCAGTCGGTCATTAAGTGCATGCATGAGATTTTTAGGGATGAGGGAAGGTTCGGTGGATACATGGAGTAGATATTTGGGATTGGGCTTAAAAATGCCATGAAGACTTCGGGTGATGGAGTCGACGAGGCTAGGGGATGTCAGTGTGTTGGGAGATAAAAGCTGGGCCGGTTGTGGAGGTGTTGGATAGAAATTTGGGAGAGGTCAGTGGTTCGTGAGGTGGTATGGACCGGTGTTGGATTGGGTTGTTGGGCCGGTGTATGGACAGTGGTGGGTAAAGCTGAAGTTGGGGGCTAGGTTATTGGGCCAGGGGGATGTGGGCTAGTGGATAGAAAAGGTTATGGATTGGTTTGGGGGCTGTGGAGATTGGCGTGTGCTAGCGTGGTAACGAACCGGGCCGGCCCAGCCCGGCCTGCGAAACGAACCGGCCCGGCCGGGTAGCGTGTTAGGCAGACTGAGCCACTAGCAGCTTAGGGCGGCCAGCCCGTTAGAGTGCGGAAGCCCTGATGGGTTGGTACTTTTAAAGGGGCGCAGCGGGCACTGCGTGGTACCGTTTAATACTAACGTTGCGCGTTTGTCCACCTATAATAAATTAATAATAATGCGTTACGACCACCATTTTACGGAACAAGCATTAGTGCAGATTGGTTTTAAGCGGTGGCGTTTGTTCTTTTCCAACAGTAGTTTGTAGCGTCACATATTGTAATAGCATTTCTTTTGTATGAATAGCGTGTTAGCGTTGATTTTAACGGTACGCGTTTATTAAACGACATATAGCGACTATTTTGTAATGGCGATGGTACCGTTTAAATCGAAGCGGTACCACGTTTAATCTTAAATAAGCAGATTATATAGCCGTTAATAGTGCCAGGTTTAAATCCATACCCACGTTTAACAACGAAAGTCAAAAAAACCATGGAGAATTTTATAAAGGGGATAATGCTAGCAGATTTCTCGCGATTCGCGTCGTTTTGTAAGCGAGCTTCAAGCGATAACAAGCAATCTCAAAATCTTATATTGAAGAATTATATTGAAATTTAAGGATTATGCCGAGGCGTGGGGCATTGTTCGATCTGATCCCTACGTTGCTCAAAATCCGTTTCGGTATTATTTACCAACTTTTTATAAATTGTGATATTTTTGTTTTAAGTGTGGAATCAAAGCGTAATCTTGGTAAAAATGTTCAAAGTCTTTAGTCTTTGGTAATAATACATGTCTAATGATTATGTTAATTTAGAGGATGATGATGCATTATGGCGAACTACCCATTATTAACTCTGTCCCCAGTCTACGGATACTACTAATGAAAGAAAAAACTTCGTGGATTTGGAAATATTTTAATGGAGCCGTGAAAAACAAGCAAGCTTTGTATAAATTGTAAAGAACTGCTACATCATGGAAAGCGGGTGGGGTAAGGGGAGCAGGTAAATGCTTCTTTAGGCAGCTTAGCGGGTCGTAAGATCACTAAAGATAGTGGTGGGGAGGGGTGAGTGCAAGGTATTGATATCCGGCAGAGGTAAGAACTTTTTTAGCGTCTTGAGGCATAGGATTAAGCGCAAAATTTGTAATCGGTAGTTCTTTGCCTTTAATCATTGTGATGGATGGCGTTTTACTAAATGGATTGAAATGTCGTTAATCCCGAGCTATACGTATCCACCATTACTACTTTCACGAACCTATGCTTTTAAATATTTTAAAATGAAGAGAGCTTAGGTAACACTACTTATGGCGTTTGCCTTATAAATGTGTTTGACTAGTGATATTGGTGTCTTTTGGATTTTGATATAATGTGTGTAACGTGTCATTGGATTGATCGAGATTGGGTCTTACTGAAAGAGAATTATATATTTTAGATGGGTGCTAAACATAACAATATTCAAATTCGGAAGGTATACTCGCGTAGTACTTGATGATTACAAATGTTTTGAATAAGATTCTTGATTTCGTTTGATGTCGTCCATATACCGTTTCAATCCCGAAAAAATTAAAGAACTGATAAATCGGATTTTAGTGAACTTTTTCGTAGATGTTTATGTCGCGTCACTTGATTAGTTGCTAAAGATGGAATAAAAAGTTGTTTAGGATGAGTTTATTTTACCAATTCGTAAGCGTTAATTTTGTTGTTAATGGCGGGAGTAAAGAAGACATGGATATAAAAAATGGTTGAAGAGGCTTCGGTAGAAGTTTAAGAAATTAATTTTGGATTGTGGTAGATGGGCTTCGACTACGATCTACTGGATTAGATGCGTATATGTATAAGGAGATAATCTCCGATTTTATGAAATATATCAAATTGGTGAGTATTATGTACCAACCATATACTAGTGGAAGCTTACGTTGTTATGAATTACTTGAGTTTTCAGAGAACGACCCAAGATTATACTAAAGTTTTTGACTCGATCAGGCCAAATATTCATGCTAACGAATGTGTGGATTAATCTCTCCGTTCGTATGACTAAACATAGAAATGATTATCATTCTTAGAGATATAATTCCAGAATATAGGAAGATAATTTTAAAATATTTCATCACTATCATGTCATCTGCAAATTAGTATAATCTTGGATCACACAACGCTAAATTAAAGCATTTTAATTTCTACTTCTTGAAATCGTATTATGAATCTTTACTACCTTTAATCCGGAACTAAAGGTTTTGATGTTCAAAAATGGAAGATGGAATTGAAAAGTATATGTATAACATGTATGTAAATACCAATCAAGGTATAGACAGTGGGCCTTTTGCCAGTATTAGTATACAAAGTTTTAATGTATGGCGGGAGTTAAAATCTGAAGTCCAACATGATCACCTTAGAAATGCGTTCTGAAGCTTTAGGTGAAATTGATCCAATCGACTCACTTGAGACACGAATGGAGTTAACTCGTATTTATCTACTAAGTTTGAATTGAGTCAATATAATATTAAAATCCTTTTGATATATTAAAATGGTGGGCGAGCAAAGGCACTTGTTTAGGTCTTATCTAAGATAGCAAAAGAAATATTTTTCTATCCACAGCCGACAATAGCGATTGAATCCGCATTTAGCATGGCGGCCTGTCCCCTTTCAAGGCGTTCCAAGACTTCTGGCTCGGCGATTGAGTATGTGTGTCGTCAAGGATTGGGCGGCGAGCATAGGATGCGAATAAAGACACGGTCGTGGAGCGAAAGGAAAAAGATATGTTCGATGATCTTAGTGACATTGAAGAAAGACGAAAACCCAACCCGATAGGCGTTGAAAAGACTCCGACAAAAGAAGAGTCCGAAGATGAATTAATTTATGATGATTAAATTGTAGTTTAACTTAATAACTTTTTATTATTGAAGAGAGCTTCATGTAAACTCTGACCCGTCACAGTATAAGCTGTGAGCCTAAAAATAATAAAATGTTCTTTTATTCTATACAAATAGACTCTATTGTTTTTTAAACTTATTGATTTAAGCATTAGTCTTTATTCTGCTGATGCAGTACCTGTTTAATCCAGAAAAATGCAAAAAACTCCAAACCTTTACGCGTTTTAAGTTAAGCGTGTCTGGATTTATTTATATGATTACCCACGTTTAGCGTGAAATTAGATTAATAGGGGTTCCAAACATTCGTTGAAACACAATTCCTCAGTCTTCCAAGCTCGAAACCAAAATTCTCACCAAACTCGATCTTGATTCCTCTATAAATCATCTTTCCAATTAGTTAATTCGTTATATTGAAGTATCAATTTGCTAAATGGCACCAAAAGAGCTCACAAAACAAGGAAATTGTTGAATTGCAAACAGAAATAGGAGGAGAGTCGACATGAGTCACCTTGCAATCGCCGCCACATTCGCCCACGAGAGGAAGAAGATGCTTAGGGGTCATGGCGAGGAAGTTGAAGGTAGGAGGTGGAGAGTACTAAGACTCTGAAGCGAGGATGTACCTTGATGAAGGAGAAATCAAAGCGGTCCGCAGGTAATCTTTTATTCAATTTTAGATCATGCAGAACTTAGTACATTTACTACTTTACTAGTAATTGGTATCCGCCATTGTGTATAAGTTTTATGTAAATCCGTTCGGCTAGCGTTATAATGATAGTGAGAGTGCTTAGTTTGTCGGTACAATACTCGATGGAATTCTGGGTATTATAGCGAGCTTGATTTAATAAAAACATTTGGTATGCTTAGTTGGGGTGGGATGATTGCAGGAAAGGGGATGGTCTGGCTAGGCGGCAGTCGCATTCTGAAGAATGTGTCCGAGAGGCAACAACAATCGTAGAGTTAAGAAAGAGGCATAGTGTATAAGAACAATTTGAATGGTATACAAAAACTTGTTTGGAAAGTCGTATCTAGTATTCTTTTGCCATCTACTAGTCAAGCATCCGAATTAAGTTGTTTGCATTCGTTCGTTATGTGGTCCATATTGAATTTGCGATGGGTTAATATGCCACGGTTGATACTTAAACATATGTTTCATCAAAGGGCGAAGTCAACCCTTGATAGCATGATTATCTCTCGTTGTTAGTTAATATCAAAGGGGTTCTATTGGAGAATGTAGATGGGTTGATTTTAAGAAGGAGGCTAAAATGGGAAGGCAATCGTTGATTGGCAGGGAAGTCTTTATGTGGGGCGAGTATTGCGGTAAATGGGAAGTGTTTGAACATTTAGCGGATGTTCAAGATGAGTGTGGAGGTTGTGGCGCACCCCGAGGGATAGATGCACTCCTGCTGTTGGCGATGGCGACCGAGGCACAGGCTTGAGGTCTCACCGTTCCCGGATGCGTCCGATAGAGCTATGTCGATGTTGGGTCGATTCGCGCCCGACATGTTAAAAGGCTGCTTGAGATAGCGAGAGCATCAAAGTTGATATGGGGCGACTAAGGTTCTGACGAGGGCGATATGAATGTGGGCGAGGTGGGCGAGGGTAGAAGCCGGGGAGGCAATCACGAGGTGATTTGAAAACATGTTTCCATGAATAAATGTGCTTTGAATATTGATTATAATGATGTTTAGTATTCGAACAATTTAGTTTTTATGTTATGCAACTACTTATTTTCTAATTTCGAATATTAATATGTTTGATTCAGCGTTGATTCTAACTTTAGAATTATTGTTAATGTGGTATCGTTGTTTTAAATTGAACACTATTGTATTTCAGTGAACAGCTACTCCATTTGGAGCTAACGTGAATGCAGAGTAATTTTAAAAGATGCTGGCATTATCTGGAGTAATGTATAAATAGGGTTGTTATTTATTAACGTGGAGTGGTTTAATAGCAGTCGAGTTATTCTTTCTGCGGTTTTAACGTGAATGCAGTTTATATTAAATGTGCAGCGTTAACGGGCGCAGGGGGCCTCGCGAGGCAGGGCCGGGCCGGTCCCGCTGAGTGTGGGTGGGCTCGGGCCGGACTGGAAGCGGGGCCGATCCACTCGGCCCACAGGTTAGTAAATTATTAGTGGGGCGGGATCGGCCAGCTAGTGGGCGGGCGAATCTGAAGCGGGCGGGTGGGCGCAGGATGGTACAATGGGCCGGTTCGATAGCCATGTCTAGCGTGTGTATGTAGTGCAGGAGTGAAGGGTGAATGGGTCAAAGAGGAAAGTGTACGAGGGAGGTGGGGTTGGTTGGCTTCGATGGAATGGAAATTGAGTTTCGACAAAGATTACTTGTCGACTAACGATAAGCTTTCGATTAATAGGGTCATAACATTTGTAACCACGATGATTAAAGGGATAGTTTAGGAATACGCATGGAGTAGATCGGGTTTGCAATTTATTGATGGTGGATGTCTTATTGAAAATATTAACTTAAAAGAATAATTGACACCAAAGTAAATAATGAAAATAATATTAATTTTTGGATTTTTGGTATATGATTTCACCTATGTAATTTCAATTCAAAATCTACGATTTAAATATTAATGACTTTTTAGGACTGTTCGTGTTCGCCGTTAACATACATGGGTCATCTACGTTCGGCCCGTTTACCATCACCAGTCATGATTCATGAACCGGCTTTCCCATCATCTCTAATTTTATAACCATATTTGGACCGTTTCTCCCTTCACATATTACCTTTCAATCTTTCATTCTACATTTCTACGGTTCTACCTACCTTTAATTTGGACATATGTGTATTAAGGTGATGCAATCACACCATTAAAATTAAACTAGTGAGTAGTCTGCAAATATTGAGTAGATAATACATCAAAATGTGGTCAGTACAATGAATAAAAATACGAGATAATGTCGGTAATATTACTTAATTTGATAAAAATTCAAATATTAGTGAATCAGCGTGTGGAAATAAAATTGCATCTGAAAGCGTAAATGGATGATGAATCGCAATTCAATACTTAATAGAATGTGGAGTGAAGGAAAAAAAGAGGAATAAGCGGATTGAATAAAATGATAAAGAAATTTCATGGCTTGTAAGGTAATAAGTATTGGGTATAAATGATATAGAAAAACTGAGACAAAATTTAATTATGTTTTCAATAAATTTTGAACGTACAACTTTCAATGCGCAAAGTATAACGTTCTCAAACTAAAAAAAATAAAATTACGACGACCATCCGTATGGGCCACGCGCTAGCCCCTTTTATACTAACTATGTAATATTATCTTAAATTTTTTGTAATTTTTTTTTCATTTTGATATTGTTTAATAGTATTGAAAATATTAAGTAAAATATTTAATTGTATAAAATTTCTTTCATTATTTCTAAAACGTACCACTAGAAAGTTTATTTTGAGTCCACCTATGGAGTCCCCACCCCCTCCATCACCATTCTTGCCGTTGCCACCGCATTTCTATCTCTTGATTCCAACCAATAACCCAACAACTTTTTTGTTTGTGGTGTGAATTGTTTGAGTATATTCTTTTAACACACCTTGACCCCTTCATACAAGTTGTCAAGTTTTATGCATGTATTATAAGTAATATTTATAAGTTGACAATCATATATAAATACACAAACAAAGTTGAGTCATCAACTAACATTAAAAGGCATAATGATAATGGACTCGGCATATCCCCTCGTTGTAACACAAATTGTAATACAATTCGTTTGTACCTCATTAAGTTGAATCAAAATTCCATTATGGATGGGCCTTTTATCAAGCAAGAATTAATCAAAGGTTTGATGGTATTCGACTTGAATAATTCGATTGGAAAATTTGATTCGACAGTTCAAACCAAATCTCAAATCTTGATTTTAACCTTGATCAATTACGAGAAATAAGCTCGGCTCGACAAATATTATGTATAATTATTAAATTAATAATATGTTTGAATACTCAATATATATTTCATATAACTAATAAATTAGTAATATGTATTAGCAATAATATTCATCTATACATGAAAAATATAATTTTGTTAACAAAAATGTTCAAATTAAGTCTCGACTCGAGAATGGTTTGACAAATATGTATACAAGGTTCGATTCAACATAAAATATAATTTTGTTGACAAAAATGCTCAAATTAAGTCTCGACTCGAGAATGGTATGAAAAATGAAGTTCGACTAGATAATTATCAAATTGAGTTCGAACAAGACAAGATTGGATATGGTTCGACTCGTTGAAAGTACTAATTTGAGGCTTCCTTCTCTTTTCTATGCCACCACATGGAAGTACAATAGAAACCTCCTAATTGTTGACTTCTCTTTTCTTGACTCATCTATGCAAGGTTGGCCCCCGGAAGATGGTAAACACGGCCTCTTCAAGGATCTAATATCGTTCTTTTCCCATTTTTAATAGAATGATCAAGCTCACTAACTATTTGTCAACAATCTTAAAGTATATAATGTTGTTTTCCCTAACATCAATATTTTTTTTGGTGATTGTTCCACGAAATTACAATAGAAAGTGCCCATTGTTAATATACTACTACGTAATAAATTTGGTTTCAATTTTCTCTCGAAATAAGTAGGAAATAATTTTCATGTTTTGTAACGAACATGATAAATCAATGTGTGCGTTTAATTTTACTACTCCATCGGGAGTAAAAATTTTAGAATTATTTTTTGTGATCAAAATTAATAAGTCAACTATACATATTCAAAATTAGATTTTTTTTTAATGAAATTTAGGAATTAAAATTTATTACTGGTATGTATAAGAAGTAGGACCCAATTAAGCGCGTTGTTTCAGAGAAGACTAACTACATGGTGGACTTTAATTTAAACAAGCTAATTGCATCTTCTCACTGTTTTAGTGCTATTTATTAAGTGTTCTTCCTTAGCCTGCTTATTATTACTACTTTTTCTTGTTCAAAAAATGGGTATGGTATGTAGACTCTTCGAGCCTCATTACAGAACTAAAGAACATAGTTTCCACCACTTTCTGCAGACCCTATATGAGGCTGATGGCCTCAAAATGCAGGCAGAGGAGGGATCTTTCCAGATGCATTATCAGGTGCAAATTTGTTCACATTCTATTTGTTTACTCATACTTTCTTTGATGTATTTACTTTACAAAGCATGATATATATGAATAAGGTATTCCATTAGATCATGTATTGCAACGATCATGGAATTCGGTGCATTAACTTTATTATTGTAATGATGATCATCAGAAGGACGTTGCATTAGCTAATTTAATAGCTATTCCTCAACCGTTGCATTATTATATAAAAATATTTTAGTGTATATAGAACTTAAATTATTTTTTTCACATAATAAAGAAGTGCTCATGGTACTAGGAGGCAATGAAAAAAAAACAAAAGAAGTCAAGAAATGAACTACCCAACCATTTTAGGGATATATTTTCTTTTGAATTATTTATTTGACGTTTTTGGTTTTTAAAATGAAATTTTATCTATTAATATATTTTCATAAAACAATGATGAAACATGTACATATTGAAAAAAACAATGCCATTGTTTTCATTAGAATAAATAATAAAAAATAATTTATTATGAAAAGTTTGATATATACTGAGTATAAAATTTAATAATTTGAATTGAATTGAATTGGAGAATATATAACTTATTATCCTTTGATATAATTGCTAGGCTTGGGTACTAACATCATTCGCATTAGTTTTCCTAAAAGTTATTTTAGAATTAAAATTAAGTATAAAAAAAAAAAGCGCTTCATCGGCTTCTCTAAAAAATAAAATAAATATTTTCAACATATACAAATCAAAATTAAAGATATTTGATTCAAGATCCATATTTAATATATTATTTTATTTAAAATTTAATTTTATCGTAAATTTATTAGTATTTGAAATATTTAATTTTAGATTTTAGACGAATAATAGGAAAGTTGTTAAAACGATACGTAAAAATTGAACTGAAAAACGTAAAATTGACGGTTGAGAGTGAATTTTAAGGAAATTATAGGGGGAAGAAAATGCAAATGGATGAATAAAGAACTAACCATGATTACACTAGATATTGGTGAAGCCCCTCCAAAGAATTAAAGCGAAAAAGGTATAGTTTCATTTGGAATTTGACTTGTTCATTTGTTAACTAGTTTTTTAGTATTTGAGAGTATTGAATATGAAAACCTGCTCAATCGATCACTATCCATTACTTTATTTGTGTTTCTTTATTCCTTTGATTCCGAATCTTTTCTTATTAAATTAATGTAAAACCTATTGGTTTTGTTCCTATTACTATCCTTAATTTCTTTTTATTCCTATAATTATGAATCCTGAGTTTTATATATTTATAATCAATTAATTTATAACTAAAAATAAAATATTCAATGTCTAGATCCTATGAATCTGAATCTTTTCGTTCTAGTTATTATTTTTTTATAAAATGAAAATCCTAATTATAATGACTCGCCCCAATTTAGTCACATAAATCTCAAGACAATATTGTGACTCCGCACAATAGAAAAAGATAACTTTCCTACAAACCATACATAGTAAAACCTCTAATTTGAGAAAATGTAAACCTGCGTTCCTTACAATCAATAAGCCGTCCAATGGAAGTACATTATGTGTTTAAAAAGTTATAGGTCATTTGAGAAAAGTTCAACATAAGAAGAAGTCCAATTAATTTAAACATACAATATGTTCATCACTCGTTGTGATATGTATAATCAATATAGTTCTTCTAAACACATTTTTCTTTCGAAAAGTGTGAGAGACTTCCCTTTGTTCCTAATGGACGTCTTCTTAATATAATTTATTCTTTACCGAGTAAGAGGCTCTTAATAAATGGGGATGAACCAGGGTCGGATTCGAATATCTAGCCATATCAATGTAACCTAATTAGGGAGCTAGGGGCTAAACGGTGTCTCGTTGGACATGGGTCAAACTATTTGGGCCTTATCAACGGACCATCTAAAGAGGCTCATTCTATTAGACACCTCTAATAGCCAAACAAATGTTAACTACTTGGATTCATATGATTAGACGTGTATAATCGGGCAGAATGTTTGGCCAGGATGAAGTCGAACCGGGCCACGACCACAATCTGAGTTCGGTGCGTTTCTTGCCCAGTCGAATTCGGGCCGGCCCAGATTAAGGAAGTGCGGGCGCCTGTCGGTTGGTAGTAGATTGGGGGCTGCGGTACCACGGTATTAAGCGGTAGCGTTTATCCCGTTTATGTTTTTCATTAAAGGTCTCGGCACACATATTTAATGAAGTGCAGATTTGTTAAAAAATTTGAATATTAATGACGAATTGAACAAATAATGTTTCTAATGAAATAAGCTGTTATTAATAGTTCAATAGGTAGTTTAAGATATAGTGCTTTTCATGACCCATTTGAAATCATGCAGACGGACAACGGATATAATCTGATGATTCGTTCGCTCCTTTGATGATGAAACTTGAGCGTTACAAAAGTCGATATAGGTTATGTCGTAGCGTTCGCGAAATTCCACCTTATTTCATCAGTTAGAGATGCGATCGGACGGATTCGGTTTTGAAATAGTAGAAACGGTTCGGATATTGAAAAGGGGAAGCATCTGGTCGGTTATCCAATCCAGGTCGGACCCGGTTCCGATTTGGACTTCAGGATACTCTGGGATTTTAACTGTTAGGTAGATTTTTATTAGATTTAGGTCGGATTTTTTGTTATGGGCGATTTTTTTATTAGATTTGGTATATTTTTTATTTTATATTTTAGAACCTTTTGTTTTGGGTTAACTATACTCTGATATATCTGATAAAATAGTGATAAACTCCAAGTGAAATAATAACGTAATAAAATTGAAATTATATAAAAACGTCAATTTATTCAACAAATTCTAAATCCCTTGATATCCAAGCGACCCAGCATCACAGCAGACAACAATTTGAAATTGACCGCGATTAGTATAATTCGATCATTATTGATCTGGAAATAAGCATAAATCTATTTATTAAATATATTCAAATGATATATCAAATGATCAAACAGCAGTCTATCTCAAACAAAACCAAAAATAATCTAATCTAACTTAAATTAATAAATTAAAATTAATTAACTAAAATAATAGCAAAATTAATAAACAAATTAATAAACTAAAATTAATAAAAATTGAAATAATAACTAAAATTAATAAACAACTAAAATTAATAAACAACTAAGAATTCAAAATAATAACTAAAATAATAACAAAATTAATACAAATTAATAAACAAATTGAAATAAAACAAATTCATTTAATAATTTGGTGATAGTTAAATTTCGTAAATTTGGGCGATAGTTCTATTTTGAAATGGAAATTTGGTGAGATTGTTCTTAAAAAAAAATCTGAGCCGGACGGACGGTTATAATCGATAAAGTCGGACGATTAACGGATCGGTCAGGTTCGTTCAAAATCTCCGTTAAAAGCAGAGTCAGGTCAGGCCGGTTTTAACTTATCAAAATCAGTAGGACGGATAGGATCTGACATCGGATTTTATCAGGTCCAACCCAGTCCCTCTGAAATCAATGAAGAAAGCATGATTGTTTAGGTCGTCATAGAGGCATTCCGTTTTGATTTGATTTTGACAACATGAAACTGATAAATGAATTAGTTCTTACTACATTTGGCATTTTGCAAAGTTGTGACTTGAACAAAGGCGGGAGGTAGCCCGAACTTTCGTCGGTCGTTCCCAGGCCTCGAGCAGGGCTTTGAAATTTGAATCTCCTTGAATTTTTATGGGCTCCGAACCGGGCTTGAGACTGATCGTTTTAGCCTCGTCCGTCCCAACTGCTTAACGGATCGGGGCCGGATTCGTTGGCACAGTGAGCATGCGCCGAACCCAGGCGAATAAGTGGACCGGGCCCCGGACTGTGAGTCTAGGTTCGTTAAACACATTCTTATGATAATGCGAGAATTCTTGGGGCTAAATTTACGAGATGTTAAATACATCAAATTTAACCGGAGATTGTGACTTTAAGTATGAAGAATTGATGAGTTGAAAGCTTTTCTATCTTTTTGGTCGAGGGTGTTAAATGAGGTTTGTCTAAGTATTACTACGTAAATGATGTGATTTTTACGTCTTTATTCACGTCGGTCTGGCAACGCGAGGTAACATATTGATCATCACTCTAGCACTTCTATAATTCTACTTCGACAAATTAATTTGGGCTTTAATGTTTCCTCCAAGTCTCCTATATTTTTTCGAATATTCGACTTCGAATTCGAATATTCAATATTCTAATTTGAATGTTGTCGAATCACAGACTCGAACTTCAAATCGATTTTTGACATTCGAATGAGTAGCAGATACCTTATAATTATATTCGAAATTTTTTGAATAATGCTCATTAGAACTTCAGACAGAGATATTTGATTCAATTCAAAATATTTAATATAGATATTTTATTAATTTATATAAAAATATGTATATTAGAATTGATTCGAACTCGAATATAAAATATGTCAAATGTCGAATCAATTCGAATATGATAGAGGTAATTCTCGAATCGAATTCGAGAGCTTAATTTTAGTATTGATTCGAATCTGAATTATTATTATTAAAAATTAGGTCGATGATATTGATTTGGGTCGGTTCAGTTCGGATTCATATACTTTAGTCATCATCGCCTCCTGTAGTTCTACCATAAACTGTCTAATGATGTGACTACTCCATCAACTACAATTTTTTATACGGAGTATTTTAATTTTTCGTATTGAATTTTTTTGTTATTTTCTTGAATTATTAACTACTCCTTTTCTTGTTATTTGTGTTTTCATTATCTTTCATAATCACATAAAATTATTTGGATTTTTTAATTTTTCATAATTTAATTTTAATCATAGACATTTTTATTTGTGTTTTATAGTATTTTATGAAAAATGTATTAATAAAAAATACATTCAAATTCTTTCCATTGATTTATTTTTCATAAAAATATTATAAAAGCCATGAAACAAAATAAGCTAAAGTAAAGTTCATTTCTGAAAAAAGTGAAAAAAGTAAAATGGGCCAATAAATATATAGATGGAGGAGTAATAATTATTATACTATAAAAAATTTAATCCAATTTTGTGAATATATGCGTATAATTAGTTAATTTATTTAAAATCTATTGTATTTAATAGGTAAATACTACATATAACATAAATAAAATGTAGTTTTAAAAGGAGAGGATCATGAATTGTCGTTGTCAAAGTTGTCCCAAGGAACCTTCCTTTGCATTGGCCAATTATGTTCAAATGAATGACATACGTCCAGCTGGGTTTTCTTCTTAAGTTTATATTTATATTAAAATATTATAACTAGCTCGTTAGAAAATAGAAAAAAAAGCTGCTTTACTTTTTATGTTATCCATTATGCCGGATAATTGCTAGAAAATCTCATCTTTTGAGTTAAATACATGAATAAGTCATACAAAGTGGCTTGCATATTAAGGGTTTTTTTCACTCAAAGATATGAATTGTATTAAATAAGCAAGTCGGAAAAACAAAATTCGTACAAAAGTATCCTTAAAGATCCTGAGTGAAGGCTAGACTTAGCCAACTTGGAGAACGAAGAAGCCATTCCGCTTCTTGTACACCATGGTGCTCACGTCACATTGTATGGCCATGGTTAAGCGTCTTTTGTGAAATGGAATGCTAACACCAGTAAAACTTGTCAAATGAAAAATATACGCAACTCTACTTGACCTCAGCTGGAGCTTACTCTCATTAAAGATATGAATCAATGTCTTGGAGTCACTCTCTAGTTCAACTTTCCGACAATTGATTTTCCAAGCAAAATAAAGCACGTCCCTCAGAGCATACGCTTCAGCCATCAACGAGCTTGTTACCCACTCCATGCGTCGAAAGCTTGCACCTCTAAAGTCACCATTTGAGTCCCTGCAAACTGCCCCTGATGTGCGAGCTAGCTTGGACCAACCCCCTTCACAATTAATCTTCATAAAGCTAACACGCGGAGGGCTGCCATCTTGGTACAAACAGGTACAATGACAATATCTGTAGGTAAAAATAGGTTCTCAAACACCACATAATTTCTTGCCTTCCAAATGTGCCAGAGCATACAAGCAACTTCCCACAACACCTCCCCTTTACCCGATCTCTTGAGTTGATTTGAGAGCACAATCCACCACTCCCTAAAGAATTTCCACTGTCCTCCAGTGGTCATGAGAGTCCAAGGAGTGGCGAACCATAACCTGCAAGAAAACGGACATTCGAGCAAAATATGTTGAAGTGATTCCACCTCATTATTGCAAAAAGCACAAGTTACATCCACTAAGACTCCTCGCCTCAAGAGCCTCTCTTTGGTTGGTAACACATTATGCAAGCACTTCCACAACAAAATCTAGACTCGAGGCGGAAGTTTCAACTTCCATAATTCCCTCCAATAACTCGGTCCTCGTGGTGGTACTTCTGGCTCCACATCGGTTCTCGCGTAATTGTCCCGCCATGCTTCAATTTTTGTATCCAGAAGCAGTAATGTAATTTCGCGCCTAGTATAGATCCACATTGATATCCGCGCGCGGCCGACTGGTATAGAAGCCGCGTCGAACGTCCTCGCCACCGCCACGCGTTACACCTACCTCCTTTTTTAAAGCATTTCGCCATTCTGTGGTTATGAAATACACGAGGCATCGCTTTCTACCCACGCCGAGGAAAAAAAATATGTGGCTCGTTTTGGCTCGATCCATAACTATCCTCTTACGTCGCTGACTACTCCCGTACAAGACCACTTGAAGAACCTTTAAACCTCGAAGCTGACTCGCCGACCAAATGAAGGATTCGCTGATTTGGCGTGGAGAAAGAAGATCATTGAAAGTACGCTTCCACCCTCTTGAGCAATACTTGGCCTTTGTGATTCTGATTCGCCGCCTAGCTGTGTAGCAATATCAAGATTAGAGGCATTCTAAATCTCAGACTGACCTCCCTACGTCCTTGCCAGTACTTGTTCATCCCCGAGTCTAGGAGCGCTCGATTCTACGAACTTGGAAGTAATTACTTGTTAATTATTTTGGGAATTTGAGGGCTATGTTGTTGTAGGGCGTTTCGCAGAGCTTAAACAAGGAGGATAACTTATTAGGCAATTCCGTTTGATACATTTTTTGTAGTCGCCCATTTGGATCTGAGAATGGATAAGCCCGTATAATGAAAATTATTTTATACACAACCTGATGGCAGGGTAACCTCAATCTGTGTAAACCATTGTGCTTTAGTTACCATAAATGCGAGGAATGGCTGACAGCGGCCGCAAATAAGCTCTAGAATACCGTGGCATCATTGATTAATAAATGACACGAATAACCTCGAATAGTTATAGCGTATGGGTATTGGCGTTATAATAGATTAATAAGCGGCACTTCAGCGTTGGTATGCAATGAAATGTAGAAATAGGCAAACAAGATGCAAATGGCAACACAAATAACCTCAGAATAGCATGTAATCATTGGCATTATAGTTACCATAAATGCAGATTAGGCAACAACATAATATGCAAATGGCGACCTGAAATAACCTCGAAATACTATGTATTGGCATTATAGTTACCATAAATGCATAATAGGCAACGAGAATAGAGCACCAACTTGAGGAATACAAATGCAGAATAGGCAACAAATGCATAAAAGGCAACACAAATAACCTCAGAATACTAAGTCATCCATTAGTAATAGATTAGGTACGTGGATCAAGCGAGCCCGATGGAATCAATTGCTGTGACCCGATGTTGTCATATTTAAAAACGTTTCCATTGCAGTATCCACTGAGTGTTGATTAGAGGGGACTTTTCATTTAACAAATCAAGAGCACCTTAACTCTATAAAGCTCAGCTAGAAATAGGTTTACAGTTGGGTAAGAAGTGCCACTAATTATCTTAGTAACATCGGTAAATACTTCCAAAAACTTGCATATATCATAAATGATATTCCAATCAGTAGGATCAATCAAGTAGTGTGTAAATGCACTATTTTCTTCTGCGTATATGGAATTAAATACAGGTTACGTATAAGTAGCGTTAGACGATATCGACGGTGAAATTCATCGTTTGATATCGATACAGTACTCTTTCACTTGAGTTGTAACTTTCGATCCTTTATCTTTTTAAAATATTTTACATGCGCCTCGAGGAATTCAACAAATACCTCGCTGCATTTAACACTTATCGACGCGTGTTTGATTATATCAGTCCATGCTTGAACTAGCAATTTAAAATATTCTGTGACATCTCGCGTGGAGCAGTTGCTTACTTAAGAGGTAGGTTCGATCTATTACTAAAATCGGCCTTGATCTGAAATGCAATTATCATTTTGTAGAAGCATTATAAGCAGAAATGAATACTACTTTTCACTAATGCTGTCATCCATTACGCCTTAACGATTCTCTGTGACCTCACGGAATGAGGAGGGGATACGTTAGTAAAAATTAGGACTACTCTTATTAAGTTTCCATTGCGTGATGTAATGGCGTGACAGTCATATACCCGATTTTTGCCCGTGGTGACGCGAATCGGTATTCAAACTAATCCTAGCTTCCCAAAGACAGCTTTTTCATCTTAATTTTCTTTTAGGATAAAAGTCTCATGATCACTTAACTTCCTTGATTATTACAGTTATCTAATATACGGATATATTTCTTTAAAATTTATTAAATATAACTCGTTCAAGTCATAGAAAAGGGACCTTTCTGACCTAAAAATCATATGGCGATGGTATACACACTTACGGTGATTATATTTCAGCTAATAGCCGTCTTAGATTTAACGTCAGTGCATCATGAATTAATAGTAGATTGAGATGGTGTTTTCTCGCATGACCTAAGTTGACTTCCTTTTAAGCAGGTTGTCTAAGTGTTTTTAGGCGTTAGAATACTATTATATTTCGCGTAATAAGTGTACATAGCCTACGCGTTTCGTTTCCATTTTTTTTTGTAGCGCAATGCAGTACTTAGTAGATCAGATTTCACTTATAGACTGATAGTTTTCTCGATCGTACCTTTGCCATAGGTGTTGTCTGCAGTTCTTGGTCGTCAGAAACGTGAGAATCGCGGCCGGTAGCTCACTGTCTGTATTCCACAATAGTGCATCATTACATTTATATTCTGCATGGAAGGAGTGGGAGACAGGGCAATCTTAAAGACATTAAAAAGTGTGAGAAATTTATTAGTTTATTACAAATTTGCTTGATAAATTACCTAATTGAATTGCCAAATTAAAAATTGAAATTTGACAACAATAATTACAAATTGGAAGTACCCGATTAAAAATTGAATTAACTTTAATTGAAAACCCTAATTAAATTACTGGTGAATTAAAAAGTAATTGAATCCTTAATTATAAATTCTAATTAAACCCGAATTCCAGTTACTCTAGTGAATCCATCAGTATAAACCACAATTGATTACCACAATTGAATCACAATCTGAAACCACAATTGATTACCGTAATTATAAACCGTAATTGAATCGCAATTAAAATCCCTAATTAATTACTACAGTATAAACCCTAATTGTAAATCCACTAATTGATTATCTGTTATAAGCCTAATTGAATCACGATTGTAAACCCACAATTGATTACCTAGTGAATCCTTGTTAAACTCTAATTTAATTACCTAATTGAATCCCCAATTGTAAATCTAATTCAATTACCTTAGTGAATCTCTCAGTATAAACCCTAATTGAAAATTGAATTCCCAAAATGAAATGTAATTGAAAATTCCAATTAAATCAAAAATCTAATTAAGTCACAACGAAATTCATAACCTGAAAATCCACAATTCAAAATCTAACTACCAAAATTATACCTTTTTTTTTTTTTTTTAAAATTTCACACATAAAAAAGCGTCGTGTACTCGAAATTAAAAACCCAATAATACCAAATCAAACGTATTTTAAATGGAAAATAACACAAACGAATGAAAAATACCTAAATCGATGCTTGAAATGGTCAATATGAAGGACTCGAAACAAATCAGTAAAGAGAGACTATGAAAGCGAGAGCGATAGAGAGGCGGGGTAAGGGGGAAAGGCGGAAATAACAACATAATGAATTAGGTTTGAGTTTAGGCTATTTATATACCACTTCCTACCGGTTACCTAACGGTTAACTTATGACTGATTACAATCGATTCGTAGGCGAATTTAACATATCCAAGGGACCGGTCGGCTACTATCGGATGAGTTATTGGGCGGTTCGTGGTCGGATCCCGAGGCGATAACGGAGTTTACTACATGGACACCGGCCCCCATAACTTTAGAGGCGTGTGGATCTCCCCAACTTCACACTTAGAAACAAATGCATGCTCGTCCCTACTGCTGCTGCATACTCCGTTTGTCACTTTCAGCCATCCCACCCATGTATGCGGCTTGTCGCTGAAAATCATTGCGTACCACAGAGGTAAATTCCGTATTTGGAACCCACATTGGAAGAAGTGAACTCGGAGTCTCTTTCACCTTCATTCGACTTCCAACAGCAATAGCAGGTGTCCTCGAGATCATGGGCTTGTAGAACACGTAGCATTTGCGCAGTCGTCAGCCAGATGACATGGAAAAGGTTTGATCCATGTCAGCGCTTGTATTCATGGCTGGCACGCGCGAGTTACGAAGAGGTGTCGCGGGCGATTGGACATGGAAACGCCTCCGCGTAAGTACCTTCATCACTAGGCTAAACTGATATTTCTCTTTAACCCGGTCATAGGCCACATGCGGAACAAGCGACTGCTTCGTCCCCACCGAAGACAACGTCCCAACCTCCCAGCCAAATCATCCATCTAAGCGAGCAGCGCCTCGTTGGCGGTCAGTATCAAAGAAGAATTAAACCAACCAGTCTTGAGTTGAGGAAAACTCAATGGTCCGTTGCTTAAAATGCACGAAGACAAGGTCTATCAGTACGCGGCGACAACTGCGAAGAAAAGCTGCAGCCAACAAAAACAAGAGAGAATAGCCGGAAGCCACAATAAGCCGTAGAAAAAAAGGGCCAGTAAGGAAGCGAAAAGGGCCAATCGTTCGGATGACCAAATGTTGTTGATAAAAGGAAAAAAGAAGATTTAGAGCTCCACAATCCTTGGAGAAATGATTATGGCGGCACTAAACCAAAGAGAATCTCCCTTGGGAAGACGGAAAAACCTAATAGGGGCCCAGAAAAGATTAAAAAAATTAATGCGCTACGTGGCCAAAACAGTTGAAGTTTCAACGATCACAGAATTATTAAGGCAGGCGTCGAGTTAATTTTCATCACGATTGTGGTACATATTCTAAAAAACTAACTTACTTTCCTAATAAGAAAGAGTGACACATACAAAATCGTTTTTAGAAAATTTTAATATTTTTTGAAGGTTCATTATTTAATTCAAGCTTATCAATATATAATATTTTATTTCTTTTTATGATTTCCAACATTGAATTTGTATATAATGCATTTTATATTTGAATTATTGTGTCAATTTGTCAAGGAAGCAACATTTATTCATACATCTTATTGAATCCCAAATTCGGCCAAGATATTGACCTATGTTTAACGGATTCGGGCCAGGATTATCTTAAATTCTTAATTCAATAAATATCATAGAGGTCACTAGGTGAGCCAAGACTATAAGTTCTTCACTCGTCATGCTAAATCGTTTAATGAGATCATGCTCTCAAGTCTCAACTTGAAACATGCAAAAGTTTAGTCACCTTCTACAAACGTTCCTAATTAAATAGGAACCCAAACCTTTAAAAAATGATTTTGATATGGATGTCGAGAAGCATAGAATTCAAACCACAAGAAACAAAAAAACAAAAAACTTAGAAACCGAAAACAGCTAGTCGTCTCCTTTATTTGGCCGGCTAACCTTATCTGTAGAATAATCCTGCCAAATCAACAACATTGTTTATTACACTTTCTTTACTTATTGACTTGTCATTCTGTTTAAGTTTGAACTTGAGAAAATGACGAAGAAAAATTATCCTAAATGTACACAGTAGCTATTAATTTGGGTTAAATTAATGTACAACGGTCATTCAAAAAAAAAGTTGATTTGTTTCACAGTTAAAATTAAAGAAAAAATTGAGATCTTAACTGACACGCATAACATTAATTTGAATCATAATTATCACGTAAATAATAAATAAAGTATATTAGAAATACTGTTGAGTGTTGAGTTTCAATATCGGGCTTAGTTTCATACACCTTTGATTCCCTATTAAACTCGCGCCGCCAATCAGCCCAGAGTGCTATTGACAGCTACGCCCCAGCGCACACATTAAGACACCAGCATTTAAGATGGAAATAGAAGGAATTTCGAGATGTGGAAAGAAGAACGTCACAAAGATCTTAAGGCACTAAGCTAGGAGTAGTTCTTTCACTAAAAGGCAGAGAAAATTAGTAGTGTAATGGCCCCGAGTTGCTGACAGTGCATGATAGTGTCGACATGGCAGTCTGAAAGTTGCACATTGGTCCCAAATTCAGGAACCGAGGCATATAGTATATGTGAAATATACTATAAAATTATTGAGAATCAGAAAATGTAATATAGGAATTAAAAATAGTCAGATCCACTTTCTTGCTATATTCTCCCTTTGCTTTCACTGACCGCCCCATACCAGCGATTCGCTTGACCATTACCAACCCCTCTCTACAGAAAATTGAATGGATGTTAGTAGAATTCATCTCTTTGATAAGTGTCTTTAGCGACAAAACTTCCAATTCTTCAGGTGTGATTGTTGTTCAAAAACATTAGCAGTGTTAGGCTGAAAATATACCAGCATCTCAATTTCATTTCTTGATCTTCAATGGTGAAATTGATATTATTAGTCCATAATACATGCAGTATCTAAACTCCAAAGTGTTGGAATATACTATTGACATTATTAGTCCATAATACATGGAGTATCTGATAGTCAATATATGTGATTATTTTAGAGACTAACAATATGCAACTTAATTGAGCCCACGATCGAATAAATTGACAATTCCATCTAAATGTAAAGACAACTAAATTTATTCTATATATATTTTCCAAAAAAATTATTCATCCACGCACAGTCTACACCTCCTTCAGATAAGAAAGGACAATGTGGACGTGTACTTTTGTCACTAAAGTCTGAATGACATCATAGGTATTTTTGGAGAACCTCATGAAAAGAACATAACGTTCTATGCAAGTACTCTAAATATTTCTAGAACGTAAAATTGGTTCACAGCACTGCGGCCGACTTTGCATGCTAATAATGACTATTTCAAGTGCGGCGTAATAAGTAGTCAGTATTATTGAAAGTTTGATTAATTATGTATACTAATTCAATATTTGGATGTATCAATGTTTTCTTAACCAATTAAAATGTCAAATTAGTGAACATACATTATAAAAGGATCTGATTATTGACAATTTTAATTTTAATTTTTTTTGCAAATATTATCTCCTGCTTCATACCCCTTCATCACATATATATAAATTGTGTATTTTTTATTTCTATTTTTGGTTTGTTTTTTTATAAATTGTTTCATTTTATTAATTTTTAAATACATTTACGAAGATAAATTCATTTTAACTAGCTAGTATTAAAATGTTAACTATTAAATTTAAAAGAAAATTACGATAATCTTCATGATGATGAGATAATAAAACTTAAAGCCAACATGCTATTTTGATTGATTTCATTAGTATTAAATGAACGACAAATCAAATTCATGTTTGCTAGTCAACAGCCCAAAATTGAATTTGACTGAATGAATCCGTCTTTAATTTATGTATTTAATTGATGTCATTGATTTTAACATTATCCTTTGACAAAATGAAAACTACTGATACACTACCCTTATTAATTCAATTAACCATAGTATATATATATCTATCTTCTCTCTTACCTCTTTCAAATCTCCGTTTCATTCAGGTGATCTATCAACTCTTCAAGCTAATTAATAAGTGAAGTTCGGTGACTCAAGTCCTTCAAGTAAAGCTTAATAAGTAAGTCACTTTTAAATTAAAAAGGGTTTTATTCTTTTATTCTCTTTGATTTTCTCCAAAACATTATTAATACTGAGCTAAATATATATTTAGGTTAAGGGTTTTTCTTTTTGTTTTGTTTTTTTCATTTCATGCAGTAGTTTCTGAATTATTTGGCATCATGATGTGTTCAAACTTGGGTCACGTGACAGAGGTGACAAGCAATATAAATGATAAGACTATAAGTTTCCTAATGTTGCAAGATGGGAAACCTGTAAATACAGGGAGGTTTATGATCAAAGATTTACATGGTCCAGGACTTGTAACTGTAAACGTTCATGAGGCCATCCATCGTCTTCGAACGATTCCTCGACTCAAAATCAGCGTACTAATTAATGGAAAGCCGAAGATGATTTTGAAGCCAATCTTTCTTGTCATGTGCGTTAGGATCATCTTCAACTGTGACTCTGCTGGTGGAACACCAACCCTTATTGTTAAGGGATTGGATACCAAGAAAAAAGATTGCATTTTGCGCATAAGGTTTGAATATTGCCTTCACTTTCTTATTAGAAATGATACTGACCGAAATATGAATTTTTTGAAAAATGAATGGTGGTGCGATTTTATATTTTTAATAATAAAATTATACTTTAAAAAATTAGTGGCATTTCTTGTTCAACTTAGTTCCTTCTATTGAATTCCTCATCTTAATTTGTTTTCATATATGTATATATATTTAGATTCTTATTAGCATAATTAAACACACATATATATGATTATCAATGGGCACTAACATTTGATTTTTTTTTTAAACTATAATAAGTTTTTTGAAGGAAAGAAGGGAAAGAGAGTATGGAAATAGAAATGATCTCACTATTTGGGGAGGAGTCCTTGAAGGAAAGTAGATGTGAGGTATAAATTAAACCTAGCTATCAGCCTCATAATCATGTGTGCATTTTGGCATACTATAGATCTGCTAATTTTGGTGATTTTCTTATAGGGTTTTAGTCTTTTGAGGAAGAATTGTGATTTCAAATTTGATAAACAATCATAGAAATCTTAGAAACCATTTTATTTAAATAAATCACTGATGGAAAGCTACAGTTTAGGGAGTAGAATTTGGATTTTTTGATAGTTCAAAAATTATGAATTAATTATTGATATTTTTTATGAAATTGCATATTGGACTTTAAATGGAATGATTAAAACTGTCTGAAATATCTTGAAACGAATAGCGTAAAAGGACACAAAGACACCATTATAAAGGCGCGTCCAAATACTTTAACTTTGTAAAGCGCCCTCTAAGCATAAAGGAAACTTCTTAAACGCTTCCAAAAGCATCTCTAAGTTATTAAGCTAAGCAGCCCTCCAAATTATAGCAGAAAAGTACCGCTGAAGTTAAGCCAATTTAAAAGGGCAGCCTCCAACACCCTCAAGTAAAAATAAAATAAAATAAAAAAATATTATTTCTCAATGTGTAATCAATAAATTTTATTAAATAAAAAGACACTAAAGTTTCCATTATACATCACAAATTCTTTCTAACTAAAGCGTATCCTAAAAATTATATTAAAAAAAACCTTATTTCCCCTTGTGTATTGTATACAAAAACCGCACCTTATTAATACATCATTACGACTAAACATTTGAAACGAATCAATCCTTAAGAAGGTCAACTACCTCCCATTCAATTGAATCATCCTACAATGCATCAACGGGTAAACCTTCAATGGTTTTGCATGTTGGAACTAAAAGGCTTTGAAAGCCATTTTACTTTTTTGCCCATATCCCACATCGGTGGGATGGGTAAGGAGTGTTTGGTTTATAAACCAACTCCCTTAATGAAGGTTCAATTGCTCAAGTTCATAGTTGGACCCAAGCGTTCATTTTTGATGGTGTAGCCTGCAATTTTCCCCTTCAAAATAGTGTCCTTTTATTCGATTTTTTGAAAACTTAGGTCGAAACGCCATCATTTTTTACCTTAGAATTTTCGTCCAACTAATTAATCATCACAAACGAATCCACTACTCTACAACTAGAATTGTATAGAGCCAGAGCTAAGATTTTTTTTTCTCTATTTTGTGTTTGCTCACTAAGGCGAGCCAAAACCGAGTTGAGCTTCGAGCTAGAGAAATTGGTCGTTCATATTACTAAGTTATAAGAGGTTATCGGTCAAATCGAACAATTAATTTAAACCTAATATATAATATTTAATAGAAATAAAATAGCATGATTTGCAAGAATTATTAAAAAAATTAAAATTTTATTTCTTTATTATACAATGAAATATCAATTTATAATATAAATTTGACAAATAAAAGGAACATGCTCATTAGTCATTAGATGGTTGTACTTACAAATAATAAAAATGGTACAAGAATCAAGATGTTCGCAAGCCTGCCATTTACGTGAAAAAAGAACAAGAAAAATGTTGTTGATAGGATGTTCACAAGCCCTCCATTTACCTGCAAAAAGAACGAAAATGTTGTTGATAGGATTCGAACTCAGTACACAATAAAGCCTTTACAAGTTGCACTACACTTTCTATTTGCAATTGTCTAGCCTGGTTCCGGTTGTAAAAGGGCTACTGCTTCCCAACTCTCCACTTGCGCAGTCTCGTCCCGAATCGGTCGGGCCGGGCTTGGGTTTGGGTGGAGCACGTAGTGCGGTATCCAAGCCCCGCTCATTTCACAGTTTAATTAGCATTTTGATTGAAGTCAATAACAAACTTTGTGGGATCAGTCTCAACCCACTTTTCTTGGCCCAATGACTCTCAAGGACAGAGTTTTAACTTCGTTAAAGGTCTCCCATGATTCTTCTTACTTGTGCTAAAATACGAACAAAGCCGAAGCAGTAAAGCTCTCAACAAAATCAAAGCGATCTCTTGTATTTTTTTAGGTAAAGAGCATGCAGGTTCCCAAGTCGTCGCCCAGGTGGGCGTGTTGTCGCGGCTACTATGTTCTGTGGGAGAACCCCGGCAGTACGATTCTGGCCGAGGTCGTTAGCCGATAAGCGAGCAGCGTTAGTATTCTTATACCCACGGTACGGCTATTTTCTAAACCGATAAGTTTTCCAGTTTATCATTTCTATTTCCGTTTTTATTGTTCATTATTATCACTGTTTTAATTTAATAATTTCTACATTGCACACATGATCTGCAAGCACATACAAAAGAATATGAGAAGGTTAGAGCAACAGTTCAAGAAGAATAAACTGTACACAATAGAGTAAATTAGCCAGCGAAGTTGCGTAGTGCAGTAAGTAGCAACATAGCACAAATACTCATGAAATTGTACATAATTTGGTCACTGTTTAACATTTCGGTTATTATCTTCTAACATTTCCTGAAATTAAAACAGAATTTTCCACACGGTGAGTGCTTGGCACGTTCGGGGAGGAAGGAAAATTAATTCAAATTTATTTTTTGTTTTGGATGCAAATTTGACAATTAATATGCTCAAAAGTTTGTAAAATTACAAATTTATTCCAAAAATAAGTCAAAGACATATTTAGTAGTCAATTTAATGACTCTGTCAAAATAGGAGATGAAATACAACACATATTTACTTTTCGGATACTAGCTGCTATGAATTGTCCTTATTGAAATTAAAGTCTGACTTGATCCCACGCCATGATCATTCCAACAATTTGATATAGATAGCCATGTAAATAACAAACAAACTCTAGTATATCTATATGTTGTTGTGCTTGATCTAAGATATAGTATTAAACTCCATTCCAATAAACTCAAATAACATTATTATGTGAACTTACAAGATCCAGAATTATTCCCAATCTCATTGAAGAAAATCAAACCTAAATTGAAGAAAAAATATCCTAAAAAGGAGAGGGGTCAAATATAAATCTAAGAACATATACCTTGGTTCTAACATAAAGCGTATTTTCAACCATAAATTTGAAATAGTGCGGTAGGTATTTACGCTCCACATCAGGATCACTATAGAGAGCAATTGCACGCAACCTATTACAACAGAAGAGCAGTGAATATATGAAAGTTAAAAAATAAGATTATAGCATGGATTTCAAATCCGTAAAATATGACAAAATTAACAATCAATTTGCACAAGCTTCTTCCACCACGAACACTAAACCTTGAATGGGTGTAATTTTTGAAATAATTTTGATTTTTATAGGCGTCAAGTAGTCATGATTAATTATGATTTAATCTTGAATTAAATTGTATTTAGTTCCTATTGGGATTAAATTGCAAGTTAAAATTTTAATCCCAAATAATTACACGGTTAACATAACCTTTAAACGTAGATTAACATAACCTTTAAACTTAGATGAAAAAGGTCATCAAGGTCTATTTTTGGAGTTCATTTATAATTTAAATGAAGTTTTGGAGAAGACATTTTATTTTTACTTTTATTCCAAAAGTTTATTTATGAGTTGTACGGTTCCGTTGGTCTGAGAAATATAGTACAACAATTATGTGACTTTCAATGTTGATGTTGATTATTTTTCTTATTATATGAGTTACTCTAATTACAGTGACAATGAGACCTCTGAGGCAGTTGCTGCACCAGTTGATTTTTGCTTCATCGTGCCTAATGGGCCAATTCCTGAGCTAAATGATGATTTGCTCAACAATGAAGCTCAAATTTCTTCGACTATTTCACCATCTTCTCTAAGTGGCTCATCTTATGATCTACTTGAAAACATTGATGTTGTTGGGCAGCCACCTACTGCATTGAGTCTCACTCTCACCTATAAAGCGCCATCTGTTGTGGATGGATTAGGCGAAGTTGCTGTGATACCCTCCAGCGGTATTAATGATAACATTTTTCACCAGATGTCCAATGCCCTTATAGGTTTTATATGTGAGGATGAACCCCCCAAATTTACTTCAAGGCGCGAGTCTTTGATCGAAAGACTGAAGGAGTTTGGTGAGTGCCAAGTAGGGTTGCTTAGGGATGGGTTCTATGCACTTTTCTTCTCAAGTGATGGCCCTGGTGATGAGTGCAAAACTAAAGTTCTTGAGCATGGTCAGTTGTTTATTAATAACAGACCACTTATCCTAAGAAGATGGACTCAACAGCTTAGTTGTATGGTCCCTTCTCAGTTCTTGAAATCTTTCCCTGTCTGGATAAAGATTCACAATTTGGATCTGGAATATTGGTCTTCTGATTCATTATCAGTTATTTCCAGCATGATAGGTAATCCAGTTTCAATGGACAAGTTCACAGCTAGCATTATCAGAGATCCTCAATCCATCCTTAAAAAATGCGACTCTACAAGTGGACGACACCTTGACATTGCTCGTGTTCGTGTTGAAATCGACCCTCATAGTGTTCTTCCAGACACGGTTAATGTGTCCGTGGAAGGAAAATTGGTATCCGTGAGGGTTGAGTACGAGTGGAAGCCTCAACCATGTACACATTGTCGTTCTCTTTATCACGACTCCAATTCATGCAATATAGATAGAGGAGATGTCCATTCGCATCCCCAGGATTTGCAGTCCCAGGAAAGATCGGTTCAGGATCCTGGGATCCTTTATAAGCCTGTGTTGGTTGAAGAACTCGAGTCATTTGAGCCAAACTTGGGAAACACTACCATGCCGTCGCCACATTCTTCCGATGATGATATTCCTGGTTTGATAAGCGATAATGATGAAGTTGATGAAGACGATGATGGTATCATTGTTCCGGGGGAGAGTGGCCGTCAATCTACCGAGTTATCGATCCCCGAAAGCTTGAACGACGCACTTCGAGGTGATGTTCGAGAAGTTGAATCAACTAGGCTCAGAAAATTGTTGTCCAGGATTATATCTCGAGTGTTCTCTTCCAGGAGCCAGCATCTTCATAGGTCAATCACTTTATAGGGAGCCCTTTTATGTTTTGTACGCATGCATCCACCATTTTCCCTGAATTTGTGTATAAGGGTATTAGGGTGCATCTAGTAATAGAGTGTGTTCCTTTATTATTTTTGTTTCATTTGTATAATATGTGCTGGAAATAAGTTTATGGATAATAATGAAAATAATTTTTTTTTAAATGAAATGAAATTTCTGTATAAACATACAAAATTACATCAGGACTCAAACATCCTGCCCTATCTCTTCTCCCCTTAAGTATGTTCCATACTAAAATTCCTCCACACACAAGGTCCAATTAGCCTTTGTGTTTGAGACATTCTTCAAAACTAAAAAACTCTATCTCTAGTAGGTGTTTATACACTTGTAGACTAGCTGATCTACTGGGCGGCTTTATATTACAAAACAATTCTCTATTTCTTTTCCCATAGCCTGTCCCTACCGCTTCAGGCAAGCTCATCTTCAGATTTGATGAGTTTGGGAGATCTTCAAACTAAAAACTATCTTAGTCTAAATTGTACAACAACAAACTCTAGCAGAGGTTGCCTCTTCTTTTCACAAATTTTTGTACTACATAATACTGTATCAGTGTTCTGATTCTCTATACTATTGTCTCTTGTTTGAGATCATTGTAAGGTCCCATCTATGCCAATTGTCATGCAAAAAGCTCTTATCTAAGTACCACTCCCTACTTCAGCTTTAATCATTGTTGCAGCTGAGTCCTCTTAACTTTCACACACCAGAATCAGTACTCTTCCACATACAGCCCACTGCACACTTCCTTTCAACATAAGTATGAGATCCACTTCACCCAGAGGAGTTTGTTTAGAATTACAGAGATCCCACGTATTTGACTTATACAGGCACTTGTTTTAATTTCAATGTCTTTTGATCTCCAAACCACCCTTCTCTTTTTCCTTTGCAGACATGAGATCATGCTACTTTAGAATGAGCTTTTGTCACAGTTTGCAACCTTCCCATAAAAGTAATACTGCTTTCTCAATCTCCCTCAGACTACTCAATAGGAAGAAACATACACACAGGCCCAGTAGTTAGCAATACAAACAATGCAAGGTTCATCAATGCCGATGCGCCACGCCAGCTCAAAGAAACTTGTCCCCCACCCACTGAAGTTCACAACCCAACACTCTATCCACTTTTGAGCTCCTACAATCACTTGCACAGATCTGTAGAGTTGAGTGGAACTCAAGGTACTTTACTGGCAAAGCACCTACTTAGGAATCTTCATAATGCTTTTCGGAATTTCTACTTCAGCTGGTGTAGTTCCTGCAAAATAGCAAGTACTCTTCTGCATATTGGGCTGTAAACTAGACATCCTCTCAAAATCACTCAGAGCCTCTTTTAGAATGGTAAAATATTTTCTTGTGGCTCCAGTAACAACAAAAAGATCATCAGTAAAACAGATGTTAGTAAGCTTAATCTCCTGACACTGAGGATGATAGTCAAATCCCTCTGCTTCAATCTTCATCAACAAGACAGCATTGAACATATCCATAACAATGATGAACAAGTAGGGGAGAAAGGATCCTACACAGGCCCTCTAAAGTGACATGAAAAACCCATGAAGCCCTCCACAAAGACTCACTGAAAATCACACTGATGTATACACAGAGCTTTTTGTAGTGACCGATAGTTCGGTTCGGTTCGCGTTATTCGGTACCGAAATAGTTACGAAACAATTCTTTCGGTTACGCGCACGCAAGCGTGAAGCGCCAAGCGTTAAAATGTCGGGTTCGGACCGGACGAGCGGTGCGAAATATGGTTCGGTCCCGGTACGTTATCCCTTTGACCCCGCCGACGTTTATTCCCCCCTTGGCCTGGGCTCATCGTATATTCCCTCGCTGACCCCTGCGCGCCGGGCTTTCCATTTTTCGTGATCTGCTAAAATCCATACGCTTTGAAACCTGCAGCTTACCATTACCGGTTCTAGATCCTGCAAACCTTCTCTCTCTTCCGCCCGGCTTACCTGCAAGCCCCCTCCCCCGCTTTGGAGTCGTTTCGATTCCGTTTCAAATTTCATGTTAGCGAATACGCCGTGTCTCCTTTTACTCAAATTATTTGAGCCCCCACTCTTGATTGAGTTTAAGTTCCTATTGATGGTATACTACTTGCATGTTTTGGTTGAGTCTGGGTTTTGTTTTTTGAGTTTGCATGTATGTTTAACTTGTAAAATATATGTTTTTGACTTTGAGTTTGAGTTTGAGTTGGATCTTGGGGTTTAGGTGTTGAGGCTTTGAGTTTTAAGCTTTAAGTTTGACTTTGAGTTTTTGGTTTTCAAGTTTAGTTGAGTTTGAGTTTGACTTTGGGTTTTTGTTTGGATCTTGAGTTTGACTTTTCGATTTTGTAGGTTTGGTTTGGATCTTGAGTTTGACTTCTCGATTTTGAGTTTTGAGTTTTGTTTTTGATCTTGAGTTTTGACTTTTAGATTTTCAAAATAAATAGGTTTGTGGTTTAATTCAATAAGGGTTATGGTTTAATAAAATTGGGGTTGAAAATACTTGAGGGTTTCCCAGTTAAGTTAATTAGGGTTCAATTAATTTAGGGTTTCGTAGTTTAATTTAGTGCTAGGTTTTATTGATTAAGGTTTAATTAAATTGGGGGTTTGTAAATAATTAGGGTTTCTAGTTTAATTCAATTAAGGTTTAATTCGATTAGGTTTAACAATTAAATTGGGGTTTTACGAAGCAGTGAGGTTTCTAGTTTAATCTGATTAGGGTTTGATTAAATTGGGGGTTTGGGAAATAATTAGGGTTTCTTGTTTAATTCAATTGGGTTTAACTCAATTAGGGTTTAATTAAATTGGGGGTTTAGGAAATAATTAAGTTTCCTAGTTTTGAACTAGGTAGGTTTGATTAAATTGGGGATTTGAAAATAATTCGGGTTTTACGTAATTTGTGACGGAGTTATACTTTTACGTTTATACTTTTTATATTACTCGCATTGACATATTCTTATATTGTTCCACAGAATACCTACTTTGAATGATGATGTAAGAATGGAGGAGGTCTTGGAGTCGGACTCTGAAAGTAAGGAGGGAATCTCACAGTGGCTCGAAATGAGGTGGTGAGTTGGAATCTAACTTGGTGGTTAAGAGGGGATGCTATTGAGCTACTCTTCCAGTTATGAAAAGGGTCATTAGCTTGGGATCATTTTAGAGAAGTGATCTTGCCAACTGGAAAAAAAATGAATAAATGTATTCACTGCAGTAAACTTCTATCTGTACAAAAAAGGGCACAAGCATTAAGCACTTGAGTCGGACACTTGAATCGTACAAACACCGTGCGAGAGTTGTTTCCTAAGAAGTCAATGAAGATAATGAAGAGTCTACTGTTACAGCTTTCAGGTTGCATGGTGTAGTGCTTTCGATGGTGATGGATTCGATTGAATCGTTAAATTGAGCATTTAATTTTTAGAAAGTGAAAAGATTAGGCGCCCATATGAGTTCGGCTCAAAGCTGAGTACCCATTTAACATTGATTGAACATAAAGTGTTTATTAAGGTTTTCTTGGGAAACATTACACTCATATTACAAAAGAATCAGGTAGATATATAGTAAGAAAAGAGTGTTTCTTGTTTATGAATTGGAGAAGAAACAGGACTTATAAACATTTTTTTTTGAAATGGAGTTAATAGAGTAAGTTTAACTGAGTTGTTGGTGATTGTTCAAGAATTGGTTATATAGTCATTACTTGTCATTATGGCTGGATACAAATTCTTTACAAAAAAGTTGTTCTTTTATTCGATGTACCTCCACCGCTCGCGTAGAACGACAGCAAAGAAGTCCACAATCTGTAATATGTTGGGATCGGTGTCCAGGAATTTAGCCATGACCGAAACTAAGTAATGTACGCAAATGATTCTTGTATTGCTATTAGAAGAAGGGATCCGCGATCTCGTTCAAATCTTGTTTTAGATGGTAAAGTTGACTTCCATGTTAGATGTTGTGCTCATCCCTTAATAAACTTGTTGAGTGAGGATGGTTTGAAGAAGGAAATTGGATTACATTGATATTTGTTGGGAAATTGAATATTTGTTTAGATTACGAAAATAGACTAAGCTCCTTTAATGAACATAGAATCAATTTGAAGTTGCCTTCTAATAAGTTGGTGTTAGACAACAACACTAGGTGGAATAGTACATATGTTATGTTGAACAACTTTGCCTGTACTTATAGGCGGGTGGTGAGCACTAAATATCTTGGGGATGATGATGGTTTGCAAAGTGCATCCCATAAAACTACAGTGGGAAGAATTCTTTGAAGTTGTGAGTTTCTTGGGAAATATTTCTTGATGCTGACAAATCTTATTAAATTACCTTTGTCAATACATTTTTTAAGGAGAGTTGTCAAGAATCAAAATTGCTAAATCTTGAAACTTGATGTAGCTAGTAAAGAAGCACATACAAAACATGGTGTGAGAATGTCACTTAAATATAAGAAAAATAAGGATGAGTGTGATAAAACAATATCTCCCAGGACAATTCTTGATCCTAGATATAAAATGGGAATGATTAAGTTTGTATAAGATAATGTATCCATATGATTTTGAAGAGATGGGAAGGTCAAGCAATGTTTCTCTGACTTGTTTGACGATTATCTTTAATATATATATGAGGATAGAAAGGAAAGGGCTTGGGGAGACTCTGGGTCCACATTTGAAATGACCTTCCCTCTTCCATTGTTCCAAGCAAGATTTCATGGTGCCACAAGCCAGGATGAGAATGAGGGTAGAGAAAAAAGCGATCTAGAGTTGTATTTTGAGGAAGTCCGATATCCTCTTGTTGACAATTTGATGCCTTAACTTGGTGGAGAAAATGAGGGCAAATACAAAGTGTATCAAAAATGGCAATGGATATAACATCCCATTCCTATCTGTGATTGCTTAAAGAGTCACCTTCGATTGCTGGTGGAAGGGTAATTGATAAAAAAGGAGCTTGTTGGGGAGAGACACTATTGAAACTGCTTTGTGTGGGTAGTGATTGGATTAAGGAGGCTTATGGAATCGATGATAAGAGGTGATGTATTTTACTTATATTACGTTTTTTCTTTTACATTTTTTGTGTGGTCTTTGATGGTTTTTCTCTTCTTTTTCCTTCTATATCCTTCTATACTTGTTTTTTGTATTCTGTTTTTTCTATTCTGTTTTTATTCTCATTATTACATTTTTTTATTCTCTGCTGATACATTTTTTTTCCTCTTTCTATTCTATTTTTTTCTATTCTGTTTTTCTTATATTATATTCTATTGTCAATTCTACTGTTTTTTCTTCTAACTTATATTCATCTTGTGAATCTGGTTGCTAGGGAAATGATGATCCTGTTGAGTTGGAGTTTGAGAAAGAATATGAAATGAGGGACAAAAATATCACTGATGGTAATATAATTCACACCCCCACATTTGTTGCCCTATCAGGTATGTTGCCTATCAAGCTGTTCTTATACATTTCTTACCTATATCACACTTATATTGCCTATCACTTATATATTTTTAATTGCTGTTGCCTCTCAAGCCCATTGTCTATAATTTATTTGCCTATCAATTGTAGCAATCAAGCCCCATTACTGTTCAGTCATGAGTGTTGCCTATCATTTGCTTGTTGCCTATAAATTAACAATTTTGCCTATCAAGTAGTGAAATTGTGATCTTGTCATTTTGCTTGATTTCAATTGTTACCCGGATTAATGAAGTATTTTATTGTTGAGTTGACTATTCGTATTATATTCTTCAAAGATGATGATGATTAAAAACTTCTCCGGTTTCGCATGTACGAGATATAACGTGGCACTACTATCGTTCGATTCTACGCCCCTTATAAATACATGTAACACTGGATTGTGCATCTTGACTAATGACTATAATTTCTGTTGCCTATAATGTATAAATATGGAAAAATGATGAAGCGCAATTCTGATTTCCCGTCTTTGGACAACTTACTGGTTGCCTATAATGAGTTTTTATCATCACAGTTTTATAATTTTACGGTTGCTATAAAGCATTTCTTTAGTTCCTTTATTTGATTCATTTTGCCCTAGATGTTGCCTCTTCTCAAAACTTGCAACCCAAGCAAATAAAGCCAATCTAGCAGTTCCGCGTAAATAAAAGCAGGCCACCCAACTCTAAGAACAAGAAAATTGCGCGTCGAACGTGAAGAATTATTTATTGTGTAATAGTGCATTTGCCTATACTGTTGGTCTGTAATATTAAACCAATCAAAACTGTATTAGGGACTTGTAATCTAGGGAATAGGATTAGCAATTATTTATTTTTAATTTTCACAACAATATGTCGGACGGATCGAGCGTAATGCGACGGTTTACAAACCCGGACGAATCGGATCGAACTATAATTCAAAAAAACTTGCGAACTCAGAGCTTCGGGCTTTAGAATTTAATGTTTGCAAAAAATCGAACGGCGGACCCGAGCGTGCGTTACTTTTATCTTGGACGAACCGAGCGATACTCTGATTCGGTATGGTCGGTCGTTACGAGCCTATATACACCGCTTTTTATCCAGTTGATAAAGATAACTTTAGAACTTTGCTTAACTCAAGCACCTTCCTAAATTCCCACTGACAGTATCATAAAAGCCCCTTCGCAGATGTCTATTTTAATAGCACATCGAGGTTTGCCAGCAACTCTACTGTAACCATTCACCAATTCCTGCATAAGCATTATCCCATCCACAATTTTCCTCCCAGGTACATACGCACTCTGCTGCATTCCTATAACACTACTCAGCACTTTCTTCAATCTAGTTGCAATGATTGTGGATATAATTTTGTACAGGGTATTGCAACAAGCAATTGGCCTAATTCTCTCATGCTTTGAGGACACACTAAACTTTTTTGGAATGAGGTCAAACTTGTACAGACTCACCTGTTTAAGCAAGCATCCAGTCACAAAATACATCTTCACAACGTCACACACGGACTCGCCAATGATCCCCCATGTATCTCTGTAGAATTCAATAGAGAATCCATCAGGCCCAGGAGCTTTTATGCCTTTAACTGCACGCCACCATTTCAATCTCATTAGTAGTTACAGGCTTTATAAGACTCAGTTGTTCCTCCTCACAAATACTGTTGTCAACAGCCTCTACCAACAACTGATACATTTCTTCAGAAAAGTTGCTTGGCTTAGTAAATAAAGTTTTGTAGAAGTCCACTGCCCCTTCTTTAATTACTTTATAATCATCCACTTGCATTCCATTTTTGTCTTGAATAGTGGTGATTCTATTTCTAGTCTGATGGAGCCTCATACAAGCAAGAAAATATTTTGTGCTAGCATCCCCTCCAACAGCCCAGGCAATTCTAGATTTGCTTTTGTATAACTTTCTTTCTGCAGCACATGATGGAACAAATTATATTCCTACACCAAAATTGCAGAGTCGAATTAGTAGTCTGATCTTTCAAGTAAAGGAATTCGAATCCATTTGAGAACATTTCTTAAATTAATTGTAGTTGTAAATGAAAGCCCAAGTATTATAGTTGATTGTAATAAAAGCAGATTAAACTTAAGTAACGGTCTGATTAAAAGGGATAAACTTATGAATAAAAATGATTCTAGGGGTACTTCGACAGCTGCTTGTTAGTATTCTCTATCCAAAATAATAGATTTATCAACACTAGGGTCCGTTTCTCGTTAGTTACAAATTCTCACAGATTGAATTCATGAGTTCGCTTTAGAAATTACCGATTTAAAATTAATCTCCTATGTCACTAGTAGAGAATTAATTAGCTAAAGCACAGGCCTTGAGGAAATGCTATCGAAACCAAATCAACGTGTTGCACATAGTATATGACAATTAATTAATGTCAGTGATACATTATACGCCATTTTTGGCGAGGAGTTACATATCTTTCGAGGATACCGTATAAAAGTGTGATTCTAAAACAATCGAATCAAATTAAGTTCAATGATTATCTGGTACAATTATAATAACTCCAAAATCGGATAGAAAAATAAACAACCAATTCACAGCTAAGCCGATGTAATAATAAATTTAGCTACTACTCATACTGAAATAATTCATAAATATATTACCGAAAACATAAATTAACTAGGTATGAATAAAAGAGTAGAAATACTATCAAATTGTCTTCTTAGTCGATCAAGAAAATAAAGAATAATAATAAGCTGCTACTCGCGGATTACTGCTGCTAGAAAAACTGAATGAATAATTAATTACTGCCGCTGCCGATGAATTAATAATAAAAATATTGGTACACGCGAAACTATATAGTAGTAGGTTAACTCCGGTCTTTTTATTACGGCGAGAACTTTTGTATAATCGGGTGGCTTTTCTTTTCCTTTTTCCAGAGTAATTTTTGTCAACTCTTCCGGAAAATTACATGCATTTCTCTTTTTAGCATTTTCATACAAGTGCTTATATATTTCCCAAATAATAATAAGCAATACTCGAGGAATCACGTAATATATAATATTTGTCAATTCATGATCAAAACAACCCGAATTATAGTAATAAAGTATAAAATCATCATAAAAGCGCAAATATTAACTAATCAAACTCCCAAACGACTCATTCTTGTCATAAATTAAAAACATTCGGCGCGATTTTGTTCTTCTTAGTATATCGATCCATGATTAAATTGCATAACGCATATTAGGGAACAAGTTCCAGGCTACGGATCGAGACTTTAAATTAAGCTAAATCTTGTCCAGAGCTTGACTAACACACAATCTTCTAATTCATCGATTCCAGACAATTCAAGATGTGGATATCTCTCAATTACTACTTTGACTCAACAATTGTATTTATAGGCTAGTGTTTACCCTCAATCTCAATACAAGACACACATTCTACCATAGGCTTGGTTTATACACCCAACAATTCAATCCATCATGCATGCAACCTGAGTCGAGAGGTCTTCGCGAGTTATGCTTGGGGCTTGGAGTGTTAAGGTAGGAAATATTTGGCTCTGGACTAAACATGAGGAATTATGAAATCTAAATAAATTCACCAAGTCTGAGGGACATAATTTCACCGTCCACTCACAGGCCTCGCACATTTGGCTACCCGACATACAACACTTTTTCAAGCTACTAGACCCTGAACTGAAACAACACAAAGAAAACGAACACTTTGTTTCTTTTTCAATTTTTCTTTTTCTTTTTGCTTTTGCTTTTTTTTTTTTTTTTCTTTTTTTTTATTAAGGTCTAGCAGCATTTCTCATTGATAAAAACTCCCCCACACTTAACTCTTTGCATACACCAACAAAAGAACACTTATTCAATAATGCACATGGTGAATCTAAAAGATATCACAATCCTCAGTAGGTTCAAAGTTGGATAATTAAGTAAAATCAAGGCTTTAGGCTCGTTCAATGAGGTTTAAGCAACAAAGAGGTCAACATAAAACTCAGCCAAGGGCTTATAAGGGATTCTTACAAGGTTGGCTTTATAGGAAGAGTGGGATAATTTCTAAATTACCTCCGTCATTCTGTACATGCACATTCGAGAATCAAATAAGGGTTCAAAACAAGTTACGAAGAATTATCGAAATCATTATCGCTTTATCAAAGAAAATTTAAATAATGAAGGCGCAAAAACTCCACCGATTATATAGGTCATCCATCTCATGGCTGAAATCCTCTAACAACATTAGTCGATCATGCAAGCCAGGCTAAAATTATACCGATCAAAGCCTATAACCTTATCCAATCTACTCATCCCTCACATCCATCATACACTACACCATCAACGAAAGGATACACAATAAAACGGTCAAAGACAAGTTTCTAGCACTCTAAATTAACCGCAGACTCGGAGAATACCTGAGTGTCAAATCCATCCCAGCGCCATTTGACATTGTCCCCGATGTGACACACAAGCCATGAGCAATAAGATTTACAACTAAACATGATAATAATAGAATAACACAATAGAAAGTAAACAAAGCTGAAAATAACTACACAATAAAGGAACTATAAATAAGAAACAAAAATAATTAACAAGACACGTCTGATGAAATAATGCGAAAATAATAATAATAATAATAATAACGGAAAATAAACCTAATTAACTCACAAATTTAGGGATTTAAATACGGATGGCGGAGATGGGCGGGTGGCGTGCGCGGATCGGGGGGTCGTGAACTGCGGGACAGCCGGTTCTTGGTTAGAGCGAAGGAAGTCAGCCAGGCCCAGGAGGCAATTTGTGAAAAATTCTGACGGAGGAGCCAGCAGGAGGTAATAGTGGAGCAATGGAGAATCTCGCCGAGACTGCTTGATGCGAGGAAGCGGAAACGGAAGATGTGCGCGGATCTGCGCCCGGAATGAGTGGCGAGCAGGCGGTGGAGAAAGGAAAGGAAGAAAAAAAGAAAGAGGGAAAAAGAAAGAGATGGGGAGGAAGAAAGGGAAATTGATGTATTTAGAGGTTTTTTCTACTTTTTTGATTTTTTTTTTTTTAGAAATTTCGAAATTAGCCTCAGGCTAAATTTGTAAGGAATCTAGAAAAATAAGCCCCAAATCGGCCCTCGGGGGCTAAATTTGAACCAAAGCTCAAAATAAGCCTAAATCGGCCCTCGTAGGGCTAAATTTGGAAGCATAATTGACAATAGGCTAATAAAACATTTATAAGAAATGAAATTACACACTAATACTACGATGGTTGCCACATGCGCCGTATTCTTTGCCAGCATTTAAAACTTCTCTTTTTAAGACTAAACGTTAAATGACGAACTCACTTGAATGTTGCTTTCATTCGAGACTTGATAGTAGTAAAGCTTATTTCTTTTCGGCCTTCGATGTCATTCTTGACCAACTTCCTTAAGGCTCAAATTTCTTTTCTAGAACTGCTTATCTTTTGTCGAGTTAATAGAACAACTAATGGGAGTAGGTATGAGCTTGATCGTTTTTATCACAAACAACGGCGACTTCAAAAGTATCTGTGCTCAGCTCATCAACTAAAACCTGATCATTAACGCCGATTATATAAACAACTATTAAACACAGAAATATTAATTATGTGATCTAGCATGCTCATGGAAATCTTCCCATTACGTACATGATAATAAGTATTAGTTGATGCCATAAAGGTCTCCCCATTAAGGTGGAGTCATACTTACTAACTTTTTACCCAACTTTTGCATCTCTGAGGCACAACAAAATCAGGGGACAATAGAGTTTATCAATTTGGACCCGGAGCGTTCTCTAATAATACACCTTTAGGATACTTAAGTGAATTATCATCCTAGCTATTAAGAGTCATCTTTGGTTGGTTTAAGTCTCTAATCCCAATTTTTAATTATACAGTGGGCATAAGATTGATACTAGCACCTAAATCAGCATAGCTTTTACACCTTTTAAATCCTCTAAATTCCTTATCTATAAGTAATGAAACTACAGGTCCTTTAACTTGGAAGTCAACTTCTGTCTAATTCGCATTTGCCATCGACACCCTAATTCTTTCATTAGGCTCATATTTATACCTCTTACGATTAGTTCTTTAATGAGCATTGGCATAAGAAGGTATATTTTTAGAACGATGCAGCAAAGGTAAATTAACATGGACTTTGGAAACTGACATATCATAGAGTTGAGAGAAAGAAACTTATCCATTTACTACGGAGGGAGCCTTTTGGGGAATAGTACCGGTGGAACGCAAACTTCACCACCTCCTGATCTTCTCCTCACTTCAGAGGTAACCATTACGATTCTCTTGTCTCTTCTCATCTTTCTCAACTTTCTTGTCCCCCTGAGCTCCAGTATCTAGGAGTTTTCCACTCCTACGTAGTCATGATAGCATTTGCTTGACCGGGTTGACTTGAAATTCCTAGACTTCTCAGCACCTCAGTTCTTCAACCATAAATGACATGATAGATTTAGCCTGTTCAGGTTGACTTGGAAATCTTCCGGTTTTTGGCCACGGCCCAGGCCTCGGCCCGATTGACCCGTACAATTTACAACTACGATTGATGCTTTAGTGTTGATTATGCTTCCTGATTCTTAAGCATTTGTAAGATTTGATGGTGACCTCCACAGGCCAGTGCATTGTTAGCGTGGATATTCACTTGCCACTTGGGGTTACTTAATTCTCTTCCGTAAGAAATTTGGATGATTCCTCGAAGTCCTGGATTGTAGGTGTTTGAATAGGGATCATTCCTGTTCTTGGGTTGTACCGTTCATGGAGATTTGCTTGATTACGACATCTTAGAATAACCCTCATGAGAAGAATACATCTTGGCCTTTCTGCATAGATGATCACACCAAACTCATAGATATTGCTCAATTTGCCTCTGCATGGATGCCAAATGTCTATCCATCAATGTTAGATTGGAATTTATTCCATGTACTCCTCTAGTATTTCTCTAACACCATACGCAATGAATTATTAGCTAATAGTTCAAAATTTCTTGAATCTCTTCCATTTATGCGCCACGAGTACACCTCAGTGCATTATCGACAATCGTTTGATGTGCGGGGTGAGCAAATCATAGAAATATGAGTGTTGTAGTTCATGTGGTAACATATGATGGGGACATTGAATCAACAGTAATAGAAAGCGATCCCATGCCTCATGGAAGGCTAAATCATCATCTTGGTAAAATTAAAATCTGCTTCCTCAGGTGATGCACTCTTTGCGTATGTATAGAACTTTGCCACAAACTTCTATTGCATCTCCTCCATTATATGAATAAATTGCAGGAAATTATAGACAAAAACCACCTATAGAATTTGCATGCTTTCCAAGGTATATGGAATCATCTTCAATTTCGAGAGAGACTTCATTGTATTTACTCCATTATTGGGAAGACTACCTACCGTTATCCCAATTTCGTTCAAGAATATGCAGTGGGTCTTGATTCTGATCCATTGAAAAGTTGGCAAGTTATGAAAACTCCTCAACTCAAAATTTTGAATTCATCATAAAACGATGCAAGAGGATGATCCGCCCTCTGGCGGTGACAGTCTTTCATTTGTCTTCCCTAACGGTTGAATCGCCATTATTGTAGAATTAGAACTTTGGCTTACTATTCCTTCCCAAGTTTGTAAATCATAAAATCGTTCAAAGGTAATAAATCGGAGGACCCGATGAGCGTCAGCCAGCGTCACTGTAGCAAACTCTGACTGAACAAAAGATCAAACAACCAAAAAATAATTATAAAAATAACTTAAAACTAAAACAACTACTAAAAATTTAAATAATTCTAGTTCCCAGCAGCCTTAAAGGGTGATGGAACAAATTACTATTCCTCATGAGAACACGAGTCGTGTAGTAGTCTGATTGCTCAAGTAAAATTCGAATCAGCGAGGAACTTGTTTACTTAAATTAATTGTAGTTGTAAATGAAACTAAGTATTAGAATTGATTGTAATAAACTAGTTAAACTTAAACTAACAGTGCAATTAAAAGGGATAAACTTATGAATAAAATGATTACCAGGGGTATCGACTTCACCTAACAGTAGTATTCTCTATCCAAATAATAGATTTATCAACACTAGGGTCCAATTTCTCGTTAGTTCGGTATACCGTTGAATTGTGGGTTCACGGTATTTCTCAGAGTTTAATTAATCTCACTGTGTAAACAGTGAAATTAATTGGCTAAAGGCACAGTAGCGAGAAATCTATCGAACCAATCAGCGTGTTTACACTTGCTTCATTATAACAACCCATAATTAACTAATCAAGTGATCTATTATGCCTTCCTTTTGGCCGAGATTCTACATGTATCTGGGGATTACCGTATAAAAGAATTGGCGGTCACAAAACAATCGAATCAAATTAAGTTCAATGATTAATACTAGTGCAATTATAATAACTCCAAAATCGAGGATGAAAAATCTGTTTATCAATTTCATTACAAGGAAGCAGGTAATAATAAAGTTAGCTCTTCTATAAAATAGTTCATAAATAATATTGCGAAAAACATAAATTAACTAGAGTATGAATGAAAGTAGAAATACTATCAATTGTCTTCAACGAATCGATCAAGAAAATAAAGAATAATAATGGCTGCTCCCTGGATTACTGCTGCTGAAAACTGAATGAATAATTAATTACTGCCGCTGCCGATGAATTAATAATAAAATAATATTCGGTACTGCTTGACTTTTTATATAGTAAGTAAGAGTTAAGCTCGTGCTTTTGATACCAAATGACTTTTGTATAATCGGGCCACGCTTTTTCTTTCCCTTTTTAGATCGAACTTTTTTGTCAAACTCTTAGGAAAATTACATGGCTACGACATAACTACCTTTTAGCATTTTCACATCTAAATTAGCATATATTTCCCAAATAATAATAAACATATGGAATCACATAATATATAATATTTATCAAATTCATGATAAAACAACGAATTATGAGTAATAAAGTACCCAAATCATCCTAAAAACTATGACAAATATTAACTAATCGTACGCAACATATAATACTCTCTTCGCAGTTGACATGGTTGCACTACTCGATTGCTTTCACAGAAAATCTTTTCTGAATCTTACTTACTTCATGCCTCTTCTCCATAGCCCTTGAAGCGAATGTGCCAAGAAATTCTTTTGCATTCTTTTGCAAAAATTCTCAATTTAACAAATGTAGTTTAATTTCATACGCCGAAATATAATTCAACGTCATTGTATGTGTGTGACCTTCTAGGCTCAGATAATAGCGGCCGTATAATAATATAATTGGCCCGTTATTATTATTATAAATGATTATGCATGGGATCACAGCAATCGACATAATTCCGGTATTATCATGAGAACCGACTAATAATTACAATTATCGTGGATTGAGCGTTAAGTTTTATGTGTAATCACGTTCACTAAACTAGTAAATGGTGTTACAATAATTGTCGCCCAATGGGCATAATAAATTAAACCCGATAATGATTGATTTCGACAACTATATCATTGGAAATCAAATCCCTCAAATAGAGCTTAGCGCGTTATTTATAATAAAAGTTGTTCTTGAAGACTACAAAAACTCTAGATGGCGGCAAGTATCACATATGACGGTATAAAAAATACCAACTCGCCTTCCAAGTTAATTTCAACATAGACGGTCTTGCCCACTGACCTTGAACAAACTATAATTTTATTTTTTATTTAACTTTCCCTCTTTCTGGCTTATCAAAAGTTTTGCGTCATTACACCTCTTGTTGAGTATTTGAAATGAGGACTTGGTGGGAGTTATTGCATTGATACCTAAGTCAGCCGTCGGGAGCAATTTTAGTCCGGAGAAAATTAGGGACTTATTCAGGGATGTGTACAAGTTCCAAAGTGGCGATTCTGCTTGATTGGGATTTTCAAACATTTCATTTCCAAAGTTGATACGTTGGTTGGTGATCTTTGGCGGTGTTTAAGCAGAGTATTTTAATACATGTTTCTTGTGGTTTAAGGCTTTCTAAGTGTAATAGTTTATTACAACTAACATCAAAGGACTTTGAAAATCAATTTGTAGAAGAGATCTTATATAAAATGCAAAGAGAAAATTATAACCTGACTTTTACGAAAAAATATCTTTATTCTTACTCTAAAAAATACCCACAATTTTTACGCAACTCATAAAAATAGTATCAACCTTTCAAATCCTTGTATTATCCTAAAACATTCATATACGAAAATAGTTCTTTAGGATAATTTAGGGAAAGCGATTCAAGGAAGTTAGTTATTTTACCATTATTGTTTTTTGTGTTTTTGTTGGTTGTACTTAGTTTTGTAATAAGGTGTTGTATTGTGAAAATTGCAATAAAAGATCCATTGTATTGTTGTTATTATTTAACATATTCAAATAAGATTTCTCGACTTCTCCTCCATCCCCTTATGCCTCTACAAAGCTAGTTACGTCTGCTACTCAAAACATGTCAACTGTCTGACACCATCCCGCTTCTCCCGTGATGATGCAAGCCACAACAAGAATAGGTAATTGTATCCAAGCGTATCAACGGCGCCCAACACCATCCCCTCTCCCATCTTATCTAATTCCACAACTATATTGTTACATATTTCTACTTTGTTTAAGCTAAAGCGAGCTAATGAAGAGTATTTATATGATTGGATTTGTTCATACCATAAGTTATTTGGCGTAATTGGAAGGCTATTTTCATACATCACGCTAGATTTTGATGTATTCCATTGCGGATGTTTTGTTTCTTAAAGTTGTTGTGAATCTATGGAGATTCCTAGTTTTCTCATTGTATTAGTGAGCGAGTTTTAGTTTGATTTCTCGAGGCTCAAATTGTGGTTATAAGACACCTAATTTTTTTGAATTTGGCTACATTTTAGGAATGAAATTTAGCAAAGTAGCATACTTTTTAAAACTCATTTCTATTTCTAGCATCTTTTTCTTTGCTACAATAGCATACTCCCTTGTAAAATGACTAAATTGTCCCTTTAAAAACTAACACCTTCGTTTCTAAATCTTTTTCGCTGCAGACCTAATTCGCCGCCGCTGAGCCACAATCCACGACCATCCTTACCCCTGCTCCCCTTCCCCACCATCAAGTCCACGCACATTCCCCATGTCTATTTCATTTGCCAGCGTATCGCGATTTTCAAGGGAGAAAGGGAGGAAGATGGCGGTTTATCAAGGAGAGTGCAGTGAGTAATTGATGATTTCCATGGAGGAAGAGGCGGGGCTTGATGGTGGAGAAAAAGGAGAGCTGATGGAGGTAGGGGTAGGGAGCTTGATGGTGAGAGAGAAATTAGGGCGGTAGGGAATTGGGTGGGGGGGAAGGGAATAGTGAGGTGGGGATGGGTGGCAGTGGGTTGGTGTTTAGTGATGTGGTAGTTAGGGGTTTGGTGGTATGAAAGAAGATAGAAGGAAAATTTGTTAGTTTTTAAAAGGGCAGTTTAGTCATGTTAAAGGGGAGGTCGCTATTATAGCAAAGAAAAAAAGGTGTTAGAAGTTAAAATGGGTTTAAAAGTTTGCTACTTTGCAAATTTCTCTTTAAATTAGTGCGCAGCGGGTTGATGACCTTCGTTTGTCCTCGTCATTAAAAATCTCGTTTGTCGTGTGGGAGATCCGTTGATTTGAGACGGTATTTTCCCTTTTGGGATTTTTGATTAGGAGGCTAATAAAGATCGACGCCGTCATTATGAGAGTATATAACGATATTTTGAACAAATATCGTGACTAAAGCACAATTTATTTTAAGATGCACATGATTATGATTATTAATTAATCAAAATATAATAACTTGATCAATAAAATCTCATATGAGTTAAATCGATATTTAACCAAACACATAAAAATTGATGTAAACTTTGTGGCTCTAACTTGTGGGATTAAGTTATAGTTTAGTCACTTGAATGAATTCTTATTTATTTAAATATTAGTCACTTTAAAATGTTACAAATATTGTAGTATAGTCCTTGGGAATTGACAAATGTTACATCCGTCTCCATTTTGGACATTAGAAATTAGGGCCAGATATCGCGATTTTTGTACTATCTTGAACTAATCTACAATGATGAAGCTATTTGAGACAAAATACAACTAAGATCTCATTATTTGGGATTAAATCGTGATTAAGAACATATACATCAGCTCCCTTACAAGCTAAAATAGAGCTCAAATTACTATAAAAAAATTGTATTCTTTCAACTCCCTAAAATAGTTGCCTCCTATAAAATTATTCACCCGCCTCTTCACCCCTAAATTTATATTCTCTTTATTTTTTAAAATATTAAATGAATAATAGAAAAAACATTAAAGTACATACATAAAAGAAATCCTTAAAATTAAAAAAAATAGTAATTTCAAATATTTTTTTAATTCTAGAAGTGATATTACATGCTACCAAACAAATAAATTTAAGAACAACGAATATATCCTTATTATTTAGGCATTAAACAATCTGCGATTTTGAATAGGCAACAAATTATATATGTTGACTTTGAGGAATTCTCCCATTCCATGAAAAAAATGATGTTGGAAAATTATTGCATTTGATAGCACTATGCTGCATGCAACAACTCCTTTTTAGACATTTGTGATTTTGAATAGATAACAATTAACAAAATTAAATTATCCTGTGATTTTCAAATGGCTGCCCTATTCTCAACTTACTTTGACGAATTCTCCCACTCCATAAAAATGATGTTAAAAGTATTGATTTTTTCTTTAAATTAATAAAATATCGCAATTACAAAATGAGTTTTATGTCATAGAAAGTGATTGCTCAGAGACAAGACGTTGGACGATAATGTTTAGAGAGAAGACTTGGTGTTTTGGATTGGGAATGTCTAAAAGACTTCCTCTTAAATAGGTAGTTGTGAAAATTATAGTAACTTCAAAAGTTTATCGAAATAACAAAAATGTCAAGAAGTTTATAGAAGTGGAGGGATAAATCTCAATTTTCACCCAAAGTGGAGGGATCAAACTGCAATATTCAAGACATATTCACCCAAAACAATTTTTATAAACTTTTGGGGCACAATAAAAATTCATCAAACGGCTATGTCAAAATGGGATCAACTATAACATTCATGTCAATAGACTAAACTGCTATATTGTCAATATTGAGGGTAAAGTATAAACTTAGAAATAGTGATCAAATTATATCAATATTGTCATTAAAAATGACCAAATATGCATCGATCATTAATAGTGATCAAAGTGCAATTGACCTCCAATATCTTGACCCAAACAGATAATTAATTCGATCATAAAACAAGAAAAAATATATAATAATTCTAAAAATATTGATATTCGCCAGTATGATTGCATATATTTTCAAGGCACGAAGAGCATAATTTTTTCCTTTTTTCCACTTCATTGATTCGTGAACAAGTAAGGCATGTCCGTTTACCACACATTCCAATGGCATGACACCTGTCCGGTTAAACATGGACGACAAACAGGCAGCATATATGGTCGCTAAAAATATAGCGAGTTAAATAGTATTTCTCGTGTTTTAGGTTATGTGCGGTCGCTATTTATTTACCGTTTTACGTAGCCATTCTCGCTCGCATGATCAATAAACCTCCCACAAACATGCGATTCTGATTCGTTAATGTTAAATTTAATATGACCGTATGCTTAGAAATTTCGATGTAAAAATAGTACCAGCATTCTTAAAATGTATCATTCTAAGATGAATGCAGTGAAAAATTCAAAAAAAATGTACAAAATTATTTTATTCACTTAATTAAAATGTATCAAAATTAGATTAAATAAGTTAGTCTGATTACTTAAAAGTTAAAAATATACTTATATAATTGACATTAATAATTTTTTATTGAGAAAATGGTACATATTACCTAAAATATATCAAAAGAAAAAAAATATAAAAAGTAATATAATTTATATTTTGATTATTAATGGGCAATTAACTATTAGACAATTTAATGAGCTTAATAAGCTTTTCATTTATAGAAATGAAAGCGAATTTCTCATCTCTCCAAACTTCAGACTTCAAATTCGACATTCGTGGATGTCTTATTGTAGTCAATAAGAGTAAAATTGACTGTCTTAGACTTGGAAATATGCTTTTGTCAGTATAATGATAGATGACAAATACATCAATCAACCGCGTAATTGTTGAGAAGACTAGTCAACACGGTAACCTGCATAGGTGGGCATAGTAGACTTTGGAATCATGCATGTTATTTATATTGTTCTTCAAATGTTTAAGTACTTTTGTTTGATCAAAGAATGGGGTTCATCTTTGGAGACTTGAGCCTCATTAAAGAGTTAAAGCGTAAGCTCAATTTTATTTTATGCAAACCCAATCTTAATGCTCATGGTCTCACAAACAGACAAAGAAGGTTCTTTCCTGGACGTTTCAGGTAAAAAGAAATTTATTACACCCATTTCTATTTATGTAGTAGTTGAAACTGTTTCCAGCTTATAAAAAAATCTGACAACTTGGTTTTCTTCTTGTTTTAAATATGAAATTTCATTATCATTTTGTCATAATTGTAAGGTTTAGAGGTACTGAGACGCAAGAAGAAGATTAAGAAAGGAAGGAAAGAAGTATCAATTGTATAGAGATGGTGAAACCTTACCAAAAGTGCAAGAAGTGAAAAGGTATGGTTTCATTTGTTAATGCATGATTAATTATTATCCTCGTTAGCTTCCCCTAAAAATTACGGATTATTATTCTTTGGGAAATAATATACACACCAGAATAATAGCATTATAGTGGTAAAATGATTATTTTACCCTTAATTGAAATTTCTTCAATTACTATTTAAAATAGGGGGCATTATAATAACTTCAAACCTAAAAACGAAAAACACTATGGAGTATTTGGGTGTGCATATAATAGCTCAGGTTTTACATATAGTTTTTCAATTGTGCTCATACTTCCATTTGCTTATGAAAAAATGAAGACCTATTTTGTAGTAGCCCAAAATATTATTAGATCAAGTGCAATGTGTAGGCATTGGTCAAGTTACTTGATATAGCGGGAAGGCATCTCCATGCTAACTTACTTTATAATTTTTTCCTGGTTATTAAATGTCTTAAGCATCTCATGCTAACTGGGATCCGTTGTTGAAAATTTATCTTTTTATTTTTTTAAATGAGTTTTTTGGTCAAATAATTATTCAAAAATAAATTTTTTTCACGAACATTTTTTATTTTTCAAGATCTATAAATAGAGTAAGAGTTTGTATTTTTTTTATACCAAAAAAATCGAAATTGAGTGATTTTGATGAAATAGAATGTGAAAAATATGTAGATATCGATTGAGGGAACTAGGGTAAAATCTTTGTGTTGTTTAATTTCCGCATTATTTTCTTTCTGTTTGTTATATCTGAATTAGTAGTATATTATCTGGTGAAAAGGAAACATGATTTAGGGATGGAGGGAGTATTTTTTTATTTCTATTTCATCCAATACCACCCCAATGCGTACCATTGTCACTCATAAATGTCCACTTGCAAAATAAAAACTCAAATTATTTCAGTTAAGAGACTTCGTGAAAATATATGTCAAGTGCTCATTAGTAGAAGTATGTGATGTTTGAATGGTCTCTTTAACATTCATGCATGTTTTTTATATTGATGTGTAAGTTATCTCTAACTTCTTCTTGTGAATTGATTTAAAATAGTAATGACAACAAAAGTGCCTCAGAACAAGGTGATGATAGAGTTGATGATTGGCTTAGTGATGCCTTCAGTAATGGACTGGGCAATATTCAAGATCCTCCAAAGGATTCCGAGGTTCCCTTCTCCGACGACGAATCCAGGAGGGGTTTCACCAATCCAGTGTCTTCCCCGGGAAACATTTCGAGTGACAAAGAAATTGATCAAACATCCCTCAACTGTAATACATTTGTAGGTTACTTGGATCAGGTTCAAATCCAGAGTACCTTTGATCTTCTTGACTCTTTGATAGAACAACTACAAGAGTTCAAATACTGCAAAATTAGTCGCCTCAACAACGATGGCTTCTTCGCCTTCGAGTTCCCAGCAAAGGATCAAGAAATTCTAGTTCTTGAACGTGGTCAGTTGTTTATTGACAACAAACCACTAATCCTGAAAAGATGGTCTCCCAGCATTGATCTGGTTCCTACTAGTTTTTTATCTGCAATTCCTATTTGGGTTCGATTTAAAAACCTGAATTGGGCATATTGGAATCAAGTATGTTTGTCCAAGATTTCTAGTATCATTGGTGTGCCACTGTTCATGGACAGAAGCACAGCAACAATGACACGCCTCGACTATGCTAGAGTCTGTATCGAAGTCAATACAGACATTCTTCGTCTGCCAGACACTGTCCATATGTTGAGGAACGGTAAAATCATTCCAGTACCAGTTGAATACGAGTGGAAGCCTCTGCAATGTGTGATTTGTTTATCAATTTATCATGACTCGGGGAACTTGCGTTGGTTGAGTGTAGGAGAGTTCGTCTTGCCTGGGGAGGTTGCAGTTGCTGCGGCAGGCTAATGGCACTCAGGGAACTCCTTTCAAGTCCTATGATGAGATGGTGTAGAAACAATCTCTCTGTAGTGAAGTGGCCACTCATTGTAGAGTCGTCTATGAGGATGACACACTACAAGAAAGAATGTTGTTTCTCGGGCAAAACCCATAAAGGGAGACTTGCAGGGGGAGAGCTAACGATTAGTATTCCCGCCAATTCAAATTACTCGACATTTTCTCTTTTTTCATGCAAAGCTTTGATCATGATTAACTTTGCATCGTCTAGAGAAAAAAACTAGAGATCAACCAAAAACTGCAGATGTCTTCTCCAGCAGCTTTTACTTTCATTCACCTATGTCCTTAATAAATATATATTGTTGTAAATCAACAAATAATTCAGCACACTCCAGAACGTGTGACTAGGAATTTAGCTTATTATATGTATTTGTCATAGTAAGAATAGGATGTTGCATATCCTCTGTAAATATTACAAATGTTTGTTGACGATTAGATTAAGATTGATAGCCATGTTTACGTTTTTAAATGTATCAATTATCTTCCTTGTAATTGTTTCAAGTGCAACTCACTTCACCATGAAATGAATTGGCATGCAAGAACTAGAACCAACCTTTACTATTTTCAACTCCTACCAATGGCAGATTCAAGATTATCGATACTTTCTTGATCGAGCCAGGTCACTTTGAGGCCTTGCCTAATATGGTTTTACATTTGACATAGTTTGGGCAATTACGTCGGCAAAATTACCGTCTTGTATTTCGATAAATGTGTTTCGATAAGTAATACTTGATGGGTCCCCCATTACAAAAACCTTCAACTTTGATTGTTTGAAATATACTCTACAAGACTAATATTTAAGACGATATTACTAGGCGATGCAATAGTTCTACACATTAATTTACCAATTAAAGTTGCTATCACTATTATAAAAGAATGATTCAGTGGTGAAATAGATGCACAAAATTACTAAGAATGTAGATCTGTTCTAGAACGAACTGCCAAGTGTAGAGACCAAGAATAAAAATCCATAGTTATTACTGTAACAAATGAAATACTCACCGGCAGCTAACTTTGCTAACCAATGGTGGAAAAATAGAAGGGTGCCTATTTTACATGGTATCTTACAAACTACACAGCAATTTCATATTGAACTGTTATTTTCTAGAAGTAGTTCAGCAATACGTAACTTCA